>JAKOOJ010000007.1:72478486-73678486 GCA_022577455.1 Arizona elegans
TTTGAACATTCTTTGACATTGCCTTTCTTTGGAATTGGAATGTAAACTGTAAATGTAAATGTAAACCCATCTATTTAAATTCAGCTTCAGGAAAAGAAACTACTACTCCTACATGAAAACTATACGAGGCTTACATGAATGTAGGGATCCTCAATACAATGTATTAACCCTGTCATTTGTACCTCAATAACTGGTTTGGCACAGCAACCAAACAGGAGAGGTACAGACATCAACAGATAGTTAGGACTGCAGAAAAAAACAATTACAACTAGCATGCCTTCCATTGAGGATGTGTATACTGTACAGATTAGAAAAGAGGGTTGAGAAAATATCTACAGACCCCTCACATCCTGAACATAAACTGTTTCAACTTCTCCCCTCAGGACACCGCTATGGAGCATTGCATGCCAAAACAACTAGACACAAATAAGGTTTTATCCCTCGTGCCATCACTCTGCTGAACACTTAATTCCCACAGCACTGTTGCATTTCTCATCTTCTCATCTTTCCTATCTTTTTCTTATTGGTTTCTCATGATTTATCAATTGTTGTTTCTAATTTATGATTAATGATTGTAACTATGATTTATGATCATACTTGCTGTTCATTTGTACACTGTGAGTTTATGCACTGGGTACAGATTCCTTGTGTGTCCAATCACACTTGGCCAATAAAGAATTATATTCTATTCTACAAATATTTAAAAAAGATATGCCATCTACTGTTTCATGTAGAGTAAGTAAATACATCTACCAACAATGCTTCTCTGGATTCTACATAAGGAAAAGAAATCAAACTGCAGAAAAGAATTAATGAACACAAGAGTGACATCAGGACTCAAATCAAGGACAAAATAATATCAAAGCATTTCATCCTCCCAGGGCATTCAGTTGCAGACCACAAAGTATCTATTTTGAAACAAATAACAGATACTGTGCAATATGTACAGACAAAAAAAAAGGAGTTAAAATGAAGCCAGAGAGAGCAAGGAAAAGTTAAGATTAAAATTAAAAGAGAAGAGAAACAGAGAGTGATTTGGGATGAACATAAAGATACGCTTTGGAAGCAAGACATAACAATGAAACACCTCCAGCAGAGTGAATGGAATTAAAAATGAAAGTGAAGAAATTATTCGGGATAATACCGATTAAATGAAGCAGTGCTGAAAGGAACACCTTGCAGATTTACAGGGGAACACTAGTGAAAGTGGAAATAAAATGAAGGCTATCAATTAGTGACTAAGAAAAAAGAAGAAGAAAAAACCCTCATAAATACCATGAGAATCAGGAAGGGTGCAGATATATTTCATATAAATTGAGAAATATTAAAATGTTAGTGATATTTGCTGACATTTGTGACTTGTTAAGGATGCTGTAAGAAGATAACATTTGTACTGATAATTGGAGGGAAAGTATTATGATCCCCTGCATAACAGAACAATAAGGGTGTTCTGTTCTGTTCTGTTCAAACAACAGAAATATGGCTGGGAAAGCGTCTGGCAGAATCCTGACCAAAAAGGACAGAAGAGATGACAACTGCAAAATATTAGAAGTACAATGAATTTATGTTGGGTACAAGGTGTGCAGGCCAGATTTTATTCTTCTGAAAAATGCACGTTGACTTAGAAAAACAAAATGACAAAGTGAATCATGGGATGTTTTGGAGGAATCTGTAGTTAATGATTGTTAACATCAGCTCAGGTAGTCCTTGATTTACGACCACAATTAAGCCCAGAATTTATATTGCTAAGTGAGAAATTTGTTAAGTGAGTTTTGCCCCATTTTACGACTTTTCTTGCCACATTTGTTAGGTGAATCACTGTCGTTGTTAAGTTAGTAACATGGTTGTTAAGTGAATTGGGCTTCCCCATTGACTTTGCTTGTCAGAAGGTCACAAAAGGTCACCATATGACCACAGGACACTGCGACCATCATAAATATGAGTCAGTTGCCAAGTGACTGACCATGGGGATGCTGCAACGGTCATAAGTATGAAAAATGGTCATAAGTCACTTTTTTTAGTGCTGTTGTAACTTTGAATGGTCACTAAATGAACTGTTTTAACTGTATATGGTATAGATAAGGCATATAGTACATGAGAATGCAATGCTTAGCCACTAATTCAGCATCAATGAGGCAAGACAAAGATGTATAAACAACTCTTTGATGTTTAAATGTATTTATGGATAGTCATATAAGGAATGGTTGGGTAACATTGGCAGTGTTTTCCTCGGGAACATAGATGAGGTTCTGTATTTGAGAGGAGGCTACAGTATTGCCTAATAACCTATTAAATCTACAGTAAATTGTATATGCAACAAGAAGCATGGATCTGAAAATTACTCGATGAAATATCCCAATTACTTATGTTTGGAAGGAAAGTAGAGTGAGTAATTGCAAGTTATACATAAACAGCTTTTTTTTAAAGCTAGAGCAAATAGATGGATTTGTATAGTCAGATAGAATGCTTACTATAGGCTCACAAATGCATGAAAGCATTTAAAGAGGTGCAAATATTGATAGAGAAGTAGTGAATATATAAAAAATTTTTTATAAAAGAAGCAAAAATGGTTGTGGATAAGACCAGGCTGCTGCCTAAGTTCTTTTATGGATATGAGAACTGAATATGCCAGGAAAAATATAGAAGTTGAATGCAGTGAGCCTGGGAAATTTCAGATGTAATTGTGCTCAATCAAGAAAAGATAGATTTAGGCACGAATGGGTGCTGAAAAAGTGTGCCTTGAATACAAAAATATGTCAGCAGTTACAAGAGATGTACACTGAAATGTTGTGATCTTGTAGATAGAATAATTGAGGATCAAATCACAAAACAAATCTATGAAGGAAAAATAAATGAACTGAAGGAAGACTGAGAATGTCATGATTAAATAGAATTGATGAGATCTTAAAAACGAAACTAATGTTTCATTTTATTAGACATTTTGGAGAAATAGTGGACATGGCAAGTGACAAAGATACCTGATAGAAGAAGTTAAACTCAATCCATAAGATGCTCTCTCACTTCCCTCTGGAATTGCGCGGGATCCAAAAGTATTCCTGCAACAAGCTGATACTAGAAACTAGCCTATTTAATGTTTAATATATTAAAATATGTTTTCAGAATTGAGGTAGGACTCCATAGAGAAGCGTCTAGAACAGGGGTGTCAAACTCAAGGCCCACAGGCCAGATCAGGATGCTTAGATCTGGCTTGTGGGACCACCCTGGAAACAGCAAAGAACTGATCCGCAGTGCCTCTGCCAGTGAAAACGGAGCTCGCAAGGGCATCCTTCACTGCAGGATGTTGAGCTGGCCACACCCACCCTGGCCACGCCCACTCAGCCCTCTGAGGTCAAACACAATCTTGATGCAGCCCTTAATGAAATTGAGTTTGACACCTCTGGTCTAGAAAGCACAACGAAGCTCATAAACACTGCACTAACTGCACCTGTTCTAAACACATAAGCCATATCTGAATAATAGAAAAAAGAACAGATTAATATTCCAGAATAGTGGATATGTTTGATACTTAATTGAATACCGTATTTTCCGGCGTATAAGACGACTTTTTAACACATGAAAATCATCTCAAAAGTCGGGGGTCGTCTTATACGCCGGGTGTCGTTCTCCTGTAACCAGGCAGACCAGCCCAAAAGACTCTAACGAGCCTTAAATGGCTCTGGCGATCGAAGCTCTGACGATCCCAGCTTTGCCTGCTAATCAGGCAACTCAGCTGGGATGCCAGAGCCATGTTAAAGGAAAAAACTTTTTTCCTTTTACGTGACTCTGCAAGCTCTGACGATCCCAGCTGAGTTGCCTGCCAATCGGGCATCGCAGCTGGGATCGCCAGAGCCATCGATCCAAGCTCTGACGATCCCAGCTGCGTTGCCTGCTAATCAGGCAACTCAGCTGGGATCGCCAGAGCCCAGAGCCCTGTAAAAAGAAAAAAGTTTTCCCCCTCCAGCTTGCTTACCTTAGCTGGTAATCGCAACGCTTGCCTTGCTTCGCTTGCCTGAATCCATTCCATCAGCAAGCCACTCTCTGCCTGCAATCATGCAGGCAGGAGTTGTGGACTTCAACTCCCAGAATTCCTCAGCCAGTAAAATCAAAGCTGGCTGAGGAATTCTGGGAGTTGAAGTCTACAAGTCTTAAAGTTGCCAAGGTTGGAGACCCCTGTTCTATTGGGTAAGTTTTTTTCCCCTTTGGGAGCTTTAAAAAAAATAGTTAATTGGGGTTTTTTTAGTTGTTCTTTTTTAGACCTAGCCATTTAAAGTTTAGGAAGTTTTAAATTTAGTTTTCATATAAAAATAAAAATAAAATAATATTTGTGCAGCTTTCTGAGATGTGGTGTGTTTCTGTAGTGTTTCACTCTAACTACACAAACACACAAAATCTCACAAAGCTGTATGTGGAATTTTGTGTGTGTAAAGTGTGAAGGTTGATTTTTTGGGGCTTTTTGTGGCTGTGTGAGGTTCCTGCTTGTTGCAGGGGCCATTTTGGGTCTAGCACAGCTGCTTTTACATTAAGGTGACCAGACGTCCCGCTTTTGGCGGGACAGTCCCGCTTTTGAGCAATTTGTCCCGCGTCCCGCGGCGTTTTAAAAAAGTCCCGATTTTTCATTCTGCCTCCTGGTTCCCGGCTGCCTCCTGAATCCCCGCTGATGGCTAGAGGGAAAAAACCTGTTTAAACTCTTGCCGCGGGGCTTCAAAGGGCCGCCCTACGTTGATTAGCTCGGCTTCCCCCTCTCAGCTGATTTGCACAGGGCTCTGCTCTTGCTAAATTGCTCAGTTTTTTTTTCCTCTTTGTGCAAACCAAGCTCAAAACGAAACAGAAAGTAAAACAGGCTGTTGGCTTTGCGGTTTGCTTGCAACGTTGGAAAATTAGGCAGCAGATTTATTTTCCTTTTCCTCACCAAAAAAGGTAAGTGCAAACAATGGAAAATTATTTAGGGCAAAAGAGGAGAGTTCAAGATTTTAAAACACAAAAGAAAAAAAAGCTCTTTTTAACTAGGGAATTGTAATAATTGAGATATTATTAATTGTATACTGTGTTGAAAGCAGAAATGGTTAAGTTGTGGTTTGGAGGAATATATGGGGGAAATTATTTGGTTTATTATTATTGGTAAGTATAATTAATTGATTTGTAAGAAATTGGATTGCATGGAAATAATTGGAATATTCATGTTCATATTGATTAATATACAAAAAAGATAGTTATATAACTAATTGATTTATATTAAAATGTTGAATTTGTATTAAACAACTGTATTACATAATTACATAATTAACCAATGTGAGGATGGATATAAAAATAGATGACAATGGGAAGGGGTATAAAATAGAATAGAAGGGAAAAATTGAATTTGATTAAGATTAGAGATGAGGATGAAGGGTAAAATTGTTTTTTTAAAAAAATAGATGAGGAATAAATATGGCAAAAAGGAAATATAGAAATTGTAAATTTAATTGAAATGACTAAACACTGTTTAAATTTGTGAACCAGCCAAATATTCTGTTCAAAGAAAATACATTGTATGTATGTGTGTTTCTAATTATTGCTATTTATTCATATTTGTTCTCTTTTATTCTTTAAAGTTTAACAATTCATTCTTTATCTTAATATCTTTATATTTGTTTGGGGTTGGCTTTCTTCCCTTTCATCTTTTTTATTGTACAGCAATCTTTCTCCTCAAACCTACCACCTCTCTTTTCTTTCCTTCTTACTTTCTCTTCCCCCCCTCTTCTTCTCCTCCCTACTTCCTCTTCCTTTCTCCTTCTCCTCCTCTCTTCCTCCCTCTCTTAACCGTCACTCCTACTCTAATTTCCCTTCCCTTCCTTCATCCCTCTCTATTACTGTATCCTTTTATGCATATGGACTACTCAGAGGGCTGAAAAAGTTATTTTTGACTGGTCCTCGCACTTTTGACCAGTCCTCGAACTTACGACTGTCCTCACATTTTACATTTTTGCCCTATCTTGTCATCATGGTGAAGAGAAGCAGTTGTGAAATGAGTGACATGGTTGTTAAGAATGCTGCACGGGCATAAATGTGAGGATGGTCATAAGTGTGAGGACCAGTCAAAAGTGTGAGGACCTGTCAGAAATGACTTTTCAGCCCTCTGAGTAGTCCCTATACACACAGCCATGGCCACCCGGTCACATGACCAGCTAGCCACGCCCACCCAGTCACATGGCCTCCAAGCCACGCCCACACAATAAGCCACGCCCACAATGGTGTCCCTCTTACCGATGTTAAAATCTGTTCACCTTACCCTATACACATAGCCATGGCCACCCGGTCACATGACCAGCTAGCCACGCCCACCCAGTCACATGACCAGCTAGCCACGCCCACAAAATAAGCCACGCCCACAATGTCCCTCTTTACCAATGTTAAAATCTGGTCACCTTATTTTACATTGTGGATGAGCCAGTTGTGTTGTGTTGTGTTGTGTGTGTGTAAAGTGTGAAAGTTGTTTTTTGCGCTTTTTGTGGCTGTGTGAGGTTCCTGCTAGTTGCAGGGGCCATTTTGGGTCTAGCACAGCTGCTTTTACATTGTGTTGAGGCAGTTGATGTTTTTTAATTTTTATTTGGTGTGTGTTGGAAGAGGGGTAGTCTTATATGGCGAGTATAGCCCAAACCCTATATTTTAACAGGAAAAGTTGGGGGTCGTCTTATACGCCCAGTCGTCTTATACGCCGGAAAATACGGTAATAATAAATATTATTTTACAAGATTTCACTAAATTGAATTCACTTAAAAGAGGACATTTATTTGATTTATAAGTTGCTCTTTGTCAATGACTCTAATAACTCTTACTTACAATAATTGGGCCAATTAGTAAGTCTAATCTCGAAGGAAATCACATTAAGAAAAAAGGTTATTTTTTAAAAAGCAAATGATACAGTCTAAGTACAGAACTAAAAAGAAAGTAAATGTTTTAAAAATTAAGCCTGGTAAACAGTAATTCCTCCTTGATATCTAAATTCAATATACTAACTAGAGGGGGAAAAAAGAGTAGGAAAAGGCTTTTGCTGGTGATGGCAATAAATACATTTCTTAATAAATATATTTTGCAGCATGTGGAAGTTTCTTTGTCTTTTCTGCATTTCACCTGAAACTTTTTAAAATTATTAATTGGAATTGCATCACTTAAAACTTTAAAAAGGCACCATAAGCACTTCTTTTGTTTAGGTTCTGTAAAATTGGTTTAAAAATTTTAATTTTTTTACCTGTCACCTTGAATGTATATAATAACATTTATATAGGTATTGGACTTTATAATTTAAAATAAGAAACCTGTAAACTAGACAGTTTGCTGTTTTATTCTATGTCTGCATACCGCTTAGCTATGTACATAGTAATAAAACTACTTCAGGTAGTCCTCAACTTGTAACAATTGTTTTGCCCCATTTTATGACCTTTTTTGCCACAGTTATTAAGCAGGACACTGAAGTTCTTAAGTGAATCATGTGGTCATTAAGTGAATTTGGCTTCCCCATTGACTTTGGTGATCACATACTGCCAGGACAGTGCAACTATTATTAATACATGCTTCTTGCCAAGCATCCGAATTTTGTTCACATGACCATGATGCAATGTTCATATGTGTGAAAAATGATCATAAGTCACTTTTTTTCCATCCATTTGGCAACAGGTTTTGAGTGGTGTGATGGCCTAGAGGTGGAGCTCTCACTTCACAGTCAGGAGGCTATGAGTTCGATCCTAGGTAGAGGCAGATATTTCTCTCTCTGGACACACTGAGAATTTATCTGCTGAATATATCTTCGCATTGGCGACAGGAACATCCTGTCCCATCTTCGCATCCGGCCAGGAAACATTCAGGTCCATTCAGTTGCCCAGACTCCACCCCACAAGGGATTATGGGATCATTAAAAGACGATGATGATTTGGGTACAGATTTGGGATATTTATAAAATTCAGACAATGATTGGTTTATTTGTAGTGCCAAATAGGAACAGTATCTACTTACAGCAAGTCCCATCTACATGTAAACATTACATCCTGTTGTAGCATGTGTGAACAGATAAACCAGATGAAGATGCACACGTGGCTTATTACAGCCCAAGCAAAATGATTATAAGCAGTAGCCATAGCAACTGAAAGCAAATCAAATTAATCCCTTAAAACCAATACTGGAGCCTATAAAGAAAACCAAGAGAAAAATCTGCAGAGAAGACAGCAGAACTATCATCTCTTTATAATTTGTGATCCAATTAGCAGTTCATAGATTAACCTAATGTGTGAATTTAGTCAATAATAGCTTATTGAGTAAATTGTGTTTACTGGTTTAGCAGCAAGTTTAGCATAAAGGCTAAAGAAAGTTCTAAGAAAGGTCTTAAGCCCTGGTGGCACAGGGGTTCGAATCAGGGGTGGGTTCTATTTACCTTTACTACTGGTTTGCAACAGGAGCACACACGCAGAAGCTTCTGCTCATACACAGATCGTCAATTATGATATTCGGGCAGGTGGGCAGAGCCTCTCGCCTTTACTACCAGTTCGAAAGAACTGGACAGAACCAGGAGCAACCCACCACTGGTTCGAATGCAATATTGCAGGCAAATTCTGCTCACAGCCAATAGGATGCATGCACAGGGGCAGGGTACATTGAATTATGGGTTTGGGCACGCGCACGACCCCCCTGCGCTCCCCCCACTTTTGGCACGCAACAGCAAAAAGGTTCGCCATCACTGGTATAGACAGAGACAGAAACCAAAGTGATCTCATTAGTAGAGAAACTTTACTTTTCAAACTGTACGTTTCTGCAGTAGCCTAGGGCAGAATTCTCAAGCTCCAGCAACTTTAAGAAGTGTGGACTATAACTCCCAGAATTCCATAGCTGGAGAACTCTGGGAATTAAAGTCCAACATTTTAAAGTTGCTGAGATTAAGAAACACTGCCCTAAGGTCTTAAAGAATTTAAAGACTTTCTGTGAAGGTTAAAAGGCAAGAAAATAGTTCAAACAACCAAGATCTATCTCCAGAGCTTTGCCTCTTGAGTGGTTTCAGTAGATCTGTCTACCTTTAATAACAGATTTTGAAGCCTGAAAAAGTTTGAAAGCCCCTAGCCTCACCCCATAGCTCCCTATATTTAAATTCAGGAGAAATTTCCTGACAGTTAGAACAATTAATCAGTGGAACAACTTGCCTCCAGAAGTTGTAAATTTATTTATTTATTTATTTATTTATTTATTTATTTATTTATTTATTTATTTTATTATTTGTTTGTTTGTTTGTTTGTTTGTTTGATTTATATGCCGCCCTTCTCCAGAGACTCAGGGCGGCTTACAATGCGTTAAGCAATAGCCTTCATACTTTTGTATATACCTGCTTAGTAGGGCTTTCGGGTCCCCCAAGCGGTGTTCTTTTTTTTAATACAAAGTCAGCTTATTGCCCCCACAATCCAGGTCCTCATTTTACCTACCTTGGAAGGATGGAAGGCTGAGTCAATTTTGAGCCTGGTGAGATTTGAACTCGCAGTAATTGCAGGCAGCTGGCAGCTAAGTGCTACTTAACAGCACTTTAGTCCGCTGCGCCACCAAGGCTCCTAAATGCTCCAACACTGGAAGTTTTTAAGAAGAGACTGGATAACCCTTTGTCTGAAACGGTACAGGGTTTCCTGCCTAAGCAGAGGGTTGGATTAGAAGACCTCCAAAGTCCCTTGAAACACTTGTTATTCTATTCTATTCTACTCTACTCTACTCGATTCTCTATTCTATTCTATTCTATTCTATTCTATTCTATTCTATTCTATTCTATTCTATTCTATTCTATTCTATTCTATTCTATACCTCTAACTGAAATGTTCTCATCATTCTCAGAGCACACAAGACCCACAACCAGGTCAAGTTAGTACCTCACTGGTAGATTACTATAGTTCATAGTACAGTCTGCCAGATGTTCAGATTGGATTTGGAATTTTTGTCCACCTATCAGCTTCTTCCCAACAATCTGGAATAGGGAGATTAGGATGTTTGATGATGTTAAAGGTATCGTTGTACGATGTAAGTCAGGGTTGTCAAACTTAAGGCCTGGGGGCCGGATCCAGCCTGCAGGGTACTAACTGGCCCATGGGGCCACTCTGGAAACAGTGGACTGACCCATGGTGCTTCTGCCAGTGAAAACAGGCTCCCGAGCTTCATTTTCACTGGCAGCTCCGTTTTCACTGCACGTAGCCCTCCCGAGCTTCATTTTCACTGGCAGAGGGTTGCAGGAGGCTGTGGCAGCCAAAAATGGAGCTCGGGAGCCTGTGTTCACCGGCAGAGCGGTCAGGCCACCACAGGCGCCCTCGACAGGAGTCATGTCAAGCTGCCCATGCCCACCCCATCCATGCCCACCCCGGCCCCCCAAGGTCAAACACAATCCTGATGCGGCCTTCAATGAAATTGAGTTTGACACCCCTGATGTAAGTTGTTCCGAGTAAAACTGCCTTTTGTAATTGACCAATGGTGACTCTGTAAATGCTGTTCAAGTTCAAGAATATCAATCCCAGATGTTTTGGGATTGAACGCAAGGTGTCTATTACTATTGATACTAACTTTGCTTGCTTTTGCCACAGTTGTTTTGTTTCTATTTGCTTCTTATTTTGTTATCTTCTACAGTTCCCTCTCTTCTCCAGATACTGCCATATCCACTATCCAGACTTTTTTTGTCTTTTATATCGACAATTGTTAAATATGCAGTATTATGTGGCAGGTGCCTATCAGTTTGAGTTCTAAAGTCCCAGAGCAAGTTAGTTCCTCATTTCCTATTACTTTTCTATATTTTATGGTCCCACCAGTTCTTGTTTGCAGGCAAAAGTTTCACAGTTGTGTATCCTCTGTTATGTAATTTACTTCCAAGCAGTTTTTTTTTTTTTGAAGTGGACAATTAATGAAGGGCCTAAATATAAGTTTTATTTCTTGAAGTAGCTGGAACATCCAAATCTTGAAGAAACTCAAGGAGGACAGTCACCAATATAATCACTTGTATAATTCTCTCTCTTTTTTTAGAATTGTCAGAACCATACAATCTAAGTAAAAAGCAAATGTGATATCATACATACTATCTGTTCAAAGTAAGGTATTTAAAACTCACCAGTGAAGCCAACATAAGGACTTTGGCTAAGAAAAATATGAGTTCACGTTGTTGTATTAACCTCAATTTGTTTCCTTAGTTGGGTGAACTTCCTGCTTATATATTCAACCCCAGTACACAGAGGACAGACAGAAGTTCTATATTGAAGGGCTAACAATATCTCACTTCCTTTGTGGCTTTAAAGGTTCAAGAGAAATTAGTAGCAACGTTAGCAATGGGAAAATCTGAGCACGGAGCTTGATGGAGTAAGAGAATGAAGTAATGTTCCCAGACTCCCTTTGAGTCAAAAGTATGAGCTGTCCAGCTGTTATACGTCATTATGCCATCTGCCCTTACAACCCTGTGAAACGAATGCAGCCTGATGTCCACAGTGTGTATTAGACTGAAGTTCCCACACTTCTACCCAGACCAATCCAACTTATGACCTTTCAGAGTTACAATGGGCCTCCCCAGGATTAACTACGACCCAGAATCAAAGTCATTGGGGACACTAGATTCACTGAAAGACTGCCATATTCACTTAACTACTACCATTACCATTAATTTTAATGGTTTTAATGGAAAAAGACTTGCAGAAAAAATTCAGAACTTTGATGTTATATATGTTGATGACAGCAAGATTAGTTTATGCTCAGAAATGCAAGGTCACCTTGTTCCCCACAATGGATGAATGGCTGCAAAAACCGATGGGAGTTAGCAGAGATGGCTAAATTAACTATTTTGATCAAGGAAAAAAATACAAATACTTTTATTTCTGCTTGGAAACCACTTTTGGACTTTGTGCTTGAGGTGGGAAAAAAATGAAACTTTGATTTTGGGTTTTACCGATTAGATAGCAATAGCAATGGCACTTATAGACTTATATACCGCTTCACAGTGCTTTACAGCCCTCTCTAAGCGGTTTATAGAGGCAGCATATTGCCTCCAACAATCTAGGTCCTCATTTTACCCACCTCGGAAGGATGAAAGGCTTAGTCAACTTGAGCCTGGTGAGATTTGAACTGCCAAATTGCAGGCAGCCAGCAGTCAGCAGAAGTAGCCTGCAGTACTGCATTCTAACCACTGCACCACAGCAGCACTAAATCTATCTATCTAATAGGTTTAGATCTATCTAATCCAGGGGTCAGCAACCTGCAGCTCTGGAGCCGCATGTGGCTCTTTCACCCCTCTGCTGCGGCTCCGTCGCTCAAAACATGCATCACAACCGCCAATGTGTGACACCTGCCGGCATGCGATTTATTGAGCTTTTCAACCCCTGGTAGGCCAACCATAGATAAATCCAAGAAAAGAAAAATTTCAGAAGAAAACAGAACGTTTAATTTCAACTACATATGCTAGTTTTGTGGTCGCTCAAGAAATAGTCAGGCACGGGAAGGGTTTTGTGGCTCCTGGTGTTTTTTTTTTCTGTGGGAAATGGGTCCAAATGGCTCTTTTGAGCATTTAAGATTGCAGACCCCTGATCTAATCTATCACTTTCCCTTTCCCTTCCCTATTTTCTCTATTTATTTTTGTATTTTCTTTGTATGCTATATTATAAACTAATAAAAAGCTATTAACACAGACACACACACAAAAACTACCCCCGCAAAAAACGTTGTATAATCGGGTAGTCACATGTTACCTGCCTAACAACCAGCATCATTTAAGACTATAATTTTCAGGCTCAATTACAGTTGTAAGTTGAGGACTCCCTATAAGTGCCTCGTCTCAAATGTAGTGCTTGTAATATGAAACTGCCTCCATTGGAATATCAGGAGTGGCCATTCAAGTGCTCTAAGCTCATCAGAACATGTCTGAATGTCTGGTACCTTGCTGGGGCAGTATTTAATGCTTTGTTTCTCAATCTTGGCAACTGTTAAGATGAGTTGACTTCAACGCAAAGCATCATCCAAAGCTGCATGCGTGAAATGGCAAGCTACATAAATTTAATAAATACCGTGTTTCCCTGAAAATACGACCTACCCTGAAAGTAAGTCCTAGCTTTTTACACGTGCACCCAATATAGGCCCTACCCCCAAAATAAGCCCTAATTAAGACTCCGCCCACTCCAAGTAAAAATTAAGCTAGGGGGTGGAGCTGCCCTACTACTTACCTTTGCAGCCAGGTTTCAGCCAGGTTTCACAAACCCCAACACCTGCCTTGCTGGCCCATTCCTTCTGCAGCCGGCAAGGCTTTCCTGAAGGCCTCTGCAGCCAATAACAGAGCTCTGGGTCGATCCGGAGCTCTGTTATTGGCTGCAGAGGCTTCAGGCTTTGCAGGCCACAGAAGAAAAAGTTCCTGAAGGCCTGTGACAGTGAAAAGGAGGCTGGGGGCGACACACACAAGTGAAGTGAGTGCAGGGGTGAAATCCAGCAGGTTCTGACAGGTTCTGGAGAACCGGTAGTGGAAATTTTGAGTAGTTTGGAGAACCAGTAGCGGAACCAGCAAATACTACCTCTGGCTGACCCCAGAGTAGGGTGGGAATGGAGATTTTTGCAATATCCTTCGCTCAGGAGTGGGGAGAGAATTGAGATTTTGCAGTATCCTTCCCCTGCCATGCCCACCAAGCCATGCCCACCAAGCCACGCCCACAGAACTGGTAGTAAAAAAATTTGGATTTCACCACTGGATGAGTGGATGTCAGTGGATTACATACCCCCAAAATAAAACCTTGTGCCTTTTTTGATGGCAAAAAAAAAATACATAAGACAGGTTCTTATTTTCCGAGAAACATGGTAATAAACACCCAAAAATTGAGAAGGGGTTGGGAATTCTGGTAGTTGAAATGATGTAGCCAGCTGAAGCTCAATAGCTTGATCACTTCAGCAGAAAACAGACAAACAGCCAAGAGACAAAGTGGCATATTTCTTATATTGAACTATTCATCTCCTTAGTGTAGTGAAGTCAAAGAGATACCAACCATCTCTGCCGCAGGATATGATGCAAGGGCTTCCTACTTACAGTCACATAAATACAAGCTCAATTGTGCAATTCTTACCCATCTTGGAAAAGGAGAGAAAACAACGATAAGAATATTCCCTTCATATTTATCTATCTTTATCTGTATTCATTTGTGCTGCAATATTTATGGGGGAAAAAATCAGAAATGTACTTAATCTTAGGCAAAGCAACAAGTATGTTCTCCTTTCTAAATTCTCCTTCTTTCTAAAATTAATATGCTTTTTCCAGGATCCTATTCTTACATCTAATGCAAAATCAATGCTAACCAACACAGCAGCATGTTATCAGTCTAAATATTATCCATCTGTGGGAATGATGTCACAGTGCACGTCAGAAGCTCCTTCAGAAATTACATGTAAACTTATAGCGGGCTAATTCAGCTACAAAGCTGTGTTTATAGCAAACGTCTGCATTCCATCCCTTGGAGCAGGAATCAAAAGCTACCAAGCCACAGAGAGAAGTTGCCAATCTGTAATCAAGCAGGAATATAATCAACAAAACCTGCAAGGACTGGAAGAAGAAATAATTATTAAATTGTAGAATATATTTCCACAGTCTGGAGCCAAAACAAGAAGTTTCTGTTATAATGGGTTCATTTTTCATACTTAACTCAAACGGGCAGAATAATTTTATATTGGCTTCTCTAATTACTAGATGTTTCCATTGTCAAATACAAGTAGATACTAAGAAGAAAGAAAAATATGAGTTTTTTTATTATTATTGGAGCAATTGCACAAGGTAAAAAGTAAAACAGGCAATAAGGAACTTCCTAAGCATTTCCTCCAGTGACCTCTATTGGGTGAAATGGTATAATGCAAGTATTTTTTTAAAAAAAGGAAGAAGAAAGCATCTTCCTACATTGTTCAAATATAGTAAAAAGTACCGTAAATATTTATCTTAACATCCAGCTTGTTTCGTCTTGTACTTTTTTCCAATAAAAAAGGAAGGGGGTTTGTACAGACAGCCTGTTTTAACAGTTTCCAGGAGCATTGTCTGTTTGTTTGTGTAGCACACACAAATATTTTAGGGCACCTTAAAGATACTATGTAGAGTAATATATTCATGCTTTCATATTATTCTGTGTAATACAATGGACTGTAACCAGAAAAGTTTCAGTTGGGGTGAGCACTGTCTGGGTTCTGGGAATCAGGTTGTGCATTTACCATTTGCTTGGTGTCAGCCAGGGTTCCTAATCCAATAGACCAGGCCTGTCAAAATGGCGGCCTGCAGACCAGATGCCACACATGCACACCACGTCCATCCTGGCTCCGCAAAGGCAAAAAACGCCCCACTACATCATAACACACGATCGAGTTTGACATCTGTGCAATAGACAATTAAATAGAAGCTGCCTCTTACAAATTCAAGTTCCAGCTTCAGTGTCATCTTTACTTCCATAAAACATTACCCTGTTTCCCCCAAAATAAGACATTCCCCTGATAATAAGCCCAATCAGGCTTTTGAGAGCATGGCAATAAGGCCAAGCGCTTATTTCAGGGTTCAAAAAAATATAAGACAGGGTCTTATTTTCGGGAAATAAGCTATAACCCTTACAAACAGAAGCTCTTTTAGGGTCCTCTATAACTTTTAAAAGGGTTCTGAGAAGAACATGTTTAAAATTACTGCTGTAAAGTATCATAGCCTATCGTGACACAATGCAGCTTAAACTGAGACAAAACGAACAAGCTGAAGAGAGTGTGATAAAGTTTTGATAAAGAGAAAAATATAACCAAACCAAGAGGGACCTTCCTAGATCTTCTTTTCCGTACAATCTTCTATAGTAGAAGAGGGGGGAAAGCCAATATTTATAAACTCAAAACAGTTAAAATTTCAAGAATATTATAGAGGGAAAAGCAAACTTACCAACAAGTCAGTGCCTGCTGAGGTTCGAAAACAATGTTGCATAACAGGAGTTCTTACAAATCCAAAGGCATGCAATTATATTTTCCAATCCTTTTATTTACATTATGCTCACAGCTGAGGATGTTTTAACTATTTAAACAAAATAAACACCTCTTTTCTGACAATTTTTTTTAAAAAAAAATGTGTTACCACCGTACCTTCTAGGATTCAACTCTTAAACTAAGTGTTCAGACTGACACTTTTGGACCAACGCACATAGTTTTGGTACTCTGACTGCATTAGACAAATCTTAATGCAAAAACTTTCAAGATCTACAAGGCTACTAGGATAAAGAAGAATGGTACAAGTTACATATAAGAATCTATTATAAGATTTGGACAAATAGATACACAGTACATATACAGGCAGTGGTGGGGGTGCAATTGAAATAAAGATCAGATATCAGCACTATTTAATCCTCTTTTTTCAATCTGAAAACTAAACACTATCAGATTGTCAAATCTTTTGGCCAGAAAAGCTAAGAAATTTGGCACCCTATTGAAAATTCTACCAAAATATTTGAAGTTATAGAATTATTGCTATATTTGAGAACTGGATGTTCCTATTCCTAAAGCTACAGCTGTAGAAAATGTGGCTTGACAACGCACGATTCTAGATGCAGGACAGTAGGATTTTCCTAACAGACCTCATTTTACCTTACCTGGAGTAAGCCAAGACAAGTACTTGTTTCAAGGTGAAATGTAATCTGTATCAGCTGAACTTAAATTCAACAAAAGTGAAATGTACACATAATAGGCAAATCTCATGATCCTTTAATCTGGCTGGTTAACTGGGTTGTATAGAAGGGAAGTTTGATAATCTGCAATTAATATGGTAAATAATAAAAGGTCTCTAGCAAAAAAAAAAACTGTTTAGGAAAAGCATAAGGAACTTCTGGGATATTTTTGAGTTTGCCTCTATTGATTTTATGATATGATTTACAGATTTTTAATTCTTTAAGAGCCACGGTGGTGCAGTGGTTAGAATGCAGTACTGCAGGCTATTTCTGCTGTCTGCCAGCTGCCTGCAATTTGGCAGTTCGAATCTTACCAGGTTCAAAGTTGACTAAGCCTTCTATCCTTCCAAGGTCGGAAAAATGAGGACCCAGATTGTTGGGGGTAATATGCTGACTCTGTAAACTGCTTAGAGAGGGCTGTAAAGCACTGTGAAGCGGTATATACTGTAAGTCTAAGTGCTATTGCTATTTAAAAATACCCTTCAATTATAAAGGTCATTATACAGTACCCGTGGTTCTAAATTCAGGCAGCATGTGCATTGAATAACTTATTACTTTTATTAAGTTATGCAGAGGTTGTATCAGGTAGTTTTACATAATAATGTTAAAGACTGAAAATATCTACTACACCAATTCTCAAAGCGGGAATCCTTGGGAGCAACACCATGCACAGACAGGATCGGGAGCATAGATGGCTGAAATAAATGAACTGGCTTGCTGTGTTTTCTTTTAAATAGAACATAAAAGATCATTTGGGAGCTAGGAAGTTGAATTAAAAGTGCATGTGTATTTTAAGCTCTGAACCCCATATGTAACAGACACCCATACATGAAAACTGTCATCAGTAGATACCAGACCTATCTTGGGTCTCCCATCAAAGAGTTCAAAAAATGGCTGCATAATTATATACACATTTCTCATGCCAGAGTGGATTTAAAGAAATAGCTTTAAACCTACCAAGAAAGGGAACTGTCATGGCTAACCAAAACAAGCACAGACTGTTTCTCATGACAGCTTAAAGCCACCCAGGAATATGGATCAAGAAAGGTCCAAGAAAGATGTGAATCAATCAAAGCTCTTAAACTTTAGCACCCTGGGAGCAACTCACTTCCCTACAGCAGCCTTCCAAACCTGGTATCCTTCAAATATATTGGGCCCACATCATCCATAAAATCTTAGTAAGCATACTCTTTTAACTGGGAGCCTTAACACTGCACTACCAACAAATCTGGAGGATGTCCAAGAGGAATTAGACAGAAAGACATCAAAAAGCATTGGTTCTTTCACCTGCTGATATAGAGAGTAGGCTAAGGGGTAAAGGGGGAAACACAGGTAATTTTTCAGACCTTGTCCTTTGGCCTAACCCATTTCTTTATCCAGCAATAAACTATGTGTTAACCAAAAGGAAAAGTGGCTGCTTTAAAGACAGAATCTAATATGACTTTGTTTCACGTAGAATTTTTTTTCTGCTTTACCTAAATTCAAAAGCAACTTTTAATGGTGTGATTTTAAATCAATTCATATGCATTTAGGACTCCTGCTGAGTCCCTTGGACTGC
The DNA here is from genome assembly GCA_022577455.1 of Arizona elegans. NCBI lineage: Eukaryota > Metazoa > Chordata > Lepidosauria > Squamata > Colubridae > Arizona > Arizona elegans. Next base: position 72,496,715 of record JAKOOJ010000007.1, read on the forward strand.
AAGGCGATCAAACCGGTCAGTCCTAGAGGAGAGCAACCCTGACTGCTCTTTAGAAGTCCAGATCCTGAAGATGAAACTCAAATATTTTGGCCGCCTAATGAGAAGGAAGGACTCACTGGAAAAGAGCCTAATGCTGGGAAAGTCTGTGGGCAAAAGAAGAAAGGGATGACAGAGAATGAGGTGGCTGGATGGAGTCACTGAAGCCGTTGGCGTGAGCTTAAATGGACTCCAGAGGATGGCAGAGGACAGGAAGGCCTGGAGGAATGTTGTCCATGGGGTCATGATGGCTCGGACACAACTTCGCAACTAACAACATGCATTTAGGAAAAAGAAGAGTATTGTGCTATTCAACTTCTTCACATTCTTCTCCATTGTGAAGCAGATAAGGATTTCATGGCCACCAAGACAACCACAGGCTTATCTCAGTAGCTCAGGGTTGAAATGAGCAAACAGCCCAATTAAAGAACTAACTAAAGAACCACCAAGACCACATCCACCAACACTGAAGAGGACAAGCCACTAAAATATAAAATGAGAGCAAACTCCACTCCCTACTAACACTGATGATGTTACTAGTTTGGGTAATGAAATGTCTGCAAGAAAACAAGCAAGTTCAGACAGCACTAAGGACCCTTTTATCTCAGTGATCATAGCCAAACCACATTTGAAGTTATATGTTCAATTTGATGTTCATCTCAGAATGAATCAGAAAATGGGCATTTCTGTCAGTTCCTTGTTGGATTTAAGCATGACTTTAATTTTATTGTATTCATACACTTGACTGCTAAATATAGACATTTCTTTCTGCTGCTTGTTCTATCAACAAGGGCTACCCTATATTTTATACGCAAAGGCACATCACCAGAAAAGAGTCTTCAATTCAGCCTATTGTATAAGCAAAATTATTAATCACCTTTGCTTCAGTTAATAATATTGAAGAGGATGGCATTTCTTCCCAACTGAATAACTTACAAAGTTTTTTATTCCATTCAATATAGAATAAGAATAAGAATAAGAATAATTTTATTTCTATACCGCCCTTCTCCCGAAGGACTCAGGGCGGTGTACAGCCTATTAAAAACACAAGACAACATCAGTTAAAATAGTTTAAAATTATTAAATAAATTCAGCTGATTTAAAACCCCAGAAATTTAAAACCCAATTTAAATATAGAGAAGAAACTATTCAGTCATAGTATCTGTCAGGTTCCGTAAAGACTGGAAAAATAAACCTCAGAACGCAAAAGAAGTAACCAAGTCTATTTATCCTGATATCGGTACTAACTGACCATCTTAAATTGTTACAGAAAGGAATCTTTGTTGGAGCTGATGCTCTGTGCTCCCATCACCTTTTAATCAGCATACAGCTCCATCCCAGTGCAATCACTCAATTATGCAATTACCCATATCCTCCCTTTCCCTCCCCAATCCATCACAAGCCACTTCAGTTGTTCCGGCTGCTCCGTCTTTCCTTAAAGTGATAAGGTTGATAAACTGCTTCAGTGCATGACCCTGACGTCATCTAGCATGCGACTGGAGAGTCAAAGTGAGAGGCATGCCTCAAGGCTGATGACCCAGGAGAGCAGGCACACAGTAAGGGTCGTCGGCGAAAGCGTGCAGCAGCAGAATGGCGATCCCCACACGAATGGCGGCCCCAAGTACCATCACAGGGCTGGGGCTGACAGCATCATTTACTGAGTTCAGAAGACTTTTTAATTAACGTATGATAAAGCACCCTGTACTGTACCACTGAAGACAGCGTTTAGTCCACCAGATCACTGCAGGATTCAGAAAGAACATAATAATAAAGGATGCGGAAAGAATAATATATAACCATAAAGCAAACAAGGGCTGCCAGTAGTAGTAAATAAGAAACATCTTTTGGTGTAACATTTCTGTGTTTCAAGGTACACTAGTCACTTTCTATTCCCTGAGTAGCTGTAATAACTAGAATTTAGAAAGTAATGTATAGAGAATTCATTTCAGGTAAAACAAATGGGTCAACAGATAGCAGGGAAATTCATTTTACATAGCTAGAGGCCTTTCTGAAACTCTCAAAACCCAGAACACTTTGGTTGAAATCCCTATTCACTCATAAAGCACATTAGTTGACTGCTTTCAGTCTTAAGAGACTGAAGCAATGGAAAATTAAGGAAAGGAGAACAACATACATTGAATCGTCTGCTTCCTGGAATAAAACCAGAGTATATATAAATGGATTTTTTTTTTAAAAAAAAAATTTCTTTAAAACTTACATTAAAGTTCTGATCTTCGTGAACAGAAAATTTTTGTACTTTGGAACTGTTCTATTGTACGCAGTTCATTAGTTAGTGATTAACTAAACTGCCCTGACCTCTATTTCCAGTTGGTTCTCACCTAATGTGGCATGTGGATTTTAGTGGCCTGGTGTAGCTAGAAGTCTGCTGGCACGAGGCAGCAAATGGAATGAGAACTTTGAGAAAAAGCTCAATTCTGGCCACAAATAAGGTTGATAAGCTGATTTGACTCTTAGCTGTTGTGGAGCAATTGTAGACACAGCAATCCCATTGTCCAGCCTAGTATATAGGTGCTGGGGACTGAGAAGTGAGAGCGAGGGTCAAACAATTCCTTAGTGACTGCAGGATAGGCTGATAGTCTGCCCAAAGTTGGAAAATAAAAGAGGAAGAGAAGAGAGGAGGAGAGGACAGAAAAAGATGGTGCAAAGAAGAGTGGCTGGAGAGAAAAATTGGAGATTAAAGTTATGTGACTGTAAGGAAATATACTGAAATAGTAGAATTAGTAGAAACTTGTTGTTTCCTGCAACATATATATATATATATATATATATATATATATATATATATATATATATATATATATATATATATATATATATATATATATATATACGATATATGATGTCTTTATATACCTGCATGCTGTAAATATTTGTTTCCTGTGACACTGACATATATATTATGCCCTTTGTAGTTATAACACAAACATGCCACATTGACTAACTTCCTGGACAGTCATTGGGGTCTGTTGTGAAGTATCTGGCATTTGTCAAACTATATGTTCCACCTTTTGATCAGCGCCTTATCTCTCCCCACTCCTGCCTAAGAACCTATCTCATCTTTGATCTTTTGAGTTCCCTCCACTCCAGGGGGCTAAATAGCCAAGTGTGAACACAAAGAAGATGATCAGGAAGAGATAACGCTAATGATGCTCATTAAGAGGCTCTACCCTGTTGGGGAGGGGGGATACACAAACCAAATTCCAGGGATAAACAAACAAATCAAAGATGCCAGAATTGGAGATTTATGACGTTTCTGAACAATATAAAAAGGATTCACATCTCCTTCCTTGTTTGTAGTTGTTACCTGCATGTATCTTGTATGTGTTTGGAAGAGCTAAACATTTAAGCTTGATCAAGATTAAATGCTATTTTACTCAAACCTCTGTTTAAGTTTCTTGTTTGGCATTTATGAGCTTAAACATATTATTATTGGACCTTACATGACTATGCAGATCAGTTGACCATTCTTGGTTAGGGAGGAGGAAAAATGAAGTTCAGCCATGGCTTCCCTGGAGAGACAAAAGATCAAAACCCAGACAGAGGACATCTCCATGCCAGAAGAAAGAAAAAACCTTGAGAGAGTTTTTTTCCACAATGGAGAAGCAGCAGGTGTTTGCTGACCAAGTCCAGAAGAAAGTGTGCTGAGCACAATAAATCCAGCCTGGTCTTTTCTTTTCACTCTTAATAAGCCAAGAAAGAGGGAGGAAGCAGGAGAGCTAGATTTTTCTCTGGAAGGGAGACAGGAAGAAACCTGATTCCAGGTGAAGACTGGGGTTGTGTTGTATTGTATGCACCTGTTGTAAATAACTTCTGTAATAACTTTATTGTAAATAGTAAAAAAGCAGGTTTTTTTCTGCGTCAGTTGCCAACCTTGCAAAGCAAAATACACCTGAGCAGTTCAAAAAAGAACCTGATCACATGTGACACCTAAGACCAAACTCCCTTCTTCCTGTGCCTTCTTGGAAAAGCAAAAAATGGGAAAATTGGTTGGAAGGTATTTCTGATTCCTATTCAGGAATACATTCGTCTCTATTTATATTCTCTCTTGGATCCTGACCTGGTTTAGAAAATAGTTAAAGACATTACCTGCGTAAGAAATAATCCTGTATAATTTTAAAAAATGTGTATAAAATATAATAAATACCCTGACACCATGGCAATCATGCTCCAAGATAGGTATCTCCAGAGCTTATTTATCAAGATATATATATATATATATTTTCTGGAGACCACCCATTTCCTGTTTATGGTAACAGTGCTTTATATTGTGGGAGTATATTAGAATTCTTCCTAACATTTTCAACTGTGTCAACAAGCCTTCCATACTCCTTTTCGTTGCAATGCAAAGTGTCACAATCAACCCCATGCTATAAAAATGTGCTGAATTTTTTTAAAAACTAGAGATCAACTCGAATGTTTAAGAAGGAAGCAGAATAATGGCTATCTATCCAGTAATGCTGCAGTTGTAAAAATTCTCTCCCTGCAGCCATAATTCAAATAGCTAACATATTTCCAAACGCCTTACATGATTTATGTTCAGCAAGTGAATGAGCACAAAGGGAGAAAGCAGTGAAATCGGGCGACATTCCCAAGGTTTTGTTCATCTTTCCCAAATGAAAAACAGCATGTACAATACTCAGAAATAGTCAGGCCCAAAGAACCAAGAACCACACGTGAAGTTCCTACTGAGTAGCTGTTCACCTACAAAACAGAAATCTTGCCAGACTAAAGCAATTTATCTGCATAATTATTAGATATACTTTTGAATTGCTAGGGAGAGGCAACCCTCTTTTAACTCTCTTTCTGACAACCAGACTGCAGGAGATGAGGGAGGGGTCAAACATGTCATCAGTCATGGGTCCCTACGTGTCCACAAGAGCTATTAAGTCCAGCCCACCTTGAATTCCTTTCTTAACTCTTGCTAATTTCCCTTGACCATTAGTAGCTCAGATTCTTGTAGAGATCTTAAGCTTGCAATAAACTTTTATGCTCATTTGAACTGCCTGAATCTCTAGATTTCCCCAGCGCCTGACATAAACCTTCCAAGTTCCACTGTCTCTTTGCCCTCTTGGAAAGAGCCCTTCCCTCCAGATTTCCCTCGCATCAGAAATCTGAGCTCACTAGGACACAACCTTAATTGATACCATTTTTGTTTTCAACATTTTACATGTCACATGTTCACATGCCACAATCAGCTCTTAGCTTATTGAACAACTCATGGTTGGGCTGGGTCCATACAAAATGCTGATCCATAAGATGCTATTTATAAACCACAATTACTAAATTACTAAAATCACACAACATGCTAAACTCAAAGCAACTGCAATGATGGCTAAAAGTGTTGCATGAAGCACTTAGAATATCTCTCATGGCCAATGTTCCTATAGCTAATCAACTAGATTTAGTCAACTCTTGAATTACTCTCCCAAAGGAAAATATACTGCAGAAAGTTGCACTATAGCTGAACTGGGAACGCTGTTGCTAAGCAACATGGTTGTAAAAGCAAAAAAATCATGTGACTGTACCAACTTATGATAGCACTTCCAGTTGCAGTCATTAAGCGACTCAGTTCTGGTCATTAAGGGCAATGTCACATGACTACAACTTGCAACTTTTTGTCGACTTTTTTGACTTTGCTTGTTGGAAGCCAGCAATGAAGGTTACAAATGCCAATCATATGATGGTGGAATGCCACAACTGTCATAACTGGAATTGTGAGCCCGTGGGCAAGCATCCAAATCAGAGTTAGATGACCCCAATGATGCTGCAACAACTGCAATTTTGAGAACCTGCAGTAAGTCTCCTTGTTCAGCGCCGTCACAACTTTGGTTGCCGAACGATCTATCACAAAGCAAGAACTACTTGTAACTCTCTGAGTAAGCTATGATTTCCAATAATCTTCTGTAAATCAGTGAGATAAGAATCCTTACAATTTTTTAAAAAAGTTCTTATTAAGTAAAATACAATATTTTCTGATCTTTCCATGGGTCTTGTATAATAAAAGTATAATAAATACCATAAATATCAGTTCTACCGTGACTATATTTCCATTTGTTACTAGATATATATTTTATCTCTGTGGGTACGCAGAATCTTTAATATTCATACACTGGATTAATAATAAAATGCTCACATCCACTAGCACATCCTAAAATTCTGATGTGTGCATTTCTTTTTTAAAAAAATCAATTTCTCTTTCAACCTGATAAAATTGATCAAATGCTTTTTTATCTTACAAGCATCTTTGATTTATTAGAAACCAGCAGTTAGTCAAAATATCCCTTAATTCAGCCATATTAATTGCAAATTCCACATCATTTGTTGGGTTAGGGATGGTTTAGTTTAAGATGTAAATTCTCTCACTGAGCTTACAGTTCTGCTCAAACTAAATAAACAATTATGATTTATTCAACAAATCAAGATTTGTACAAGCTGTATAGACCTCATCCAATATAACCCAACTAACCATACAAGAAATAATTACAGACTAAAACTGATGTTTAGCAACTACTAAGAAGAGATTTTGGGGAAGTACTTTCTAGCACAACGGAATTTAGCAATTCTATAAAGTGCCTTTCAAAGAAAATTATTTTTCCAACATCTAAAAATAGATATTTTTGTTCTACATTTTTGTTCTTCATACAATTCTACAATCTTATTTTACAATTACTTCTCTCCCATATTAGGAGTTTTTCATAACACAGTTATAAATCAATTGAAGCACAGCTGGTTAGTCTTAATATCCATAGCCTCAGTTTTTTTACAGGTCATCATCGACTTACAACCACAATTGAGCCCAAAATTTCTGTTACTAAGACAGTTGTTTAAATGAATTGTCCCATTTTACAACGTTCCTTGACATAATTAAATGAATCACTGCAGTTGTTAGGTTAGTAACTTGTTAAATGTTTCCCATTGACTGGCTTTCCCATTGACTTTGGTTGTCAGGAGGTTGCAAAAGGTGAACATATGTGCCCTGCACTGCAACCCCTCATAAACATACAATAGTGGCCAAAATTATGGAAACATTTTGGGAAAAGTGTATTTTTGAGGTTTGATGGTTAATAACATCACCTTTTTTTTTGGAGTTTCAAGATAATCATATTCCACTGCTGGAATGGCCTGGGAATAGCCCAGAGCTGAACCCAATTGAAAATCTATGGCGCTGACTAAAGAAACTTGTTAGTCAGAAGCGACCCAGCAATAAAACCCAGTTAATAGAAGTAATCATTCAATCTTGATTTCACATTATAACACCTGCAGAACTAAAAAAATGTGGTTCACTCCATGGGAAGACATAAGCTGCAATTCATGCTAAAGGTTACCCAACTATTAACTGACGTGATAATTTTTGTATATCTCATTTTTTCTATGTGTTTCACTTTTCTTCTTTATACTGTAACTGCTATTCTAATAGCAAATCCTTCATAAAAGTTATTGCATTACATTGATTAAATTATCTTTCCATTGATATATAATTTTATGGTACTACTCCAAAAAAAAGTGGTGTTATTAGCTAGTTTTAGAAAATACACTTTTCCCAAAAGGTTTCCACAATTTTGGCCGCTACTGTATGCCAGTTGCCAAACATCTGAATTTTGATCACATGACTATGGGATGCAGCAACGGTCATAAGTGTCAAAAAACGGTCATAAGTCACTTTTTTCATTCCATTGCAACTTCAAATGGTCACTAAATGAATGGTTATAAGTCAAAGACTACCTGTATAAGCCTGTGCTATTCTGTGATACATTTAGATAATTGTTGGAAACTTAGAACCAACCTAGGGCAGTTTCCAACTTTTACCTTTCTTGCATAAGTTCACTATCTGTAAGTTTGATGGGACACACCTGTTAAAGCTTGGCACAGAAATTAAATCCCTATTTCTTTAAGAACAAGTGAGACCAGGGAGATGGATGGGTGGGTTATGCATCCTTATTTTCAACTGGCTCAGATCAGTGCTATTTAAATTGGGATAAGTTGGGCATATCCTGAAGGTAATGGAGCAATTTGCTTGCTTGTAATTTGTATCTGCTCATTTGTGAGTTGATGATCCAGTTTGGAATTACTGTTGCTGCTAAGACACCTATATAAAACAACAAGAGGCTGGTTTTTGGTTTGTAGGGATAAAGGTATTATTCCAGATCCGGGGAAAGGAATAATTGGGTCAAGTAATTTAAGGAACACTGGTTTAGGTTACCATTAGTGTGATCACCAAAGTATAGGAGGAAGTTTTTAAAAACTTTAAACAGCATTCCTTACTAAGAAAGGTAAATCCTACAGAATCAGAAAAAAAAATGTTCTTTGAGATGACAAGTGTAGGAAGAATCTCATATAATAGAATGCACCAGAGAGCCATTTTAACCCTATGATTAAAATAAAATTTGGTGGTACTGTAGAAACACTAAAACAATACTAATCCTATCCATTAACTTAAGGTGGCTCAGTAGCTAAGACAATGAGCTTGTCGATCAGAAAAGCCGGCAGTTCGAATCCCTAGTACAGGTGTCTCCTGAGTGAGCAAGGGGGGTTGGACTAGATGACCTCCAAGGTCCCTTCCAACTCTGTTACCGTTAAACTTTCAAAGGTCCCCTAATCCATTCTGTCAAAAGTACACACTGTGATCCAGAGAGAGAGAGGGGCTGTGATATACTCCCAGGTCTTATTAAGCAGAGGGAAAGGCAGACAACAGGTGCCAAACAATATATATACAATATATTGTATATATACAATAATATATATATTTATATATATATATCTTCTTAAGTTTTTGCTGGTGTGCATATGCAAAAAATTAAAATCTCGGGTGTTTTCCCGCGTCATTGTAAATAAGTTGGTTAAAATGTTTAAAATTCTGGTTAAAATCCCAGTTTAAAATCTTCTAAAAATCTTTACAGAGCACTCTGCAAGGTCCTTTAAAACCTCAGCTAAAATCCTACCAGTGACTTTAAAAGTTTTTCTTATAGCAACGTTTCAACAGGCTCACAACCCTGTCATCTTCAGGCTCTTGTTGTTGAAACAAGAGCCTGAAGATGACAGGGTTGTGAGCCTGTTGAAACGTTGCTATAAGAAAAACTTTTAAAGTCACTGGTAGGATTTTAGCTGAGGTTTTAAAGGACCTTGCAGAGTGCTCTGTAAAGATTTTTAGAAGATTTTAAACTGGGATTTTAACCAGAATTTTAAACATTTTAACCAACTTATTTACAATGACGCGGGAAAACACCCGAGATTTTAATTTTTTGCATAATATACCAAGCATGAGGAAGTCTTAACAAAGCATTTTTTGGTTGTTTACACTACATTACTTGCCGAGAGATCGTCATCTTTCAAAAGGCCTCTCCCATTGAAGCCAGCCAGCAGGTTGATCCAAATGGACAGGATCAAGGGAAGGAAGAAGCAGATTGGCAGTTTAGTGCCCTTCATTTTATTGCTTGAAATGTAGCAAAACACACCCACACACAAATTTAAACAAGTTTGACGGTCACCTTTTGCTACCCACTGCAGCAAAACGCACCTGGCTGCCTAAGCGCCAACACGATCCTCACTCGAAGGTGACAAAACAATCCCTGCGTGTTTTTCGGTGCAGCTCCTTTAAAGCCCTCTTATGTAAGCGCTCCTATTTCCATCCCTGACACAATACCTCGCTTGGTTTTTAAAACTACGGCGGAACTTATCCTCGGAGTTGCTACAAGAAGGCGCTCGCTCCGTCTGTTTGCAGCCGCTTTTAAAAGGCAGGGGGGGGGGGGGGGAGGAAGCCAAGGAGGAAAGAGACTTCGATGGCATTTCGCCCCGGGGGCGTTTTCTCCTCCTCAGTGACTTTTCTTTTCTTATCGCAAAGCGACCTTAAAACCCGCCAAGTGCAGGGCAGAACTCCAGGGAGAGCAAAGGAGAAAAACCTGGCGGAGAGCCAGCGGGAAAGCTGAGGAAGGTACCTGCTGCTGCTGCCGCCGCCTCCGCCTGTCCCACTTCCCTCGGGGGCGCCGAGGGGGACTGAAGGCGCGAAGCAGCGGAGGCGGCGGGGCTCTGGAAGACGAAAGCCGAGCTGTGCAAGGTGGGGCTGGATTTCCTGCGGATGGCCATCCGCCTGAAATTGATGCTTTCGGCCCCGTTCATCTTGCCTTCTTTTTCCCCGCGCAGAAAGTCCCCGTTCCTGTCAGCCCCTACTTGGACTGCATCCTACCGGCGCCCAGCAACGCGCGCTTGGCCGGCTGACTGAGCTCGCTTTAACTTCCCAACCCCCCCTCAACGCCCGCAGACGGCTCTTTGCCCCGCCTGGCGTCGGTCAGCAGCGAAGTCTCCTTGCGCTGAGCGACTCTGCCCCAGAGAGAGGGAGGGAGAGACCCCGCCCTCCCGGCGGGTGGTGGAAGTGGGGCGGGCGCTTCGGAGTTGCCGCCTGCGCCAAAGGTAAGCGCATACCTGGCTGGGGGTTACCTGCGCGCATGCTCTAAGCCTTCCGGAGGGTTGTCCCAAAGGCGCTTTTTTTTCCAGGAGACAACTTGGGACTTTCTTGGTTTTTTTTTTTTTAACTTTTGAAGACGTTTCGCTTCTTATCCAAGAAGCTTCTTCAGTTCTGACGGGATAGTGGGGAACAGAAGGGTTTATATGAGTGGTGAAATCCAATTTTTTTTTACTACCGGTTCTGTGGGCTTGGCTTGGTGGGCGTGGTAGGGGAAGGATACTGCAAAATCTCCATTCCCATCCCATTTCAGGGGAAGGATACTGCAAAATCTCCATTCACCTCCCCACTCTGGGGCCAGCCAGAGGTGGCATTTACTGGTTCTCCAAACTACACAAAATTTCCGCTATCAGTTCTCTAGAACCTGTCAGAACCTGTTGGATTTCACCTCTGGTTTATATTGACTGAGAATCTCTACAGACTTTTAGTTAGACAATTTGATGAACACCCTTTGAATGGTGTGGGAGTAGGAATGGATTTGCAGAGGGGGAAAAATTGCAGACTACAGGAACCAGGAGCACTACTCAGGTGACCCTGAGGAGACACATAAACCTCCAAGTGCTTCAAGGGCCCTTTAAAACAGGGGTCTCCAAACCTGGGAACTTTAAGCCTGGCTGGGGAATTCTGGGAGTTGAAGTCCATAAAGCTTAAAGTTCCCAAGTTTGGAGACCCCTGCTCTAAAAGAATGCAAATGACCAGCTGTCTGCAAGGAATATAAATCCTTCCATTCCCCACTATCTATTTTTTATATACACAGACAGCATATGCACCAAGACAAATTCCTTGTGTGTCCAATCACACTAGGCCAATAAAAAATTCTATTCTATGCTACTCTATCCTGTCAGAGCTGAAGAAGCTTCTTGGATGAGAAGCAAAACATCTTCAAAAGAAAAAACAGGAAATTCCAGTTGCCTCTTGACCTGGATGTCTGAGAATCTCTACAAACTTCCTAAGGGTTCTCAGTTTGGCACGGGGGAGGTTGGGTCAAAGCCGGCCCCACTGCTTCCCCACCTCAATTTAGGAAAGTTTTACTTGGCTTTGCTTCCCTCCACCTGTTGATTTGCGCAGGGATCATTTGAACTCCTAAGTGCCTGCAACCATCATAAATTCATAAATATGAACCAGCTGCCAAGCACCTGAATTTTAATCATGGGACCAGGGGGATGCTGCAATGGTTGTAAGTGTGAAAAACAGTCATAAGTCAGTTTTTCCAGGGCTGTTGTACCTTTGAATAGTCACTAAATGAACTGTTTTAAGTCAAGGACTACCTGTACTTTAGCCGAATGTGTCGCTGGAACACAGCTTTTAAATTTAATAGTAGTCATCAGCTCTAAGAAAGGCTGACGTTTATTGGGAAGTTGTGCAATGAGATTACTGGTTAAGTATTTAATATGGTTAGGTATTTACTTTATCCTGTTTGAGGGAGGAGCAGTATAAACTTACTGACAGGGATTTTCTGCCTGGGTTCACACTTGTCCTATTTAAAAAAAAAAAGTGGAATGGGGCAGAGTTGCACAGTTGGGAATTAAGGAGTTAATTTGTAGTCTTAAACCCACTTTCAGTGTAAGCAAAGCCAGAGATAGTTCTTGAATTGGCAAAAGCTGTGTACTTTTATGTTAACCCATGATAGTTTAATGTTGGTTTATCAACTAATCCACAATTAGCTGAGCTGATAAAATGTACTAAACTATAAGTTACAAAAGTCCTTGCTATTTTCTTGGTCAGGTTTTTCAACAGTGGTTTGCCATTGCTTCCTAACTAGGGCTGAGAGAAAGTGACTGGCCCAAGGGTCAACCCAAATGGCTTTGTATCTAAGGTAGGACTAGAACTCACAAGTCTCCTGGTTTCTAGCCTGATGCCTTACAGAAAAATGGTTCTCAAGTGTTTATTGCTTCACTTTCTTCTAGACTCCACAGTAGTACATCCCCCATCTTTTCCTTCAACCCTTCCCAGCCTGATCCTATCCAAGTGTCACAGAGGCCCAGAGAAAGGGAGGCCTGATTGATGTAAAGCCCAGGTCATGTAAAGACTTGCTATGTTGTTCAAATCCACCAGCTGAGGCATAATATGATGGGGCAAAACAAAAGAGTAAGGAAAAGACAAATCATAATAATCATATAGATCAGTGTTTCCCAACCTCAGTAAGTTTTAAGATGTATGGACTTCAACTACCAGAATTCACCACTAAGTATGTATCAAGGTCATCTTAAAGTTGCTGAAGTTGAAAAACACTGATACAGATGGTGAGAATTCTAACCAAAATAATTAGTGCAATAAACTTTGGTTGGTTGGTTTTCTCGTGCCAAACACACAATTTCATAAGTTATACTCAGTATATTTCATGAGTAGTAGGGAAAACTTAGATTCAAATTTGTTGTCCACGCAGGTCTTGTTCTATAGAGAGGGAGTTTTTACCCATACTTGTATAAATATTCCCAAAATTATGGCAGGAATATTTAAGGGTCTTATGGAAATGACTTAAGCTGTAATTTTTCAACAGCATACTGTATTATTTTCTGTACTCAGAAATTAATAAATGTATAATTGAAAACATTTTTATCATCCCTCTTTAGAATGATGAATATTACTACTCCACATCCATAATCATGACTATGACAAAATTTACAATATTTTGGAATGTCACATTAATATCAGTTTAACTTCATCTATTCAGCCTAATTATTATAGTTTAGATTAGCTAATTTTATTCAGTAAGCCATAGTTAAATGCAGTTTCAAAAAGATTTCACATATTACAGGTAGTCAGTTCATTTAGTGACTGTTCAAAGTTACAACAGCACTGAAAAAAGTGACTTATGACCATTTTTCACACTTATGACCGTTGCAGCAACTCCATGGTCATATGATCAAAAATCAGATGCTTGGCAACTGGTTCATATTTATGACGGTTGCAGTGTCCCAGAGTCATGTTGTCCCCTTTTACGACCTCCTGACAAGCAAAGTCAATGGGGAAACCAGATTCACTTAACCATGTTACTAATGTAGCAACTGCAATGACTCATTTACCGTATTTTTTGGAATATAAGACGCTTCGGACTATAAGACGCACCTACCTTTTTTGGTGAGGAAAACAAGAAAAAGAAATCTGCCTCTGCCTTCCAGCAATTTTGCCTCTTTGCAGCAAAGAACAAATAGCCTGCTTTACTTTCATTTTCGTTTTCAGCATAGCTTGATTAGCACAAGAAAAAAAAATCTGCTCCCAGCAATTTACCTCCTTGCAGCAAGCAGCAGAGGCCTGCGCAACAGCTCAGAGGCCGATCCAAGGGACAATCAAGTTGTGCTAATTAGGCTGTGCTGAAGCTGAAACAGGCTGTTTCTTCTTTCTACTTGCTGCAAGGAGGTAAATTGCTGGGAGGCAGAGGCCAAAGGGTGCGGCCAGTGGGTGGGCGGGGCTACATTCGGTGTCTAAGACGCACCTAAATTTTCACCCCCTTTTAGGGGGGAAAAAAGGTACATCTTATACTCCGAAAAATACAGTAACTACTGTGGCAAGAAAGGTTGTAAAATGGGGCAAAGCTCACTTAACAAATGTCTCAGCAATAGAAATTTTGGGCTCAATTGTGGTCATAAGACGAGGACTTCCTGTATTAGCAGAGCTACACTTCTACTTGTGTCATTGCCTAGAATAAATATTTTATGATGGAACAGAAATATTGGGATAAAGAATCAATGTCATAAAAGTTTTGTAAAAGTTATTTATGAAACAGTAAGCAAAAATTAGATCTGTAAACCAGTAAACCAAATTTATTCAATCTGGCACTGGCCAAAACAAGAAAACTACATGACAATTATGTTTGCATCCTAGGATAAATTCTCGCCCAATAGAACAACTATTTCATGATACCTGTAAATACCTTTTTGCTGAATTCGTGGTGTGTCTCATTGATTTTTCCATTCTAGGGCTGTCTCTGATTTCCTACTCTGGAAGTGACATTTCAAAAGCCAAAATGGTAATTAAGCAAAATTCCTAGACTGTTGTTCTTTATGCTTTCTAATAGTCTTTGAATCTTTAATTCTAATTAGCAGAATATTTTACGTATATGTATTTGTTTATTGAATTTATACTCTGCTTTTCTATCGTGATTCCAAAAGTAGCTTACAACAATGGAAGTATGAAATTAAAAATATGCAGATATGCTTAATAAACGTAATATGCACACAGTCAATATTCTACAGCAGTGGCCCCTAGTCCTTGCGTGAGTGGTGGGCCGGCATGTATGCAGCTCGACTTGCGCCAGTGGCGGGCCAGTGTGCATGAACTTGACTTGTGTGAATGGCAGGCCGGCGTGTGCGCACCGAGTGCCCACCAGCCCACCGCTCATGTGTGCTCCAGCCAGCCCAACTGCACAACCCAATTCCGAACAGGCCTCGGCCTGGTAGTGGGCCGCAGCCTGGGGCTTGTGGATCCCTGTTCTACTGCATGGAATTTTTACTGAGTTTATAAATGCATTGAAGAGAAAATGAAGAGAATGTTCATTAGTAGAATTTCAGAATGTACCTCATAAATTGGAGAAATCAATTCTAACTCTGAAGCTTAAGAACATGATTCGGGGATGGATTAAAGGTAAAGGTTTCCCTCGCACATATGTGCTAGTCGTTCCTGACTCTAGGGGGCAGTGCTTATCTCCGTTTCAAAGCCGAAGAGCCAGCGCTGTCCGAAGATGTCTCCGTGGTCATGTGGTCGGCATGACTAAATGCCAAAGGCACACGGGACGCTGTGACCTTCCCACCAAAGGTGTTCCCTATTTTTCTACTTGCATTTTTTATGTGCTTTCGAACTGCTAGGTTGGCAGAAGCTGGGACAAGTAACGGGGGCTCACCCTGTTGTGCGACACTAGGGATTCGAACCGCTGAACTGCCGACCTTTCGATCAACAAGCTCAGCATCTTAGCCACTGAGCCACCACAGATTACTGTTTTTTTAATTTAGGAAATTTATTAGAATAGTAACAACAATAACATGTTGCCTTATATACTGTCCCATAGATTTTTACAGCACTCTCTGGGTGGTTTACAATGTCGACATTATTTGCATATCGTCCCCAACAGTCAGAGTCCTTATTTTACCGACTTCCGAAAGATGGAAGGCAGAATTAATTTTACGCTTCCTCAGGATTGAAGCAGAGTTTACCTGAAATATGTACATAATGACTGTGCCACCAGGTTATTGCTAGAATTCTAATAATGCTTCAACCTGTTAAACTTTTGTGGGACACACCCAAATAAAGGATAATAATTCATTTTCCCAACCCTGGTCTCATAGTGTTTTCCCCCATTATTGGCCTTCTTCTTATTTTAAATATAGATTCTGTCTTCACAAACCCTTATTTAGAACTCGTTCCTTACCTGAAATCTTTGGTATAATATTCATACCTGCACAATTCTTGGGGAGTTTCCTGCCTTCCAGAGTAGACAGAAACATGGTGTGACATAATTTCATCTGCATCAACTGAAACAATAAGTATAGATACATGCATTGTTTGTCTTTATGATAAGGGGAAGATTGATTAGTTGTGAGTTAAGCTGGTTATGGAATGAGGCTACTGAATCATAAATTAACAAAACAGTTGGCTTCATACATGTTAAATGAAAGCTATCCAAAGTTAACATTAACACAGGCTTAGCATATTGTGTGAATGCATCAGCTGTGGCTTTATTTGGTTTTAAATTACATTGAACACAATGATTTGTTCTATTCAAATAATTCAGTTTTCCGAATACACTGATCCATAGCTAACCTAATAACCATCACTATTTTATTTTTCTGTTTCCATCCCATTGTGTTCCTTTTAAATAGTATAAAATAACCATATACTTTAGTAATCTGAAATATTTTGAATTAAAGTACTCATAATAGTACCTTTTTTTATTTGTAAGGTTCTAAATGGCTTTAAAAATGTCAAGTATCCATCACCATCACCTCTCATATAATAACACCAGCAGGTAGAGTCCCAGAAATATTTACCTTCGAAGAACCTTCTCAGTTTTTGCAGACTCAGCAGGAATTCTCTGCCCTTGGAGGTGGGACCTGCCTTGTCAGCAGTTCACCAATTACTGATGATAGAGTCAGTTTTTCACTCCAATCCTTTTGATACATAAACTCTCACTGATTTTGAATGGGTGCAGTTTAACATTTTAATGTCTTGCTTTATATGTCCATATTTTTTCCATGTTTGCTGATTGCTCTGTAATTCACCAGTTAAGAATATATGAGGGCCCAGATTGTTGGGGTAATATGCTGACTCTGTAAACCAGGGGTCTCCAACCTTGGCAATTCTAAGCCTGGCGGACTTTAATTCCATTGGCTGTGGCATTCTGGGAGTTGAAGTCCGCCAGGCTTAAAGTTCAAAGGTTGGAGAGCCGTGCTGTAAACCATTTAGACAGGGCTGTGAAGTGGTATATAAACCTAAGTGCTATCGCTATTGTTCTATTGAAAGTAATAAGATGGGGTTAGAGCTGGATTCTGCCAACTGCTCTTTCCAGCTGGCCAGATGAAGAAGAGATTAAAATTCAACGCTCTGCTGAAGTCCTGCCTTTCAATGGAAAGCAATTTCTCCCCATTTTCTGCTACACAAGAAAAAGGGGTTTCCTTGCAAGAGGAACTTGTATTACATGAGCTCAGGAGAAGGAGATGAGATGTTTGTCTAAAGGGATCTTGGAGGTCTTCTAGTCCAACCCCCTGCTTAGGCAGGAAACCCTGCACCACTTCAGACAAATGGTTATCTAATCTCTTCTTTAAAACTTCCAGTGTTGGAGCATTCGCAACTTCTGAAGATAAATTGTTCCACTGGTTAATTGTTCTAACTGTCAGGAAATTTCTCCTTAGTTGTTTCTCTCCTTGATTCATTTCCACCCGTTGCCACACTGCAAGCCTTTTCCAATGAATACTCATCTTCCCAGTATTTATTTGAGTCTTTTCTGAGTTTTTAAGGTCATTTGGTATCCAATGAAGATTGTTACTGTCCAGCATTGATCTATATGTTTAATCTGTCTAAATTAGGATTAAGGATTAGCTGTGTTATTTTGATTGTGGCTTGATTTATCTGTCTATCAGCTGAAAAATCCAGCAATTAAATATATGCCATATATTTTTCTAGTTACATAAAATAATCTAGTGAGGTATTGCAAATATATTGTGAATTCTGATGTCCCATGGATTTTTGCATAGATGTTCCTTCCCTTTCTTCGTTGGCAGAGAGCTAGTTCATGAATATGTAGGAACTCATTAAAGCAGGGACAGCACAGTTCAGTGAACAAAAGATGGCCCATTTATTTAGTGGGATAATTATGCATTACATCATAATTTTAATTGGACATAATGATGTAAGTAAGAATCATATATAAGTTCCTAATTTAATTTATTCTGTTCTGGAGTGTCTTAATTTCCAACCGTTCAAGCTGAATTATATCAAACATGTACAAGCATATGACTGCCTCTCAGAACAATTCATCTAGGATTGTCTAGAGATATAAAGACTAGAAAGGAAGAGGGTTTAACATGGTAATTATTTTAGAGGTTTCATAATCACATGGTTCTGGAATTGAGAATTAGTCAATATACTTTCCTTAAAACCAGTGGTTGCAACATAAGAACTCCTAACATTCAGTCTTTAAATCGTTGAGCACATCTATTGTCTTCACCATCTAGAAATAATCATTCAACCTCAAAATTTTATAACAGTTTCAGTTCCGTTTAGAAATAGCCAACCTTTACAGCAGGCAGATGTAAGTATACAATCATGTTTAACACAAACTTCACCAGCATTTCAAAACCATTTGGAATATAACACAAGACATTTTTTTTTGTGGTTGATTAGTTAAGGAAACATTCATGCAAAGGGAAACATTCAGAGATTACAAAAGTCACAAAACATCAGGATTTAAAGTATTTTGAACAAAGGATCAGATGAATTAATCCTTTAACAGTCAAACCAAAAGGTTTGAAACGCAAGATCCAAAACTAGTGAGGTGCATTTGTATTTATTCAGAGACATGGTACACAAAGCCATATCCATTAATAAAGTTTTAAAAGCTAGATTATTTTTATTTCTCGCCCTCACCAAACTCACATAGCTGGTTAGCAGAATTATTCCACTTGTATCAAACACTTGTGACAAATTTCAAAACAGTTTTAATAATGAAGTCAAAGTTTCAACAAAACAAATTATTTATGTTGCAAAATATAAAAACTGCCACTGCTGTTTTTTAGTGCATAATAGTGGAAAGGAAAGGAGTCCCTGCGGACTTTACTCCCTTAGTCATAACTGACTATAGGGGTTGGTGCTCATCTCCATTTCAAGGGCTGTTGACCCAGTGCTGTCCAAAGACTAGCATGAGATCGCAGAGCATTATTTCCTCCCCACCAAAGTGGTGCCTATTCACCTACTCGCATTTGCATGCTTTCGAACTGCTAGGTAGGCAGGAGCTAGACGAAGATGGGAGCTCACCCCATTGCACGATGCTCTGGTCTCGAACCTGGGCTGTTGGCTTTCCAGCCGACAAGCCCAGTGTCCTAACTGCTGAGTCATCGCACCGCCTCATAATAATGAGCAGCAGATATATTTTCAGGTAAAGATGCTATCTGAAAAACAAGGCCCCTATACATCCAGAGTCTTATAGCAAATTAACATAACAATCACAGTAATACACATCTCCCCCCCCGCCCATTTCTATATTGTCAGTTATCACGTTGCCTTCAAATTTAATAGAGAGGATTTTCAAGAGCTGTACAAGGGAAATTAAAATAGACGGAAGTCTTAGGTAATATGGCTCTTGATGAAGTTATACTGGCCTTGCATTTCTAAAGGGAAAGAGGAATCTTCATGAAATAAAAATCCTCTAGTTTATAGATGATTGAAAAGGGTATATGAAATTATGTCATGCAAGCTTTTTATTATATTGCATATTCAGATGCATTCTGCCCTGAGGCCAATGCAATTAATTGCTTTTTTTTAATTTTACACACAGGATTATTCAAAAAAAAAAAAAAAAGTAAAATTCCAGAAAATTTCTGAATATTCTGTCTCATGTAGCTTTAACAGATAGAAAACTGGAGAAAAAGCTGAAGAACGAAACACGATTTTTAAGACAAGATATAAGGAGGAAAATCACTGTGCTTTTAATGTAGCATCTCAGCACTTGGAACATTAAAACAAATATTTCATAACGAAGGAAAAATAATTTAAAATGGAATAGCTGTACAAATCATGAAATATAAGAACCAATTTCAGAATCATATGTACCTTTGTTAGAGATTAGATAACAACTTGAGGCTTTATTGGCTTTACTGATAAAAGGATAATATTAGACCCTAACAATAAAAGATTTACTCTTCTCCAGTTGTGCAGTTAGGCTTAGTCCTATGTTATTAATTCCAGTAAAATTCAGTTAAGCAAAAAAAGGTTGGGTAGAGTATAATCGTGTTTAGGAAACATTCCCTTTTGGACTTTTTCATTGCTAAAAGGTTCCTTCCAAAGAATGAATAACTATGATTTTTTTTTTACTAAAAGGCCTTCTGAATACCATTATTTTCTTTGTAATATTCTGTCATTTTTCTCATTTAGTTTAAGGAATTTCTAGATCTTGAGTTTTGAGCAATTCACCACTTGACATAGTAGTAAAAATCTGGATGTTTCTTTTTTTTAATTCACCACTGCTACAGACAGGAAAAAAAGTGAAGCTGTACAAAAATCCACATCTTACACATGAAGATTGATGTTGGATGTTTCCATGTCCAGCTAAGCCAATTTAAATATGGGCACATATGTGCAAAATACAGAGCAGACTCTCTCCCCTCATCATCTTCATATTGTGAATGTACTGTGTATATTCTTTCTCATCTGTTTTTAGATTTAAATGGGAAAATGCATGCTTGTCTGTGTCTGGACTAGACCCATACTTTTGATATTCAAATGTTTAAAATTATCTACCAAAATTTAAAAAAGAAAGGTTTGGGAGACATGACTGACTATACTGTATATTCCAGTATTTTGAATACTGTGGACATTTCATGAAGATAATAGAGGTGTTGTTTTTAGCTATGAAGTATAACCTATATTTAAAAAAAGAACCTGAAATTTTAGCAGAGTTTCTCAGGTATGAGCCCACAATCTGTACAGCGGTAAGTGAAATTTATGTCCAAGCAATTCCATATTTATTTATTTATTTACTTTTCAGCACAATTTTTCCTGAAGTCAGCATTCGTAGGACTGCAGCCTGAAATTATTTAATTTTTTTTTTTTTGCAAAATTAGTACCAAAAATGGCAAGAATGAGATTTGCCACTGTAGCATAGCATATGTTGTAAGACCTATATAGTCACAGCTCAGTTACACAGACAGTTTGATTTAACAGATATTCTGAGGTATACATTAGGTCAGTTGAAACCATTTGTTAATAGAATACAAATCAAAGTGAAGGTATGATCCAATCATTTCTAAGCACTTTTAAGGCCTTTTGATTTCACTGGCTAAGAAATCATGTGCTTCTCTCTTGCAAAACAATACACATCAATTAATTCGCATTATCCACAAGCAAAACCACCACGAAACTCTCCACAGGACTCTTTTCATTGTTCACCCACATTAGCTGCAACTTCTACTCCTGGATGGAGATCCCACCAGTTCAAAAACAACATTATTGAGTTTAGGATGACTGTTAAAGTGAGATGAATGGTTGAAGTTCCTGGCACTCTTGAGGAACACTCAATTCAGCCAGAAACGTCTGCATGATGGCTAACGGTCAATGTAACCCAATGTAAAGTTAGCAACAGCAACCCTAGGAGCTGCAGAAATATTCCCTCGCTAGATATGAATATGAAGTGAAGCATTGAAATGTTCAGTATAGCACAAGATAAGCAACGTGGAAACACATTAAACGAGAGCCATTAGCTCCTACGGTTCTAGCAACAGAGCTATATATGATTTGGACTTTCAAATAGAGGTCATTTAAACTCAATGGTTATTTCCATCTAATCAATTCCCTACCACACTACTTGTCACTAGGACACTGGTGGTTGCTTTCAAGTTTGTGGATTTAATTAGTAACTTAAACCACTGTCTCTTGGCAAAACATCAGCTGCTCCACATTAAATCAATTGCTGATTAGGCTTGTCCTGTTTTTAGCACCTTGTTTTTCAATGATACTTATTATTAGGCACAAAGATGACCACTTAAACTTCATGGTTTCCTTGGCTGAGGATCCCCCCCCTTCCTCCTTTCCTCTTTTTGGTATTTATTCTAAGAAGGGTCATTTTCTTTAATATTCAGGGGGGATGATGTCAAGTTATTCCAGCTGATCTGATATCTTTCAGAATGGATAATTTCCCCAGATATCTTACAATTTCTGTCTTGTAATTCATATCACCACTGCAGAGATGGAACCAAGGGACCTGGATCTACTCCGCTCTTCCTTATTATAATGTATTAAGGCTATCTGACTCAGAATAAGAATTCCACTAACAGGAGAAAAATGGTTAACAGTATAACTGAGAGACCCAGCAGAAAGCCCAAAATAATAACTTGAAATCTTGCAAGTAAGCCATCTTGCTTCTGAGCATTGTGCAAAACAATGCAATTATCCTTCATTTTCTTTCATACCCAGCATTTCTCAAAATTTATTGGGAAAATTCTTGAACGAAGAATGCCAAGCAATGCAGGAACAACCTGTGTACCCTGACCTGAGTTATTTGTTATGGAATGGGCTAGAATAAAAACGGCTGACAGTTCAGACAATCCCTTAAAGCAAGAATGTAAACCTATGTTCTTCAATCCAACATACCAATCCCACTTCCTTTGCTTAATTCCCCAGTAAATGCACTAATTTTGATCATCTGATATCCCACCACCACTTGGTTTTACCAAAGGAAGGCCCTAGTTTGATAATACTGGATTTGGGAGTAAAGTGAAACGTATCCTGCATTTTTTTTTTCAATTATCATAAAATTCAGTATGTTTACTTCAAGTTCATTTGATTTTTTTTTTGGTCTGGATACCAAACAGTAAAACTGAAACAAAAGCACCAAGTCATTAGCTTGCCCAGAAAAAAAAAGGAAAAGATCCTTAAAACAAAACGATACCCTGAAACGCAAAAATAAGCACAAGGAAATAATTATGCATATATTATTCAATAAAACCCTTTTTTCAGGCTTAATCAGGTTGAAGGTATAAAGGAACCAGCAGCTAATACAGTATTGTATAAAACAACTGTGTAAACAATACCAGTGCAGCAGAGTTCTGTACCACCAGTCAAAAAGACACAGTTCAGAGAAAATCAGGCATGCCAGAATTCTCTTGAAATCAATGCAATTTAAGTGCTTCACTGTGTGCCTATTTAATTTGATGCAATTTTGGCACACCCAACTTCCTCTGCAATTCCCCCCACCCCCCAGTACACATTCATTTCAATGTATCTTCTACAATGTTGTGCAATAAAACAAAACACCAGGCTGCATTTTGCCCAAGGCGAGCTATCTCCAAATAATATATATATATATACATTTTTAAATTAAAAAAAATAAAAAATCATAACTGAACAAAAAAAAAATCTCAATGTAAATTATCTCTGTATTACTTTAAAAAGAAAAGTGGAACAACCCATCCACACATCATTTCTAATAACCATACTTTTTGGTGCAAATATGTCAGAAAAAATATATATATAATGCCATTTAAACCACAGAAAGAAATATGGAGTCAGTAGCTTGAGCTGAATGGGCAAAATAAGATTGGTAGCATACTTTCTTTGCTTTGCTTCGGTAGGAGTCTAGGTTCCCAGCACATTAGCAGTCCTAGCCAAACAACTGGAAGGAACAAGTCTGACTTCCGTTGTGTAGTTTTGATCAGATGATGCACACAGAGGAACCTTGAAGATTTTTCAGCAGTCTGGGCACTGTGCTTTAAAGCGTTTCCATATGCCTTCCTTTAGATGGTGTTTGGACTCAGCAGCAGCAAGAAGGCAGTCATGCTCGATACAAACTGTTTCTTTGCTGTAAGAACTCGAATTCAGTCCATGTGGTGAAATTTTCCCCAAACTCTTAGGTTGCATATGAAGCACGATGTTAAGGAGGAGGCTTAAGTAGACAGCTGACAGGAGGGGTATATTGAGAGCTGGAATGTGGCTGTTCTTCTGGAAGAGCTACATCAGGACTGGAATGAAAAAGTAGCTATTTAAAATACACGTCAAAGTAAGAAAGGTGCAAAGAAGAAAACTCTTTTCATGGAGACAGCTGATGCTCTGCACCTTCCTGGTATTTTAATTATTCTGCATATATCTGCAATTCTTAAATTATATGGAAGTAACCATACGTGCACATACCCTGTTTCCCCGAAAATAAGACCTCCCCAGATAATAAGCCCAATCAGGCTTTTGAGCGCATGCACTAAAATAAGCACCCCCCTGAAAATAAACCCTTCCCAAAAATATTTAACTGCATGTGCAGCTGGTCCCCGCCACTTCCTCTGGTTAGGGTTAGGGAGACAGAGCTGGAAATCAGATAAGATGGCAACAGGAGCCCTGTCTTGCTCCACGCGCCCCAAAATAATAAGACCTCCCTGAAAATAAGGCCAAGCGCTTATTTCAGGGTTCAAAAAATGTAAGACAAGAGTCTTATTTTCAGGAAAATATGGTAGAAGACAAACACCAAGCCATCAGCACCATATTTACAATGAAACCAGAAGAAATTATATGTTGTAAACTTAATTTAAATCATCTTGGGATAGATGGGAAGGTTGACTTAGCCCAGGGGTGTCAAACTGGCAACCCGCAGGCTGGATGCATTATGTACAGGCCACACCCACCCCATCTCTGTGAATGGGGAAAACAGCGCAAAACATCACGTGACTGCACCATGATATAGCGAGTTTGACACCCGTGACTTAGCCCAAACATTCAAAATTAGTTGTTTGTAAATAAGCGTTTTTATTGTTCTTGCTGTTCTAAGAATTCCACGGAGTATCACCAATTTTGAAATATATTATCAATATATTGCAATCAAGAATCATTTATTGCCAAAAATTATGAAGTGGCAATAGCTTTATTTGAAACACCTGTTGACGTATAGATTTTGGGCAGAAATCTTCAGACCCTGCTCTACCCTAAAAGATTTAACGTGTTCTTCACAAAAAAATATAGCTGTAATGTTTTTATTTTTAGAGGCAATTAAAACACTTTAAATTAGATGTTAAAGGTACAAAGATGCATGGAAATGAAATGTCTGCTTCAGATCTGTATGTTATACTTCTAGGCATTTTAAATTATTCGCATTATTTTGGATTTATTGGGCATAGCTTTTCAGAAGGACATTTATGGGTGCAGGAATATCTTCTGGAAGCAATTAAGTCACATATTAATTTTGTTCTGCAAAATTCATTGATTTCCAAGCCTAATTTTATAATTCTGAACTGTGTATCAATAGGTTAGGAACTAACAGGATTGCAGAAATAGATAACTTATGACTACAAAACTATCTTCACTACAAAATTGAAATGAAACAAATTCTCAGTGATTAATCCAGTGATCTGACAAACTCTCTTTTATATTTCAACAAGCATTTTGCCACCAGGACTTCTATTTAGAGCATTTTTGGAGTGTAGACTGTATGTCTGAGTTTAAAAACTTAATTTCTTTTTTTCTATTACAGAAAAACATCAAAATGTTAATCCTGCAACATGACAATAATATATCTGAAATATTGTTTAGCATATTTTTGTGGACTGTTTTCTCCCTCCTTTGTCTTTACTTTTTCTTTTCTTGCTTACATAGTAAAAACAATACAAATACATAGATCTATTGCAGCAAAACTTGCTTCAAGGAAATCTAACCATTAGAAAGACCAGTTGACATCATGGATCACACCATTTTAACACTCAGGTAAACAATCCCCAGGCTGCATTTGACCCTTGTTTCTTCCCAAGGTGAGACCCCTGCCCATTATTTTTCTATGATTAGCCCATCACTGGAGGATGGAAATAGATTGCTGCTTCTTAGTAGCTAGTATCAATAGAGAACTAGCAGTCTGGAGCAAGCTCCCACTGATTTAATATTTTTAAAGCACAAACATAACAATTAGCAGAGCTAAAATTATCATGCCATAAAGTTGCAATCTTAAAGGAATAGAGAGGACAAATTAAAAATGCATTAGTGTAACAGTTTGCTTTTGTCCAAATGATAAAAGGATGATCTAATGGCACTTTAAAATCAACCGGATGAAGATAAAAATTTAGGATAGTTATCAAGAACAACATAACCAATTAACAATTTTACAGTGCAAAATAAAACTCTTTTCATCTTCCAGTTTTTCCCCCGACATACATTTTTGTCCCTTAACAACCGTGCGATGTGCAGAAATATGGTTTTCTCAAATACAGATATACAGTGTTAAAGGATGGAATTACAGTGATGAAATGTCCATCAATGTTTAATATTTTAGCTACTTGGTGAGTGACTCCAGAGCAATAGCCATCTCGCCCAACAATTGAAAGAGGCTCTGCCCATTCCTTATTGAAGCAAAAGTTGTTTTGAAGGAACATAGTCTTCTCTCAGTAGGTCATATCATATCCAAGATAGGCTAAAAAACCTAGTTTGTAGTTCCTTAGAATATTTTGAACAAATATCTTGAAATAATAAACATAACAGCTAAAAAGCCATATACAACCAGGCACCATATAAATACAATGTGTAGAACAGCCCAGTGCACACATTCTGGAGAGAGAAGTTTTCTGAGATTGGGCTCCATCACGAGCCTAAAAGCTTGGAAGAATAAACCTTTGGTCTGGTGACTGACTCAGATTGAGCCTATATAACAGCTAAGATTCTGGAAGTTTAATTATGGAATACAATCATATAGCTATTGTGCAGATAAAAATAAAAAGCATTTGCCAAGCAATAGGATGTCAGTGGACATCACAAAAATGGTTGTCTAGTGGACAACCATTTAGATATGAGCCAGCAGTGCGCAGCAGCTGCCAAAAAAGCCAACACAGTTGTCGGCTGCATAAACAGAGGGATAGAATCAAGATCACGTGAAGTGCTAATACCACTTTATAATGCCTTGGTAAGGCCACACTTGGAATACTGCATTCAGTTTTGGTCGCCACGATGTGAAAAAGATGTGGAGACTCTAGAAAGAGTGCAGAGAAGAGCAACAAAGATGATTAGGGGACTGGAGGCTAAAACATATGAAGAACGGTTGCAGGAACTGGGTATGTCTAGTTTAATGAAAAGAAGGACTGGGGTGACATGATAGCAGTGTTCCAATATCTCAGGGGCTGCCACAAACAATAGGGAGTCAAGCTATTCTCCAAAGCACCTGAGGGCAGGACAAGAAGCAATGGGTGGAAACTAATCAAGGAGAGAAGCAACTTAGAACTAAGGAGAAATTTCCTGACAGTTAGAACAATTAATCAGTAGAACAACTTGCTTCCAGAAGTTGTGAATGCTCCAACACTGGAAGTTTTTAAGAAGATGTTGGATAACCATTTTTCTGAAGTGGTGTAGGGTTTCCTGCCTGGGCAGGGGGTTGGACTAGAAGACCTCCAAGGTCCCTTCCAACTCTGTTATTCTATTCTAAGTGTTGGCGAATCTTTTCAGCACCAAGTGCTGAAACAGGAACATGTGCGTGTGTGCCCATGTGTGCCAAAACCCGGAAGAGCAGCCGCCCAGTGTGCATGCATGCGCCAGGAAGATGATCTTCCAGTTTCCAACACATGCATGTGCACCGATCACCTGGTCTTCCGGTTTCTGGCATGCATGCATGCGTGAAGACCAGCTATCCAGCGCAGCGGAACCCAGAAGAGCAATGGGCGACAGCATGCATGCCCGGAGAGATGGCTCTGCATGCCACTTCCAGCACGCGTTCCATAGGTTTGCCATCACAGTTTTACAATCTACTGTTTTGAAATTCTCAAATGAGACTACAGTTCAGTATCATGCTTGGAGTTCTATCAGTGCCATTTATCTAATAAATAAGTATGGTACATTTTTGAAGCAGCAATATTGTCCACGTTTGGAGCAATAAACTTCCCTGAGCATTCGTGCAAAATTGCAGGAAATAGCTCATGCTAGAAAATCACATTTCAAAGCAAATGCACTAACAAAAGCTTGGTAGCGCAGCAGACTAAAGCACTGTTAAGTAACACTAGCTGCCTGCAATTACTGCAAGTTCAAATCTCACCAGGCTCAAGGTTGACTCAGCCTTCCATCCTTTCAAGGTAGGTAAAATGAGGACCTGGTTTGTGGGGGCAATAAGCTGACTTTGTATAAAAAAGAACACCGCTTGGGGTTGGGGGGCGAAAGCCCTACTAAGCAGGTATATACAAAATTATGAAGGCTATTGCTTAACGCATTGTAAGCCGCCCTGAGTCTCCGGAAAAGGGCGGCATATAAAACAAACCAATAAATAAATAAATAAATAAGTAAGTAAGTAAGTAAGTAAGTAAGTAAGCAAGTAAATAAATAAATAATAAATAAATAAATAAATAAATAAATAAGTAAGTAAGTAAGTAAATAATAAATAAATAAATAAATAAATAAATAATAAGATAATCCTTTGAAGTATTCTAGAATTTTACATGTATGGGAAGACCTGAAAAAAAATCAGGTTAGGGACAGATCATAATGGAGAAAATCTAATTATGTGGTCTTCAAGAGTCAACAACAACTTAATGGGGTTTAATCAATCAATCAATCCCATTTATGGAATGGTGTATAAGCATGGAAATAGTTAGAGTCACTATCCATAAAGTATCTCCTATCCCACCATTAAACAAGAACATTGCACAAAACAATCTGACTCACTACAAAAGGAAAGGAATGCATCAGTCCAATTCCCTTCAAGGATTATGATGGGACTACTTTATCTTAGAAAAGAATCAAGTATTTCTAAACAAGATTTCCAACTCATTAACTAGAGAATGTACAAAAAAAATATCATTTTCACTGCATCTTTGAAAACAAGTTCATAAAAGTGAGTAAACAATAAACTGTTTAACTAGTACTGTACCTTGAAGTTGCACCTAATTGTATCATTTATTTACAAAGTTAGAAGAAACATAAACTCTGGCCAGGGAGAGAACACTAGAAGATACATCTTTTTTTTTTTTTGATGTATTGTTTTAAATAAAAAAAAACTAGAAGATATATCTTATAGTATTTCTCAACCAATGCATTCTGGATGTTTTGAATTTCAACTTCCATAATTTCTAGGTAAAAATTAGTATGGTGTTAAGAAATAAATACAATAGATTGAAGACTGCTGTGTAGCTCATCTAAACACCATATTCTTATTTTTACTTTTAATATTTGAATTAATAAATAAGAATAAAGATAACTGAATTTTTAGATTACAAAATTTGTGGCTTTTTTGATTGGTTGATCAGGTAGCTGGAAATAGAGAAGACAAATACTAATTTCCCATTCTGACATAATGAATTTTTTTTTTATTTTAATCCTGCTCTGGAATACTATCCCGGATGGCTTTTCCAGCTTCAGTTTAAATTTATCCAGTGAAGAGGAACCCACCACCTTTCTGTCACTGGTTCCATATTATTAGATTTCCCCCCCTTAATTTTCAGCTAGAATCCATTTTTGTATAATACCACTGTTCCATGTTTGAATATGTGTGGAATTATGCTTGATGTTGTGGCATGAATCGAACAGTTCTGGCCTGGTATTCATTTCCTTGGGTACCATTGTAATTCTCTTAGCAAGCTCTGCCAAACAAAATGAGTTTGTTGTGACTGCAGTGTTTAATTTGTGTGTGTGTGAGAGAGAGAGGGGGGAGAGGGAGGGAGGGAGGGAGGGAGGGAGGGAGGGAGAGAGAGAGAGAGAGAGAGAGAGAGAGAGAGAGAGAGAATGAATTTATGATTTGTTAGAACATTTAACAAATTAATTATTTTTGCTTATAGAAATAAATATTTGTGACTCAGGGTTGATCTGTGGAATCTTTGGTGCTCTCTGAGCTTGGTGGTTTTCTTGGAGACATTTCGTTACCAAACTAGGTAATATCATCAGTGCATTCTTTCTAATTTAATTGTTATGAAAATATATAAAGCAGTGAAGTTAATGGATCACTAAGGACAGTGTCTATTGTCTCTTGATCTAAAATAAAGATTGGAGATTTTTTTTTTTTCTGGCATGAGGTTATTTCTTAAGATTAATGATGGGTGGAAACCAATGGACTGGGCTTTGCCTTCCTTCCCTTTTGGTCTGTTGTAAACAGGAACAGATCATTCTAACTAATTCTAACATTCTAACTCACAGGTTGGTGCACCTGTGTTCCTTTCAAGCCAATTATGTCCAGCAGGTAAGTTACAGAACTCTCTATGAATTTTAAGAAGATCTGTCTCATGCATCTATTAGGGAAAAGGATAACGTATTACCCAAAAGTGAGACATTTGTTAAGTGAGTTTTTCTCCTTTTTACAGCCTTTCCTGCCACAGTTGTTAAGTGAATCGTTGCAGTTGATAAGTTAGTACCCCGGTTGTTAAGTGAATCTGGCTTCCCCACTGATTTTGCTTGTCAGAAGGTCACACAAGGTGATCACGTGACCTTGGGACACAGCAACGGTCATAAATACAAACCAGTTGCCAAGCGTCTGAATTTTGATCACATGATCATGGGGAGGCTGCGAAGGTTGCAACTTTGAAAAATGGTCATAAGTCACATTTTTCAATGCCCTTGTAACTTTGAACGGTCACTAAATGAACTGTTGTAAATCGATTACTACCTGTAGTACATTTAAATGTCATGCTCAGATCTAGGCAGTGGTGGGATTCAACCAGTTCGCACCACTTCGGTAGAACCGGTTGTTAACTTTCTGAGCAGTTTGGCAAACTGTTTGTTGGGAGAAATTATTAGGGCAGAGAACCAGTTGTTAAATTACTTGAATCCCACCACTGGATCTAGGTGTGCCTACCAATTTAAAGGAGTCACAAGGAGTCCAGTTCCAGTTAAAATTATAGCCCAGAGGGGACAGAAGCAATTGGATTAATCTTTTCATCCCATGTTATTTGGGAACAAACAAGCCCTTGAGGATTTTTATCAGTTCTTTATTTTGGCCAGGGCAACTGGAAAAGCCAACATCCTTTCTCATGGTGCAGTCCCTACCTGACTCTTTCCACGTTTGCTTTGTGTTATGCAAATAGGAATCTGCCTAATACCATCTCAAACTGGTCCATCTAATCTAAACCATACCTGTTCTGACTCTCAATAGCTTTTCACAATTTCACTGGCTCAGCTCTATCGGGAAAGGATGAGCCTAGAACTTAGAGCCTTCTCACGCATAGCATCTTGAGGGGTCCTTGGTTGTTTTTTTGCAGACGTGCTGATGATGTTACCTAGTTTGGGTAATGAAACGTCTGCAAGGAAACAAACAAGCTCAGAGAGCACCAAGGACCACACAGTTCAACCCTGAGCTACAAATATTCTCCTTTATTGGCACAGCATCTCCTTTTCCATTCTGTTACAGCCCTTCCTATAAAGGAAGAAGGAAATATACGAAATCTGAAAGATGCTGTCAGAGGCGACTCAAGGAGCTGATCAGAGTGGTATTTATTACCTATTGATAGGAATCTTGCCAGACAAATGTACTTTCTACAGAACTGCTAGATACACCCTGAGAAACTTTGAAAAGATAATTTTTCCGCCATTTTCTTCCCCATCAGCAATTCAAGGCTAGCCAACTTTTTCACCCCTCAACTCAGCTCAGTTCCAGATTCACCACAGATGCTACTTAAATAGTTTCTTAAACTAAACGTTTATTTAATGATCTAATCCAGTGTTTCTCAACTTTGACCAACTTTGGTCACATCTGTGGACTTCAACTCCCAGAATTCTCCAGGCAGCCTTGCTGTGGAATTCTGGGAGTTGAAGTCCACACATCTGAAAATGGTCAAGGTTGAGAAACATGGATCTAATCCCTGTAGATTTCTATTTGCTTACTTAGCAGTGCTTGTTTCTTTAAAAAAAAAACACTTTTGCCTAGGGCCCTAAGCTTTACAGGTAGTCCTCAATTTACAACCATTCATCTAGCGACTGTTCAAAGTTACAAAGGCACTGAAAAAAGTGACTGATGACTGGTCTTTGCATTTAAGACCGTTGCAACATCCCCACGATCATGTGATCAAAATTCAGTTGCTTGGCAACCTGCATGTATTTACAACAGTTGCCGCATTCCAGGGTCATGTGATCACCATTTGAGACCTTTCTAGTTGGCTACTGTTAAGCAAAGTCCTTGGGGAAATCCAGATTCACTTAAAGACCACGTGATTCATTTAACAACTGCAGTGATTCATTTAACAACTGTGGCAAAAAAAGGGTGCAACTCACTTTGTTTAGCAAAAAGAAATTCTGGTCCCAATTTGGTCATAAATTGATGACTGCCTATAATTTGTTTGTTATAATCTTTGGATCTGATAATCTGCATGGGACTGTTGTAGTGGTGCAGGCAGATCAACAGAAGAAACGGGTTAAGTTTTGCAATGTTATCTATTGTCCAGTGGTACTATCTTTTTTAAATATGACATATTAATATTGTTGCATGATTCCTGCAGTCATGCAGATACAATTAACTGCTTGGATACAGGGAATCTTTCTACATCGATTACAAAAGTTTAAATTTGATTCAATTTTAATTTGCTTTTTCTGTTTGTTTGTTTGTTTTAAAGGCAGATAAGGGTCTGCCAGACATACGGATAGCAGCCAGTTGGAAGACAGAGTAGAAATTAGGGTTGGGGATGACAGATGCAAAGGAAGTGGGGTGATGAGAAACCGACTATAGCATGCAAAGAAAGCCAAAAGGTGAAGAAAGGAGATTTAGCAGAACATTACCTGACAGTTTGACAGCGTTGCCTCCTGCTTAGTTGTGAGCCATGTGGCGGTAGTGAGGCAGCAGGCTGCTGACAATCTACAAGAGACTGATAAATTAGGCATATATACAAAGAGACGACACAAAAGGTTAGTAAGTAATAAACACACAAGGCAGGTGGTGGAAGAGATTTAGTGAGGAATGCCTGCTCTAAGTCAAGAGGGTTAACGGTTGAAGCATTGATAAATGCTGACAGAAACCTTCAATTGTTTCAAAGTCTTATTTTAAAGGTATCCCTGACTTGATCTGAGTTAACAGCCTAAAACCATTGGGTAGGTTCACAGTGTATTCGCAAAAGATCACTTGCTAATCTAAATGGTGTCTACTCTTGACCTGCTAAATTGTCATATTTTGGGGTCCTCAAATAGGTATGGGATACAGAAGGAAAAGAAGATTGCTCCTTGACTATGATCATTTGGGTAGTGACTTCAGTTTAGAAACTGGTTTTGCTACTCGTTGCAAAATCTAGTAGCAAAATGGCTATACTTGGATTGAAAAAAAACCCCCCATGATTATATTAGGGGCAAAGGGACTGGGATTAATTTCAACTATACTTGAATCAGGCTATCAATTTCTTCCAGGTTCCAGGTTCCTAATCCAATATCTCAGTTAGCCATAAATATATATATATATATATATTGCTTAGTGTTAAGCATTTCTGAACACTGTCATATTCTGTGAAGATCTACACTGCCCTCCAATGGTAAATATGTGGTATGCCTGTTAAAGCAAATTATGATGGTAAAATAGGATGCAGTGGAGTTTTAAATGACCTTGAGGAAAAAAGGTGAATAATTCTCTTGAGAAAGTCATTTAAGATTTGTAACTGTACTTATAATTATATACTGAATGCCTCGGGGAAAAAAACACGGCACATTTAAAATGATAAAAATATTTCATTGTCTGAACTCAGTGCTCAGTTAAGGGAAATGGGAAAATTTCCCTCAGAAAAAATCTTGCTGGTTACTTTAAAAAGTGTAATTGCATTCAAGAATTTAGATGGATGTGTTCAACCACCTTTATCTCAATAAGTTCTAGAGTAGTTGGAGAATAACCTACATAGAGTACAAGAGGCAATTCATTTCTACTTTTTTTTTTAAAGGAGCATTTAAAAGCAAGCTCCAGTGTTTTAGGAAAAAATATAAATAGTGGCATTTTATATATATATTAGGACTCCATCAAGTGATGTGAGAAGGTTTTTAGAAAGGATTTCGTGATTTTAGGATTTTCTTATAATTTGATTGCTGGAAGATTATTTGAATTTGTAAACTGATACAAATGATGAATTTATATATGAATATATATATGAAACACCAATAATCCTCTTTCATATAATATATTAATATATATTAAAGACAAAGTAGTGGAATTCTTACATTCTCATAATGCCAGGGATTATCACTAAAGTTATGGGGTATTTTTTTCAATGGAGCCACCAAGTTATTTTGAAACCTATGAATAAGCATCAACCTGCCTCTTGGAACCTAGATCCCAGCTGTCAAATAAGGAAAAATTCTGGAATGTTCTCTGTCAGAGATGAGATCTACCCCATCTGGAACAGCCTAAAATTTTAATCTGCTGCTTGGCCTAGGGTCCCAAGACAGATGTCAGGCCTGGAAGCCATCTTCCAGTGTTACATTTGGGGGTGGCTGATGGGTGAAGATGCTCACCCCCAGACTACCGATCTTCTTGGTTCTTCACTTTTAATTTTTTTATTCTTTTTTTTTTTTTAGGATTTTTAATTTTTTATTATCTTGTAAGCCATCCAGAATTGCTTTACTAGTGAGATAGGTGGCCTAGAAATTTAATAAATAAAATATGGACCTCTTCTTCTAAGAACCTATCACTTATAAACTTCTCTGAAGTTCCCTGTTTCTTTAACTTTGGTTCAGTATAATTTGAAACCATTTCCGCCCTCCCACAAACCATAGGAAAGGCATGTATACATACAAAAGGCATTAAAACTTGCCTCCATGGATTATATCTCGATGCCTGAAAGATGGGTGTGTCTTTATTTCTGCTGTCAACAAAGCTAAAGTTTTACATTCTGGGTAATTTTCTAGCTACTTTATATTAGTCCAATCTGTTGAATCGAAATACAATGAATTGGACTATGTACTTGTGTTTAATAAACGTTTGTGTGTGTGTGTACAATTTAATGTATGCAATTTAAATATGTGTGTATATAATTTATGTGTGTGCATCTTTGTGATAAGTGTGTGATTTGTAAGTGTGCATGTGTGTAATTTAAAGATGTTCCTAATTTTCCCAGCACCTTCCATCAAATTCATCCTTTCACTTTTGTGGATTGACACACTGGACAAAATAATATGTGTTGTATTTGGTTTTGCCTTATTGTGAAAAGTTCTAAAGTAAGTCT
The DNA here is from genome assembly GCA_022577455.1 of Arizona elegans. Lineage (NCBI taxonomy): Eukaryota > Metazoa > Chordata > Lepidosauria > Squamata > Colubridae > Arizona > Arizona elegans. The sequence goes on from JAKOOJ010000007.1 coordinate 72,531,488, forward strand.
TAATACAATATATGAACCCAGTGAGTATGTGTATGGTTTTATAAACTGGGTTCACACATATGTGCAGAGGTGGGCTTCACATAATTTAACAACCGGTTCGCCCAGAATTGAAAATGTGAGTGCGCACATGCGTGCTGTGTCAAAAACATGGTGATTGTATAGGACAGGATAGGGCCAGGGCAGGTGGGTGGGCCCAGCCGCTGGCCGTAACTACTGGTTCACTCAAACTGGTCCGAACCGGCTGAATCCCACCCTTGCATATGTGATACTGTACTTTAATCAAGGATTAAGGAATTACAATAACCCATAATTGGCAGGTTCACACAACATGCAAAACTAAAGTCAGACAAACCATATTATAATGTGTTGTGCAAACCAGCTTAAATCTTAAATCTTATACCTGACATTTCATCCACATCAGGGTCTCAAGGTGGCTCTGGGGGGATAACCAAGGAATCACTCCATACGTATGTTGACAGATAGCTCCATAGTACATCAAGTACCTTGGATCACCTTCTGACTTCAGCCTGACATGCATTTGTTAAGTAGCCAGTGGTTTTAGGAGTTTATCTTCACTGCCCAGTTTCTCACATGAAAGTGTGAATCTGAAGAAATTTAAATGAGCCATATCTATTTGCTGAACATTTATTTGTTCAGTCTAACCAGCATGGCAGCAACGTTCCTTAATGTTAACAGTAAGGATCAGGGAGTAGTAGCACACGCCATGTTCCATTGTAGCAGCACTAAAAGACCATTGTTCAGAATTCCATTTTCTTTCTGTTTTTCCCCATATTTGTCATGTATCATTTTTTCCCAATAATTCTACTTCTTCATTAGAATGGATGGAAATGCCACTATGTTCTTCTTGGTGAAGGACAGGTGATTAGGTTCATCTGCTTCTTCATTAAATCTTGTATCTTGAATAATTAAAACCCTCTCAAACAAAGCATCCCAACAGATGCTATTTATGTCTCCTAACCACAGCAAATATTGGCACTAACAATTAATAACATGCTGAGATCACAGCAGAAGAAAAATGACCGAGATGAGGAGGTGCAAAATCCTTTCTCAGAACAAGTCAGAGTTCCTTCCTGCATTATTCCTATTTTCTTTTACAGAGTTAAGAGTCAAACTGTGATGTCGTTCGCAATGTTTTTAACACTTAGCTCAATTATGCTGGAAGTCATTACAGTACATGATCTAATAATGCTATTCAAAGAAAATATGTTGAAGCACGTTCTGTAAAATATTGTATGCTTTTACACTTGCTTCATTTCCATTCCTAACACACAGATTGCTATCCTATATAGTTGGATGTTAAGATCAGGTTGCATGACTAAGTCATCATGCATTAAGGCCACATGTGATGCACAAACACGAGAAACACTTCAGGCTTACAATGAAAGGTTGCACTGTGTCTTCTCATCATCTAACTAGTTTGCTCATAGTCAGTCTTCTCTTAACCTGGAAGGATAAACAGGATAGTCTACTTATCTTTCTATTTTTGTTTATTTGTTACAGCTAAGCTGTACAGCTTCTATGACTTCTAAAGGTCCCTGAGGATACAAATTTGAATGTTTTATGAACAGTTGATACTTTTCCTTCTGTTTCATGATAGACCTAGCAATGGTCACCTCAGTTTATTGCTTAAAATATCAAGTCATATTAAGGCAAAAATCCACCTAATACAACACCTTCAATTGAAGGAGATGTGTGTTTCTAAATTTAATGAATAAACAAAGAATCAAATAAATAAAATCCTGACTAGCAGCCAACTCTGCCAAACTCCATTAACAGCAGTCACCATAATAGTAGCATGGCCACAAAGCTTATCTTTTATGATGTATCACTAATATCTGGCATGTAAATATTTATACTTCTTTTGAACATGATGTTCTGCTTAGGAGTCAAAGCTAGTAAATAATGAAAATTTTGTCCTACATAAATTTGTAATTAATGAACCATCAAGATAGTGATTATCAATGTACCCGGTTTCCCCCAAAATAAGACATCCCCTGATAATAAGCCCAATCGGGCTTTTGAGCGCATGGCAAAAAGGCCAAGCGCTTATTTCAGAGTTCAAAAAAATATAAGGCAGGGTCTTATTTTTGGGAAAACATGGTATCATACATATGCAGATCCAAAGTCTGTGAAGTAAACAAGTTTTTCTTATGCTTAGAGATAGTAGTACAGTGACTATACACCAATCTGCTGAAAACTGTGATGCAAATCAAAACTTTTTAAGTTGATCTTGAGGTACCAGTAGAATTGAGCATTGGTTCTCAAATTTCATTTGCTATCAACATGAATTAAACTGTTCTTGTTCCAAATATATAAGATATATATATATATATATATATATATATATATATATATATATATATATATATATATATATATATATGTATATATATATCGAAGTATCTTTTGAAGTTATCCATATCTCTGTTTTCCTACAAATGTGGAGATTTGAACTATGCAGATTGTGTTAAAATCTGTTTAATAGATTTTATAGAATATTCTCTTGTGGAACAAGTATCAGAGTAAGACTACAGCATATTATTTGTGCCTCTATCAATTTGCTTTCAGAACTAAACAATTTCATAAGGAATATATCTGTCTGTATTTACTTCATTTTAGCTATTGCTCCATGGGGCTACCACCTAATCTTCATTTATAAATAACAGCAAAAAGTGGGATCACATTCTGCTAATGCTTGATATAATAATATAGATGTATTTATTATTAACATTTTAGAATATGGTTAAAATCTAGGGTAAATTTGGGTTAAGTATCTCAAGCAGATTTGGGATAAGCAAAATAGTTTTTCATATATATACCTATCAGGCCTCAAGATGTGGAAATTTTCATTGATTTAGCTAACTTTAAAAAGGGTATTAAACACATCATGTGATGTTTAAATAGAGTTTCTGTATTCAAAGACATTATATTATTGAAATAGGCCCTAGAATTTAAAGAATGAAGAAGATTTTTGCCTTCACATCCTACTTGTAAGCATCACCATGGACTTTTTGGAGACTTTTGTCTCCTTACCATTGTACGAAAAGGGGTCCAATTTTAACAAACACATATTTTTGAATCTTGGATTTTGCACTGTAAATTCTAGTAAAATGGGACGGCATCTGTTGGGAAGCTGTAGTGTTTGTGTAACTGCCCTACAGAACAGCTGACATTCTGGCTTGCTCAGAAGCAAGAAAACAAGCATTCAACTCTTACATTTAATATATGCAAATGTTCTTATGTTACAATTAAACAATATCATAGACCAGTGTTTCTCAATCTTGTCTACTTCAAGATATGTGGATTTCAACTCCCATGCTGGCTGAGAAATTCTGAGAGTTAAAGTTGTGCCCCTTGAAGTTGTTATAATTGAGAAACAGTGTAATAGACTAAACAACGCATATGTTGACACTGAATGCAGATTACAACCATGGGATTCTACGCTTAATTTTTTTAAATACTGAATGAGATATTCTGCAGAAATACTTTAGTCATTCCTCACTAAATCAGCTGAAAGATTAGCCAGCAGGTTAGTGAAGTAGCAGACACAGAAAGACAGAAATAGTAACATTTTCCCCACTTTCTTTTCTTCAGTCATACAGAACATAGAAATAATGGGCAACACTTAAATTAGTGTACTGTACCTGCTCATTTAAATACATAGCATGTAAATTTAAGATTCAACAGGAAAAAAACTGTCAAGGTATCATTTTGCAGAACATAACTCTGAAGAAAGAGATAGCTTGCTGCTCTTGTTTACTATATTTTTACAATGTCTAAGGACCAAAATTTAAAGACAACTCCAAAATTGTTCCCATAATAAATTCAATAATACACCGGTAGGTGTGGGTAACCTTTAGGTGATGGGAATAAGGGTAATCATGCTAAGAGGATGGGAGCAGCATTTTCCAGAAGAGAGCATTTTGAGGGGAGCTTGTCTCTGAATTTTTTGAACTACATTCATCTTACCTCAAGGCTTACCCTGCAGCTTTTGAATATTTCTCAAAATGGCAGGATGTTCTGCAAAATTACAGTAACTGCGGACACAATCTGACTAAGTGAGACAGTAACACTTTACAACAAAAAAATCTAGATAGTTAAAAAGAGAAAGTACGTTCATTGTGTATGTGACAGTTGTTTCTTTGCAGCTCTCACTGCAACGCTGTGTGTGCCAAACGGATCACCATTCAGATGTGAGCACAATTTCAGAAATGAATGTAAATCTGCTCAATGCAGACGAAGCGCTTTCTATCCAATTGCAATTTGTTTTAATGAAACCTTTAAAACTACATGGTGCGGAAACCTGACATTTCGTGGCAAGGTAGAGAGGGTCTGCAAGGAAGATTGGAATCAGTATGTTACAGCTGCAATGTTGCAGTGCATTCTCACAAAATATCAGGGAACGATTAGGGTTTCTCCTAGAGTCTAGGAGATTCTTTAGGACTGTGATGGTGAACCTACGGCATGCGTGGCCTGAATGGCCTGAAAAACGGCCAAAAAAATGGCCAAAAACAGCCACGTGCCAGCTGGTCAAGTTTCCAGTGCTCCAGTGCGCACACGTCCACACAGATGCACACACATTCCAATTTGGGCACTTGGTGCCGAAAAGGTTCGCCATCACTGGTTTAGGATCTAGACAATCCTGCCTCTTCATTTCTTTCTTCTTTTCTTCATTCTTCTTTTTCTATTCTGAGTCACAACCTCCAACTAATACAGGAATGGGCAACTATGGCCCATTTTGTGACCTCTGGACATGACCTGCCAGCCATGTTGATTCAGGAATTCTGGGAGTTGAAGTCTACCGGTTGTAAAAAAGCCATAGCTCCTGATGACTGAACTAATACCTAACTGCTGCATTCATGCTCATTGGTCTATAATTGACCAATTCTGGGGTCTCTCCACAGATTTTCCCCAAGTTTATGTTTACATTTACACCAAGTTCTGGATTCCAGAGGCCCTGTTTTAGCACTATAGCTACTAGCAGATATATAGCAATTTATATAGCAGTTATAACAATTATCCAGATTTGAGAAAAAGTAAGCACAGCTCCTCAAAGTTTTTTATCTGTCATTTTTGATCTTCCCTTACAATTTTTTTAAAAAAAATGTATGGTTATTTTCCACCTGTAAAGATGGGTACAACTGGCTATTTGACTATTTTGTAATTGCAAATGCTACATTTGTATTATTCTAGGATGAAAAAGAGAGCAACCTCATGTGAAACTGTTTTTCTGATAGATATACTGTTATATCTAGAGCAACAAATAAATAACTCAATATAATTTGCTCAAATGGGGTTAAGAAACAACAGGCTACACATAGAGCTCTCATTAAGCCTTTCAGAAAAAACTTTCTAAATATATGCATTGATATCTTTGAAAATGTTAAAGAATGTATATACTTTCTTCTTTTTGTCATGGTTTCACGCACTTTGTTTTTTATTCTTTGAGCATGTCAACTGTTTAATTTGCTGGTCTGTGACCATAATGTGTATATCATCATGTAATGTTCATTTCTGGAATTCCTAAAGATTTCAATAAATATTTAAAAAATTGTGGAGACAGTGCAACAGCAGTTTTATGCAGAATGCTTTATGAATCAAAAGCTTCTTTGCTCTGGTTGAAATCACTGCAATTGGGAACATCATGCACTTTGCCACATGCAAGATAAAAAGATTTGAAGAAAATACGTGAAAAAATAATTTGTAGTATCACAAATGCTTACAACATATTTCTTATTATGGAATGTAACTTCTCAGACTTGACTAAAGGACACAAAAATATAAGCAGACCTTAGTAAACAGCTCAAAGCAGTGGCACCAAGAGGTAAAGTGTGATTAATTAGTTAGTTTGTTAAATAGATTAAATCAAATAATATCCTTGAATTCCTTCCCCTTTCCTTGAGGAGAAATTATTTCCAGTTTTGGAATAAGATTCACATAAAATTGTACCACCTCTGGGATGATTCTGTGCATATAAAATGCTCATTGAATTAGTTCAGTGCATATTATCCAAACGTGGTTGATCTAAAATAATGATGAAACAGACACAGAAAAAGACAGGGTATATTAAATAGAAAACAAGGAATCACAGACACAAAGGAATACTTTAAGGAAATGGAAATAGGTTTGATAAGGAATACTGTTTTTCATTTCCCAGCAGAATTAATTGCCTAAAACCAGAATGCAGATGTTTCTAGTTTTCCTACCCATCTACTTTGGTGAATTCCATGTGCAAATAAGATTCCCTACTTTTATCTGATGCCTCGCTCTTTTCAAGTTTTTTTCTGTATACTGTAATGAACGGGGCATACATAAGCCATAAATCACATTCCCGTTAGCTGTCAAATATCAACCAGGACACCTTTATAATGTCTTCTTGTTTGAACTACATAGTGCAATCAAATTCAGCCTTTCTTAACTATAATTATGACTGCCAGAACATTATTATTATGATACACAGGGGCAGCTGCAATAAAAGAATGAAGGGTGGGAGTGCGTTCTTGCATTCTTGATAAAACGCAAGCTCTGAAATTTTCACTCCCTTGAATAATCAAACTCCGTTAAAACAATTATCTAGCTGTTGCCTGAAAGGCATACATATATACAAGCTGCATGTGAAAATACTTGAACATATGGCAGGTCTGTGGGAAAGTTGGCTGGCTTGTTGTTGTGTTCCATGGCCAGAGCAGGAGTTATGAAAACTGCAGAGCCAGTGAAAGGACCTTAATTGTCCCATCCTCTCTTTAACTAGAATAACAAGTATTTTACTACATAGCTCCAGAATTACTGTAGATCAGGGGTGGGGAACTACGGCCCTTTTATGACCTGTGGACTTCAACTCCCAGAATTCTTCAGCCTGGCTCACAAATTCTGGGAGTTGAAATCCACAAGTCATAATGGGGGCATCGTTCCCCACCTCTGCTGTAGATCTTTGCCTGTGTTAGAGGCATGTTGGGAACAGGTCTGCCACAAAATGGTATGGAGATTGTGCATCATATAAGAGTAACCACATGACTGGTGGCACCAGTTGCATTTTTAAAAACAAAAATATCAAAAACTAAATGACACAGTTATATAAAAAGAGGAGGAGGACATGGAAGGGGACTTTTTAACTTTTTTAAATTTTTTGATGCTTTATAACTTGGAGGGGGCATGGGAGACTACACAAAGTGGAATTCTGCACAAGGGTGCTGTGTATGTCAGCAGTGGGCCTGGGTAAGGATACGAAGGAGGTACTTCTGGGTCACATATAAATGGTGTATTAGATGTTTTTCTTGATCATATATTGTATATTAGCATATATATGGGTCCACCTTTATCATTCCTGCCATAAGTTTCCTCTCTATGGCTTTGTGAGGAAATTGATAATTAGGGATACCTTGAAGATGCATTTGGTGCTACCTAAAATACCAGTTGAAAATGTTAGGCAGGTTAGCAATGAACATGCTAGTTAAAACCATTAAGTTCGAAGGGTTAATAATAAGGAGGTTAGCTTAGCAATGAATATTCAAGGGTCATAAAAAGGAAAAAAAACTTCAAACAATAGAATTAAAGCCTTCAGAAACATAGATTATTTACAAATAAAGAATAAAGGGAATGGGTCCATTGTGATGGAAGGTGTGATGGAAGGTGTAATTCAAAGCAGGGATAAAAGGAAGAGATGGAAAGAATTCAAAAGATGAAAGAACCTTGTACCAGCCTTTTAAGTTTCTAGCCCACCCTCTGCTTCCTCTTTTTGCCTGAGCCTGGCCTTTGTCATCAATTAGAGGTCAACAGCCTTAAAACAAAAAGTTAAGAGGCTGGGAAATGTAGAAGAATACACCCTGTGGCTACTATGATTCTAGTAGGATTTAACTTTGTCATTCTGTCTCTTCCTCCCCTTTCTCTTAATTCCATTCTTTAAATTAATTTTGTGTCTTCAAGTCAGGATTGATTCCTAGCAACTGCCTGGACAAGTCCTTGCAGTTGATTGCCAATATTTTCAGAAATTTCTAGAGTTGAGATAAGAGATCCTGGCCCAAAATCACCCAACTGACTTCATACCTAAGGCCAAAGTAGAATTTACACTAGCTGGTTTCTAGCTTAAGCCTACCTACACCATTCTTCTTTGGATTAGGAGATGTGAATTTGGATTCTTCTTTGGATTAGGAGATGTGAATTTGTAACTACCATTGTAAAGAATCAATTTAGTATAAAGCACCTAATCTGATTTGATTGAAACTCCTTTCATTGATTGTGTTGTGTTGTGAGCTGTTGTTGACACTAAGGCAGCATGCAAGATAATTAAAACTTTAATTTAATGTTTAATTAAAAAATTAAAATCTGTCTATCCTAGATCCTTGGGAAGAATTTGATAGGTGGATAAAAATGCCAAATCCAGTCTAAACATCTGGCTGAATATATGACTACCACAATCACAACACTCCAGTTGTAACAATTCTTAATAAGAAAGATTTTTTAAAAAAATCTGAACATTGGACATTGCAATACCTGGAGACAGCAGAATAGAAGAGAAAGATCTGGAGAAAATAACAAAATATATAAATATAATAAAAATAACCTGGAAATAGAGGTAGAATGACTGAGGCAAAAGAAAGCACAGATGGTAATGTGAATGATGTAGGAATAGTACAGGGTCAGCTATGTGAACACTGAAGGACCCTCTTTATTCACATTATTATAAGAAAGAAATGTGCTTGTTTAGAGATTTCAATAAGTCAGCTAACTTCCATATGTAATATATATCTTCTGAGGGGCCTAGCTGTCAAGGATGCAAAGATATCCATCTGAAACTAGAAGTTAATTATTATCCAAAAGCAGTCATGAATCTACGCATCAGCAAACACAGAATTGAGGAAGGTTGTTTAGCTAAAATAATCTTATGAACTAGAAAATAATGAAAGAATTTAGTAATTAGAAAGTGTCAATTATCATGTAACAAATGTATGTTAACCATATATGGAAAACTGCTGTGCTCGCAAAATCTTTTGTCTTGGAGATGTATAAAAGCAGTTGTATCAGAGCTCTTCTTTGTTCAGAATTGCAGATACAAATCTGGTTCTGAAACTGCGCAATAAAACTGTCTCTGGCTGACCCAGGAATGTTGTTTGGTCCCATCATTCCATAACAATGGTATCAGTGGTAATAGACATTTTGGGTGCAATTCCAAAACATTTAGATCACCACTTAAACATCATCAGTCAACTGTAGAAGGCAGCTGAACTTGGAACAATTTATATCCTGCAATGACACTGCAGTGTTCTGATAGACAAACACAATTCAAAGCGCACTGACAATGTCTCCTCGAATGATGATGAAATGTTTGCTACCAAATTGCCAAGCTTGGAGCTCAGAACAACAGCCTAACAAGTAACCCGAGCTACTAATATTCAAATACATTTCAATGACACTTCTAATATTATTAAACAACAACTGCCTATCCTAGGTCCTTAGGAAGGATTCAATAGGTGGACAAAAATGCTAAATATCTGCCTGACTGTGCAACAAACCATAATAATGTCTTATGTATTTTACTTAAAAGGACATAGAAGTGAATCTGGACATCTAGGTAGCATGGACAGGCTTGACTGATTGATGTGAGAATGAGTTAATTCTTTCAAGAATTTGTTCTAGACACTGGGTGGCAGCTTAACCCAACCATTTGTAGGCAACTTCAAACAATGTTTGGATGGAAGTAAGTGAAAGATCTTCAAAATTTAAAATTGTAAGAGGAAGTAACTGTAAGAGGGAGTAGCTGCAAGAGGAAAGCTTAAAGGCAAAGCAAAATGAATTGAAAAATAGGAAAGGCAAAACTAAACATACTGAATAAGGAAAGAACCTATTGTTCTAAGAATCCATAAAATAAGTAAGAACTCGAAAACAGGTTAAAAGAGCATGCTCAATATAGTATTGAATATTAACTGACACACTTTGCATATATTATCTGCTCATTTAAATGCACATGCGATGTATGTTTTTGTTTGATTGGGGACAGTAGCAGGAAATATATAGAATGTGGTCAGAAAGAATGTAACCTCATAGTACCTCCGCCAATGGGGAATGAGGACGGATGGGCAGCCAGTGCAAGGAATATATAAAGATGTTGATTTGAGATGATGAACTTTGGAGACAACCAAGCTTTGAAAGCTTCTCCATTTATTGCAATAAATGAAACAAAAGGTCTTCACTGTGTCTTGGCTGGTCATTGGTCAGGCAAGTTTGCCACTGGTTGCAAAGGAAAGTAGCCAGGAGTTCATAACAGAAGGAAACCTGTCCCATAGTTCCTAAAGTTGACAGGTTTTAATCAGTGATGGGTTGCTACCAGTTTGTACTACCGGACGAACTGGTAGTGATTGGGGTGGGTGGCTCCACCCACCCGCCTGGACATCTCTGCGCATGCACAGAAGCTTCTGCACATGCATAAAAGTGTCGCACGCACGCGCCCACGAGCGAACCTGTAGCAAACGAAATTGAAACCCACTACTGGTTTTAATCCCAGGGTAGGCCTTGTACTTCTTTGCAGAACATGTATAGTATTATATGCTTATGGCTATCACATATTTTATTCCCTGGTAAATCAGAATAATTCATTGTAATGCTATGGCAATGATAATCAGTTTGAGATGTGTCTGTGGAGAGTCATTAAAGATGGTATCAAGGAGCTTCATTTGATAGGCAGTATCAGTGAAGAGAACAAGTATAGAAACCCAAATCCAAATTTGGTGCACAAAAATCTCAATACCCTCTGGTTCTCCTGACTCTGTTAATAAAACAAATGTATCATTGGAGTTTTCTGATGATGGGACTTGAAGAAGTATTAATCCAGTCATAGCAGTATGTAGCATAAGTCTGTAAGCCAATTTATAGCATGGCTTGGTTTAGAAACCTTATTTGCTATCATATTCTATTCTGGATTGCTGGTCAAATATAGTGTTGAAATGAAGGGGTTGTGGACAAGACTGACCTTTTGCCCCCCAATTCCTCCCTTTCCGATCCCCAATTATCTGCTTCTCATTGGCTATCTTCCAAGTCATTCTCCTGACTTCTTGTCTCGTCATTTCACAGGAATGTCCCCCCTCCCCCCTTCATTTCCACGGAGACCGAGCTTCAAAGGGATTTAACAGGCAAAAGTCCAGGGCTTATCTTCCTTTCTATGTCAGCGGTGAGACGCTGACAGGGGTAACATTTGAGTTTCTTTCCAGATGCATGATTTGCTGGCAATTGTTACATAACTTATTCTAATTCAGTCCCCCTTAATATATATGTAATATTTGTTTTCAAAGTAGTATCAAAGAAACTACTGGCAATTTTCTAATAATTTTTTGCTGTGTCATCTTCTTTGGGACATCTCTTCATCTCCATTATGAACATCCATGAAAAAAGAGCTTAGTTTATCTCAAGTAAGTTTAAAGTGATCAAATACTTAGATCTGGCCTACGGGGCTGCCCTGGAGACAGCAAAGGATTGGCCCACGGTGCCTCAGCCAACGAAAAATGCAGGCAGCCCTCCCAAGCACCTTTTTCATTGGTAGAGGATTGCAGGAAGCCGTCGCAGGCAAAAATGGAACTCGAGAGCCCATTTTTCCTGGCAGAGTGCTCAGGCCACCACAGGCACCCCCAACATGAGTGACATCGAGCTGGCCACACCCAACCTGGCCATGCCCACCCCAGCCCTCCGAGGTCAAACACAATCGTGATGCAGCCCTCAATGAAATTGAGTTTGACACCCCTGCATTAGAGGAAACAAAATACCAGGTGGCATAGATAAATTACCTTCATCCATCTTCAGCAACAGCTTGATAAATTTGTTTTGAAATTCATTCATAAAGCTGCTAATTTGCTGGCCCATAAAACCTTAATATCGTATGATCATATCTAATGATCAGAAAATGATGACAATACTACTAGTAATTTTAATCATAATAAAACTATTTGCTGAAAACACATTCCTCTAAGTCAGTCAGACATGATTAATGGTTGCAGATGGCAAAACCATATACTGTTAGACTGACATAAAAGTGATTATAGTCAGAAAATAAATTAATTAGGAAGATAAGATGTACATTTCATATCCCAGGTACCAAAAGAATAACATGAATTTTAGCACGCCTAAGCAAGTTAGCCATTTTTAGTAATGGCACTTCATTTGCATTTCATTTTCCTTCTGTTCTTTATAAGGACTACATGGCCTCTTCTTTTAAGCAGACTGGCCTGTTTCCATCTGCTCCTTGTTTTTACAGTGGTCAGATTTACTCATATCTTGTTTTATTTTTATTACTGGCAGTGTGAAAATCAATTCTCATAGGTCAGAGAGGAGCAAGGAAGGACTATAATTCCCAAGGAGGAACAATCAAATACACTCCCTACAATTTCTGTTGCCTGAAATGGACCCGTGAACATGGATGAATACTTGGGCGACACTACTCCCTCTGTTCCTTCAATTATGCCACATACACTTATTTATTCAGTATTTCATACTTTCAGTCACTCAGTGTGCTTTCCACATATATTTCTCTGAAAGATATAGTTCATGTGACCATGCAACTCCAGGGCTCATCATGTTGGATAGGGAATTCTGGGAGTTGAAGTCCACATATCTTAAAAGTTGCCAAGATTGAGAAATGTTCCTCCACTGATTTAGTAGCTGCATCAACCCTTCTATGCCCCTGGCCAATTGTATTAGCTTGTTCTACGAGTTCCTTTAATACATTGCTGTCCTTTCACAGCACATGGAATGAAACAAAAACTTGTATTTATTTAATAAAGTACAAAGCAATTTAAATGTTCTTGTAAAGATGTCAGATTGCATTTTAAAAATGCATTTAGCACTTCCTGCCTAAGAAAATGATAACTGCATTAAATACTGTAAGCCTGTGTGTTTTATTTACGTTCTCCTCTATCCTATGGATCACATGAAAGAGGCAACAGTTTTAACTATGAAGCTGTACCTATGTTTAAAATACTGCTCTACAATCATAAATGGGAAAAGACACGTGCACACAAACCAAATCCATTCATTTATTAGCAGCAAATAACATTCTAAACAACATTGTCTAAGTTGCCTACAATCTTCTTTTGCTTTATACAGATCTGAACAATCACAAATATCCTTGCTACAGGTTCTGCAGATCTCCTGCAACAATTACACACAAGTGGATTTACACACCAGTGGAGGTATGCATCAGCTAGGGGATATTGTTGTTTTTTCTGCTGACATTTACAAGGCACTTATTTTGGAATGCTAAAAGTCATCCCTTCATCCAATCCTACCTGGTCTTACCTTGTGTGAGCACTTTTATAAATGCTACCTTTTCCCCCCACTCTCAACTCTTTTAAAACATTTTGCAGTAAATGCTTTACTTATTGCGAATATGTATGCTTTGCATACATAATCCAATTTTTAGAGTTCATTTGCTTTGTGATGCCTTTTGCATTGTTTGTTTTATCCTACCTTTATTACTTTATAAATTACTCATGGTGGTGGAAAATAGTGAAGTATTGTTTTTGCACCAAGGATGTCTGATACCCTTTAGGAACATGTACATGACCAAGAGCAATTAAAAGAACAAAGGTTAAGCAACAGGAAACACCTGTAGGTTTAACCACATTAGCTTGTAGGAAAGCACACATAGTAAAGATATTATCTGCTTATCTTATCTTCTTCTGTCTATGCTAATGTTGTGGCTCCGTTGCCTGAGCCTGGGCTATCGACAGATGCAGACTCTGAGAGTGAGGGGGAGGAGTTGGCAAGGCCTCCCTCTCCAGGACCCTCCTCTCTGGCAATGCCTCCGGAGGACACCAAAGGCCAAACGATAGGCTCAGAGCCAAGCACATCCCCGCAGCCACAGGTGGACAGCGACGAGGAAGATAAGTGCTGGCTGGACCCTCGACAGAGGCGCAGGGAGAAGTGTGCACAGCAGAGGGGAAGGCGTGCCAGAGATTAGCTGAGTCACTGGACCACACCCCACAGGGTATAAATATGGGTGTGGTGGCCGGTTCAGTTTGTGACGAGCAAAAACTGGAAATACTCCATGATCTCTGTTTTACTTTGCCTGCTTTATTGGACTGCATTTGGATTAATCTTTGTTTTGTGTGAGTAAAGTCTGAATTGGCAGCTAGCCACTGGGTTGCTGCCAGCTTTATCATCAAAGAGTTTTGTCATGTGGCTTATTAACTCCGGGCCGTCTGTGGGGGTCTGTGCGTGGTACGGGGACAGAACAGCTAACAAATAACAGGAAACAGACCCTGGGGTTTTTGCCAAGCTTCATGCACTCACTGTAAATAAGAAACTAGCCTAAAAAGGGCAAAAACAAATAAGGGGAAGGGGTGCTGAATAAAGGTTGAGGGGAGATGTAATCAGGTGGAGATTCACATGGGGTAATTAGGCATTTCGGATATGCTGTAAACCTTGTGGTCCTTGACAAATGGGAACTGAACTCGGGGCTAGGGAATAAAATGTTGCTGAAATTTATTATTGGATCTGCCTACTTGTTGGTCATTCACTCTTTTTTTAAAAAAAAATTTATTGTATTTTTATTGTTAAAGAATAACAGAAAAAAGAAAAAAGAAAAACAATACAAAAATCAATAGTAAAGGGGGGAAAAAAATTTACCCCCAACGTGCTATACAAATGGAAAGGAAGTTTTAGGAAATTGGTCATTCACTCTTGCAAGAACATATTTTAAAATAAACTGTTTGCTGCTTCACTTTATGATTCTGTCAAATATCTGAGTGGAGAGTGCATTTGTCACAATTGGGGGCTTGTCCTGGATTTAACATCATTGGGAGTGAGGATGTCCACGCCGGACTTGGAAAGTTGCGTCCCATTGATTTCAACAGTCCCAAGTGCCACTAGTGATAGTCCAGCTCCTCCAACTGACCATGATCTCAGGATACCATAATGAGCTAGAAACCAGGAATTTATTAGAAGGAAATGTTTACCCCAGAGAATGGCATGATTAAACAGGCTGCCAGAACACAGTGTAAGAAAAGATTTCCCCAAAGGGATGAAACATTAGAAGTCCCAGAGGTAGACCCTAGGTGTGATGATAACCGGACCAGGGACAGGAAGGATATGGCAGACTATAGAGGGTATTTGATAGAGGTTATTAAAACAGCAATGTCCCAAAGTCTGAATATCCAGAAGGCTTTGGCTTTAGAACAAGGGAAGGAAGAAACACCAATTGAATGGTTAGATAGGTTAAACAGTCAACTATAAAAAATATATATATGGACAAATGGACCCTGACAATCCAGGGCACCAGATGATTTTAAAGCATCAATTTGTGGGAAAAGCATGGGAGGACATTAGCATAAATTGTAGAAATTGGCTGAGTGGGAGACCAAAACTATGGAGGATCTCCTTGGAGAAGGTTAAAAAGTATACTCCAAATGAGAAGAGGCGAGGAAAAGACAAGAGAAAAGTCAAAATGATGGCTCAGTTAGGATGGGATCAATATGCCACCTGTAAAGAAAGAGGGCACTGGAAAAATGAGTGCCCTAAGAAGAAGGAGGGGGAAGAATTAGTTAAACTGATGGATTTCGAGTATTAGGGGTCTCTGGGACGCGCTTGTTTTCTGGTCCAGCTTTTCAAAACCCCCCGATAAACCTTAAAGTTTTCTGCTTCAATAGGGGGATGGGACTAAAGGATCTTGGAGATCCCATCTAATTCTGATATTCTGTTTTTGTGTGTGTGACATGCTTCAGTGATTTTCATTTGCATTTCAGACTGGATATATTCTTAATAATGCATTTGTGGGCATTCTAGTCGAAGGAACAATCCTATGAAGTTTTGTTTAACATCAGACAAAGACATCAGGTGTCTTTGGGACTCCTTGCTACTGCAAAAGTGGTAATTATTTGCTGCTTAACGTGTGCGCTCAATTTGTTATCCTTTTCCTTGGAGCCAAGGAGGAGAAGGGAAATCTTTATGGAGAACCAATTTGGTTTTGTGGTTGCAGCCACAGGCTACAAGGCTGCAGAACTGTGAGTTCAAATCCTGCTTTGGCCATGAGAATCAGCTGAGTGATTTTGGGCTGGTCATTTTTTCGCCTCAGCCCTAGGAGAGAGGCTTTGGTAAGCCACTTCTCTAAGTGTTATGGCAATTTTCCTCCTGTTTTATGCTTTTATGCTCCTGTTTTATGCTAGGGCTGTTTTAGTTCTCTAAAAGCAAGGATTTTGTATAAACTATTTTTACTCTGCCAGGTTTGGGGGAGGCAATTGTTTGTCTTCTCAACTATCCTGTTGCTTCTTTGATGTGCTCCCACAAAAGACTTGGAAGTATCTCCCTATGAAAGGTTATTTGGCCTACCTTTCACAGATGGAACTGGAGTGTGAGAAAAGGAAAACTGGGTTGTGATTTTTGCCGAACTTATATAGGCCTCAAAATGATACTAGGCCTCAAATAAATTACTATATATCAGAGTGCCAGCTAGAATGATTTCCTAAGAATAACGTGATATTTGTAATCTGCTGTGCTAGAGCAAATTTATAACATGTATTTGCAAAGTAGATAGTTTCAGAAGCTACTTTGGACTAGGAGCATTAAAACTGTTGGGAAATAAGAAACTGAAAGTAGCAGATGGCAGGAGATTTCACAAGTACACGCAAGAATGTGCTAACTGACAGTCAGTATGGGGTACAAGGAAGTAACTTCAATAAAATTCCATTTACTGAGGGACTGTCAGAATAAGGGTATAAAACAATGGTGGGTTGCTACCGGTTCACCCCGGATCCGGTGAACCGGTAATGGCGGGAGCGGGAGGCTCCGCCCACCTGCCCAGAAGCTTCTGCACATGTGCAGAAGCTTCTGTGCATGTGAAGCATTGCGCACACTCGCAAGTTCGCGTGCGTGTGCAAGTTCGCGTACGGCCATGAGTGAACCAGTAGCAACGGGATTTGCAACCCATTACTGGTATAAAAGAAGATGGGTCTCAGATCAGGGCTACTGACCATAGCTATTCCTTGCTGGACATAGCTATTGTCTCTGGACCTCACTGCAATGGATTATTGATGTAAGTAATGTTAGGATGGCTATTCATGTTCCAAATTGCTCATGAAATAAACTTCTGAATCTTAAAGTAAGAATTGTTTATTGTATTGCTGCCTCCTGCTTCTTTTATTGGAACATTTTTACGACAGGAGAAATACCCCACTTTGAGACCAAAGATGTCTTTCTAAAACTAAGAATTATACACAGGGGCTGTCCTCTTCTTTGTCTCTTCTTATAAACCAAGGACTTCTTGCTCAGCAGCCACTATTAGAGTTTGCAGTCCACAGCATCCGGCCTAGAGAATGGGTCTTGATCAAATCCTGGGAGGGAAGATCCTTTCCAAGTGTTGCTGACCACTGAAACAGCTGAAAGGACTGCCGAAAAAGACTGGACGAGGGAGGGAGCTGCGCTCAGGGCTAGGGAATAAAATGTTGCTGGAATCTATTATTCGGTGTGCTTGCTTGTTGTGTCACCCCTCTTGCAAGAACGTATTTGAAAATAAACTGTTTGCTGCTTCACTTTATGACTCTGTC
Organism: Arizona elegans; assembly: GCA_022577455.1. Taxonomy (NCBI): domain Eukaryota; kingdom Metazoa; phylum Chordata; class Lepidosauria; order Squamata; family Colubridae; genus Arizona; species Arizona elegans. The sequence continues at coordinate 72,549,031 of JAKOOJ010000007.1, forward strand.
AAATCTCTGAGTAGTGAGTGCGTTTCTCACAAGGTGATGTACATGCTCTCCTATTTTCCCCACAACAATTCTGCGAGGTGAGTTGGACTGAAAGAAAGTAACTGGCCCAAAGTCACCCAGCCGGTTTTCGTGCCTAAAATGGGGCTTTAATTCACGGTGCCTTGGTTTCTATGCCAGAACCTTAATCACTATAGCAAACTGGCTTTCTACATTGAAAACCATATAAAAGAAATTAAATAATACACTAAGTGTAAATAGCTTTGTGCTGCATGAGCTAAAATTCAGGTCACACACACACTTTAAAATGTACAGTATGTTGTGATAGCTGGAGTTAATTTTGCAAAAAAGGGAGAATTATAGGGAATTCCTATATATGTGTTTCCCCATTAAAACGTATGATCTGGTTAAGCCTCCTTTTGTAAAATCAAATTTAGCTTAATATATAATTTGAGCTTAATTTGATTGGCCTTAGTGAGACAGCCCATTTTAACCTATTTAACCTATTCATGTTTTTATTCATGTATTCATGTATTGATAAATCATGTTTAATCATGTATTACTTATTATTTGTTACATAACTGTGGCCATGGTATTTTGTATCTATTCCATTGGTTAATGCCTGCTTGCGAAGGTGATAAATTACACCTTAGCACCAAGTTACTTAGGAATGTTTCTTACTGCAGTAATGTTATTGTAAGATAAAAGCCTTAGTATACCTTCAACCTTTAGTTGACTTATAGTATGTTACTATGATTGCTGAGAATGTATGTATGAAGTTGATTTTCATGATTGATTTATAACTACAGTATGTACACTGTTCAAAATTTCATAAAAATGGTTCATTCCACTAAAGAATGAATGAAGAGAGTTGTGCTCACTTTGAAACTTCCTTTTATTTTCAAATAAAAAACTTAATCCTTTCCACCTATGTGGTGTGATTTATTTGGGCTTTGAGGAGCACATGGCATAGATTTTGTAACTTGCTAACTAGCACAGATACTTTGTCTTTTAATTTGATGTATTTTCTCTCTTTTAAAATGATGTTCAGGTTTATTACCCTTTAACTGATAAACAAGCTGGAGACTAGCTCCAGATAGGAAAAAGGTTGTTAGTACAAATTGGGGTCTGGCTTAACTCTTTTGTGAACTCCAACCAACCTTTTTCTTTGCAATTTAAGCCCCTTCTGACCTCAGACTTTTAATGAACATGTGTGATATTATGGGATGCAAACAGGTAACATGTTTGACTAACATGTAACTGATTTTCTATGCAAAGGGGAGATTACTTTTATCCTGCCCAATTTTCCTCTTGCGTTTTCTTTGTTGTGTTAACTATAAAAAGGAGTGAAACATGGGACTTGAATTACTCTACCTCCTTTTTCATAGAGAGATCCCACTTTATCAGGGTACCTTAACAAACTGCTTTTAAATGATCTTCCGATCATTTGGGAAGGTAAACTGAGGCAGAACCTAGGGCCAGATTTGGCTATCAGCCTGGGAACAGGGTGAACAACCTGAGCCTTCTGGATAACAGCCTCAATAAAGAGACAGACAAACTGGAATAAGTCAGGAGTTCTTGTGTAAGACTTTGCTGTGAACATATACGGTGAGTGTTTTTAGCATCATAGTCTTGTATGGGGATTATGAGGTCATTTTAAAGCTATTGACCCCAATTACTGCAATGGGCACTCTTTAGGGGAAAGATGGTCCTCCCACACAATTTGAAAGAAGGAAAAAAAAATGTTGGTGTTGCTATTGCTGCTGCTTCCCCATATCTATTCTGTGTAGAGTGTAACTGAATAGAGCAGAGTATCTCAACCGTAGCAACTTGTAGGATGTGTAAAGTCAGCTCCCAGAACTGAAATACTCCCATACTGGCTGGGGAATTCTGGGAGTTGCAGTCCACAAATCTTAAAGTTGGTGAGATTGAAAAATGCTGGAATAGAGTCTGATTTCTTTCATATTTGTTATTTGTTTTTCTTGGCTGATGCTTGCATCTGTAATTTAGAAAAGGAAAAATGAGCAAATGAATCTGAGATTATGTTCCCAGTGTTGTAAAAGATGTTATTTTCGATTCTCTATCTCTCTGGAAGAATCGCTGTATTTCATTTTCTTTGTTCCTACAGGCATTTTTAATAGACGGCGATAAAGAAAAGGCTGTTTCTCCTTTATTTTCATAAAGAAAAATAGTATAGATAATATTTCCCTGGAACATTTTATTCTATGTTAAGTTGCTTTGAGATAATGTGAATAAAGTAGGAATCATACAGGGTCAGTTACATGAACACTAAAGGACCCTCTCTATTCACATTATTATAAGGGAGAAATGTGCTTGTTTGGAGATTAGATTAAAAATCAGCTAAATCCCATTATTGGTAATATATCTTCTGATGAGGCCTAGCTGTCACGGAAGGACAGCTATATGGAAAACATCACTATCAAAGACACAAGGACATGTATGTTACAAAGAGTTACTTATTGCCTAAGGACAGCGATAAATCTCACGTATTAGTAATTACAGAACTAAGGAAGGTTGGCTGGCTAAAGATAATCTTATAAACTAGAAAATAATGGTTTAGTAATTAAGAAGTGTCAATTATCATATAACAAGTGTATGTTAACTATATATGGAAAAATGCATGTGCTCACCAAACCCTTTATCTTGTCATTCCAGAGTTCAGAATTTCAGGTACAAATCTGGCTCTGAACCTGCGCAATAAACTGTATCTGGCTGACCCAGGAATGTTTTTCAGTCTTTCATTCCATAACAGAGACATTAAAAGGGTATTCAAACAAACCTCTCTACCTTTGAGTGGAACAACAAAGCAAAAATATGGACTATAAGAAATTACAAGAGGGTCTTGGAAAAGGGGTGTTGTTGGGCTATTAGTCTCTTGCATGTAACATTAAAAATATTTACCAGTTTAACCTATTTCCACCAAAGACACAGTATTTTGGGACCAACTTTAGCCAAACATCCAACAAAGTAATTATTAGTGGTGGTAGAATTACTTATAGGATTAAAAATACCCCCACCTTGTTTTTGGTAACATGTTTTGGGCCTAGATGCCAAATCCATCAAAATGGCTCTCAAGTGTTCCTCAGGAGAGATGTCCTGTACTTGGAAACGTTCCACTGGAGCCACGACTTTAGAGAGGTAGAAGAGAGGAACTTGTAAGTAATAAACAAGGTACAAGAGAGATGGTTTTGTCAAGGTAACATTAACAATGATTTATTTTGATTGCCTCTCACAACTAGATGTGAAATCATACAGTGGTTTGGGAGTTGAGCAATGCTATGCCATTTGTTTTTATCCTATCTTGTTCACTAGAATCTCACTCAAGTAACATCATCAAAGGTAGGCTGGTCAATTTATGATTTATTTTCCTTCCATTTTTCAGCCAGGACTGTAGTCATAAAAGAATATTTTTCCTGAATGCTTCGAAAATTATGGGAGATTTTTTTTTAAGGACTTTTTGCAGTACATATCTGCTAGGTTCTATAGAGATACTGTGTTTTCCTGAAAATAAGACCGGGTCTTATATTAATTTTTGTTCCAAAGGACACATTAGGGCTTATTTTCCAGTTAGGTCTTATTTTTGAGGAAATACAGTATTAAATGCATCTGTCTGGCTGACGATCTTAACTAAAGCTTATTATATTATGAGCATTCTGAAAAATCATGCTAGGGCTTATTTTCCAATTGGGTCTTGTTTTTGGGGAATCATAGTAGTAAGTTCTGGAAGGACACAGCAAATGGCAGCATCTAGTTGAAAAAACTAAGTACAGGTAGACCTCAATTTATGACCACAACTGAGCTCAAAATTTCTGTTGCTAAGCAAAATATTTGCTAAATGAAATTTGCCCCAGTTTACGACCTTTCTTGCCATAGTTGTTAAGTGAATCACTGCAGATGTTAAGTTAGCAACATGGTAGTTAAGTGAATCTGGCTTCCCTATTGACTTTGCTTGTAAAAAGGTTGCAAAAGGTAATCGCATGACCCTTGGACACTGCAACCGTCATACATATGAGTCCTTTGCCAAGTGTCCGAATCTTAATCACATGACCATGAGGATGCTGGAATGGTTGTAAGTTTGAAAAACAGTCATAAGTCACTTTTTAAAGTGCCGGTGTAACTTTGAATGGTTACTAAATGAACTGTTGTAAATCAAGGATTATCTGAACAGTCAGACAAGGTAGGAAATCTACAGCTGTTTTTGTTTTTTAAAGGCAATGGCAAACTGCTTGCATAAAACCAAAACACCAACATGGATGTTTGCATTTAGACCCCAAGAGTCAAGTCTGACTCACTAGCTCATAAAGGTGATGCTTGTGGAATTTTCCTGAGTACAATCCCAGCCATAAAATTATATATTGGGTTATAGTTTGTTTAAGATTTATAAACTGCCTCATATTCTTAGAAGTATACAAAATCAAACACAGTACAAAACATAATATAATAATAAATCTGTACTCAACAGTCAAGGAGCGGAAACTTCCTTTCAAATGTGGAAATTATAAAAAGGTTGAATGACACCACTGTGGTTGGTTGAAATGTGTCAAGATTCTCCAATTAAGGAACTATGCCAATATGAGTTTTCAGCTTTTACTTATACTAATTAATTAACATCTATCTTTGTTCTAAACTAATTATTCTTGAGCTCCACATCTAGTATTCTCTGAAACTATGCTTTGATCTGGAAATCTACGGCAAGATTTTTCTTTAAAGCAAGCACCTACAACTATATTTAACTATATTTAATCTTGTTCTTCGTGGTCTCCACTAGAAGATATTTAGACAATTTTTAACCTGGGTTCTTTGAGATTGTTGAAAAACAGACAAGTTGATATTATTCAGTTTCATATCCGATACAGTAGTTTAGACTGTAGTTCTATCACAAAGTGAATTCCATTGAGTTCCAAGATGGAGTAGGGCAGCTTTGTATCATAAAATGGCTCCTCTTCAGCATTCCCACACAACAGTTTAAAGTTGTACAGGAGGGTGTCTTAAGTACTACAAAGTTCTCTTTTGTGAAAATGGTATTTGTTATGCTTTGCGGAACAAGGAGAGAAAACAGACTTCAGCCCTGTCTTTTATTTATGTTCTGTAACTAAACCATTTTTTTTATTTAAAAAAAAAACTGGTTCTGTTGAAACGAGAAATCTGTTTTATATTTTGACTGTCTATGTACTACTACAGATATTTCTGTAGACAGCAGTTCATTTTCTGATTGGCCTGGCAGTCGCTTTATGAAAATGTTTCTGGTATTTTATCTAACTGATTAATGCACTCCAGGTCAAAAAGGATGACGAATCCCAATTTTGTTGATATTAAATAAATTGGTCTGGTAAAAATCTAACCCATCCTAAACAATCTGCAGTCAATGCTTGGTATCAACACTTGCTCCCTTTAAGAATTTTTCATTTTGCACTAAATGAGTACTATCTACGTTTTCAAAACAATAGTCTTTTTTTCTATGAAAAGCAACAGCAAAAGAGAAAAAAAGGCAGGAGCATTCCAACATTGCCAAAATGCTAGATCAGGAGAGGGTCGAGCAAGGAAACTTGAATGTTGAGAGAGGATGAAAAGGGGGGAAATGGGGATGAGAGGAGCAATAAAAAGCAATTTAGCCTAAGCAACATATTTTTCCTGTTTTTATCTTTTCTATTCTCATAGTTTTACAAATTAGCAAGGGTCAAGATTTGAAAACCAATTAGAAATAAACTAGGATTATAATCTTCGACATAATAAAACATAGGACACTGACATTTTAAACTAAGTTTAAATCATGGCTACAGGTTGGAAATAATTGCAAAAAAATATATAGGAAGATTTTGTTTGGGAGTCAGTAATTTCTGACGGTAAATCCATGGCTTCATTGAATATTTACACTAATGTTTAAAGACTGATTATATTTTCACCCTCTTTGAACTAGCAAAGCTGATTATAGATATAGAACAGCCAAAGCCCTCCAAATATCAGTTCAAGAAAAAGATATTTCTTTTAGAGGTAATAATTTAGGTTCTGCCTTGTGTGTGCAGTACTTTCCTAAGCTTTTGCAAATGTGCATTTTTAACCATGATTCATCGGGAAAGTAAGGACTTATTCTTATCAAAATGTTCCCACAGAATGCAATTTGAGAAAAAGGCTAACACTAATTTCTGTATAAAAATATATCCATCATATTCTATCTGTACAGCTGTTTATGTATGCAAAAGATTTATTTTTTTCTTTTGCTTTGCCCATATGTTATATACACGAACATATATAAAGGAAATTTAAAAGATAGTGGCTAAAGTATTATGAGCACTGGTGACATTACATGAGATGTCATAAACCATTTTTACAAATTTTGAAACAATGTTGGGGCAGAAGATCTTATCTGTCATTTTTCCTATGGTTGACAGCCTTCAGTATTTATCCAGAGAGTATTTTTTACCTCTGAACTGGGGGGCGGGAGGGGGGATCTGTCTTAATATTTGCTATTTAATCCAGGCAAAACACATAACTTTGGCTTAATATGAGCTAGAAAGCCTACAATTTACTTAGTTCATAAGGAGAGAAGAAGGGCCAGGGAAGCTTATTTCACTGAGATGCTTTTATATCCCTATCTAACTCAGTGTTTCTCAACCCTGACAACTTTAAGCTATGTGGACTTCAACTCCTAGAATTCCACCACATACCTTAAAGTTGCGAAGGTTGAGAAACACTGATCTAACCCTTCACCAGAGAGAAATATGAACCATTATATCTTTTGTTTAGTGGAAATTTAAATAAGCAGAACACCCTTTCTATTAAACCCTCCATCTGCTAAGTCAAAAATGAGCTTTGGGAAAGTAGTTTGAAGATGGTTTATCTCTAAAGAGGTGAGCATATGTCCAAATTAAAGATGGCTTGTACAGCAACTTGGAGAGGATTCCCCTTCTACCTAAGCTAATCATTTTGCACTACGTGCGCCCAAGGAAAAAATGTTTACCTGGGATGGCTACTGTTAACCTTTTTTCCTTGCTGAGACGGTGCCCATGGAAGGATTCATTCATGGAAATGGGGCCCCTCAGAAGAAATGACTCTGTGGAGGTGTGATCTGGGGGGGTTCTTAATAAAGGCAGTAGATAGGTCCCTGAAGTCCTGGAATGGCTCTGATCACAAGGGGAAGGTGAGAATTGTCTTGCAGGAGATCCAAGAAAAAAATACATACGGAAACAAAAGAGTTTTTACTTTAATTACTGAGCAATGGCCCCTTTGGAATTAAATATCACACATCACCCACCCTCCTGAGAAATCACCCAAAATATTGCTAACATCTTCTACAATTGCTGTCACCCCCGTAATAATGTGCTACCACCCCATACTAGAATGCTAGGGCGGCGGGGGGAGGGTTGTATATTCTGAGGAAAAATAATAGGTAAAGGGTTCAACTTGAGTGATCAATCAAGCCAAGTCAATATTGTGATGTCTCGGCATGCATTCAATACCATCTATTCTTGCTGCCACTCGTCACATCAGGGACAGCATCTGCCCCCCATCGCTAGAGATGGTTTGTGAATGTTGCCAGGAATCAACATAATTCCATAGCAACATAAATTTATTACAAATCAACATCATAAATATATTTTTGTGTATGGCTTGGTGGGTCACCGGCTGTTCTTTGCTTAGAATGTAGACTTCACACATATTTACATAGTTGTAGTTAACAGTTACACCGAACAGAACTAAACCTATAGGAATACACACTTGAAGTGGTTCTTGGAAATCGTTCCTTATAGTGGTGCGGCCTTTAGCAGGGTAGACATATATGGGTTTGTCTTGGAGGTTCGTTTGTTCTTTGTGCTTTTTTGACACATGGGAATGAAAACACCTCTACCCACTGAGGGAAATATATTAGCACCAAAGTTTATTAGAATGTTCCCTTTTTGGTGGATGTCCTTTTTTTCAACACAGGCTCAGCCCTGCACCTGAGGTAGTCAGTTCTATCCAAACAGAGGTATTCAAGACATACAGAATATGCTGAAAATGCTAAGAAGGCATGAACCACGACCGTATCAAAAGGGACAAGAAAATACTATGGCAGATGGAATTAACAGCCCACGTTTACAGTTTGAAAAGCCATTCCTTCTCTCCTCCCCATCCCCAACCTCTTCTCATAAAATATATAATGTATTTGCAATTCAGTGGATGACCTTAAGTCAAGTCAGGCCATTGCACTGTACTATAAATAGGACTGCATGCATACCTTTTCCTCTGGGTGCCACTGCTGACCAGTATGTTTGGTGGTTGTGGGCCCTGACTATGCAGGAGGAAAGTGTCTATGGTTGACACGGTGGCTGATGCCTCCTCACTTACTTTAGGGCTGCCGATCTTGGTTTTCCCAAATTTGCCTTTGCTCCGCCGGGACTGCTCGTGATCAAACTCTAAGTCTTCCAAGCGTTGAGTCAGGGCGAGTTTTTGCTGGATAGCCATCCGCAGCAAAGAATCTAAGGTCTTTTTCTCATCTTCTGCAGCTGCCAATTGCCTCTGCATCTCATCCAACTGGGTGACATACTCATCACATCTGGAGGGAAAGAAGGAAAGAGGAACAGATCAAGCTGTCTACGCAACTGTCCTGGCCAGCCTTGGGTTGTTGTTTTTTTCTTTTGCAAACATGAACCATGTGGACATCAGCACCAACCCTTTCTAAGTGGGGAGAGGGGTCTTCAAAAGTAGTTCCTCTGGGTTTCAGCAGCATCAACATTCCTTTGAGGCACTTCAGATTCAAGATAAAAAGGAGCTTCCTAGTGGCGAAAGTTGCAAACCTGCCATTTGTCAGCAACTCTTTAAAGCAGCTGGACCAGGGGTGGATTGCCCCCGGTTCAGACCGGTTCGCAAGAACCGGTAGTAAAAACAGTGGGAGGCTCTGCCCACTGACCCGGACGTCATCAAAGTTGATCTGCGCATGCGCAGAAGCGTCTGTGCATTTACAGAAGAGCACACATGCACATGAGCGAAGCAAAGGCGCGGGCGCAGGCACAATGCAAACTGGTAGTAAAGGTAAGTAGAACCCACCCCTGAACTGGACATTTCTTTAGGAGTGCTTTACACCTCCACACATTCTAGAGCAGATTTTGTTCTTCCTGGCACAGCTTCTGCCTAATCTCTACCTAAGAGATAATCTAGTCTTCTTTCAAAGCAACTGAACTAACAATAATTTGGGGACACAGATCCATAACAGTAAGAGCTGCCTAAGGCAGAGCACACTGGGAGACCCACTGTAATAAAATATAGTACTTGATTACCAATTGTGTCCTTTAAGAACTGTTTGAAATTATGACAGTGTGTTAAAAAAAAAAAAAGTCAATCCTGAAGGGGGCCTGATTGAAGCCATTTTGACTGCTTCAGTGTTGCCACATTGGAGCTGAGGGATAGGGAGGGGGGATTTGAGATAGATGGGATTTTGTAGCCAAAACAAAATACTTTCTCTTGGGAACCAAGGACATTCTCACACCTGGTCGGAGGAAGGCAGAGATATGTTATCCAGTTATCAGACTGCACAGTGATTGCACCATGTGACTGATTGTTTTGAGAAAGTAGAAAATCTTTTACTTTTAATTAGGTGAAAACCGCAGGAGTTTTCAGAGTCGGCCTTCACCAGATATGTGCCAATATGATATTTCCAGTAAAAATATTCTTTGAGGAATTTAGTTGCCTGGGAGTCTTGCTTGTCATGGATTTATTACTTGGAACCCTAACAGAAAAGCTTTGCAACCTTGTATTTATGACTGTTGCAGCATTCCGCAGCCACATGATTGCATTGGTGTGCTTTGCAACTGGCTTGCAGCAAGCAGTTAATAGATAAAGCAAAAGTAAAATCATTTTAAGTACTGCTTAAGGACCATGATGATTTACTTAATGGTCAAAGGGGATGTGAGATCATAAGTCTGTTGCTGTCACACAATGCTTCGCTTAGTGACTGTGGTGCTCAGACATGGAATTGCCGGTCCTAATTGCGGTTACTAAGTCAGGGCTATCTGTACTCTTAACATTTTGTCATGTTGCTACCAATATGATACTATATATTATATATTGTGATTAATAAGTGTTTTGCCCTCTCTTCTCCCTCTGCGTCATGTATTAATGTGAAAGTATTAATGTCAACTTGCAAAGCTTTCAAGTTGCCATGAGCAGGAGGGAGGGAGAACTGATAGAGCTGATTGATTTCCCTAACTGAAGTGCATTCCATACATTCTTCCTGACTGCAATCAGGAGGGTGTTGGATTTCATAGCCAGCCAAAGTGGTTAATTGGAGAATGTGATTTATGACATGGCCAGAGAGGAGGGGAGAGACAGAGTCATAGGGGAACGTAAATATACGTGGGATTAGTTCTAACTGCATCCGAATATTGCCGAAATGGTGCTCCTAATAAATGACTGTATTTCTTTTGAAGTTCGGCTCATGGCTCATGAATTAATTAGGGCATCTTTCGGAAACTTCACAATTAACATTTATGAATATGGAATGTGCAAGACCATCTCAAAGCAGGCCATAAAGGCCAAAGAATTGTTCTATATTAGACATTAGCTTCTGCAACAGGTCAGAAACTACCAGAATGGACAAGACACATCAAGAGGTGCTTCTTAAAACAAGACACTGGTGTGCAAAATATTTAAAAAGAACTATTCTGAAATGCAATTGTGAAATGAAGCCTAGAGATATTTTGCACTATTTCTATTTATGGTATTTATTTATTTCTATTTCTGTTATTCTGTTATTTAAAAGTATTCTCCATGTTTCCTTGTATCCATAGACCAGCTAGCTACTGAAAGCAATTTTCTTTTCTTGGTTTTTGCTGCTACTATAGTTCTTACTATGAAAGTGACTTCTGCTGCTACATTTACATAGGCTGTCTTCCGGATAGGAGGATGACTATTTTAAAAAAATTATATCTTAATGTCTGATGTAATGATTATTTACGAATTAAAGCAAAAATTATCCATGAAACCAAAACAGCATTTTGGTTGACAGAGAGTCAAATATTGTGTTATTGTTTTAGTCACTGAGTGAAGCATCTGTAATTTTATTGAAAATAGAGCCTGTTTGCTTACAGAAATGTATATCGTGTACAAGCCAAGTTTTAGAAAATCACATTATGCTGCATTTAAGTGAAGTCTGACCCCATTATTTATCAAGGGTTCAAACTTAATTCTATAAACGTTTTGATGGATAATTTAAGCAAGAGGTTATAAAATAAAACTAATGACAAATAAGAATGGTAGTTTTGTGCACACAACATACAGAATCAACAGAATTGGAAAATAATACTAAATAGTATAAGTGAAGGCTTTCTTCTGAAAGCTTAATTTACATTTTTTATGACTTCCTTTCACTAAAAGCAAAGGGCAGCGGCTTCTTTTATAAGCTGCCACATGGAGCTCATAAAGCTTGTTTAAAGTTAACAATGAACCAAGAAAAGAAATAACATTTTTTTAAAAAAATTACTTGTTTAATTTTATAAAGTATCAGGTTAAAAGAAGTTGACATTTTTGAGGATTTAAAAAAAAAATCATATGTTTCGTCTTCGTTCTAAACTAAGAAATCCTAACATTTAAATATTGTGGAGAATATCTTTATTATTCTGTAGGTGCCTATCTGTGTGTTTACAGCTTCCCATATTCAAAGTGGGAGAGAGTCAGATCATTAGACTAACCATCAATTTAATTGGTATTTCAAGTTCTCACAGGCTAAGTATTCAGCATAACAAACTGTTCTTTCTCACAGGAATACTCAGATTCCTTTGTACCCTTATCTGTCTTCCTTATCAGGGCTAAAACAATTATTTGTCAATAGCCAAATGTGTAATATGCTCAATCTCTGCAACTCTTTGGTTGGTGTTGTTCTCTCTTGATAGCTGAAGAACAAAGACTCATTGTAACTTGCTAGTTTTAATAAAATAATTCTTGGATCATTTCCAATCGCTAGTGTATTCTTAAATGATTTTTTTTCTCCACCAATGCATTTTGAAGTCAATTTCTTATCAGCTTCATGAGTCCAGGTTATGCTCATTTTTAATCTTCTAAATAAATGTCTAATGAATATATTTTAACAATTCTATTATTCTTTAAAAAAAAAACAGAAGGGAAAGGAATCATGCCTACTGACGTTACTGTGACTTTCCCAAATTAATACTATGAACAGACCAGAATCTCTTGGACAAATTATTTAGGGATACAGATCTATAGAGTTAATATATAATTAGGAACTGATCGTTCTGGAGGAGTTTTCTGCAGATAACGTTAAAATCAACCCTTGCCTGAAGCTCTGAAGAATATTTGCTAGTTGGCTGAGACAATGGTTTGAATACTGCTAGGAACATAAAATACCTCATAAACATGTCCCAGAAATTCTGCTCCCATGGAGTGGCATTGCATACACAGAGAGCTTGTAGGTCAGCACCCCCAATGCAATGCCTTTCCCCTCCATCTTGTTGACCAGGATTTTGATGAGGAAAGGTTGTATGTTTTAATTGGCTGAAATGGGAAGCATTTGTCCTGGGTATGGAGAGAAGACTGATAAGCAAAACCACAGGAATTCTTAGAAAAACATTCTTTAAATGCTGATTGCATTTTTAAGGTGCTTTCCAACTGCTAGGTTGGCAGAAGCTGGGACAAGTAACGGGAGCTCACTCCGTTACGTGGCACTAGGGATTCAAACCGCTGAACTGCTAACCTTTCGATCGACAAGCTCAGCGTCTTAGCCACTGAGCCACCGCATCCCTTTCCTTTTTTAAAAAAAAATTATTTCCCATTTTTAATTTACATAACAATAAGCATTTTTTAACAGTACTGTGTCATGTGCCTCTTACAGTTATCTACATTTATTTCTATACATTTTTGTTTCTCTGTTCTAACCACTTATACCACTTATCCCTTTCCTTTTTATGGCACCCAGTAAAAAATAAAAGCTTGCCGTTGAAATCATTCTGGGTTCTTCCAATTATGGGAAGACCCATCTTTGTTCAAATCTGAATAAAAGTGTGACTCAGGGAGGCTTGGTCCTTGCCTCTTTGTCCGCGCTGAGCCAAACCTAAACTCCTGCTTTAACCAGCTAAACTCCTGACTTAACAGTTGGTTTCTGTACCTCGTTGCAAACATGGCCCTCAAGGATGAGAAGGTTGCTGCATCTTCTTTCAAAGCTTTTAATTCGTTGCGCAGTTTAGTCATCGTTTCTGTTACCATGGCTTTCTCGTTCTCATATTTATTCTTCAGGTTCGCCAGGGCCACTTCTGCTGTCTGAAACAAAAATACAGGCATTTAAAACATATGCATTTATTTTCATCCGGTTGATACAAGTACAGGATTGCACTTAAAAGAAAACTTGGATTTTTTTTTCTTGGCTGGAAAGAAATGTAACCCTAATATAATTCATCATATAGTGCCTAAAAGGAAGCAAGAAGACTTCCTTAATTGAACAATATAGAACAGTGTTTTTCAATCTTGACAACCTTAAGATGCATGGACTTGAACTCCCAGAATACCTCAGCATGCTGGCTGGATAAGGAATTCTGGGAGTTGAAGGCCACACATCTTAAAATTGCCAGGTTTGAAAAACACTGATTTAGAAGGAGACAAATGTTGAGAAAATCTCCTTCTTTTTTTCTCCATTAAGAGATTAAAAGGTTGGGAGGGAGAATAAAGTTTAGAAATTTCAAATGGAAGGAACTTTTTAGTGACTTGTGATTACAGTAGAAGATTTTAGGAAAATATTTTATGTATTGGAATGGAGAATTTGAAGGACATATTAATGTGAATGATGTAGGCATAGTACAGGGTCAGCTATATGAACACTGAAGGGCCCTCTTTATTCACATTATTATAAGAAAGAAATGTGCTTGTTTAGAAACTGCACTAGGTCAGCTAAATTCCATTCTTGGTAAATATATATCTTCTGAGGGGCCTAGCTGTCAAGGATGCAAAGACATCCATCTGAAACTAGAAGTTAATTATTATCCAAAAGCAGTCATGAATCTACGCATCAGCAAACACAGAATTGAGGAAGGTTGTTTAGCTAAGATAATCTTATGAATTAGAAAATAATGAAAGAATTTAGTAATTAGAAAGTGTCAATTATCATCCTTTGTCTTGGAGATGTATAAAAGCAGTTGTATCAGAGCTCTTCTTTGTTCAGAATTGCAGATACAAATCTGGTTCTGAAACTGCGCAATAAAACTGTTTCTGGCTGACCCAGGAATGTTGTTTGGTCCCATCATTCCATAACAATATACTACAGTTAAAAGGAAGATAATTTTAAGTTAGCCTTCTCTCCCATCACATCTGGAGGGCATCAGGCTGAGAAAGCTGTTTTATGGAAACCTCTATACTGTAAGAATTACGCCAACATTCAATACATAATATATGCTAATGTGTTGGATTGAGGCCTTCATAATTATAGGATTAGGACAATATTGAGTAATACAGGAAAAAGTAAGTTATATGCTTTCTGAAATATTTTATCTATGATATTAAGATAAAAAAATATTTTTAAAAATAGACAAATTTGTCATTGAAGAAAGAGAAAATTAAAACAATTAATCCTATGACAGTATAAACGTATGCAAAATATAGATCAGCCCAGAATTTAAGCTGATCAGCAACTAGCCATATATTTGGATAGAAGAAATAAATTGATACTCCTTTTCATTAAATCATGCTATTATAGATGATTCGACTTACAACAGTTCATTTTAGTGACCATCCAATCTTACAACAGCAATGAAAAAAGTGATTTATGACCGTTTTTCACACAGCCGTTGCAACATCCCCATGGTCACGTGATCAAAATTCAGATGCTTGGCAAATGATTCATATTTATGACCATTGCTGTGTTCTGACAAGCGAAGTCAATGGGGAAACCATTGACTGTTAATAACAATCGTGTTATTAACTTAACTGCAGTGGTTCACTTAACAACTATGGCAAGAAAGGTTATAAAATGAGGTAAAACTTATTTAACTAATGTTTCACTTAACAACAGAAATGTTGAGCTCAATTGTTGTAAATCAAGGACTACCCACTCTGAGTAGAAATAGCACTACAAGATCAGGGGTAAACCTTTCTGATCAGAATACAACTACGAGTATACTAAATATGTGAGCATTTGCTTATTATACAACACCAGGAGTTCTGAAGGTCAATCTGCATAATTAATCATATTAATTATATATATATATATATATATATATATATATGCTGTGTATAGCTTTAAACCAGATGAACTAAGCATAAAATAGATGAGAAATACTGATTAAAAATTAATATCAAAGCATTATTTTCTGATTTCTTTTGGCAAAAGCAATACCGAGTTTTCACTTCTACTGGCCACTAGGTAGCATAAGGTGACTCGTTTTGATTCTTAGATTTTACTTTCGAGTTGGCAGCTCTGTAAATTTTTCCAGTTAATCATAGAACTGTATATTTGGCTGCAACATTGGTTCTTTTTCACTAAGAGATGCTATCTTTTCAATTTTAACATCCATGCATTATTTTCATATTGGAAATTAATATAAGGTTCCTGAGAAATATCTCAACAAATATCCAGGACATATTTCAACGATCAACAATCCATGATGTGTTAAAAAAAATCAAATTGTATCACAATATCTCAAAATATCTACAGTAGTGGCCAAAATTGTGGAAACCTTTGGGGAAAAGTGTATTTTCTAAAACTAGCTAATAACACCACTTTTTTTTTGGAGTAGTACCATAAAATTATATATCAACGGAAAGATAATTTAATCAAGAATATAATGCAAAAATTTGCTACTAGAATAGCAGTTATAGTATAAAGAAGAAAAGTGAAACGTAGAAAAAATGAGATATACAAAAATTATCACCATTGAAAAAAAGGGATATACAAAAATTATCGAGTCACTTAATCAGTGGTGGGTTTCAAAAAAATTTTCTACCGGTTCTGTGGGTGTGGCTTGGTGGACGTGGCATGGCTAGGTGGGTGTGACTTGGTGGGCATGGCAGGGGAAGGATACTGCAAAATCCCCATTTCCTCCTGATCAGCTGGGACTCAGGAGGCAGAGAATAGATGGAGGCGGGGTCAGTCAGAGATAGTATTTACTGGTTCTCCGAACTACTCAATATTTCTGCTACCGGTTCTCCAGAACTAGTCAAAACCTGCTGAAACCCACCTCTGCACTTAATACTTAGTTGGCTAATCTTTAGCATGAATTACGGCCTTACAACATCTTCCCACAGAGTGAACCAAGTCTTTTAGTTCTGCAGCTATTATAATGTGAAACCAGGTTTGAATGATTGCTTCTATTAACGGGGTTTTATTGCTGGGTCGTTTCTGACTAACAAGTTTCTTTAGTTGGCTCCATAGATTTTCAATTGGGTTAAGGTCTGGGCTATTCCCAGGCCATTCCAGCAGTGGAATCAGTGGTGGGTTCCTCCTGGTTCGGCCGAGCCGGTAGCAGTGACGATATGACGTCACCGAATCGGTTCTCTTTGTTCGGGAGCTCGGCCCTCCTGCCCCCCCCACATTATTCTTACCTTTTATTTGGCCCCGCCCCCAATTTTTCACTGCCTCCTGAGTCCCAGCTAATCAGCTAGAAGGAAAAAAACTGTTTAAACTCTTGCTGCGGGGCTTCAAAGGGCCGCCCTACAGCTGATCAGTGTTAAAAGGCAGTGTGGTGGTAGACCAGTGTGCTCGAAAAACAAATGGGTAGACCGGTGCCTCCAAAAACAAATGGGTAGACTGGTGCCTCCAAAAATAAATGAGTAGACCGGTGCCTCCAAAAATAAATGAGTAGACCCGAACGCTCTAAGAACAAATGCGTAGACCGGTACAGCTCTGTAAGCAGTTAAAAGCCTGGTAGACCAGTACCTCTGCTAAATCCTAAAGAATTGTCACATGACCATCAAACCACACCCACAAAATAAGCCATTCCCACAGAACTGGTAGTAAAAAAATTTAGAACCCACCCCTGAGTGGAATATGATTATCTTGAAACTCCCAAAAGAAGTGGTGTTATTAGCCATCAAAAATACACTTTTCCCAAAAGGTTTCCACAATTTTGGCCACTACTGTAAACTATAGAGTTCTAATGTCTGAAATGTAAGACCTTTTAAATATGAACAATCCCATAATCAGGAACTTCATGAAATAGTATTATAGGATGAAATATCATATTCATATGCCAGCCCTGTCAATCTCTCTATTCATGAAACTCACAGCCTCACCTGAAGCCGGATCGTACCAGATTGCAAGAAGAAATAATGAAAAGAGAAACTTCTTTCGGCCAATATTTAACAGCCAGATACTTTCAGCCAGGCTGAAACTGATAAAACTGTCTCTCACATAAAGAATAGCAAACAGGTAAAATCCCTTTAATGTACAGAGTTTTCATGGATACACAAATGTGGTGCCCCAAGATTAGCTTATAGGTGCACATAAAAGGGAAAAGATCTATATACACAGTGAAGTAAGATAAGGACATTTTCCTCCACTGGAGTTGCAAGGCCACTAGTATAAAGATTTCAAATGACACATTCACATACCTCACAAAGGACCAATTTTCCTATAATATGACCCATCTCAACACCCCAAATTTGTAGCTACCTCAATTGTTGAATTCTATGCTCTCAAATAAACTACAGCTAGTCCTCAATTTACAACAGTTCATTTAGTGACCATTCAAAGTTACAAGGATACTGGAAAAAAAAGTGAATTATGACCATTTTAAACACTTCTGACCATTTCGGCATCCCCATGGTCACACCATGATCAAAATTCAGATGCTTGGCAATTGACTCATATTTATGACAGTTGCAGTGTCCCGGGGTCATGGGATCATCTTTTTGCGACTTTCTGACAAGCAAAGTCAATGGGGAAGCCAGATTCACTTAACAACCGTGTTATTAACTGAGCAACTGCAGTGATTCACTTAACTGTGACAAGAAAAGTTGTAAAATGAGGCAAGGTTCACTTAATAAATGTTTTATTTGACAACAGAAATTGTGGACTCATTTGTGGTCGTATACCTGTACTTTCTTTTCAAGCAGCCTCATCCAGTGCATTTCAATCAATCAATCAATCAATCAATCAATCAGATTAGAGCTGAAAGGGACCTTCGAGGTCTTCTCGTCCAGCCTCCTGATGAAGCAGGAGACCCTATACCATATTTCTTTCATGATCCAGCTTGAAACCAGACCAGAATTTTCTAACAGTATCAGAATAAGGGTACAAATTTAATCCAAGTTGATTTGAAAAGTAATTAGCAAAATGTACTTGTTTTTTGTCTTCTGGGATTTCATACAAACCTAAGAATATCCCGCTGTTTAATTTTACAAGAAGCTCAAAAGTAAACACAGCAATAACAGATGTAAAATCAGTTGTAAAATTGCCCTTTAAGCAATTTTAAAACCCATAAATTATACACCTCATTAAAAAAAAAGGAAATTACACTTTCCAAATTACCTGCTTGTTGGCTTTCAACACTGCCCTGAGGGTTGCTATCTGTTCCCGTTTCGTACTCAGCAGGGACTTTAATTTCATTATTTCTTCCATTAAAGCCTCCTTGTCCTTATCAATCAGAGGTGCCAGTTCACGGGCCGCTGCACGCTGTCGGGACAGCTGCAGTGACCGATCTACCGCTTTCTGCAAGTGCTTGATTTGGTCCCGTATTATGGCATTGAGGTTGTAAATATTCATGGGCTCTTTCCGAATGTCACTGGTATCAGAAACCGGGGAGGAAGGAGGGGCTGTAATGACAGGAGAAATGGTGGGGGTCTTTGTTGGACTTGGCTCTTTGTTGGCCTCTGTGCTCTCTTTTGAACCCTGTTCAGTTGGCACCCTGATTTCTACGGGGAGTGCAGTTCCTCTCCTGGCAAGGCGTGGAGATAGGAGTCCTCTTGGATCATCCGGTCCCTTCAAGCTCCCACTTCTAGTAACTCGACTTTGCCTGTAATAATCCAGCATAACCCTATTCGGAGTCTCATTGTTACAGAGACAGACATGATGATAGAGTTGAGCCAGCTCTTCGCTGAAAGTCACCAGCTCATCCTGAGCGGCATTGAGGGTATTATGGTTCTCATTGGCAACGCCTGTAATCCTTTGCAGTTCCTTTTCCATCTGTACCATTTTCTCGTGGCTTTCCTTCATTGACTTTTCCAAGCTGGACACCTGCTCGTCATAGATTTGGATCTTGCTCTCGTACTTGTCCTTTTCCTCGGTGTAGTTTTCAACACACTTATTGTACTTCTCTTTTAAGGCTTTGATTTCAGCTTTGAGGTCAATCACCTCGGTAACAGCTACCTTGTATTTACACTCTAGGATCTCTAAGCCATTGATGTCCACTTCATAATCATGGGTTTCTTCCCCAGAATCTCGGCCTTTCTCAAAGTCGACTTCTTTCAGCTCTTTGTGGCTTTGCAGACCCCTCATTGCGTTGACGTGTTCGGTGAGCCTATGGACCCGTTCGTGCTGCTCGGTAAGGGCCCCTTTGGTGTGCTCCAGCTGGGTCTGAGATTCCTGAAGATTAGCCAACAGAATAGCTTTCTCACGCTCCACCTGCAATAACCCAGAAAAAAGATGTAAATATCTCAAGAAAGAATATGGGATGATTTGCAAGAGCTAGGGGCCCTCTAATACCGGTAGTCCTCGATTTATAACCACAATTGAGCTAGAAATTTATGTTGCTAAGTGAGAAACTTCTCAAGTGAGTTTGCCCCATTTTATAACTTTTCTTGCCACAATTCTTAAGTGAATCCCTGCAGTTGTTAAATTAGTAACATCTTTGTTAAGTGAATCTGGTTTCCCCATTGACTTTGCTTGTCAGAAGGTCACAGAATGTGATCGCCTGATCCCAGGATATTGCAACCGTCATACGTGTGAATCAGTTGCCAAGCATCTAAATTTCGATCATATGACCGTGGGGATGATGCAACGGTCGTAAGTGTGAAAAATGGTTATAAGTCACTTTTTTCAATGCCGTTGTAACTTTGAACAGACTGTTGTAAGTCGAGGACTACCTGTACCTCCTCGTGAATACAGTTAGCTATTAAAATCAGACTAAGGGGTATCAAACATTGCCTATGATTTTTCCAAACTTGAAAAACTTCAATGTACAATTTCAAATGCATATTTTTGTGCATTTAAAAAAAAAAATCTAACAATTTAACTATAAAATTTACAGTGACAAAAACCAACCATTTCAAATGTAAACATTTTAACTTGTTTGATAAGTGATATGAAGCTAAACTTAGTTCACTGCTGTGTAGTCATTACTATTTCAAACCTCTTGATGCATACAAAATAATTTATGAAAACATTTAATGGAAATATAATTAGCACACAGCTGAAGATTGAGTGATTCAATTTATATCCTGCTGCAATCTCGTAATGGCCACTTAGTATGCAGCATGTGTGAAATCTGTGAAGCCCATCCTAAGAAAGAGATTGAAAATCAAACCACCAAGATCATAGATGCCGTTATAAAATCTGTGCTATAGTTATCTCTAGGACTTGATGTACAATTCTGGTTGCAGGATAAAACAGTGCTGGAAAAACTCTAAAAGAGGGCAACCAAAGTCAGTAGAGGGGCTGGACCCTTCGCCTACAAGAAAAAGAATGATTGTGGTTTTTTAGGTTTGAAAAATGGTTACTGAGGGACTGCATGTTCAAAGTATAAGGAATTATACAGTAGTGGCCAAAATTGTTGAAACCTTTCGGGGCAGAAAAGTGTATTTTCTAAAACTAGCTAATAACACAGCTTTTTTGGGGAGTAGTACCATAAAATTATATATCAATGGAAAGATAATTTAATTAAGAATGTAATGCAATAACTTTTATGAAGGATTTGCTATTAGAATAGCAGTTACAGTATAAAGAAGAAAAATGAAACACGTAGAAAAAACGAGATATACAAAAATTATCACCATAGAAAAAATGAGATATACAAAAATTATCACGTCAGTTAATACTTAGTTGGGTAACATTTAGCATGAATTACGCCCTTACAACGGCTTCTCATGGAGTTGTTATGGAATGAAACACTGAAAAACATTCCTGGGTCAGCCAGAAACAGTTTATTGCGCACGTTCAGAGCCAGATTTGTACCTGAAATTCTGAATTCCGGAATGACAAGACAAAGGGTTTGGTGAGCACATGCATTTCTCCATATATAGTTAACATACACTTGTTATATGATAATTGACACTTCCTAATTACTAAACCATTATTTTCTAGTTTATAAGATTATCTTTAGCCAGACAACCTTCCTTAGTTCTGTAATTACTAATACGGGAGATTTATTGCTGTCCTTAGGCAATAAGTAACTCTTTGTAACATACATGTCCTTATGTCTTTGATAGTGATGTTTTCCATATAGCTGTCCTTCCATGACAGCTAGGTCTCATCAGAAGATATATTACCAATAATGGGATTTAGCTGATTTTTAATCTAATCTCCAAACAAGCACATTTCTCCCTTATAATAATGTGAATAGAGAGGATCCTTTAGTGTTCATGTAACTGACCCTGTATGATTTCTACTTTATTCACATTAGAATGAACCAAGTCTTTTAGTTCTGCAGCTGTGAAACCAAATTGAATGATTGCTTCTATTAACTGGGTTTTATTGCTGGGTCGCTTCTGACTAACAAGTTTCTTTAGTCAGCTCCATAGATTTTCAATTGGGTTCAGGTCTGGGCTATTCCCAGCCCGTTCCAGCAGTAGACTATGATTATCTTGAAACTCCCCCCCCCCCAAAAAAAAGTGGTGTTATTAGCCATCAAACCTCAAAAATACACTTTTCTCAAAAGGTTTCCACATTTTTGGCCACTACTGTACATGGTATGGAGAAAATCCCTGTACAAATACTAAGACCACAAGTCATTCAATGAATCTGGCTGGAACAAGGAATTAACTTGAGGAATGCATTAACATAAGACATGGCAATTGCCACTAAACTGATTATCTGTACAAGGGAACCTGTTATCCCAGGAAGTCTGGCATCTTAGCCTGCTGTTCCCACACCCAATCAGAACACAAAAGACATAGAGCTCTTTTCCCAATTCATTCCATATGGAAGAAAAGGATGCTTGGGAATAATTTCGCAATACTTTCAGCATCACAATTTATACATTGGGAGAGTAGGAAAACATAAAATCTCATTGGTTCACAGTACTGGGCCTGCCTACTCCCAGCAGGTACAGAAAATCCTATATTTAGTCATGTAAATTATGGGGCAGAAAACAGAAGGGCAGAAGATGGGACAGGATAAATTGTATTATAGTGCAAAATAGACCCATAAAGTATTCCATTAGAAAGACAATTAGGTTCAGTAAAGAGCATCAGAAAAACAAGACAATGTTAATCAAAATCTCTGTTAAACAGGAAGTAAATAAGCTCTTGCTTTCTCTTGAAGGAGGGCAACCCATTCAGATGGAGATAGAGGGCAATATGACAATTGTCTTCTTCCAGTAAACAAAGCAAAACCAGCAATGATCTTTGTTAGCATCAGGAAGCCATAACTTGGGCACTTGTCCATTCAGTTTGGTTAACAACCTACAAATGACCTCCCTTCCCTTTCCCAAATCAATGGGGCGGTATTAAATATAAAGTTATGAAGTATTAAGATAGATATAAATGTAACACTAATACAAATAAAATGGCCAACTTTAATACATGCTGAGTCATTCAAGCCCTCGTCATCTCACGCTTGGACTATTTCAATGTGGTCTACATGGGGTTTCTCTTGAAGAATATTTCGGAAGCTACAACTACTTCAGAGTGAGGTGGTGCGAGCAGTTCTTGGGGTCTCTTTGGTTGGGAACAACTTGCCTCTAAAGATCAGCTGCAGGGAATAAGTGTGGGAGAAGGTATGTCACCTTCTCCAGCTCATGATTTCTCTACTGGCCATTATGAAAAGCAAATGCTAGGCTTAGGTGGACCTTAGTTCAATTAAGCAGGATTATTTTTATGTTAGGTGGGCTACCAAAAAAAGAAGAAGAAGTAAAATGGCAGTAGCAATTCAAAACTGAATCTGACAAAGGAAGTAATTGATAGAAGAGAATATGTGTAGCTGATGGTTGAACTGTGGAGTCCTTAGCGGTCTCTGAGCTTCATGGTTTTCTTGCTCACTTTTCGCTAAAAAACTAGGTAACGTCAACAGTCCTGATGACATTACCGAGTTTGGTAATGAAATATCTGCATGAAAACCACTAATCTCAGGGACCACTAAGGACCCCAAAGTGAAAAATACACAAAACAAGAAACCACGCTGTTAAGATAAAAGTACATTTGAAATGGAGATGCAACAGCTTTTTTTTTTAAAAGGCATGTTTACTTCTTTTTTTCAAATAATTTTTCTCAGAGAAATAAATGCTTTTGGAAAGATAAATGTATACATTAAGAAAATGATGAGAAATGTTGACGATGATGACACAAAAATGTTGTACCCAGATGATACACGGATTGATTAATGATGTACAGGAATGATAAAATAGATGTAATCACAAAACAAAAAAGAATTTGAAATGAAGATGCATGTAAATAGAAAATCGGAGCTGCTTGAATACCATTCTAGATTGGATTGAATTGAAAATGGAAACAACAAGGGAGTAGAAAAGGAGAGAGGAGTACAGGGAGGGAAGAAGGGAGGAAAGGAGAGAGAGGGATAGAATTTGAAATTGGGAAAAAGTTAGTAAAAAATATTATATTAAAACACCGTGCTGGATATCACCTTTAGAAGCATTGACATACCCCAAACTCTTTAACTATGGGAAAAAATTAACATATAAGGATTTGCTGAATGTACAAGGGAAATTAAAATCTAAACAGGAATTGAACTCCCAAGGGGCACAAGTGGACTGTTGGACCTATCTACAGATCCAATCTAAATACAAAAAAGACAGAGATAGGAAAGGTATTAACGGTGAGTTACAAGAATTAGACAAAATTTTGATGGGCCAAGAAAAAGGCATGATTTCGAAAACTTATAAATTGTTGATGAAAATAGAGATAGGTGATGAGATAATTAAGGATACAATGATCGCCTGGGGGAAAAACTTTGGATATTTAATTCATTTAGAGAAATGGCAAGAGATCTGGTGGGAGAATATGAAATTAGTAGTCTCTACGGCATACAAAGAAACCACCTACAAGATGATATACAGGTGGCATCTTCCCCCCGATAGACTAGCTAAAATGTTCAATGGACAGTCTGCGGAATGCTGGAAATGTGGGTTTGAACGTGGCACCTATTACCAGCAGTGGTGGACGTGCACGAAAGCAGTAGAATTCTGGGGGAAAATTAAAAAATGGCTGAATGAGATTTTAAATCAAAAGATCGAATGGCGACCAGAGACATGCCTGCTCGGCTCCAAACCAGAAAGTATTAAAAGAGACTTATGGTATCTTGCATTACACATCATCACAGTGGTGAGATTGGCGTATGCTCAACTTTGGAAAAATCAAAATATCCCATCAGAGGAAGCTATTATAAAGAAGATTTTAGACTGTGCGGAAGCAGATAAATTGACTAAAAAATTAAAAGACAGAGACCAAACACAAATATGTTTATCTTGGGAAAAATTCTATAGGTGGCTAGAGAAGAGGAAAATATAACCCAAATTAGATGAGGAATTATATCTATCAAGAAATTTATATTATACAAGTAAAGTGAGGTCGGATAGACCTAATTGTTTTATAAAGATATGCAAGATGTTCTGTCTTCTCCAGATTATGATATAGATATACAGTACCGAATACTAGGTTATTAAAGTACTGCTTATAGGTATGCTTGCTTTTTTTGTTTTGTTTTCTTTTTTTTGTTTGTTGCTGTTGTGTTGTCTTGTTTGTTATTTATATGATGTGTTGTTCTTCCTTTGTTTTTAATGGAAAATGTAAATAAAAATTATTTTTTTAAAAAAAAGAGAGGGATAGAAGAGAGGGAAAAGGAGAGAAAGAAAAGGGAGGGGAAAGAAGAGTAGGAGAGAGGGTTAGAAAGGGAGGAAGAAGAGAGAAGTAGGGGAAGGGGAGGAAGTAGGAAAGGAAAGGAGAGGAGGAATGAAGAAAGTAGAAAGAAACAGAAGAAGGAAGGGAAGAGGAAGAGAAAAGGTTGTGTGTTGTAATCAAATGACCACACACAGAAAGGTTGAGGATATATGTGGTGTTTATTGCTTTACAGAATGACATTATATAGTTTGTTACCTTCAGCCACAGCGTACTTGTCAGCATCTTATTGGTTCACAAAGTCTTTCAAACAACTAAATGTTCTGTCCCCGTATCACGCACACACCCAACCAGCCAGCTGAGGGTTAAATAAACTCTTCAAATACTCAACGTCAGTGATAAGGAACTTGGCAGCAATTCCGTGGCTGCCTGCCAAGAGCTTTTACTCCGATAACACAGACAAAAATACACACAGTTTGAATAGTCCAGTTTGTAATTAAATCCACAGCAAATAGGTGTTGTGTCCGAAGGTGCAAAGTGCCTCGCCAGAGATTAGCTTTGTCCGTCACAGAGTCCGAATGGCCACCACACTCCCTTTTATAGCCTGTGGGGTGTGGTCCAGTGACTCAGCTAATCTCTGGCACGCCTTCCCCTCTGCTGCGCACGCTTCTCCCTGCGCCTCTGGCGAGGGTCCAGCCAGCACTTATTTTCCTCGTCGCTGTCCACCTGTGGCTGCGGGGACGTGCTTGGCTCTGAGCCTATCGTTTGGCCTTCGGTGTCCTCCGGAGGCATTGCCAGAGAGGAAGGTCCTGGAGAGGGAGGCCTTGCCAACTCCTCCCCCTCACTCTCAGAGTCTGCATCTGTCGATAGCCCAGGCTCAGACAACGGAGCCACAACACTAAAGCCATAAGATCCTTGGTTGACCATTACTACTGCTTGCTTAAGCACTTATAATGTTTATCTTTAGTTAAAGTCTAACATATGTCCTACTTCCTCTTCTCCTGTTCCTCTTATCTACAAATTTAGGGTCTTATTTTCTAATGCCATTTCCTGGCACCTACTACCATGTATGTAACCTTCCTTATCTGAGGTTTGCCATCCAAGATAGGAACATTCCTGCACGTATACATATGCCTACAGTTGTGGTAAAATAAAGGAGAGAAAATGGTAAAAGAGCAGTCCCGAATAATTAAAAAATGAAAGTTAAAGGACAAGATGAAGGATTAATGATCAATGAGGGATAAGAGACTGTACATTTAAATATGTTTATGAAAAATAAAAATAAAAAAAACTTTTTAAAAAAAGAAGAAAAAGATACCAAATGCTTTTGGTATCTTTCCACACCATATGAACATTTGTAAGTAAGATGAATCTTCCATGTTACCTGCATGAGCTGCTGCTTCAGTTTCTGCATTTCGGAGATGTTCAGCTCACTGAAGAGATCAGAGACCGGGTGCATAGATTCTCCTTTCCTAACGCCAGGAGTCCGAAAATCCCCATTCAGTTTCATGTGAGGTCCATGAATATGTCCATTCATCTTGTCATCATTATTAGGTTCATTCCCATCTTCTCCAAACTTTAATCCATCTACTGAGATATTAATGTGATTATTATACATGCTATCATTTAAATTGATATACTGAGACAGTTCCTTCCTCAGATTGTTCTTCTGCTCCCTTTCATTCTTTAAGGTCTCCAAAGCCTCTTCTAGTTGATGTTCTGCAATCTCCTTCAACCTGATGGCGTCTTCTAGCTGGCTGTTAAGCAACACCGTCTCTTCCTCAAATCGTTTTATCTCATGTTTCAAGCCTTCATACTCAACCTGAATTAAATAAAATAAAGAAGATTCATAATGCTAAAAGTTGGATTTATACACAATCTGCCATTTGCCACTTGTCTTCAAATAAATGTCTACAAATGAGGCATTGTACAAAGGGTTAAGCAAAGGAGACATTACAAATTGAATGAACTTAGCACCGTGAAGTCATGGTAATTCTATTATTATATTTTATCTCTGTGAATAATTATTTATTTATTTATTTATTTATTTATTTATTCAACTTGTATGCTGCCTTTCTCTGAAGACTCAAGGCGGCTTACAATGCATTTAAAAATCATATATAAAACATTAAAAGTTAAACCATTAAAAACAATTAAAACCCATTCACACCATTCATGGCCGGATCTCTCCAGATCGCAACAGCGAGATCAACGGCCCCAGGCCTGCCGGAAGAGCCAGGTCTTCACCGCTTTTCGGAAGGCCAATAGGGTGGGGATGGTCCGGGCCTCAGCAGGTAACTGGTTCCAGAGAGCTGGGGCAGCCACAGAGAAGTCCCTCCCCTGCAGGCCCGCCAGCCGGCATTGTTTAGCTGACGGGACCCTGAGGAGACCAACTCTGTGGGATCTTACCGGTCGCTGGAAGCAATGCGGTAGACGTTCTGTGGTAATTGTATCACCACAGAACTGCCATATATTAGCAGAGTTAAAACGTATTAGTAGAATTAGGGGGTCAATCTATTTTCCAAAGCACGAGAAAGCAAGACAAGAAATGACGAAATTAATCAAGGAGAGAAGCAACCTAGAACTAAGGAGAAATTTCCTAACAGTAAGAACAATTAACCAGTGGAACAACTTGCCTCCAGAAGTTGAGAGTGCTCCATTATTAGAGCTTTTCAGACAGACTAGTCAATCTCTCATCTGGAATGGTATAAGGCAGAGATCCCCAACCTTTTGGCACCAGTGACCAGTTTTATGGAAGACAACTTTTCCATGGACCATATGTGTGTGTGTGTGTGTGTGTGTATGTGTGTGTGTGTAGGATGAACATACAACCCAGATCACTTGTGTGTGCAGTTTACAATAGGGTTTGTACTCCTATGAGAATATAATGCCTGATGATCTGAGGTAGAGCTGATGTGATGCTAACACTAGGAAGCGGCTACAACTACAGATGAAGCTTCCCTCAATCGCTGGCCTTCCACCTCCAGATCTGTGATGCAGTTCCTAACAGTCCACGGACTGATATCGCTCCATGGCTCGGAGGTCGGGAAACCCCTGGTATAGGAGGTTGGACTAGAAGACCTCCAAGGTACCTTCCAACTCTGTTATTCTGTTACATTTTATCTCTGCTAATATATGGCAATTCTGGCACTAAATTTTGTCTCCACTAGTATATGACAATTTTATACACTATATTTTATCTAATAAAACATAACTTGTAAGAATAACCGAGATTTGCACCTTTCTCGTCACCGAAATGAACATTATCAAGTCCATTTCATGATGCACACTTCTTAGTAAAATGAACTGACCTTTAAGTATACCCATCACATTCAATAGGAAGACGTTTTTTTAAAAAAACAAATAGTTCAAGTGCTTCTAATTGTGCTGTTCAGCCCAGAGCTTAAATTACAGATTTTTAAAAGGAGGACCAAGATGATCCTTGCATAAGAAGAGTATATTCAGGGATGCACCTATAAAAAGTGCTTGCTGAGAGTTCCTAATCCCTTTTCTGGCATAAGGACAAAAGCTCACTCTTCTTTGTTGTTTGCTTTCTTGCATTTTAACTACAAGACTGCCTAATTTTGACTTTGCCTCTTGATTCTTTATAGCAGAACAGCCCTAGCTTTTGTATTCTCTGCATTTGATAAAATGGTTACGTGCCATCAAGTTGTTGTCAATTCTTAACAATTTAGATTTTCTCCATTCTCTACACAGTACCTTTATTTTTTACATTCTGTTCCCTGCATGATTTATTTTATGTGTTTTCTGTCACTGGCTGTGCCAAAAGGAAGGAAAGGAGAAAGAGGAAAGATAAAACAGTTGAAGAATGCAGATGTAACCTCAATTAGCACCCTTCAGGGCTGATAACAGACACTAAAGGAAACATTTGTCTAATGTGAATTGCATGGCTAGTACAAATAAACAAAAGCCATGATTGCTTTATTTCCTTGAAAAAGAAACTAAATATATCAAACAGAAAGAAAGAAGAAACAAGGCCAGAACAAAGTGTGAGAATATAAGCAGTCAGAATTACCAGGGATGACTGTAACTGAGAAAAATATAAAAGATGAATGAAAGATGGAAACATTCCCAATATGCACCCCGTTGGAAATGCGGCCATGGTCAGGGCACCTTCTTTCATATGTGGTGGACATGCCCCGAAGTGAAAAGATACTGGAACAGAATTTGGAAATGGATACAAGAAATAATTGGAGAAGATATAGAATTGACATCGGAAATATTTCTCCTGGGAATAGTAAAGAAGGGGTATGGAAAGAAAAAGATTCATCTGATAATACATATAACCACAGCTGCTAGACTGGCGTATGCACAACTCTGGAAAGAGAAAACTCTGCCACCAGAAGAACTTATAATTAGGAAAATAGTGGAGTGCGCAGAGATGAGTAAATTAATGTATGAAATAAACAAAGATGAGAACTCAGAGTATTATACTGTGTGGGAAAGGTGGTACGAATGGTTGAACAACAGAATTAAAGGGGGAGTATAAGGTATGATAAATAAGTAGTGACAAACTGACTAAGTGATACCAGAGACATTTTATGTATATATGTATAAACACTGCAGGTCCGATGTTAACAGAAATGAAATTTTTGTCTTGTATATATATAAAACTTAATAAAGTATATTTAAAAAAAAGAAAGAAAGATGGAAACATTTTATATTTTAAAAATATAAAAGATGAATGCATAAGGAACTGTGGAGGTGGATGATTAGAATCAGAGGTGGGCTGCTGGGGGTTCGCAGGGGTTCGGGAGAATCTCTAGCTAAGATTCTGTGCAGTTTGGAGAACCCCCAAATCCCACTCCTGGCTGGGCCCGCCCACCCTGCCCCGCCTCTCCCAGGAGGCCCCATGCGGCCCATTTTGGATGCAGGTAAGTGCAGACCGTGCACGGAAGCTCAGAGCGGGCAAAAAATGGGCCTACCAGAAGTTTGGGAAGGCCGTAAGAGGGCCTCAAGAGCCTGGGGAAGCCATTTTCACCCTCCCAGAGACTCGAGGAAAGCCTCTAGAGCCCAGGAAGGGCAAAAATGCCTTCCCCGCCATGTGCAGGAGGTCGACTAGGCCACATCCACCATGTCCATGCCCACCCAGCAACCAGGCAGAGAACCCCTTGCTAAAATTTTTGAAGCCCACCCCTAGTTAGAATCCAGTATTGCAGCCTAATTCTCCCGACAGCTAGCAGTTCGATCCTGACCGGCTCAAGGTTTACTCAGCCTTCCATCCTTCTGACGTCGGTAAATAATGTTTTACAATTTTACCCTTATTAAGTATGCTTTTTAAGGGTCAACATATTGTCAGAAAGTTCTGGGTTCAGATCAGTGGTGGGTTTCAAATTTTTTATTACCGGTTCTGTGGGTGTGGCTTGGTGAGCGTGGCATGGCTTGGTGGGCGTGGCTTGGTGGGCGTGACAGGGGAAGGATACTTTAAAATCTCCATTCCCACCCACTCCAGGGCAAGGTTACTGCAAAATACCCATTTCCTCCCAATCAGCTGGGACTTGGAAGGTAGAGAATAGATGGGGTGGGGCCAGTCAGAACTTTTACTATCGGTTCTCCGAACTACTCAAAATTTCTGCTACCGGTTCTCCAGAACTGGTCACAACCTGCTGAAACCCACCTCTGGTTCAGATCTGAGTGGGTCTGAGAGAAATGGAATTATTCCTGTAAAGAATATAGCCTGAGTGACTCCATATTTACCCTTCATATAACCTGAGCTAACCCTAAGCTATTAAACTGAGTAAGACATTTAGAAAGGGAAGTGTGTATGACGCCTGTCCTGAGGAAATAATGTGTTAGTACATTCTGAGTTGGGCCAGGCTGACCCAAGCTCAATTGAAAGGAAGAAAGATACCTGTTCCAATTAATTGTTTTAGTTAAGGACATATTGAAAGGGTATTTCTGGAAGGGAATTCCAAGTTGGAACAAATGTTGCTGAGAAAACTAAAATGTTATGCAACATCCGAAAAACAATGACAAGCGGGGGTGTTTTAATTGTTCTCCTGATTGCCTGAAAATGTATTTAAACCATGTATCAAGGAAATGTTTTCTCTCACCCTGCAGATTACCTTAATCTGGGGTCTGGGATTTGAGAGAAGGGGTCTGGCATGGGTATGTGTGTGTGTAATATTGTGATTAAGAGATTTCTCTATCTTGAGAAGATTTTGCTACATGATTTGCGGGCTGGCTCCCTGGGGACAGGCACTTTGTCAGTTTTAGCCTACATAGGATGAAAGGGCTGTAAGTGGGTTTTTTGTAAGTTTATATGTGGGCTTGTTAGGTTTGTGAGAGGCTTTCGCCTGTGAAATGGATGGCAAGGGGGTGACCCAGGTGGCACATGGGTATTTTTGTCTTACAATAGTTCCTGAATGCTAGAAAATTTCCTGAAACAGCACCTCTGTTGTAATAGGATACATACTGCATCTGAGAATTTGACATTACTACTTTTTAAACCTTTTATTGAAAATTCCACTTCTGCTCACCTGATTCTGCTTCAGTGTGGAAACCAGCTTCTGCAAAGTAATGTTTTCTTCTTCAAGTTCAGTATAATCCTGAAGAAGCCGCGCCTCCCTAAATTTATACTCTCGGATTTCATCTTTCATCCTAATTCTCTGCAGCTCTGTCATTTCATTGTTCTGAAAAACAGGAAACAATTCCACGTATTAGTTTTTCCACTTCCATTCAACCATTCAAAGAAAGAAACAAACAAACAAAAAAGACACAAAAACAAAATCTGTTTCAAATATGTAAACAAAATGCCATTTCCATTGCTACTATTTATTATATCACTGAATTAAATCAGTGATATATCACATGCGGAAAATAACTGCAAGCTTAATTTTTCCCTTGAACACACATATGTAGTCATGTGGCATGAATAATTTTTGATTTCCTGTTACAATTTGGTAGCAAAATTTCAAGGCAAACAAGTCCCTAAATTTTTTTGGGCAATATTTTTGGAAATGGTTTATCCTTCCTATGGCTGAGAATAAGTAGTTCAAGGTCTCCAGCTGGCTTTCTACCCAAGGTTTCATAGTCTGCTGGTTTCTAGCCTGGTACTTAATCAATACAGATAGTCCTTCATTAACAACTATTCGTTTAATGACCATTCAAAGTTACAGCGGTACTGAAAAAAATTACTTATGACCACTTTTCAATTTACAACCATTGCAGTATCCCATGGACACACATGATCAAAATTCAGGCGTGTAGGAAGTTAGCACCCACCCCTTTCCTAGAGGAATGAAATATTTTGGGAAATATTAAAAATGCAGAATATTATGTTTCCCTGGATAAGAAATGGAGAAGCATGTTTTAAAGACGAAGCAGCTCCCATCTTCCTGCCCCCACCCTTTGTTAATGGGCCAGAGGCAGAAACTCAGTCTTTGTCAATGGACCATCATCTGCAACACAATAGGACCCATCTAGCAACAGAAACTAACACAATAGGACCCATCTAGCAACAGAAACTCACCACATGGCACCTGGGAAGATTACATCAGCCAGCAAGGCTAGCTAAGACCCCCACCCCTTGAGAGTCTGACAACCAATCAGGATACTCTTTCTGGGCCCCAGGAAGTTCAAAGCCAGAGAGGGCATAAAATCCGGGGACTCACTGTGTCTTGCCCCCTTTTCTGTTCAGGAACTCAAGCCATGTGATCCTGTCCACCATTAAACCATCTTTCCAAGCAGTCTCCATGTTTCCAGTGTCTTTTTCCCCACTTGGAGCTGAACCCAGAAGGATATTTCTTCTTACAGACACTTAGCAACCAGTTCCTATTTATGACGGTTGCAGTGTTCCTGGGTCATGTGATCCCCTTTTGCAACCTTCTGACAAGCAAAGTCAGTGAGGAAGCCAGATTCACTTTACAACTGCCTTCCTAACTTAACAACTGGAGCGATTAACAACACTGACGAGAAACGTCATAATGGGGCAAAAATTCACTTAACAATTGTCTCACTTAGAAACAGAAATTTGAGGTTCAACTGTGGTCATACGTCGAGGACTACCTGTACGCCAAACTGCCAAAGATACTGTAGCCACATCATTTCCACTTGACCTTCTCAACTATATAAAGTGATAAGAGTTACAGCTTTTGGCAGGCTATTATGGGATCCCCATCTCTTCCAATAAATAATATTGACCTATCTTTCAGAGTTACTATAAGCAATGCTATTTCAATTAAACAAAACATGTTCTATAAATTGAATGACCATGATTATTAATTTACTGTAAAGTAAAAATTTTTCCTCCCTATCAGGGAACTTTGCTCGTTGGGTACCCTGGGAACAAGGGAAAGGAAGGGAAGGGAAGTGCAACAGGGCTCATCTTCGGCTGGAATGTCATACCTATTGGCAGACCCCACCATCTCCTCCAGGTGTGGAAGGAAAATGCTTCAATTCAACTCGGTTTGATTGACTTATTGGCCAGCAGTTGTTCCCAAGAGCCAAGAATACACAGACTCTCCCTTTGGGTCGTTTCCAAAGAGGAATACAAAGACACAACCTTTTATGCGTAAAGAGGCCGGAAATTGCACTTGGCAGAGATGGCAAATGTTCATGAACTCAGCAATTCAACAAGACATTCTTTCATCTTATCATGAAGTGGTTGACTTTTCCCTCCATTCTTCTTTCCTTGTATGTCTTGTCCAAGCCTGCATAACATGTGGCTGCTGCATTTTTCTTGTTAGGAATGTTTAAAAAGTGTAATTGATCAGTTCTCCAAAAGGGGACACTCTAGATCAGGTAATCTCTAAGGTTAGTTACCCTGCTGAGCTTTATTTTTTTGCTAATTTCCCATTGATTAGCATTATAAAAAGCAATGGCCAATTTCATGAAAGAAAGGAGATTTTCTTTAATAATGGGAAGAATCTCTGGCCATTTCACCTGAATGAGCTACCACCTTTGGCCAACTTCAATCTCTTTGTCACGTTTGTTGCCTTTTGTTGCTTTTGTATAATTTCTCCCTTTTTTTTTTCCTGGAAATGAGTGTGAGGCACCCTTGCCTGAGAAACAAGGGAAACTACTTGATTTTGACAGGGAAGGTTTGATTTTCTTCCCACACCTCCACAGTTAACTTATCTGCACAGTGGTAGACTAAAACACAGCAAGATATTCCAAAGATTTCTTCAAGAGAAATCGAATAGAATGGAAAGAAAAACTGTTGGTCAGGTGTTTCAGTATTTTGTTATACTAAAAGACAAAATTTCTTGTACATGAACCAAGAAACAAACATATTTCTAATATGCTAATTTTCTAATTTCTAATAATAATTTTCTATATTTCTATAATAAATAAATTTCTAATAATAAGCATAAACAAAGGGATAGAATCAAGATCACGTGAAGTGTTAATACCACTTTTTAATGCCTTGGTAAGGCCACACTTGGAATACTGCATTCAGTTTTGGTTGCCACGATGTAAAAAAAAATGTGGAGACTCTAGAAAGAGTGCAGAGAAGAGCAACAAAGATGATTAGGGAACTGGAGGCTAAAACAAAAGAAGAACGGTTGCAGGAACTGGGTATGTCTAGTTTAATGAACAGAAGGACTAGGCGAGACATGATAGCAGTGTTCCAATATCTTAGGGACTGCCACAAAGAAGAGGGAGTCAAGCTATTCTCCAAAGCACCTGAGGACAGGACAAGAAGCAATGGGTAGAAACTAATCAAGGAGAGAAGCAACTTAGAACTAAGGAGAAATTTCCTGACAGTTAGAACAATTAATCAGTGGAACAACTTGCCTCCAGAAGATGTGAATGCTCCAACACTGCAAGTTTTTAAGAAGATGTTGGATAACCATTTGTCTGAAGTGGTGTAAGGTTTCCTGCCTAAGCAGGGGGTTGGACCTCCAAGATCCCTTCCAACTCTGTTATTATATTATTAAAATTCAAAGAGCTCAAAGATGAAAAATGGAAGAATTTTCTTTTTAAATATCACCTAACTAATGTGACTCTGCAACTTCAAGGAAAAGATCACCTAATCTTTAAAATGTATAATTCAGTAACTTAACTTTAACTTTATTGTCATTGTACGTGTATACACACTATACCCATACAACAAAATTCACTTAACATCCAAAGACCAGGTCCAACACACATAACAATCCCCAAACACACTTCCACCCACCCCAATTCCCCACCCCTAAATCACCCAAACATCCACACAACAGACCAAGTAATGCTGTCCAACAGCTCACTAATGGTGGCCCTTTAGTTCATTGTTGACTGCAATTGGGCTCTGGTAGAAATGTGCCCACCAGGCTTCCTGGCATTCCATCAGCCGAGGTCACAGGGGAGGGGTGGGGGAGTAGCAGTTATTATTAGAGAAGGCCTTAGGCCGAGGGAGGCCACTGTTCCTCAGACGGCCGGTTGTGAGACCCTCCTTGTGAAGTGGGGTCATGGGGTTCAGAGGGGTTTGCTGATCAGGTACCTGGCTCCCTGCCACGTGGCAGCAGCCCTGCCCGAGCTACTCAACGTTATCGCCGCGGTGGCGGTTGATACCCCCAGACTTATGGTCATGGGGGATTTCAACTTGCCGTCCGTGGGTGAGACGTCTGAGGTGGCTCGGGAGTTCATGGCTTCCATGATGGCTATGGATCTGACCCAACTAATTCATGGCCCTAGGCACATGGGGGGAAACACACTGGACCTGATTTTCGTCTCTGGACAGTGGCTGAGTGATCTCGAGATAGGGGACATAGTCATCGAGCCCTTGTCATGATCGGATCACTCTCTCCTTCGCCTTGACCTTCGAACCGCTGCACCCCGCCGCAGGGAGGCGGAACCGATGAGATGGTACCGCCCCAGGCGCCTGATGGAACCTGATAGGTTCCAGATGGAGCTTGGGCCAATTCCTGAGGTTCTGGCTCATGCCTCGACTGGACACCTAGCGGCGCCTGGGATAGGGCGGCCGCTGGAGCTCTGGATCGAGTCGTGCCTTTGCGGCCTCTGACCCGGCGCCAATCTCACCTGGCTCCTTGGTTTACTGAGGAGCTGAGGGAGATGAAGCGCCGGAAAAGATGCCTAGAGAGTAGTTGGAGGGCCAGTCGTACTGAATCTGACCGGACACTGGTAAGATCTCATATTAAGAATTACCTAGTGGCAATAAAAGCAGCAAAATGCACTTATCTTGCTGCTCTTATTGCGTCATCAGATAACCGCCCGGCCGCCCTGTTTAGGGTGACCCGCTCCCTGCTCTACCAGGAAGCGAGGGAAGACCTCTTGGAGGGAAGAGCCGAAGATTTTGTTCAGTATCTGTATGACAAAATCACTCAGATTCGGGAAGATCTGGACTCCGACTGGGTAGATCCAACGGGGATGACGGGGGCAGGTCCTGAGAATGTTATCTGGGATGAGTTTGATTCTGTGACCCCTGAGGACATAGACAGGATTCTGGGTAGACTGAATGCGACCACATGTTTGTTGGACCCGTGCCCCTCCTGGTTAGTGCTGGCTTCCCAGGAGGTGACGCGAGGCTGGCTCCAGGGGATTATAAATGCTTCATTGGGCGAGGGTGTCTTTCCCGCCGCCTTGAAAGAGGCGGTGGTGAGACCTCTCCTCAAGAAGCCTTCCCTGGACCCGGCAACATTGGCTAACTATCGTCCAGTCTCCAACCTTCGCTTTGTGGCGAAGGTTGTTGAGAGTGTGGTTGCACGACAGCTTCCCCAGTACCTGGATGAAACGACGTATCTAGATCCGTTCCAGTCGGGCTTCAGGCCTGGGTACAGAATGGAAACGGCATTGGTCGCATTGGTGGATGATCTCTGGAGGGCTCGGGACAGAGGTTGTTCCTCTGTCCTGGTCCTATTAGATCTCTCAGCGGCTTTTGATACCATCGACCATGGTATCATGCTGCACCGGTTGGAAGAGTTGGGGGTGGGAGGCACCGTATTACGGTGGTTCTCCTCCTTTCTCTCCGACCGGTCGCAGTCTGTGTTGACAGGGGGGCAGAGGTCGACCCCGAGGCCCCTTATATGTGGGGTGCCACAAGGATCGGTCCTCTCACCCCTTCTGTTCAACATTTATGTGAAGCCGCTGGGCAAGATCATCCGTAGTTTCGGGGTGGAGTACCATCAGTACGCTGACGACACCCAGCTGTACATCTCCACCCCAGACCATCCCAACGATGCCCTTGAAGTGATGTCCCGGTGCCTGGAGGCCGTACGGATCTGGATGGGGAGAAACAGACTCAGGCTCAACCCATCCAAGACCGAGTGGCTGTGGTTTCCGACGTCCCAATATAGTCAGCTGGTGCCATCACTGACTATTGGGGGCGAAGCATTAGCCCCCACGGAGAGGGTTCGCAACTTGGGTGTCCTCCTGGATTCACGGCTGTCTTTAGAAGAGCACTTGACAGCCGTGACCGGGAAGATTTTTCATCAGGTCCGCCTGATTCGCCAGTTGCGTCCCTTTCTGGATCGGGACTCGATACGCACGGTCACTCATGCCCTCGTCACCTCCTGTCTGGACTATTGTAACGCTCTCTACATGGGGCTCCCCTTGAGGAGCACTCGGAGGCTCCAACTGGCGCAGAGTGCGGCCGCGCGGGTGGTGATGGGAGCGACGTGGCGCTCCCATGTAACGCCTCTCCTGCGCGAGCTGCACTGGCTCCCAGTGGTCTTCCGAGTGCGCTTCAAGGTTTTGATTATCACCTTCAGAGCGCTCCATGGCTTAGGACCTGGCTATTTACGGGACCGCCTGCTGCCACCAATAGCCTCCCACCGACCAGTATGCTCCCATAGAGAGGGGCTCCTCCGGGTGCCGTCGGCCAAACAATGTCGACTGGCGGCCCCCAGGGGGAGAGCCTTCTCTGTGGGGGCACCTACGATCTAGAACGAGCTCCCCCCCGGAGATACGGAGGATTCCGGATCTGCGTACCTTCCGTTGCGCGCTTAAGACGTTCTTATTCCATCAAGCTGGCCTGACCTAAACTTTTCCTCTTTTTAAATGGAATTTTAAATTTGGTTTTAATTTATTGGGGTTTTAAAATGGTTCAGCCAAATTTATTTAATTAGTTTTATCCCTATTTTAAATTTTGTATCTATATGTTTTATTTTATGGCTGTTCACCGCCCTGAGTCCTTCGGGAGTAGGGCGGTATACAAATTTAATAAAATGAAAAATGAAATGAAATTGTAACTCTGGGATAAAAACTATTCAGAAGACGTGTGGTCCGAGTTTTAATTGTTCTATATGTTCTGCCAGAAGGCAACAGTCCAAAAAGATTGTAAGCAGGATGGGGAGAGTCTCTGAGAATGTTACGTAACTTTCTCAAACAGTGAGATTCA
Organism: Arizona elegans; assembly: GCA_022577455.1. NCBI lineage: Eukaryota > Metazoa > Chordata > Lepidosauria > Squamata > Colubridae > Arizona > Arizona elegans. Next base: position 72,587,270 of record JAKOOJ010000007.1, read on the forward strand.
AAGATGTCATCCAGGGCTGGTAGCTGGAGCCCGATGATATTCTGAGCAGTTTTAATGATTCCCTGAAGAGCTTTTTTGTCCGTTACAAAGCTGCTCCCATACCATGCAAGAATGCCGTATGTCAGGACACTCTAAAAGCATTTAAGATAAAATTAGATATTTTCAAAAGATGACTGAAGAAAGGAGAAGTGGATCACTCTGCTACTTGGCTCCAGCCTAGTCATCAAGGAAAGCACCTAAGCTAGATGGGAATTTTCTAGTCATTAATATGATTGGCTATGCTTGTAAGTTAAGTGCAGGGACAATCGCGTGAGAAAGGACTGTATGCTGTGGAACAAGAAGCAAGAGGATCAATAATGTATGAGTGCCAAATGAATGTGGATCAAATACTTCTCATCCCAATGGGATTGGCCTGTCCAACCCATGCTTGCAGAGGAGGCATGCTGCAGGCCCCGTCAGCCTGAGTGTTCTGGATGGGCCTTCTTTGTAGGGGCTCTCTCTCTCTGTGGAACTGTTCTGACCCAGCCTTAGCAGAAGCAAGAAACAGACTCCTTATCACAAAACCCCCCCCTCTTTATTTACCTCTTGTGAATTAATTGCATTCACCCACCGAAAAGTCCAGGCAATAGTCCTTCAAAGAGTTAACTGCAGTAACAGACCTTATCAGTTCCTTGCAAGGTTGCAAATTAAGTTCTGGCAAGCAGTCTCTGTGGCATGAAACACAATGAGCAAAATCTTCAAAAATATGAACTGTTGTGTTCTACGACAACCACTCCCCTTTCCTTCTATTTATTCCCCAGCCAGGGAGGGGCCATTCAGCATCCACGTGTACTTTGCTTCCCGAGTCGATTCCTTGTCCTCCGTTGTTCACCTTTCCTAACAGCTCTGTGCATATGTGCATCTGGAACAGACCCCAGCTGTTCTTTCTCCTCACTCATATCAGCCTCCAAACTTAGACAGCTGCCTCTCCGGTGGCTGGGGAATATCAGATGGCCCTGGTTCTATCTCTGCGTCCAATGCAGAGCATCCATTAGAGCCTTCCCCAGACTCCAGAACTGGCCCAAGTTCCTCTGCAACCTCCTCATTGTCCGATTCTGCCGCCAGCTGGCGGGCCACAACAAGAGCATCAACCCTGTGGAAAAAACATTGGCCAGAACCACCAAGTGGCTGGTTTGATTGTTGTTGCCAGAGGGGCTGGCTTTTGTATTGGGGTTTTATTTTTGTAAGCCACTTGGAGTTACCATGAATGAGTTGGGCGGCCATATAAATTTTTTGAATAAATAAATGTATAGCATTTACTTTTTGAATACTGTGTCTGCCTCAAGAACACATTCATGCACACACATATTATTAAATATGTCTAGTGAGTCATTCTGAACAGTTCCATAGATGGCAACGAGAGAAAAAACCCCTACTTTTTACCTCACGAGCAACACGGCCATCAGTTATTTTAGAATACCAAACTAATACTTCAGCTTTTATTTTACTGATTTAAAGAACAACAACTCTACACCCAATGTAGAGAAAGCAATTTTTTTAAAGTACCAAAATGAATGCCAAGGCATTCGTTTTGGATTTTTTTTAAAAAATCAATACCATACAGGGACAACCTTGAAGACATGTTTCCACAAGTAATCAAAATAAACCTTGTTGACTGTACCTGCATCTGGTACTTAGCAAGATATTGACTGTGCATGCTGCTGAAAACAATGAATTATTATGAAGTGTGAGGGCTCAAAAAGTTAATAGATAATTTAATCTAAGAAATAATTGTTTAAAAACCTGCATCTTGCAACTGCGACTTCAGTAAATCATTGTCAAAAGTTAGAGTTACTTTTCTAAGAAGCAGTTCATGGTTCATTCTGGTCAGCTGACAACTCAAACTGCCCGGGGATGTTTTGATTATAGTCTATGTTCTTGAAGACACAGTATTTTTTTTAAAAAAGCAGAGTGTTCATTCAAGATAGAGAATTCTCTTTGTCTAAGCATTATTTAACGCATTTGTTCTTGCTTCTGTTGTAATTGGGTCTACGCCTGAGAAATAGCCTGAGACTTCCATCAACTCTTTTGTTTAGCAAGTCCCTCCCCAACTGTTCCTTCTTTGTCTGCCAAATCAGCAGGGAAGGTCTTGCCAGCCATGTGTTGCTCACTTCCCATCCCCGTTTCTATTATTAGTGTGCTTACTAATGTATTATAAACATGTGCCTACCAGGCCTGATTTTTGGGTCCAGGGCTTACAAAATCCTTTGGATCCCAACAAGAGTTACTTTGCCCATATTACTCTGTCTCACCACCATTTTTGTCAGTCTTTTGCGTTCACAAGGATATGCTGTTTGCCTCTCAGATCCCACTGCTAACCCTCTTTTGTGAAACACCGCTTGTTGATTTCATAAGATAGCAGACCAGTGGTGGGTTGCTCCCGGTTCGGTCCGGTTCTATAGAACCGGTAGTAAAACCGGTGGGAGGCTCTGCCCACCCACCATGACGTCATCATGGGTGATCTGCGCATGTGCAGAAGCGCACGTGCGAGAGCGAAGCAACACACGCATGCGCTCCTGTTGCAAACTGGTAGTAAAGGTAAGTAGAACCACCCCTGTAGCAGACCATGCTTACTTGTCCCTTTGTATCATAGGAATCAGTTAGTTATGGCCTTATTTAGTACAAGTCGTTATTTAACACCATTTTCACCCGTCAACAATACCTTTACTGTAAGTCTAGGCTAAACTTCATTTAGCTCAATTTTATTTATGTGCTGATTGACTATTTCTTTTGGCCATGATGCCTTGTATCTATTGGTATGAACTGCTTGGTTCAGCAGAGATGGCCATTAAGGAGATGGACAAGATTCATATTGTGTAGTGGGCTTCAGTAGGCAAGAAGCAAACCAGCATAGCCATTACAGCATTTATTGACTCAAAACTGGAACTGAGGAACAGCAGGCAAATGCCTGTAATTTATACTCTAGGCTCACAGGGCCTTAACCAATCATAATCCTTGAAAAAGCCCGCCCAAATATGAATGTTCTAAGTTTCCTTCCAAAACAGTTGGAGTTAACAGTTAGGGTCATCTAAAGGTTAGTTTCACTTTAGCAGGGCTTAACACAACTATACATATTCAATACATAACAATCCAGGTAAGATATTTTTAAGTAAGGTAGAATGTTACTAATAAGAGAAAAGTCCTAGCCTATACTATGATGTATACATAATGCTGCTCTTAATGATTGGTTTATAATGATGTGGGTTTCCATGATTGGTTCACTTCTCATCCAAGAAGCTTCTTCAGTTCTAACTGACTGGTGGGGAATGGAAGGATTTATATTCTTTGGAGTCATCTGGTCATTAGCACTCTGAGAGTCATTGGGGTCTCTTGGGGAGTTATGCGTGTCCCAAGAGTCACCCGAATCAGCGTGCAAATGAGTGTGGGACCTTCTTGGAACTGTTGAAAGGACTGCTTTGTAAACAGGAGATAAGTATAACGTATTACTCCATCTCTGTTGTGGGAAGGCTGTTCAATTTTAACATAGATGGCCTCTTTTACTCCTCTTTCAAAATCTCAGATAACTAACAACCATATGACTGCAAAGAATATAAAACCTTCAATTCCCCCATCAATCAGCCAGAACTGAAAAAGCTTCTTGGATGAGAAACAAAATGTTTTTTTAATATTGGGTTGTCAGTCCTGTTGGTTTTATTTCTTTCTTTCTTTCTTTTTTTTTTTTTTGCTTCTTTAGTCTCCTGGATTTTCTTAGTGTTTATGTTGTTTTGTTCACTAAATTCTTGGAAACTGAATCATCAATATATGTATCCAAACTTTCTTTGTTAATATTGTGCTTGGTTTTTATTCTTAATTCTACAAGTTTTCCATGATTTCCAATTTCATATATAACAATTTGTTCCCTTTCTTTATTACTATTATTGCATTTTTTCCTTTTTTTTTCTAATTTCATACACCATTTTTTCCTGATTTGCATACTCAAAATGATGCATTTTATCTTCTTTTGGAGTTCTTCCATTTTTAGTAAGTCTAATTGCTGTTTATTCAGTTCTCTCAGAATCTGTTCTGTGGACTTTGGATTAGTTTTATGAATTTGTTCTAATTCTTTTTTTTTAATTCCAATTGTATTTTAAGCCCGTTATAGTCTTTCGTCTGAATGATTGCAAACTTCATAAGAATCCCTTTCATAAAAGTTTTAGTATATGGTTTTTTTCTGACATTCCTGAAGTTGCATTTATTTTTTTAAAAAATACTTTTTTACATTTTGTAATATGCTTTCTTGGAGTAACAACCTGTCACTCATCTTCTATTTAAAGAATGTGTTTTCTCCTTGAAACCATGTTATTAAAACTGGCTATGATCCAAATATGTCATTAAGAAAATCTCTACTAACTTGATGAGTTCTGCAAAGACCTTGACCCTCACTCTTAAAGCTTTTTTGGATAACATGTTAAACTTAGATTTTCTAAAAAGACTTTTAAACAATTAAGCAACTAAAATAATGTTTGTGTCATTAACATTTTGTTACAGAGTATACTATTACATTGGAATTTTATCTTGTATTTTTATTATTCACTTAGAGCTCATGGACTAATGTTAAAATATTAGAGTTGGGCAACCAATTAATTTCAAATAATAATAATAGGTACCTGGGTGCAATCCGAAAACAATTGGAGCATCACTGGAACACCATTGTCATTGAAAAATTCAGTCAATTGCAAAAGGTAGCGGACGCAGGGGGTCACATCAAGTGTCGGGGGTGCGCATGCGCTGTCTCCGAGCGATTGCACACTCCGGCCCCCAATGCGCAACTCGTGTCCTGGGTTGCACAGAGTTTCAGGCCCAGGGTCTGCGGCTGATGTTATGTAATGCCAGGTCGGTGGTTAATAAAGCCCCCCTCATTTGTGATCTTATTTCGGAGGGGGGTGCGGACCTGGCAGGTATTACGGAGACCTGGTTGGGCCAAGAGGGGGGGTCCCCCTCGTCGAAATGTGCCCGCCAGGTTTCCGTGCATTTCATCAGCCAAGGGCCCAGGGGAGGGGTGGGGGAGTGGCGGTGATTATTAGGGAAAGTCTTTGTCCAAGGGAGACCACTGTTCCTCAGATAGCCGGATGTGAGTCCCTTTGTGTGAAGTGGGGCCATGGGGTGCAGATGGGTTTGCTGGCCACGTACCTGGCTCCCTGCCACGTGGCAGCGATCCTGCCCGAGCTACTCGACGTCATTGCCGGGGTGGCGGTTGATACCCCCAGACTTATTGTCATGGGGGATTTCAACCTTCCATCTGTGGGTGAGACGTCAGAGGTGGCTCGGGAGTTCATGGCTTCCATGACGGCTATGGACCTGACCCAGGTAGTTCAAGGCCCAACTCACATAGGGGGACACACTCTGGACTTGATTTTTATCTCTGGTCAGTGGTTGAATGATCTTGGTAGAGGGGATCTAGACATTAAACCCTTGTCATGGACAGATCATTCGCTCCTTCACCTGGACTTTCCTACCGCTTCCCCCCACCGCAGGGAGACGGAACCGACCAGATGGTTCCGTCCCAGGCGCCTGATGGACCCCGAAAGGTTCCTGACAGAGCTTGGGCCGTTTCCTGAGACTCTGACACACGACTCGACTGAAGAGCTGGTGGCCGCCTGGGAAAGGGCAGCCGCTGGAGCTTTGTGGCCGCGTTGTGCCTTTGCGGCCTCTGACCCGATGCCGATCTCAATTGGCTCCTTGGTTCTCTGAGGAGCTGAGAGAGATGAAGCGTCGGAAAAGATGCCTAGAGAGCATTTGGAGGACTAGTCAATCCGATTCCGACCGGACACAGGTGAGGTCTTATATCAAGACCTACCTAGTGGCGATAAAAGCGGCAAAATCTAACCATTTTTCCGCTCTTATCGCATCTGCAGAGAACCGCCCAGCCGCCCTGTTTAGGGTGACCCACTCCCTTCTTCGGGGGGGAGTGCGGGAAGATCCCTTGCAGGGTCGTGCTGAGGATTTTGTGCAATTCCTGCATGATAAAGTCGCTCAGATTCGGGATGGCTTGGACTCCGATTGGATGAGTCCACGGGAGGAGACGAGGGCAGGTCTTGAGAATGTTATCTGGGAGGAGTTTGATCCTGTGGCTCCCGAGGATGTGGACAGGATTCTGGGTAAGATTAGTGCCGCCACTTGTTTATTGGTCCCGTGTCCCTCCTGGTTGGTACTGGCCTCCCGGGAGGTTACACGAGGCTGGCTCCAGGGGATTATAACTGCTTCTTTGAGTGAGGGTACCTTTCCTGCCGCCTTGAAAGAGGCGGTAGTGAGGCCCCTCCTCAAGAAGCCTTCCCTGGACCCGGCTGAATTAGCCAACTATCGTCCGGTCTCCAACCTTTGTTTTGTGGCGAAGGTTGTTGAGAGCGTGGTGGCACGACAGCTTCCCCGACACTTGGATGAAGCTATCTATCTGGACCCGTGCCAGTCGGGCTTCAGGCAGGGGCACAGCACAGAAACGGCATTGGTCGCGTTGGTGGATGATCTCTGGAGGGCTCGGGACAGGGGTTGTTCCTCTGTCCTAGTCCTATTAGATCTCTCAGCGGCTTTTGATACCATCGACCATGGTATCATGCTGCGGCGGTTGAGGGGGTTAGGAATAGGGGGCACCGTTCTGCGGTGGTTCTCCTCCTTCCTCTTCGACCGCTCGCAGTTTGTGTTGGCAGGGGGACAGAGGTCGACCTCGAGGCATCTCGCATGGGGAGTGCCGCAAGGGTCGGTCCTCTCGCCCCTCCTGTTCAACATTTATGTGAAGCCGCTGAGTGAGATCATCCGTAGTTTTGGGGTGAAGTGTCACCTGTACGCTGATGACACTCAGCTGTACATCTCCACCCCAGACCACCCCAACGATGCCCTTGATGTGATGTCTCGCTGCCTGGAGGCCGTGCGGGTCTGGATGGGGAGGAACAGGCTCAGACTCAACCCTTCCAAGACCGAATGGTTGTGGCTCCCGGCGTCCCGATATAGTCAGCAGGTGCCATCGCTGACTATTGGGGGTGAATCTTTGCTCCCCACAGAGAGGGCTCGCAATCTGGGTGTCCTCCTGGACGCACGGCTGTCTTTAGAAGAACATATGACGGCCGTGGCCAGGGGGGCCTTTTATCAGGTCCGCCTGATTTGCCAGTTGCAGCCCTTTCTGGATCGGGACGCCCTGCGCACAGTCACTCACGCCCTTGTCACCTCCCGGTTGGACAATTGCAATGCTCTCTACATGGGGCTCCCCTTGAAGAGCACTCGGAGGCTCCAACTGGTCCAGAATGCGGCCGCGCGGGTGGTTATGGGTGCAACCCGTTGCGCCCACGTGACACCCCTCCTGCTCGAGCTGCACTGGCTCCCAGTGGTCTTCCGGGTGAGATTCAAGGTGTTGGTCACCACCTTTAAAGCGCTCCATGGCATAGGACCCGGGTACCTTCGAGACCGTCTTCTGCCACCAATAGCCTCCCACAGGCCAGTCTGCTCCCACAGAAAGGATCTCCTCAGGGTGCCATCGGCCAAGTCATGTCGGCTGGCGACACCCAGGGGGAGGGCCTTCTCTGTGGGAGCCCCAGCCCTGTGGAATGAACTGCCCCCGGAAATTCGTAAGATTTCTGACCTCCGGGTATTTCGCTGCGCACTCAAGACCCTATTGTTCCGCCAGGCTGGGTTAGCAACATAATTTTTAATTGGATGTTTTAAATTTTTGGGGTTTTAAATTAAGCCAAATTATTTAATATTTTTTAATTATTTTAATTCGATGTCTATTCTGTTTTTAAATAGGCTGTACACTGCCCTGAGTCCTTCGGGAGAAGGGCGGTATAGAAATAAAATTATTATTATTATTATTATTATTATTATTATTATTATTATTATTATTATTACTTGGAATAGCTTACATCCTGTGATGAGATCTGTAAACCATCAAACATCCACATCTGCCTAACCCAGGTCCTTGGAAAGGACTTAATAGGTGTACAAAAATGCCACCTGGCTGACTATGTGATGAACAATAATGAGTTTGAAGAGAAGGTAAATAAAGATAATATCTGGCAAGGTTTTACAATTGGAATATTAAAAAAAGAAAGTGAAGGCTTGATTTTTGGCTACTCAAGAGCAGGCTATCCAAACAAATGCAATGAAGACCAGAATTGAAAAAAAAACCCCCATGGAATGATTCAAAGTGCAGATTGTGGAAAAAAACAGAAGAAATAGCAGATCATACACTGTCATCAAAATGATTCACTGAACAACTATGAAAAATATCATTTGTTAGTAAACAAAAATTGGTGGGAACATATAGTTGAAAAAGTAGTTGAAAATGAGCAGGTTAAAATATTTCCGAATACAAACTGATAAAGTCTTGGTGCATAATTCACAAGATTTAATTGTGGTTGAGAAGAAAATGTGGATAATTGATGTGGCAATATCAGGAGATAGTTAAAAAAAAAAAGGAATCCCTACGGATTTTACTCCGCTAGTCATTGCTGACTTTAGGGGTGGTGCTCATATCTGTTTCAAAGCTATTGAATCAGTGCTGTCCAAAGACATTTCCGCAGTCATGTGGCCAGCACGAAATCATGGAGTGCTGTTACCTTCTCACCAAAGTGGTACCTATTTATCTACTCGTATTTGCATGCTTTCATGCATGCACATGCTGAGATGAGGATGGGAGCTTAACCCATCATGTGGTGCTTGAGTCTTGAACCTGGGCTGCCGTCTTTCCAGCCGACAAGATAATGGCTTAGTATAAAGTAGGAACCTAGCCTTCCTTGGCTGTTTGTAAACCCTAGCTTGCATCTTGGTGCACTGAGTCAAGACAGCCAATTACACTTTATTCAGTCAACTATAATTTACCATACCAGAGTTTGATACAATCTTAAGATAGCATCTTAACCACTGAGCCACCATGCTGCCCCCATCAGGAGATAGCAGAATATTTTCAATTAATTTATTTTTATTAAATTTATATGCTCCCCATCTCACTATCCAAACAACTCTGGAAGGAATAGAAGACAAAGAATTAGGAACAACGTATCAAGTTCTAAAAATTGAAATGTATGGCATAAATTGGCAACGATGGTCCCAGTGGTCATCAACACACTGGGTGCCATACCAAAAAGTCTTGAATGACACTTGGAAAACCTCTATATTGACAACATTTCCATACAAAAGACCACAATCTTGTGAGGGACTGGGGACTGACCTATGAATCTATTAACCTATAAACAAATTATAAAGGGCCTTTCCCAATAAGTCATGAATCCGCTGAAGTTAAAACTATTCTATATTATTTATTCTATTTGTGCCCTTGATAAATGTTGTTAAGGTTAGCTGTTAAGATTAGATAAACTCAGCTGCTCACCAGTGGAGACCACAAGCTAGAACTGTTGGTTAAGATAAGGAGATATGATCTTACAAGCCTACAGGAATGCGGGTCTTGCTATCTTGCTTAAAAATTTACCCGTTATTAGGATACAGGAAGGTAAGGTGACATTTAGCTTAAACTGTGATTAATGACATCTGGGCATGAGTCTGGAAGTGTAATAAACTTTTATCATTAACAAATTAAAAAGCATATCCAGAGATGGAGAGCTTAATTAATGAAATACACCCTTATACACATTATGGGCAGTAGGATTTTAGTAAGCAATTGTGTAAGGAACCTGCTTACATGTGCCAATAAAATTGTTTTATTTCAAAACAGTATAAACGTCTGTACCAGGCTGTATTTTGGCACATTTGATTTGGACTTTAGTCCCAAATGTGACATTTGATTCTACGCAGAAATAAAGTGTTTAAATGCTACTTTCTCTATCCTGTGTTAATTCATTAGCATCAGTGGTGGGTTTCAACATTTTTTTACTACCGGTTCTGTGGGCGTGGTTTGGTGGGTGTAGCTTGGCGGGTGTGGCAGGGGAAGGATACTGTAAAATCTTCATTCCCTCCCCAATCCAGGGGAAGGTTACTTTAAAATCCCCATTTCCTCCCAATCAGCTGAGACTTGGGAGGCAGAGAATAGATTGGGGGCGGGGCCAGTCAGAATTTTTACTACCAGTTCTCTGAACTACTCAAAATTTCCGCTACTGGTTCTCCAGAACTGGTCAGAACCTGCTGAAACCCACCTCTGGTTGGCATACTGTGCCATGTAACAGAAACAGTCTTGGGCTGGGCTAGCACTTGGATCCGAACAGACAGACCAATACATTACAATATTCTAGATTTTGGGGAAGACCTTGATGAAAATGAAGGCCAACATCAGCTGCCAAAGAATTGATTGGCAGTGTGATTTCACACTGTAGTGTATAATAAAAATAATAATAATGCCTATCCCGGGTCCTTGGGAAGGACTCGATAGGTGGACAAAAATGCCAAATCTGGTCTGAACATCTGGCTGATTGTGCGATGAACAATAATAATTTTATAAAAATCAAATGAACAATTAACATATTATTGAAAAGAACATACGTACTATATTTTTCAGAGTCTAAGATGCACTTTTCCCCTCCAAAAAAGTGGTTGGAAAAGTCTGTGCATCTTATACAGTGAATATTGTGGCATGGGGGGAGAGGGGAGTTGGTGCGGCGCCGATCAGCTGTTCTAGAATGGGCCGCAGCGGCAGTGGTAAATGAGTCAGATGAATACCGGATGGATGCTGAGAGGCAGAGGCAGATTTTTTTTTCTTGTTTTCCTCCCCAAAAGCTGGTGTGTCTTATAGTCCAGAGAATCTTATAGTCCGAAAAATACGGTAATATGTTGGCCTCAAGGAAGAATATGCATATTTATAAGATAAGATTAACAAAACAATTCAATGATGTCCATTCAGTATTATTTCTTTGATTAAAGAAGCACATAGGCAAGTTGCAATTAAAGATAAACTCCTACATATCTGAAGCATTTAAAGCACTGGTCAGCTGAAAGAACCAAACACCCACAATCCTAAAGCTTAACAGTGGGTTTGACCATTACAATGAAAGAGTCATACTGCTGTTTGACCTCCAAATAACCTTTGTATCTCCTTCCTGAATGATGACAGGAAGGCTGTTGAGAATTACTATAAATAAACAGATTGCCTAGCACAGAATAATGCAATTAAAGTAACTGTCACCTCCTTTCCATATTCTCCTTTTCTCCTAAGACTAGTAGGGCAAGTCACAGAAGAACCCATTAAATCAGAAAACCAGAGCCAAGAACTTGTTTGCAGTAATAATGAGGTTTGGGATTTTAGTCAAAAAGAGAATTAAGGTTCAAAATTAACCTCCAGGGAAACAAGTAGATAAGTAAAGGCATTCATTATAATGCATAGCATGATCTCCATTGTATGTCTTTTCAGATGATTATTTTCTCTTCAATAAAGTGACATAAAGGTAGCCAAAAGAATAGGCAAGATTAAATCTATATTTTCAATTTAGGAAAACCAATTTATCATTTAATTTGTAAAATAAAATTATCTAAAGCCAATTAGATTGTAAAAAAAATTATAGTTAACACAATATTGAAATCAGCAGCATAGTGATAATAAAAACATAATGTTTAAAGCATTCCATTAAAAAAATTCAAAAAATAAACTCAGTGTAAAAAGTTAGCACCCATCCCTCTCCTAGAAGAATGAAATATTTTGAGAAATATTAAAAGGCAGAATATTATATTTGCCTGGATGAGAAGTGGAGAAACATGTTTTTTTTAAAAGACAGAAAGCAGACTCAATCTCCCTCCCCTCAGCAGCTTTTTTTGCCCATTGAGAAAGATTGGGCCAGCCTATCTACAAAACAAAAGACCTTCAGCTCCAGGGTGAAGGGATTAAGACATGACCCTCCAGAACATAATAGGATTAACCCACTAGCAGAACTCAAATACTTTGGCCATCTAAGGACTCACTGGAGAAGAGCCTAATGATGGGAAAGATTGAGGGCAAAAGAAAAAGGGGATGGCAGAGAACGAGGTGGCTGGATGGAGTCACTGAAGCAGTAGGCGTGAGCTTAAATGGACTCCAGAGGATTGTAGAGGACAGGAAGGCCTGGAGGAATGTTGTCCATGGGGTCACGATGGGTCGGACACGACTTCGCAACTAAGAACAACAACTAGCAGCAGAGCTCACTACATTGCACAATCTCTTAATGACATTTCATCAGAGTCCAAACTTCAACCAACCTTCTCACACTACCTACAGAGCTAGCTATGACCACTACAACAGCTAATAGAATATATGTTCTTGCACAAGAACAGAAAGTTCAAGTGCAAAGCCCAAGAGAAGGTATAAAACCCCTCACTCTCAACTCCATGTGGTCAGCTGCCCAGAACCACCCATGTACTTCTGCTTCATCAATAAATGGATCCTCTTTCCAATCAGCCTCCAGCCTCCGTTTTATCTCCAGTGCCTTTTTCCCAACTTGGAACTGAACCAGATGGATATTTCTTCCAACATCAACTTAACGGACTGATATTCTCTTTAACAAAAGTCTTCAAAGGCCAAACTTGAAAACTGAAAGTGATAAGAATCAGAGAAAATTCCAGAAGACAAAGGTCATCACTGAAAATGTTATGAACTGCATACTTCATTGTATGTTATCAATGCAAGCAAGTAAAGTTATTTTCATAAATTTGTAATAGTTCACTAACAGTGCAGTTTATACTTTTAACCTCTGTTCAGTCGTGTCCAATTCTTGGAAGCTCCCTGAAGTTTTTTTTGGCAAGATTTTTCAGAAGTGGTTTGCCAATGCTTCCTTCCTAGGAGTGAGAGAAAGTGACTAGCCTAAGATCCCCCAGTTGGCTTTGTGCCTAAGATGAGACTAGAACTCCCTGTCTCCCAGTTTCTATTTTTAAAAAAAAAAATGATTTATATGCCGCCCTTCTCCAGAGACTCAGGGCGGCTTACAATGTGTTAAGCAATAGCCTTCATACTTTTGTATATTTATACAAAGTCAGCTTATTGCCCCCACAAACTGGGTCCTCAATTTACCTACCTTAGAAAGGATGGAAGGCTGAGTCAACCTTGAGCCTGGTGAGATTCGAATTTACAGTAATTGCAGACAGCTGGTGTTAATCACAGTGCTATCAGTCTGCTGAGCCACCAGGCCCTTCTATCCCGATGCCTTAATCACAGGTGCTCATTCAAATAATTTAGTGCTTACTTAATCGAGAGTTTTAAAACTCAATATTTTGAGATGATAGGGCAGTGACTCAACCGAGCAATAAATAGGTGTAACATTTCCTTCACCTATCTTATAACTGACATTTTGTAAGTGGTTGGAACATCTGAAACTTAACCTAGTAGGAAGCCTTTTAAACAAAGATTCAGTACTGTAGCTTAGAGTTCCCCAACATTTCTGGCTTTGTGGACTGGCGGGTGGGGGAGAGGGATGGTTCATGCAAGTGGTCAGCAAAGGCATGCATACGGGCTCCATTTGCACAAGTGTTGTGAATGTGCACCTGCTGCTCCCACAAATGGAGCATGCGCACACGGGCTCACTCACTGCTTGCGGAAGTGAGAATGCGCGTGTACGCGTATGTGCTCGCCAGCCGTTTCCACAGCCCAGTTGCAAACTCCTCACAGCCAGAGCCCACAGGTTGTGGACCCCTGCTGTAGCCTACTCTGGGTGTAATTAGGACATGAGGCCAGATCTGCTGCATGCAGATAAGATTATCAGAAGATAAATAGAAATCCTTATAAAATTGGTTCGGGTTATTTTATTAGGATTGAGATGTTTCTTACTTTTAAGTCCCAATAAGATATTTTAATTGGATGATTAACATCTAATTAACAAAAAATGTTGGACAATTTCTTCAACATGATTTTATTTGTATTTTTCCATGATTACCAACTACTGTTTGTCAGGCTCCAAGTAATGCACCCATCACAAATCGAACTCCAAGGCATTGCTTCTCCTCAAAGAATAAATTTATTTAGATACATCATCTTGGTGCTACTGGTGAAAAGCCAGTACTAAAGTTCCCAGGCTTTTCGCCCCGATATAAGTTTCAGTTTCTCAGGTTTCCAAAACAACTGTCACATTGTCCAACCAAGATAGGAACTGGTTGCTCAGCGACATCTCTCAGCCAGAGGTGGAATGTGGTTGACTCATCAGCTAGGAATGATGTTTTGACTGAAGGCTCCATCCCCCTCCAGTTCCAAGCTGTGTCAAACTCAATTCATGCTAGGATGCCCAAGGATACAAACAATCCCACCCACCCACCCACCCCCAATCAAATTCAGGCTTGACACTGTTTTTCCTTCTTCCACAAAAGATCACTGAATAATGTCTTTTCACAGATAAAACCATGCATAATACGGATATGTGACTAAACAGAAATTTATGTCTCATATACATGTTGGAACTCAAAACCATCAATTAACACTAAATATGGAGAGATTAGGGATGAATAAAAGAAATACTACACATAGTTAACTGTGGAATTTGCAGCCAGCAGAAATATTGCTGGTCATAAATTTAAATGGTTTTATAAGAGAACTAGATAAATCCAAGCGGCTAGACAGTTTAATGACAGGATGTGATGTCCAAATTGACAGCAGTATGCTGTCAGTACCAGCCGCCATGGAGCAAGGGAGATACCACTTTCCTCTCTGTATTTTTAAACTTCCTCAAAAAATACAGTTGCTTTGTGTGTAACCTGAAATGTTGTCTTTTGTGAACCAGGCCAGAGGAATTCTTATAATCTTATCAGTTAGAGGCATTCTTAATTGCCCGGTTTAAACATGATTTACTGTTATGGAAAAATACCAAGAAACCTCTAGGCAAAGATTGGAAAAAAAGATTGAAGAATTTACTTCCAGTTTAATCACACCAGAAGTTCTCATTTTGTCCAAACTGGGTACTTCAGCCTTCACATCATTTTAAAATAATTAATTAAACCTGGCTCCTTTGGACAACTTTAGCTTATCTGACCCATTCATTTATGTACATTGAAAAATTAGGTCATTTAAAAGCAAGAAATTAATTAGTTTCTGGTCCTTCTCCAGTTTATTGTCTGTAGATTTAAAAGCAAAATTATCTGTGTGACAACAAGAAGACAATAAGGGATGTTTGAAACATGATTATGTACGTGTAAGAAAAGATAAAAAGTTACTCTTTTATAGAATGTATTAATTGCATAAAAGAAATTATAAAGGCTCTATTGCAAAGCCTCAGTAACAAGCCAAAGGGAAAAGCCACAAACGGAAAAAAGTTAATTATTATGTGTCAGCTTGACCAAAATATTCAAGAAAGCTCACCCACAAAGGGTGAGAGAAATAAGATGCATCCTATTGTCAATTAGCAAAAGCAATCACTGTAAAACACAGGAAATTGGAAATCAGTAAATAAAAGTAAAGTGAATAATGTGAATAATATAATAATGTGAATAATATGAATGGTATAGGATCAGCTATATGAACACTGGAGGACCCTCTCTATTCACATTATTATAAGAAAGAAAAGTGCTTGTTAGAGATTACACTAAATCAGCTAAATTCCATTCTTGGTAATATATTTTCTAAAGGGCCTGGTTGGCAAGAATTCAAGGACATCCATATGAAACAAAAGTTAATTATTATCAAAGGAAGCCATACATCTACGCATCAGCGGATACAGAACTAAGGAGGATGTTTAGGTAAAATTATCTCATGTACTATAAATTAATGTAGGAATTTGGTAATTAAAAAGTGTCAATTGTCATGTAACAAATGTATGTTAACCATATATGGAAAACTGCTGTGCCAGCAGAATCCTTTGTCTTGGATATGTATAAAAGCAGTTGTATCAGAACTCTTCCTTTGTTCAGAATTGCAGATACAAATCTGGTTCTGAAACTGCGCAATAAAACTGTCTCTGGCTGACCCAGGAATGTTGTTCAGTCTTCTCTTTCTACAACAAAATAAGCCATAACCAAAAGGAATCATGTTGGACACATATGCAGGATGTAAACAGGCAGGAACTGGGAGGAAAGAGGTATGATGTATACTGGGGGAAAGGTATAAAAGTATTGTTTGAAACTTTGAAAAGCGTGCTTCATGATCTCAATCCAACTTGGGAAGACGTGGAGGCCTGCCTTTGCAAACACATTCCAATAAATTCTCTTTGTCTGTACATCAGAGTTGTCTATCGAATTAGTGAATATTTATATTTTTCTGGTGTTTAATCTCACATATGGAAACATTTATGTATAGGAAAAATTACAAGCAGCATTGAAATTACTTGATTACAATTTTTTGACCTTTATTGCAGAATCATTAATCAAATCACTACATCTAAAGTGGACTGATGGGATTAAGTCCCCGCTCTCAATGCCTACATGACATTGTTGAATGAGAGGGCTGATGGGATTAAGTCCCCGCTCATTGTATACGTGACATCTTACCTTTGTTGGGCTACCCCGGCAGGACCAAGGAAGTGGGCATGTCATACCCATATATGGTAATCATGTATACATCCGGAAATGAATATAATGACTGACAAGAATATATAAACCTGTCTGTAAAAAACCTTCGGGATTCAGACTTTGCTGAGCTATCGCTGCTGAACCTTGCACAATAAACCTTTCATTTCGATAGAGAGCTGGTGTGGTCTCTTTTCTGTAACACATCTGTTAACCAAACCCATGGTCTTCTACAAATCCATTGTTTGCTATGGTGCATTTTTTTACCATAAAACACCAAACTTCTGCAAAAACATCATAAATCGTTATCCTGTGACCACAGGATGTGTTAAACTATAAATGCAGGCCACATGACAAGTGACCAAAATACAGTCACATGACTGTAGGTGGCCATCAAACCTTAGAACTGGGTTATAAGTATATTTTGGGGGGATCCATCGTCCCCCCCAATGGTCACTATGTCAAGCTGTAGCTACTTTTTGAGAAACAAGAATATGTGAGTAAATCCAGTTCAGGCAACGTCTGCATCCTATCCAGTGGTGGGCTGCAACTGGTTTAACAACCGGTTCTGTGATGGCGTGATTCACTCATGCACACATGCACGCTTCATACGCATGCATGCCTAACACACACAGATGCCTAACGCACTTCTACGCCTAACACACAATGTTCAAAATACAGCAATTTGAAGCTCAGCTGCTTACCTTCTACGGCAGCCCCAGTACAGCATACAGAAAAGCGGAGGTACAGAAATCAGCTGTGCCGCACGAATCAGCTGAGCCAGAAAGAAGGAAATATAGGACAGGATAGAGCAGGGATGAGTGGCCGGGGCCACCTGATCGTCGGAACTACCAATTTGCTAGAACCGGTCTGAATCGGCAGCAGCCCACCACTGATCCTATCTTTCAATCATGTATTTCCAAATTACATTAAATTAAAATCTGTTTCCCTTGTCACATGTTCTTAACCTGACTTACCTCTTTCAAGTCCTGCAAAATTGCTGTCAGTCGCTCATTCTCTGCTTGAACGTTGGTAACCACAGTTCTACTTTGCTTCAGCTCGTTCTGCATTTCCAAAATCTTCCCAAGGTAATAAGCTTCCTTGGATGCCGACTCCTGAAGGAGCGTCTCTTCCCTGGTCTCACCATCTTCAGCTACTTTACGGTGGACTGAGAATGAGTGTCCAAATGCCTGCAAGGTTAAAATAAGAGCCTGTTAAATAAATAAGTAAACCTACAAGCAAACTGCTAGTCCTCGATTTATGAGTTTCTGTTGCTAAGCAATGAAGTCGTTAAGTGAGCGGCACCTGATTTTACAGCCTTTTTTTTTGCCACCATTCTTAAGTGAATCACTGCGGTTAAATGAATCATAAGGTCATTAAGGAATGTGGCTTCCTCCATCGGTGTTGCTTGTTGGAAGCCAACTGGTAAGGTCTCAAATAGTGATCATGAGAACCTGGAACTCTGCAACTGTCATAAATACATGCCAATTGCCAAGCATCCAAATTTTTGATCATATGGGGATGCTGGTAGTCATAAGTGCAAGGATTAGTCGTAAGTCACTTTTTACTCAGTTGTAACTTGGAATGGTTGTAGTCAAGGACTATCTTTACTCCTTAGACCAGGGCTGTCAAAGTCCTGACCCGTGGGCTGAATGTGTCACACGCTGGCCATGCCCACGCCCAGTTTAGCAAAGAGGGGAAAAGTCCTAATATGTCACATGACACCGCCATGACGACGTGAGTTTGACACCCCTGCCTTAGACTCATGTTGACTATTTTAAAAGAAAGTAAATAATGTATTCATGAACTGTGGGAGCTATTAAGACCAGAGCAAAAAAATATGCTGAATATTAGCAACAGTTTCACTGACCAAATTCCTTTAAATTTGGGCAGGTCAGCAATAATAGCACTTAGACTTATATACCGCTTCACAGTGCTTTATAGCCCTCTCTGAGCAGTTTACAGAGTCAGCATATTGCCCCCAACAATCTGGGTCCTCATTTTACCAACCTCGGAAGGATGGAAGGCTGAGTCAACCTTGAGCCTGGTGAGATTCGAACTGCCAAATTGCAGGCAGCTGGCAGTCCGCAGAAGTAGCCTGCAGTACTGCACTCTAACCACTGTGCCACCGCCGCGGCTCTTACTTCCATGACTGGTCATATCAACTGGATGTAAGAACTAACAATAAAAATCCACAGGGCCACAACTTCATCATTCTGTCTCATGTAGTCTCTTACATTTAGCCTTGTGCTTTGTTGCTAACAAGAGCAAGTTAATCTTGTATGTTGCTTCTGCTTAAATTACACTAGGAATTTGAAACCTTTTTCTGCCATCAAGGTCTATAGAGAAGCAACAAATCCTAATCATTGACTTCATTGGTGTGATCCTCCTAGAATCTTGGAATTCAACCCCCCAAACTTTAAATCACAAACAGCAACTAGATTCCGATAAGGCAGGGGTGTCAAACTCAATTTCATTGAGGGCCGCATCAGGGTTGTGTTTGACCTCGGGGAGCTGGGGTGGGTGTGGCCAGGGTGGGTGTGGCCAGCTCAACATCACTTATGTTGGGGGCGCCTGTGCTGGCCAAGCACTCTGCCAGCGAAAAAGGGGTCCCAAGCTCCGTTTCCGGCTGCGACAACCTCCTGCAACCATCTGCCAGTGAAAACGGAGCTCGGGGGGGGGGGGCTGCATGTGGCCCTCCCGAGCTCCGTTTTTGCTCATGTGCCGGTACTTCACTGATTCCAGGTCGGCCCCATAGGCCTGAGATAAGGACTGCTAAAATATCCAATGTCAGCAAGTAGGCTGGATGTTAATTTTAAAACAACACATGCCATTTTAAATTTTAAAAAAATATTAATTGTTTCTCCAGCAAAACATCAGGTTATATGTCTATGGTGATTCTCAGTCATCTAGGTCATTGTTGTCCCAAATGGTTGGGACAATCTGGCTATCCGGTGACACAAAACACTGATGAGCTGCATTTTATTTCATGATTGATTAATTATGATATAAAATTAAATATAATTTTATGGCATTGTTTATTATCTAAACAAAGTTCTGTCATCGATTTTATAAAATACAACTGAAAACAAATAAAAAGCGACACCATAAAAGCTCAATAAAACCAATAAAAATAATACATTTTATTTTAATGTACAGCACATAAAGCCACAGTAAAACTAACAATTGAACAAGAAGCATAAAAGGTAATTAAGATGAAACCATTGATATAAAATTAAATGCAATTTTATGGCATTGTTTATTATCTAAACAAAGTTCTGTCATCGATTTTATAAAATACAACTGAAAACAAATAAAAAGCGACACCATAAAAGCTCAATAAAACCAATAAAAATAATACATTTTATTTTAATGTACAGCACATAAAGCCACAGTAAAACTAACAATTGAACAAGAAGCATAAAAGGTAATTAAGATGAAACCATTATAAAGCATAAACATCTTGGTTATTTGCATATGGATAAGACTTTCAGTATGATCAAAGAGAGTCTCACAATATGCACGGTTTAGAATGAATGACATCATTTGTTCAATACCAAGACAATGTTGACTGAATAATTATAAAACAGAAAAGTTTCTCATCAAAAGAAATCAGATTTTAAAAAGATCCTATAGGCCAGCGATGGCTAACCTTTTTGCCATCGCGTGTCAGGAAGGGGGGGTCATGCACACGCGTGCCCATACCCATAATTCTATGTGCCCCGCCCCCACGCATGCGCGCATGACCCCCTCCCACAGCTCCTGGCACGCGATGGCCTGGTAGGCCCGTTTTTCTTTCTCACCTGGCTCCAGGGCCGCTCTAGGAGTCTGGGGAGAACGAAAACGGCCTCCCCCCCCGGATATCCTCAAGAGGCCAAAAACGGGCCGTTTGACAACTTCTGGTCCCACCGGAGCTGAGTTCGCGTGCCCACTGATATGGCTACCCGTGCCACCTGTGGCACGCATGCCATAGGTTCGCCTCATGGCTATAGGCTTTATACTTGTGTTAGAAGAATGAGATTCTATTCTTTTCTCTGTTCGTTCCAAAGCTGGAAATCTAATAGAAATCAACAGACAATCAGTGGAGAGTCTAAATATATTTATTCACCCGAATAAATGGGGTGGGTTCTACTTATCTTTACTACTGGTTTGCAACGGGAGCACGCGCACACGCTTCTGCGCATGCGTGGATCACCCATGATGTTGTGGCGGGTGGGCGGAGCCTCCCGCTGGTTTTACTACCGGTTCTATAGAACTAGACCGAACCGGGAGCAACCCACCACTGCCTGAAGTTTCTTTGAATTGGAGGCTGCTCCAAGAAATAGTTTCCCCCATTCTTTTATATCTTTTAGTAAAAATTTAGCCAATCAGAATGCATCGCTTATCTCAATAGTTTTTGTTCTATCAGCATGAACACTTGGTCTGCATATCCTGTTTCTCTTAGCATGGACATTTTTTTGGGTATCCTGTTTAAATGTTTTCTTACCTCAAAATTACACTGAACTTCCTTATTTATGGTTAGCAGAGTCTCTTATCTATAGCAAAAACACGAACGGGCATTTTACCCTTCCTCTACATGCATTCCGTTGTTACATGACACACTCATTTGTCTATTCAGGAGCCAGTTACTGACAGGAAGCATCATTATTATATAAGATACAGATCTTCCTTTCCTTGTTGTAAACATAATCCAATAATAGAAGGCCTAAAACTTCCTCAGCTTGTAGACAGGCTAGAATAAAAAACTTCGGAACATCAGAGTTGGAAGGGACCTTCTGGACAGCATCCTCTCCTCAAGCAGGCGACCCTATATCATTTCAGGAAAATGGCCGTCCAATTTCTTCTTAAAAACCTTCGGTGATGAAGCAACCACAATTTCTGAAGGCAAGCAGCTCCACTGGTTGATTGTTCTCACTGTCAGGAAATTTCTCCTTAGTTCTAAGTTACTTCTGTCATTGATTAGTTTCCATCCATTGCTTCATATCTTGCCTTCTAATGCTTTGAAAATAGGTTGACTCCTTCTTCTCTGAGGCAGCTCCTCAAATATTGGAACATTTCTATCATGCCAGCCCTAGTCCTTCTTTTCACTAGACTAGCTATACCCAATTCCGGCAACCTTTT
The DNA here is from genome assembly GCA_022577455.1 of Arizona elegans. Lineage (NCBI taxonomy): Eukaryota > Metazoa > Chordata > Lepidosauria > Squamata > Colubridae > Arizona > Arizona elegans. Next base: position 72,608,753 of record JAKOOJ010000007.1, read on the forward strand.
TTCATGTTTTAGAACAGGGGTGTCAAACTCGGGGCATCACGGCAGTGTCACATGACATATTGTGACCTTTCTCCCTTTGCTAAACTGGCCGTGGCCGTGGCCAGAGCATGACACATCCAGCCCCCGGACTGCATGTTTGACAGCCCTGTTTTAGAGGGTTCCATTTGATTGGTTGCCATCTCCCATACGTAGGATCACACATTCACAAAAGCACAGAAGTCTCTGTTCAATTGAAAGTCTTTATTCCATGAAAATGAATTTTTGTTGCTGTTCAGTCCGACTCTTCATGACCCCATGGACCACAGCACACCAGGCTTCCCTGACCAGCACTCTCTCCCAGAGGAAAAAGAAATAAATGGAAATATATAGTTCTGCTTGGAAAACTAAGTACCCATTAACTGACTGGGTATGTCCGGACGGGATGACTGAGGCAGGTCTTGAGAGTGTTATCTGGGGGGAGTTCGATCCTGTGGCTCCCGAGGACATGGACAGGGTCCTGGGACGGCTGAACGCGACCACATGTTTATTGGACCCGTGCCCCTCCTGGTTGGTACTGGCTTCCCGGGAGGTGACACGAGGCTGGCTTCAGAAGATTGTTAACGCTTCTTTGAGTGAGGGGGTCCTGCCGGCTGCTTTGAAAGAAGCAGTTGTGAGGCCCCTCCTCAAGAAGCCCTCTCTGGATCTGGCTGTTTTGGCTAACTATCGTCCAGTCTCCAACCTTCGCTTCGTTGCGAAGGTTGTTGAGAGTGTGGTAGCGCAACAGCTTCCCCGGTACCTGGATGAAGCTGTCTATCTAGACCCGCTCCAGTCCGGCTTCCGGCCTGGGCACAGCACGGAAATGGCATTGGTCGCGTTGGTGGATGATCTCTGGAGGGCTCGGGATAGGGGTTGCTCCTCTATCCTGGTCCTGTTAGACCTCTCAGCGGCTTTTGATACCATCGACCATGGTATCATGTTGCGCCGGTTGGCGGGGTTGGGGGTGGGGGGCACCGTTTTGCGGTGGTTCTCCTCCTACCTCTCTGACCGGTCGCAATCTGTGTTGACGGGGGGGCAGCGGTCGACCCCGAGGCACCTTGCTTGTGGGGTGCCACAAGGGTCGGTCCTCTCGCCCCTTCTGTTCAACATTTATGTAAAGCCGCTGGGTGAGATCATCCGTGGCTTCGGGGTGGAGTTCCATCAGTACGCTGATGACACCCAGCTGTACATCTCCACCCCAGGCCACCCCAACGATGCCCTTGAAGTGATGTCCCAGTGCCTGGAGGCCGTGCGGGCCTGGATGGGGAGAAACAGGCTCCGACTCAACCCCTCCAAGACCGAGTGGCTGTGGCTTCCAGCGTCCCGATATAGCCAGCTGACGCCATAGCTGGCTATTGGGGGCGAATCACTCGCCCCCATGGAGAGGGCTCGTAACTTGGGTGTCCTCCTGGATGCACGGCTGTCTTTAGAAGATCATTTGACGGCCGTGGCCAGGGGGGCTTTTTATCAGGTTCGCCTGATACACCAGTTGCGTCCCTTTCTAGATCGGGACTCTCTACGCACAGTCACTCAGGCACTAGTCACTTCCCGCCTGGACTACTGCAACGCTCTCTACATGGGGCTCCCCCTGGGGTGCACCCGGAGGCTCCAGCTGGTCCAGAACGCGGCCGCGCGGGGGATTATGGGGGCGACGAGGCGCTCCCATGTGACACCTCTCCTGCGCGAGCTGCACTGGCTTCCGGTGGTCTTCCGGGTGCGCTTCAAGGTGTTGGTGACCACCTTTAAAGCGCTCCATGGCTTAGGGCCGGGGTACTTACGAGACCGCCTTCTGCCACCAATAGCCTCCCACCGGCCAGTACGCTCGCACAGAGTGGGCCTCCTCAGGGTGCCGTCCACCAGACAATGTCGGCTGGCGACCCCCAGGGGGAGAGCCTTCTCTGTGACGGCGCCCACTCTCTGGAACAACCTTCCCCCAGAGTTGCGTACAATAACAGACCTCCGGATTTTTCGGTGGGCCCTGAAAACCTATTTATTTCAACTAGCTGGGCTGGCTTGAGTTAAATTTTAAATTGATTTTAAATTGGGTTGTTTTAATTTACGGCCAAATATTTAATTATTTTAATACCGTTTTTAAATTTTGTATGCTCTGTTTTTACCTTGGCTGTGCACCGCCCTGAGTCCCATTTGGAGAAGGGCGGTATAGAAATTTAATTAATAAATAATAATAAATAAATAAACTATAAGCAAAAATACCAGCATGAAATAATTGTGGACAGTAAAAGATATCAGAATGAGATTGTAAAAGCTCTTAAGGACTCCATATATCCCCATTATTGGGGAACCATTGAAAATGGAATGCTTTTAGAATGGAATGTGCTAATTTATTACTGTTAAGGTAATGATTTAATAGCTGAACAGCTGCTGTAAGGCTGTAGTACTGAAATGATGATGCAATGAGAATGAGTCAGCAGGGTTATTCAACTGTTATCACTTTAAGAGGCTGTTTTATAAGAGAGGCCCAGTCAGGGCATTCTGTTTCTCCGTGTGTGCTTCTGTGCTATAGTTGATGATTGATTGACCAAAGGAGCCATGGTGGCGCAGCGGACTAAAGTGCTGTTAAGTAGCACTTAGCTGCCAGCTGCCTGCAATTACTGCAAGTCCAAATCTCACCAGGCTCAAGGTTGACTCAGCCTTCCATCCTTCCGAGGTAGGTAAAATGAGGATCCGGATTGTGGGGGCAATAAGCTGACTTTGTATAAAAAGAACACCGCTTAGGGGGGGCCGAAAGCCCTACTAAGCAGGTATATACAAAAGTATGAAAGCTATTGCTTAACGCATTGTAAGCCGCCCTGAGTCTCCAATAAATAAATAAATAAATAAGACTGCCTAACTTTGCCTAGTACATGTATGTATATATTCCTTGTGGATAAACCACTATTTGAAGGACAAACTTCTGTTTACTGTGTTTTGCTCCTGGGTTGCCTCAAAATAGTCACACTGTGTGTACTCTTGACACTTACAAACAAATGTTTCCTTATCTAGAGTTAAACCAGAAACTTCCTGATTTATCATCAAAACAGATGGCTCCTTATCGAGAGTTAAAACGGATAGGCATTAATGGGCATTTTATCTTTTCCATACATAATATGTATTACTTATGCTTTTCTATGCATAAGCTATATGAATACCCTTACATAGGCTTTACTATGTGATTGTTTGTTACTAATGGCAGGACCCACCCTTTTCCTTTTTTAGAATGACAATACTACTGCCTTTACAATATTTCATCGATAACTCAATTTAAACTTATTGTAAACATATAAGGAAAATTATCCAACACCACTCTCCTGTTTAAAAATGCAAGGTCAAATTGAAATTTCTTAAGAATATTATTCAAAACTCCCAATCTATATAGACGTATCAAATCAGTCAAATTTCTATTTCAAATTAAATCAGTTTGATCTATATGAATCAGCTTCCCAATAATTACCATCTATTTCCAATTTAGGGTGGGAAAAAATGTCAGAAGTAGAAGGGAAATAGGCCTATAGGACGTAATTTGTAGCAGATTTTTAAACGGTTTTATTGACTATTTCCAAGCAGTAGACAGTCCTTGACTTATAACCAGTGGTGGGTTGCCCCTGGTTCGGACCAATTTGCAAGAACTGGTAATAAAACTGGTGGGAGGCCCCGCCCACAGCCCCGGATGTCGTCATCAGTGATCTGCGTATGGGCAGAAGCTAGGTGTGCATGCGAGTGAAGCAAGCGTGCGATCCCATTGCAAACCGGTAGTAAAGGTAAGTAGAACCTACCCCTGCTTATAACGATAATTGAGCCTTGTAATTAGAGCCATAAGTTGTGACAGCCATAAAGCAGGACATCACATGACCGAACCTATTTTATGTTTTTTGTTTTTTGTTTTTTTTTGCAACTATCATTAAGCATATGTGGTCTTAAAGCAAACACGGCAATCTTAAAGCAGAGACTGGGGTTATTAAGCAAACATATTGTTCAGTACGAGTTGTTTTTTGCAGTAAACCAGGAGTAAATACCAGTTTCCAGCAAAACTGTCATAAATTGCAGTCATGTGTCTGCAAGGCTCTGCAAATGGCCATTAATATAGACTGGTTAGGATGGTTGCTGTTAGAGTAAAGATTAGATTACACATAAGAAAAAAATAGTCCAATCTCTCAAAAGCATCACTGTAGGAAACAGTAGGAAAAAGGTCAAAATAGATAAAAATTTGATAAGAGATCATCTCTCTACTTTAGATGAATTCAAATCATCAGAACAAACCATTTACATTACATTGTTCTGAAGTAATGTGGCAGATGTAATCTTGGAACCACTGAATGAAATCTTTCAGAGGTCTTGGAGCATGCCAGAAGACTGGAAAAGAGCTGTGGTTCCAATCTTCAAAAAGAGGGGAAATGGATCCCGGAAACTACAGATCAATCAGCCTGATATCAATTCTGGAAAAGATAATCAAGTAGCAGATCTGTGAGCACTTATCAATTTATTTATTTATTTATTTATTTATTTTTCATATTTGTATACCGCCCTACTCCCGAAGGACTCAGAGCGGTGAACAGCCATAATAAATACAAATACATATAGAAGTTAAAAACTATTAAAAACAGATTAAGTAATTTAGGCTCAAAGATTAAAACATCCAAATTTATCTAAAAGAGGTCTAAAACCCGATTTAAAAGCCAATTTAAAAGCCAATTAAAAGGGAGAGTTAGACCAGACCAGCTTGTTGGAATAGAAACGTTTTCAGGGCACGGCGGAATATGCGTAAGTCTTGGATCAATGAACAAGATGATTACTAAAAGCCTGTACGAGTTTGTTAAAAGCAGGTCTTACCAAACAAAACTTATTACTTTCTTCGATAAAGTGACTAAATTAGTGGATTAAGGAAATGCTGTGGGTGTAATATCCAAGGTAAGTAATATCCTTACTTAGACTATAGTAAGGCACTTGATAAAAGTAGACCACAGTCTACTTCTTGGTAAGATAAACAATGTGGGGTAGAAGTACCACCACCAGATAGATTTGCAGTTGGCATGTGGTCTTTAATGAAGCTACAACTAGGTGGAGAGAAGCATGCAGCTGGATATCTCAAAGTTCAGTCTTGGGCTCTTCAACAGCTTCATAAATGACTTAGATGAGGGGATAAAAGAGGCACTCATCAAATTTGTAGATGACACCAAGGTCGGTAGCATTGCTAACACTTTGGAAGACAAACTCAGGAGTCAGAAGGATCTTGACAGACTTTAGTGTTGGATCCTATCCAACAGGATGCAGTTCATTGGTGAAAAAAGTAACGGTCCTGCACTTAGGCAGGAAAAAACAAATGCACAGATACAGAACAGGCAGTACCTGGCTCAACAATAAAAACTCTGAGAGGGATCACCCTCAATATTTTTATAGAAGCAAGAAAATGCATTAGTATTAAATGATTTCATACGTTTTAGGTCCTCTTCGAGATTGGTTGTTTGCTTGCATATGCTTCCATTACCTAAGGAAATAACATCAGGGTTTGTCCATATTTATATACAGTAACTTGTACTGCATGTTTTGGTACGGGGTTTTGTATTTGTTTGTTTGTTTGTTTGTTTTGTGGGAAGACTCTCCCCCAGAAGAATGAAATATTTTTGGGAAATATATACAGTTTACTCTATGTGTTCAAGTGGGTTTTATCTGTCTATTTAACATCTGTTTTTTAATGTTTTTTCAAACTCTGCCTGCAAGCTATCTATCCACCCCCACTCCCCCTCTCCATCTCTTATCCTCCAACAATGCCTTTCCTGGGAGGGTCACCCACAAAGGAGGGAGGTGCTCTTGGCCTTATGTCTTTCAGCCCTGCACAGACAATTCTGTAACCTTTGGAAACGGAGCACACTGATCCAGATGCTGCCTCCAGAAGAGACCCTCCGTCCCACTCGAACCAAGGGAATTGAATTTGGATCCAGTTAACAAAAGAGTCATTACTGCAACCAGAGTGGAACAGAGCTTCCCAAGCCTGACTGACCAGCCTTACCACCAAGCCAAGTCTAACGCCATCCAGCAGACTTGAAAGAAAAGACCCTGAGATGGACAAGTGGAGGCTGAACGACTCTTTTCAAAGTGTCAGAAGACAGCGGGAAAGACTGGGGGGGGAGGGGTTGGAAACTCATTGTAAAGTTTTTTTCTTTCCTCTTTTACCTTGATGCTGTTCAGACTGTCCATCCTCCAGGTTTAGACCATCCATTAACATTCATTCTTCCCTGGAGACTGGGTATTAGTAGACTATTGGGCTACTGACAATGTGCTTTCTGAGAAGTGGAAGGCCCCCTATTTCATTCTTCTTATCACACACGCCATGGTCACAATTGCTGGCATCCAGACTTGCATCCAATGCAACCACCTGAAGACCTCTTTCCACCTGCTAATTGGGATAATGATCATTGGACTGTAGCTCTTAGTGCTGAAGATGATCTTGAGATGAAGCTTTCATTCAAACGACTGCATTCTTGTACTGCATGTCTGAATGTCACCACATTTTATCAGATTGTTCCTGCTCAATGACTTTGTCAATTTTTTCCTCCTTTTGTTCAGTCCTTCTAATCATTTCCATTTTTCACTGGGAGAGGGGGAGTTTATGAGAACTATAACAGTGAGGTAACTGATATACAGGTAGTTAAGACATTTCAATCCCCGCTGCATGGAACCAGCCAAAAGCGCAATGAGTGGAGGCCAAAAACAGGGCATGGGGAGGCTGAAAACGCAATGTGCAGAGGTAGAAAACGTAACGTGCTGAGGCGGCAATCAGCAGCAATGTGCTGTGGCAATCCCCGCAGTTAACTCAAAGTGACAAACGTTCTTAATAATCCATCCTCCTTTTTCCCTCATATCAATAACCCTGTGAGACGAGTTGGGCTGAAAGAGAGTGATGGGTCCAAGGTCACCCAGCTGGCTTTATTTTATTGATTTGTTTTTTTTGTATCCCGCCTTTATTACTTTTACAAATAACTCAAGGCGGCAAACATATCCAACATACCTTCCTCCTCCTATTTTTCCCCACAACAAGAACTCTGTGAGGTGTGACTGGCCCAAAGTCACCCAGCTGACTTTTATTGGATTGTTGTACACTGTCCACAATCATTTTCAGCGAGATAGGCAACCATATAAATTTGATTAATATCTATCTATTGATCTATCTATCTATCTATCTATCTATCTATCTATCTATCTATCATCTATCTATCATCAATCTATCATTGATCTATCTCAAATCACGGAACTTTCCAGAACTGTGGATCAGGATTCTGATCATTCTGACAATTGATCAAAAGATTCTCATGTTGAAATGACAGAACTAAAGATCAGGCCTTAGCCAGACTTTAGAGTTGTGGAAAGTTTCATAAGAAACCACAAAGCTGTGGGTTAAACGTTATTGAAACCACAGAAGACATACATGAGTATTTTTTATAAATTTATACCTTATCTACTGTGTGCTGACTACTTCTTATGTAACCAAGCAAAAGTAAGAAATCTATATGTCAGCGTCTCAGCGCTGACATAGAAAAGGGAGGATGAAGCTTGAACTTTTGCCTGCTAAATCTCTTTGAAGTTTCGATCTCCTTGGAGATGAGGGGGGGGGGAAACATTCCTGTGAAATGACAGGAAAAGGAATCAGGAAAGTGACTTGGAAGATAGCCAATGAGAAGCAGAGAATTGGGGGTCGGAAAGGGAGGGATTGGGGGGCAAAGGTCAGTACTGACCGCGCAGAGTCATGATCCGGTTGCTGTACTCGAATAAAGAGAAAATTTCCTTAAGGATTGGCAGTTTGGAAGTTCATTTATTCTGAGATAGCATCGAAGCCTGACACTATATACACTTGCTTCCAGTTGCATTTGGGGTTCTTCCAAATCTTATGGGAGGACCTACTTTTGTTCAGTTGAATAAATGTATCCCTTTATCAAAAAAGATCTGGATTCCATCTCTTTGTTTGTATCGAGCCACACCCGATCCCTGCTCCACAAAACCACTGGAAATAGCACTGTGGCTAATTACCATGGACAATACCAAATAGGGTGACCTTTTGTTATTCCAACCTTAGCCCTTTTGTAACAATAGAAGGATAGTGATGGAAAATGAGGATCAGATGCCTCTACTCTGCACCATAAAAGAAACAATTTGTGCATGGAGATGATGTATCCAATAATATGAACTGCGAAGGAGCACTGATGGGAAATAATTTATCATAATGATGTATTATAGATGGAGTCTTTATTGCTAATGGAATATTGATTCTACTAATGTGTTTCCGTACTGTCATTTGAGAGTAGAATATCCCTGTTTATTAAGCAGTATTCCAGTTCATACAAGGTAATGCTTAATGTAACTGGACACTGTAATTCAGCAAGAGAATTTATTCTAAACTTTATGCTCAGAATGACTTCTTAATGATGTGAAAAGCTTACACAGAGAGGAGGATTCCAAACCAAGTATCCGGTATCTAAAGATGGGCCATCATAATGGGTTTGGTCTCCATGTTGTATTTGGTGATGCCAGCAAATCTATAGTTACCAGAAAGTGATCTGTTCATGATAAACAGCTGATTACAATGTTCCTGTCTCCATCACATCAGATTGCTTGGAGATATCAAGTCAAAGGCCTTCTATATGAATTAGACACTGAAGACATGGGACAAGCCATGAAATCCTGAGCTAAATTTCACTTGGTCCACAAAGAAGGAATAAATCAGGGGTGTCAAACTCAAGGCCCAGCCACCCTACCTGCTGCTCCTGCCACCGCCGGGGGCAAGGGGGTGGCGGTGGTTCTCACGCTGTCACTTCCGACTGGGATGCTGGAGGCTGAGGAACCACCATCGGGGAGGCAAGCTGCCCTAGGAGGGCCGGAGGAGAGCGCAGCTCCTCACGCATGGAGATGCCACCGAGGGCCCGGCTCGCCGGTGGGGAAATGGCTGCAGGGGTCGGCTGGTCACTCCTGCCCCTCATCCTGCGGCTACCACTGCTGCTGCTGCTCTTCTGGGGTGCCAGACAGGCTGGACCGCAGACATGCATCAATGTCATGGTCTGAAGTTTTTATAGAACCAACTAAAAGGGACATGGTGGCTCAGTGGCTAAGACGCTGAGCTTGTCGATCGAAAGGTCGGCAGTTCAGCAGTTCAAATCCCTAGTGCCGCGTAATGGTTACTTGTCCCAGCTTCTGCCAACCTAGCAGTTCGAAAGCAAAAAATGCAAGTAGAAAAATAAGGACCGCCTTTGGTAGGAAGGGAACAGTGTTCCGTGCGCCTTTGGCGTTTAGTCATGCCAGCCACATGACCACAGAGACGTCTTCAGACAACGCTGGCTCTTCGGCTTTGAAACAGAGTTGAGCACCGCCCCCTAGAGTCCGGAGTGACTAGCACATACAGTATGTGCGAGGGGAACCTTTACGTTTTTATAGAACCAACTGGCAAGCAATTTTGTTACAACATGCAGTGAGTAATAACAGAAATTAGCAGGTTTTTACACCCTTCCTGTTGGTAGCCCCGATGTTTTTGTACAATATGTGCCTAACTCCTTATCCTATTCTATGTGACATTTAAGCTGTTCTGTTCCCTTGTGATTGCCCTAGTTTTATATTTCAGAAGCAGATATTTTATAACAGTTAGCTACATAATTGAAGCACTTCCTTGAACCTGCAAAAAATTCCTGTTATTCCCTTCAACTATTTGCACTACTCTCGTTTGCTAATAATGGAGTTTGCATAATAAGAATTAGAATCTTTATCTATTATGTCCCCTTGTGTCCATCCATCCATTTGACAAGAAGAGGTTTTTTGAGGATACCCTTATACAAGGGTTACAAAATCTTGCAACCAAACATGGCAATAATGAACAGAGAAGATTTTTTGTAGTACGGAGAGCTGATGCTGAATTGATGCATCGGTTTATGAAAACTAAAAGTGAACTGCCCAGAGAGGAAGAGATGGAGAGGATATTGTACCACGCATTTATGCCCTTCAAGTGAATACAATTTTGGGGGACAAACTGCCTGGAAAACCTCAGATGATTCCACTGGGAAGTGACAAAAATGATTCCACAAAGAATGGACACAGGGTATTCTCATGACCCAGTTCCAGTTATCAGTGACAAATACTTTTGCTGTGTATAATTTATAATAATATATTTATAAATATTTATAAAACCTTTCTGCTAGGTATATTATGTATCCTTCTAAAAATGTGGCATGTGCTTAATTGTAAAATGATGTATAAATAAGCAAGACTCCAACCACTAGATGGTGCTATCCATATTCTTAATACAGACAGTCCTATTAAAATAGGTCCATTCTAAAGAGCTAATACCTTTACCAGAAATAGAACTAAGTGGTTGGGTCAGGAGTTTTAGGCTGGGTCGTATCATTCAAATCATGAGATCAACAATCCTGATGGCAGAGTTGTAGATAAGTCAGAGGAGGTTTAATAAAATAATTCCATCTTATCTAGCAGACATATATATAAAACAGAGGATATCTTTAAAGCATAGAATAGTATAGCAACAAAGAGAATGCCTACCTACTGAGGAGTACATGACATGGATTTTGTAACTTGCTAACTAACTTAGTTACTTTTATTTTAATTTGATTTATTTTCTCTTGTAGGAAGTTAGCACCCACCACTTTCCTAGAAGAATGAAATATTCTAGGAAATATTAAAAAGACAGAATATTATACCTCCCTGGATGAGAAATGGAGAAACATGTTTTTTTTAAGGCAGGAAGCAGACTCACTCTTAATAGCCCCTACCCTCCTCAATAGCCCACAGCAGATGTCAGCACTTAAGAGATAAAGAGATAGCTAGGTCTATTCATAAGCAAATACCCTCACCCAAGAGCCAACAAAGGTAGGATTAGCCCTCAGCCATAATAGGAATTGCCCCAAACTCTCTTGATTACATCATCATCCAGCAAGATTCAACCAAGCCTGGAACTCAAGACAACCTACAAAGTTACCCTTGCATGGGAGTCTGACAACCAATCAGAATAAACAGGAACAGTATCTAAGGTGGGGCCCAAGATAGGATATAAATCTTTCTCACACCCATGTGCTCATTTTGCCCAGGACCTAAAAAACCCATGTGGTCCTGTCCACCATTAAAGCATCTTTCCAAGCAGTCTCCATGTTTCCAGTGTCTTTCTCCCCACTTGGAACTGAACCCAGATGGACATTTCTTCCAACAATTTGGTACCCAAAGATGGGATTCCAAGCTAACCTGACCAATGGACCTGGCCCAGGTAAGCCTCCCTTGCCGGCAGCAGACCCATTGAGTCTGTGGGTGAGTTTTCTTTGACCTTGGCCATTTGTAACAAAGGTTTTGAAGGGGTTTTGAGTGTTGATCTTAAAGGCTGCTTGGAAAAAAAGGTGAGTACCTCTAAATTTTAATTTTTAAAGCCCAGAAAAGCATGGGAAATGTGTGTATGCCTGTGTGTGTGTGAGAGAGAGGGGGCCCTTCTCCCAATCACAGCTGCATTTTGCTCCCTCTGTGCATTTCCTAACTACAGAAATGCTCTGGTCTACCAACAGAGTCTGGAGAGCATGGGGGATTTGCCAGAACACAGGACCTTCTGTTAGGGAAAGGAGAGAGTGTGTGAAAATGGAATGGGGAAAAAAATGAATGAGAGAGTTGAACTTTGGGTAACCAGCTGGGAAGTCACTGAACAAAGCCCTCTGTGTTAGGAGGTGCCCGTACTTGACTGCTTAAAAGCAGCTAGTCCTCCCAGACCCCCAAGGGTCTGAAAACTGACGGCGGATAAGAGGTGCCCATACTTGACTGCTTAGGAAAAGCAGCAGGTCCTCCTGGGCCCCTTTTTGTCCGAAAACCAATGGCAGTGTTCCCTACAAATGAGGTGCCCGTATTCTGCGAGGGAACCAGAGTCCTCGCAGACCTTTTTTGTCTGAAAACTGATGGCGGCAAGCCTGGATAAGTCAAAGTGAACCCCACATCTGAGAGGGAACATGGGAAGCTGTAGCTCAAGGGTAGTGACAGGAACCCCCCTAGGAGATTTAGGAAAAGGTTGTGAGCAAATTGTGTAAAGAGTGGGCTTTGCTCAGGGATGAGGCTGGAAAAGCAATTTGGCTAAATAAAGGTACTTAAAAGAAAAGGGAAATATATAAATAGGAATGTTGGGGGGTTTGTTTGTTTGTTTGTTTCTCTCTTTTCCTCTCTGTCTTCCATGCAACCACATGATATGTTTGTTAAGATTTGTGCCTTCCCTAATTTAACTAAGATTTATGGTGGGAATGGCCGGTGTGTGTGAACCTGAGGGTTCTGTTTTCCTTTTCTGTTTTGTTTCTCTTGTCTTTGTGTGTATATGTGTGTCTAAGGCTTTGTGTGTCCTTAAGATACTTGCAACTGTTAAATGTATTTGATCTCTAGAGACCAGAATTTTAAATTGTTAGGAAAAAAGAAAAAGAAAAAAAGTTGAAGCAATGAGGGGAGAGAAAAAGAGAGAAAAAAGAGGAGCCTTTGCCCTGTGTTTGTCTGCCCAACAAAAACAGAGTAAAGAGAAGTGTTCTTTTTTTCCTTCCCCCTCTGTACTTTTAAGAAAAGTCCAAGGTTATAAGAGAATGTTTTAAGTTCACTTACAGGAAAAGTTTCATTCTTGCATTTACTGTATGGTTTTATCTGTCCATCCTTTTTCTAAAGCATGTGAATCCAGTTTTTTTCTCATCTGTGATGTCCCCATTTTGTTATAACTGGTCTATCTGTTTAATAACTGCAGTACTGATTTTTTTTCTTCTTCAAATCCTGCCTGAAAGCTATCTACCCACCCACTCTATCTCTCCATCTCTTATTCTCCTACAATGCCTTTTCTCACCCACAAAGGGGGGAGGAAGCCTTGTTCTCATGTCTTTCAGCCCTGCACAGACTCTGAAACCTGTGGAAGCAGAACACACAAATCCAGATGCTGCCTCCAGAAGAGACCTTCCATTCATTTAAGCCAGAGAATTGGGTTTGGGTCCAGCCCTCCACCTGAAAGTCATCACAGCAACCAGAGTGGAGCAGACCTTCCCAAGCCTGACTGACCCTTACCACCAAGCCAAGCCTAATGCCTAATGAAAGAAAGGACCCTGAGATGGTCAAGTAAAAGACTAAAAGACTATTTTCAATCCCCAAAAGACAGCTGTAAAGACTATGGGGCAGGGTGGAAATTCATTGTAAGGTTTTCCTTCTCTCATTTATATTGTAATCAGTTAAATGGACTCATGTAGGAATTGTATTTGGGAGTGGTTGCCACAGCAAGTTCTGAACACCTTGAACTTCTGTCAGGTGGGAGGGAAATTTGTCCAGCATGTTCATATTGCCTATATTGTAAAAGTGGATACATATACACACAGAGACACACTCCATTCAGAATTAGACTGAGGCTATCCCCTTCACCTACCCCCATACAAAGCTTCTCCTAGCTTGTTTTTGGTTTTTTGGTTTTTTTGCTCTGTGGCACTAAGGCCCAAACAGTCATATCTCCCTGCTAATTCCACAGGGGCGGGGGATCCCCTTCAGGAAATTCCCTCACTGAAGAAGTAGCAGAAAAAAGATCTCCAAACCCCAAGCCCTGATTGTGCCTCGCAAATGATGCTGCCCAGCTGCCCAGTAAAAGCAGGATATGTTGCACTGGTGGTCTCATTAATAGGAGTCCTAAGGCTCTTTGTGTGTAATTTTAAAAATACTAAATAGCCTGGATTGCACAATGACTAACCTCAATTTGGACTCACAAATCTTGGATGCACTAAAGTAAGAACTAAGGCAGGTTCAGTAACCAATTCTTGGAAATGGGCAGCTTGTAGCAGGAGTGAAATGCTCCCGATTTGGACCGGCTCAGGCGAGTAGGTAGCGATGGTGGCGGGCAGTTCGGAGAACCGGTAGCAAAATTCCCTTTCCCCCCCCATGCCCAGCTGAACCCCGCGATCATCAGAGCTTTTTTTCCTTTTAAATGGCTCTGACCAGCCAAGCTCTGACATCCCAACTGAGTTGCCTGGTAATCAGGCAACTCAGCTTGGATCGCCAGAGCCATGTAAAAGAAAAAAAGTTTCTTTTTTTCTCCCCGCCCCCTCGCAGCCTCCAGCTTGCTTTCCTTAGCTGCTGGTCGCATGACGATCGCAATCCATGCATCAGCAAGCAACTGAATCTCCCTGCCTGCAATCAAGCTCATCGGTGAGCAGCTCTTTCTGTCTGCCTGCCTTCCTGCCTAGACTTGTGGACTTCAACTCCCAGCAAAGCTGGCTGAGGAATTCTGGGAGTTGAAGTCCACAAGTCTTAAAGTTGCCAAGGTTGGAGACCCCTGTTCTATTGGATAAGTTTTTTCCCCCTTTGGGAGCTTTAAAAAAATAGTTAATTGGGGGGTTTTTTTAGTTGTTCTTTTTTTAGACCTAGCCATTTAAAGTTTAGGAAGTTTTAAATTTAGCTGCTTTTATATAAAAATAAAAATAAATTAAAATAAAATAATAATTGTGCAGCTTTCTGAGATTTAGTGTGTTTCTGTAGTGTTTCACTCTAACTACACAAACACACAAAATCTCACAAAGCTGTATGTGGAATTTTGTGTGTGTAAAGTGTGAAAGTTGGTTTTTTGGCCTTTTTGTGGCTGTGTGAGGTTCCTGCTTGTTGCAGGGGCCATTTTGGGTCTAGCACAGCTGCTTTTACATTGTGGGTGAGCCAGTTGTGTTGTGTTGTGTGTGTGTGTAAAGTGTGAAAGTTGGTTTTTTGGGGGGCTTTTTGTTGCTGTGTGAGGTTCCTGCTTGTTGCGGGGCCATTTTGAGTCTAGCACAGCTGCTTTTACATTGTGGGTGAGCCAGTTGTGTTGTGTTGTGTTTTGTAGGTTAAAAAAGGGCAAAGAAGTGACATTGACTTGGCCACGCCCACCCAGTCACCTTACCACCAAGCCGTGCCCACTAATTAAGCCATGCCCACAGAACCGGTAGCAAAAATTTTTAGATTTCACCCCTGGCCTGTAGTTATTTAAAAGAAAACCATGGCTGTGAAGAATTTTGGGACTTGTGCTTGCTTGAAACCTGACTGGAAGCTCGCAGAAAGGGATATCTAACATCATAAAATAATTGGCATGGAAAATTGGATACTGTAAATTTCTTTCCAGAACTTTTGCCCTAGCTGCTAGACCTTCATGGTTGAAAGCTCTCCTTTTGGGAGCCACTGAAGGAAACCTTTTCTGCTGCCTCTATCAATGCCTTCCCCTTTGCATCCGAAAAATTAAAAGCACCCATCAAGTCTTCCTGATCTGATCAATTTTTAATCTTTTAACAATAACAGGTTTGTTCCACTCACGTATTTTGGCAAAAAGGGGGGATTATAGGAAGTTAGTACAAAGTTACCCCTGCATGGGAGTCTGACAACCAATCAGAATACACAGGAACAGTATTTAAGGCGGGGCCCAAGATAGGATATAAATCTCTCTCACACCTATGTGCTCATTTTGCACAGGACCCAAAAAACCCATGTGGTCCTGTCCACCTTCCAAGCAGTCTCCATGTTTCCAGTGTCTTTCTCCCCACTTGGAACTGAACCCAGATGCACATTTCTTCTAACACTCTTTTTTAAAAAGATGTCCAGGTTTATCGGCTTTTAACATTCCTAAACTGATAAACAGGCTGGAGATTAGCTCCAGATAAGAAAACGGTTTGTTAGTTCAGATTGGGGTCTGATTTATCTCTTTTGTGAACTCCAACCAACCTTTTTCCTTACAATTTACGCCTCTTCTGACGTCAGACCTCATTTTAATGAACATGTGTGATATTATGGGATGCAAATTTGTAACAGGTTTGACTACATGTAACTGATTTCCTATGCAAAGGGGAGGTTACTTTTATCCTGTCCAATCAACTTTCCTCTTGCATTTTCTTTGTTGTGTTAACAATAAAAAGGAGTGAAACATGGAGCTTGAGGTTCTCTCGCTCTTTTTTCATAGAGAGATCCCACTTTATCAGGGTACCCTAATAAACTGCCTTCAAATGATCTTCCAACTCGGTTGCTTATTGGATAGGTAAACCGAGGCAGAATTTAGGGCCAGATTGGGCTATCACTACTAAACACTTGTTCCATATTCTCTATATTTTAGGAACACTGATGGACCGTGCGCTTTGCATGCAGAATATTCAAAATGCAATCCCTGAAATTTCCAGATGGGGATGAAAAAACTGGCCTAGAAAGTTATGGTCAGTTAATGGCTAATTTCATTTAATTACATTTTTACTTTAAATGTAAGCATTTAAAGAACATAGAAAGGACCATAGCAGGGAGGTCATGCTTCAGTGGCAGAGGCCTGTTCAAAAGAATTAGATTGCAGGTGATGCATAAAACCATATTAGATGCTTTCTGATCTTGTTTGCTTGTTTGTATCTCACCTTTATTTTTTTGAGCCGTGGTAGTGCAGTGGTTAGAATGCAGCACTGCAAGCTACTTCTGCTGACTGCCGGCTGCAATTCGGCAGTTCAAGTCTCACCGGCTCAAGGTTGACTCAGCCTTCCATCCTTCCAAGGTGGGTAAAATGAAGACCCAGATTATTGGGGGCAATATGCTGACTCTGTAAAACTGCTTAGAGAGGGCTGTAAAGCACTGTGAAGCAATATATAAGTCTAATTGCTATTGCTATTTTTACAAATAACTGGGGTGGCAAACATATGCAACAGACCTTCCTCCTCCTATTTTCCCCACAATAATCACCCTGTTGGGCTGAAAGAAAGTGATTGTTCCAAAGGTCCCCAGCCTGCTTTCATGTCTAAGGCAGAACTTGGACTCACAATCTCCTGTTGAAGAACCTCTATTCATTCATTTCAGGAGCCGCAATATAATTTGTTTGGGATACTTTAACTTGTGAGCAGCAAGCCATTGCTGCTGTGAAACATAACTAGGTTTATTTTGTGTGGAGAATTAGAAAGAATTAAATGATAGATGATAATTTATCATAGATAGATAGATAGATAGATAGATAGATAGATAGATAGATAGATAGAGATAGAGGATAATTTATCATACTACAGAGGAATTATTGAGTCTGTCATCTGCACCTCCATAACTGTCTGGTTTGGCTCTGCAACCAAACAAGACAAACACAGACTTCATTAGAACTGCAGAAAAAACAATTGCTACCAACCAGCCTTCCATTGAGAACCTGTATATAGGACGAGTCAAAAAGAGGGCTGTGAAAATATCTACACACCCTTCACATCCTGGACATAAACTGTTTCAACTCCTACCCTCAAAACGATGCTATAGAGCACTGCACACAGAACAACTAGACACCAGAACATTTTTTCCCGAACGCCATCACTCGGCTAAACAAATAATTCCCTCAACACTGTCAAACTATTTACTAAGTCTGCACTACTATAAATCTTCTCTTCCTTACTAGTATCTATCTCTTCCCAGTTATTACTATAACCATGTGCTTGTATCTTTCAACTTATATTGTTTTTACTTGTTTCCTAGTACAATTTGATAGCTTATTAGTAATCTTGACTATCACTAAGTATTGTATCTTTTTATTCTCGATGAATGCATTTTATTCTCCCTATGTACACTGAGAGCATATACACCAAAGACAAATTCCTTGTGTGTCCAATCACACTTGGCCAATAAAGAATTCTATTCTATTCTATTCTATTCTATTCTATTCTATTCTATTCTAACAATCACGTGTATCAGTGATGGAATAGGGAGGGGGATATAAAATTAGATAGTGAAGGTCAATGTGGGACCACATTCCTTTGTTTTCAGAAATGTTATGCATGGTCCCACTGACCTTCACGGGTTGCTGGGATGAAAACGGATAATTTAATTCAGTGGCCAAATTCCTTTCCCAGAGCACCTTATCAGTAGAAATTATACCAAGTGAGAAGTTTAATTAGTGGAAGTTGAAACCCGAAGGACAGTAGAAATCTCCCCCGCAGAACAGAATGAGACAAGAGTTAACTGTGCCAGCAACAGAATAAACAAGACACTCCCAACCAGTCAGATCATATTTCCTTAGCAACCATTTGCCCGTCTTCTGATTAATAGTATCTACCTTTAGCTGACGAAACTGCAGTTGTCAATAACGTGATTTCTTACCGTAAACCTTTTAAAACCCTTGTCTTAAAACAAATCGGATGCTTGATTTGGAAAGGAATATCCTTTATTCTTCAGAATAAAGTTATTAAAAGAGATTTCCGGTCTCGCGTGCTTAATTGGCTTTGCATGCCAGTGCAAAGGACCCAGCGTGCCATGGGAGAACATCAGTGAGAAAGACCTTCAGAAGTTCCTGTTTTCCCATTATTGACATTAATGAGTTATATTATTTCAAGACTGGCCGTGTTTTGAATACTGAAGACTGGCTATCAGCAGATTGCTGGGGGCTGACACAGTAATAACTCACCATGCAATTAAAAGTTTTCCTGGCTATCAATAGACATCCTCAGTCCTGCCCCAACTAGTGATATAAAGACCCAGCAATCTGGCTTCTATCTAGCTTTTATATATGCGAACGAGAAAGGTAAATATTTTGATGAGGTCATTCACTCATTACCGTATTACTCACTATTGGTCATGGAATATCTTGAAGCCTCCCAAAGGTCTATAAAAAAAAAATGCTTGAGCAATGTATAATTCTTTTTATTTAGTATACTTACCAACCTCTTTACATGGTCATTTTCTGGGAAAATAAGCTATAGCTTCATTTAGTCCTGAAATTCAAGATAATCTTCTCTAAAAAGACCACTTGCATACCAGAATTGAACCTCAGACTATAAATTGGGCAGATAATGAGGTACACATCAAATCCTCTTCAAAACTGAAAGTGCCTCTTACATGTACTCAAAAAAAAAAAAAAAATGAAAACACAGAAGCCTTGGCCTAGGCAACTGTTTCCATGGAGAAAAGAGATTAAGCCCATCTGAGCTAACGTGAATGGAGAGGACAAACACCAACCCGCGGAGAATTACCTCATGCGATATAATTGGCATGTTAATTAAGAAATACTGGTTGCTGATTTAGGCAGAGGTTTGTCCACCGAGCTTGCTGCTTGGCTCCCGGACGTTTCGTTACCAAACTAGGTATCAACTTCAGCGAAGAAGGGGGGGTTGTTCTGTTTTGGAGGGGGTGTGAAGTGTCTTGTTCATTTATATAGGACCTGGGTGGGTGGTTGGCCTTGCGACTGGTTGAATCACAGGACTGATTGAATCACTAGACTGACTGAAACACAAGGCTGGTTGATTCACAAGGCTGGTTCTGGTCTTATGACTTGTGACTGCTTGCTGTGAGGTGCGAAATTCAGCTGGTGAAGGGGGTGGTTGGTTCTGTCATCGATTGATGTTTCGGATGGTCCGCTTCCTTATTGGTTCGTACACTGGTTCTATGTCAGTACGTTTGTTGATGGACTCCTTGGTAGATCCAGTCACAAGATCAAACAATTACCCAGGACCAGGGTTGGGCTGCTGGAGGTACGCAGGGGTTGGGGAGAACCTGTGGCTAAGGTTCTCTGCAGTTCGGAGAACCCCCAAATCCCACTCCTGGCTGGCTCCTCCCACCCCGCCCCACCCCTCCCAGGAGTCCCCACGCGGCCCATTTTGGATACAGGTAAGTGCAGGTCGTGCACGGAGGCTCGGGGAGGGCAAAAAGACGAGCCTACTGGAAGTTCAGGAAGGCCGGAAACGGGCCTCTTTCTGGCCTCCAGAAGACCTCCGGAGCCTGGGGAAGCTGTTTTTGCCCTCCCGGAGGCTCCTGGAAAGCCTCCAGAGCCCGGGGAGGGCAAAAACGCCCCCCTCCCACTGTGGTGCAGGAGGCTGACTTAGGCCACGCACACCATGGCCACACCCACCCAGCAACCAGGCAGAGAACCCCTTGCTAAAATTTTTGAAGCCCATCCCTGCCCAGGACCTATATAAATGAGCAAGACTCTTCACCTCCCCCACACACAAAAAAACCATGGCTGAAGATGTTACCGAGTTTGGTAATGAAACATCCGGGAGCCAAGCAGCAAGCTCGGAGGACAAACCTGAGCTACAAATATTCTCCACAATTTCTATACAGGTTGCTGATTTCTTCCTACCCAACTCATGTTCCAGAGAGTGGAGGTCAAAGATTGATCAATTTCACTGTGATACTATCTGAAAAAGTATCGACAGGAGGGGCGTTAGATGGATCAGATAATCAGACCCATAAATTGACTAGGAAATTGTGATTTTCCACAATTTCTGGAGTAGCAGAACCCGGAAGAGAACAGCTAGCCGGTGCGCATGTGCACCGGCCAGCTGCTCTCTTCCTGGCTACTGCACACAACGGAACCCAGAAGAGCAGCTGGCGATGGCACGTGTGCCCACAGAGAAGGCTCTGTGTGCCACCTCTGGCACACATGCCATAGGTTCGCCATCACAGTCCTAGGAGTTTGTCTGAGCTAAGTTTGGTTGATGTTTCTGAGGGTGATGCAATGTCCTTAGGAGATTGTGCAGTGTAGTGAGCTCTGTGTCTTAGTGGGTTAATCCTAATATGTCCTGGAGGGTCATGTCTTAATCCCTTCACCCTGGAGCTGAAGGTCTTTTGTTTTGTAGATAAACTGGCCCAGTCTTTCTTAATGGGCACAAAATATCTGTTGGAGGCAGGGAGCTGGGGCTCTGAGTTTCTGTCTCCCTTAAGATTTTTTATTTCTCTTTTAAGGGAAATATTTTATCCTGCCTTTTTTTAAATACCCCTTAAAATATTTCATTCTTCTAGAAAGGGTGTCTTCTCACATTATATTGTAGATTTGTATGTTATTGCCTGTAGAGTCAGATGACTAAGCTAAAAAAAGACATACAGTAATACTGTCTGGAAGTCCAGGTTTACTTCAGACCTTCATAAAGACAGAGGACTCCATACTAATTTACATAACTATCTCTATTACTTTAAGAGATGCTAATACCAATGTGCGCTAAGATCAGAAATAGATTGTTTCCCTGCTCTATGAAGCCACCAGAATTTTATTCATTTTTGCACGTATGTATGTGTAGGCAATGAAAGATATGTAGTCAGAATCAACTACAGAAGAATTTCAGACAAATACCAAAGCAAAAATGAGCACATCAAAATAGAAATGTAGACACAGAGGAGGAAGACAGTGTGATGGATTCCAGAAGAGACAATAATTCATTCTAAAATCCCCCACATTCTTCAAGACTTAGATTTCCATTTAAAAGGCCATTAAATACTGCAGATCTTTCTTCTTACAAATCACTTAGCCCTCTGGATGTTCCTGAAGTAGATTCCCCTTCATCCACTGTTATTTTTCATGTTAGGAGCTGCAGATGCTTCAATAAGTCAATATGACCCCACATTTTGTACTCACAAAAACTCTAAAATATTCAGCTTTGCCATTTGTTGTTTTACATTTTCTGATAAAAGGAGCATTTAAATATATTTAGTCTTATATTATAATGCTATTTTTTTCATTCAGAATACCCTAAAAACTATAGTGACCTTGAGCCAATCACTCTCTCTCAGTTCAACCCACCTCACAGGGTTGTTGTGGTAAAGAAAATAGGGGAAGAAGGAGTACAGCACGGGTGAAATTCAGTAGGTTCTGGAGAACCGGTAGCGGAAAATTTGAGTAGTTCGGAGAACCAGCAAATGCCACCTCTGGCTGGCCCCAGAGTGGGGTGGGAATGGAGATTTTGCAATATCCTTCCCTCAGGAGTGGGGGGGGAATGGAGAGTTTGCAGTATCCTTCCCCTGGAGTGGGGAGGGAATGGGGATTTTGCAGTATCCTTCCCCTGGAGTGGAGAGGGAATGGGGATTGTGCAGTATCCTTCCCCTGGAGTGGGGAGGGAATGGGGTTTTTGCAGTATCCATCCCCTGGAGTGGGGTGAAAATGGAATTTTGCAGTATCCTTCCCCTGCCACGCCCACCAAGCCACATCACGCCCACCAAGCCACACCCACAGAACTGATAGTAAAAAAAATTGAATTCCACTACTAGAGTAATCCTCAACATACAACAGTTCACTTAGTGACTGTTCAAAGTTACAAAAATGTGACTTATGACAGTTTTTCACAGTTACAACCTCTGCAGAATCCCCATGATCATGTGATCAAAATTCAGAGGCTTGCAACTGATTCATACTTATGACTGTTGCATGGTCCTGGGATCATGTGATCACCTTTTGAGAATGGGGAAGTCAGATTCACTTAACAACCAAGTTACTAACTTATCAACTACAGGGATTCACTTAACAACTGAGTTGTTGTTTACAATCTGAGAAAGGTTGTAAAATGGGGCAAAAATCACTTAACAAATATCTCACTTAACATCAGAAATTTTGGGCTCAATTGTGGTTATAAATCGAGGACTACCTATATTATCTCCATTTGCCATGTTGAGTTAATTATAAAATAATCAAGGCAGGATAAAAATAAATTAAATAAACAAATAAATAGTCAATGAACTATGAAAACTGCTAAGAAGAGCATAAGTACCTGTGGGCATGTATTAACAGCCATTTTCTCATTGATTTCCATTTTAGGAATTTTTTTAATTTTTTAATTTGTTTATTTATTTATTTTTCTTTAGAATGCATTTTCTTTATTAGCTCATAATATAAAATACAAAAATACAAAAGCAAGTAGTAAGAAACACAAGGGAAGGGAAGGAGAAGAGAAGAGAAGAGAGAAGTGTGGAAGAGAGGGAGAGAGGGAGAAAAGAAAAAACAAGGCATTGACTCCCAACTCTCTCTATTGCAGTAGAATAAGACATTAACATCGAACCTCAAGTTTTTACTTTTCTATAATAGTACAATCTAGCCATGTCTATAACAACAAATCAGTCTAATTAGTAAAACCCAAAATCAAAGTTTCATTTTTTTCCCGCCTCAAGCAGAAAGTCCAGAAGTGGTTTCCAAATAGAAACAAAAGTACTTTCTTTGATCAGAACAGTCAATTTAGCCATCTCTGCTAAATCCATCAATTTTTGCAGCCATGCATCTATGGTGGGAACATTTTAGCAATTTTTTTGAATGTAATCTATGTATTCTTATGCTTTGTTTTTAATACCGTGTTTCTCCAAAAATAAGACCCTGTCTTATATTTTTTTGAACTCTGAAATAAGTGCTTGGCCTTATTGCCATGCACTCAAAAGCCCAATTAGGCTTATTATCAGAGGATGTCTTATTTTGGAGGAAACAGGATATTAACCCAATTTTTTTTAAAAAAACCACAGTAAATGCAAATTATTATATTTTACTGTCATTCATTATTTTAAAAAAGCAAAAAGCTCTCTAAATAAACCTGCCAGGTCATAGATTTTTAAGACTCACTACTGATTTACTGATCTTTAATCATATAATTTTCACACACTGAGCCAGATCATAGTTCCTGAAACATGATGACATCAATATGAGATGTCTCTCGTATCAAATAAGTATCATAAAGAAATGCCAGTTGCCAAAACGGAATTTTTGATCAAGTTTTTGTAACTGTGATTCATGAGTCAGATGAAAATAGATCCTAATTACTAGGAAAAGTTCATTGAAACCCTCAAATGGTAGAAATTAAAGTAGACATTAGCAACGTAATTAAGAACTGCATCTCATTTCTTCAAGGGTCAAATGCTTTCAAAAAAACAAAATATGAACAATAAAAGCAATGAATGAGAATACAAGACTAACAATGATAATATATTACCATACTACCAGTGTAATACATAGTCAAAATATTCCCAAGATGTCAAAATGTTCCCAAATGCAAAGCAGGTTATTACATAACCAAGCCGATTTTTTGTGTTGGTTAAGTCTATCACCATTAAGACTATCACTTAATAGTCATTAAGTGAATTCGCAGTCATTAAGCAAACCCATTATTTGCTATAGAGCATAACCACTGGTTTTCAGCAAAAATGCCGTAAATCACAGTTATGCAACTGTGGGTCTCTACATATGGCCATATGTTGCTACATATAGTAACACATGAACTCTAGTACTCCGTTCTATCCTGGTACTAACTATACAAGACAATGAGACAATTAAGCATGTCTATCATCCTATCCTGTGTTTTTCTGGACAGTCCAAGTGTACTTGAAGGTGATAGGTTTAGTCTAATAAAACAACAGAATGAAATAAACTTTTAATTTCTCATGTCCTCCCAGCCACTTTTGATGGGGCATCACTGAGAGCACCAGTTTGGTCTAGTGGTTAAGGCACCAGGCTAGAAATCAAGAGACCATGAATTGAAGTCAGTGGTGGGTTTCAAAAAATTGTAATACCAATTCTGTGGGTGGCTTGGTGGGCGTGGCATGGTTTGGTGGGTGTGACTTGGTGGGCGTGGCAGGGGAAGGATACTGTACAATCTCCATTCCCTCCCCAATCCAGGGGAACGTTACTGCAAAATCCCTATTTCCTCCCTTATCAGCTGGGACTTGGGAGGCAGAGAATACATGGTGGTGGGGTCAGTCAGAATTTTTACTACCGGTTCTCCAAACTACTCAAAATTTCCACTACCGGTTCTCCAGAACTGGTCAGAACCTACTGAAACCCACCTCTGGTTCAAGTCCTATCTTAGCCATGAAAGCCAGTTGGATGACCTTAGGCCATACCCACCAGACAAGGTTGTTGTTGTGGGGAAAATAAGAGGAAGAAGGTGTGTTAGATATGTTAGTCACCTTAGGTTATTTGTAAAAATAATAAAAGCAGGATATAAATAACCAAATAACCAAATAAAATAAATCACTGGTATAGAATGGAGTATTTTCCTGCTCATTCAGACATGACTCCTTACTGATGTTTACAAACAAATGGATCGTTTTAGCATAACTCTTTTATTAAGCTACGACTAGTTATGAAACTAATTATCAATGAATATATTCATAATAGCTGTTTGGTACTCAAACATAGATATTTTACTAGGTTTGGTGAAGTTTTTTCATATTTCTTTCTTTCACGTTTATTTTTTTCATGTACCATCCCAACATGAATGGGAAAGTGGAAAAGTTCATAACACTGAAAAAAGGGAGGATTGATTGAAGAATAGAAGCCTAACCATCATATGAGAAGAATGTATAGAGTTGTAGTCAATCAATCTCTCAAAAAGAGAGATTGCTAGAAATGATATAGAAGACAACAAAAGTTATAGAAAAATGATTCAATTTAATAGAAATAAAGCAAAGGACAGAAAAATATTTATCATAATACCGTGGCACCAGAGGTAGAATTCAGCAGGTTCTAACCAGTTCTGGAGAACCGGTAGCGGAAATTTTGAGTAGATTGGAGAACTAGCAAATACTACCTCTGACTGGCCCTGCCCCCATCTATTCTCTGCTTCCCAAGTCCCAGCTGATTGGGAAGAAATGGGGATTTTGCAGTAACCTTCCCCTGGAGTGGGGAGGGAATGGAGATTACAGTATCCTTCCCCTGCCATGCCCACCAAGCCATGCCACACCCACCAAGCCACACCCACAGAACCGGTAGTAAAAAAATTTGAAACCCACCATTGCATGGCATAGGATAAACTCTGAAACTGAATGATAAAATAATTAGGATAAAGTAAAAAAGAAGTTATGCCTACTCAACCAAATGTATTGATGGCCTGTAATCTGAAGATCTTTAAAGGATTATTAGACAAATTTAGAGGCCAGGAGCTTCTAAAAGATAATGGCTAAAGAAGATAACAGTCAGGGGAAAATCCAAATTTATTAGCAACAAAGCTGCATTCAGTAGAAATTGAACAGACAACATGCCACAAAGCATTTCACTTTAGGATCCAGAGGTTTATTAGAATTTAGACTAGGTTTCTGTACTATATATAGCCTATAGGTTGATATTCAGTGAGTTAAATCTGACTCTTTTTTCAAAGACCTGTTTTGCTGGTCAATGAACAAAATAAATTGACTAATTGGCCAATTGAGGCTGTGTCCTTGGTAATCTATTTGTGAAGAGTTCTTTTATATTGTTAATTGAGGTAAGCCTAATACTCTGAATCCAGTGTGAGCATCCTCTCTATCAGTCAGCTGTTTTTTAAAGAAGCTGCAACTTTAAGGAAAATCTGCTATGCAAAATGTTAAGCATTCTTGCCTCAAGATCCAAATACTGCAGACCTGGAATTGCTGGTAGTCACCCACCCAAAAATTAGCCACATATGATCCGACTTAGCTTTTTTTTTTTTTTAATGAACGAAGATCAAGTATGCTGCCATTTGCTGCAGATGCTATAATAAACTAAAGGCATTAAAGCATTTATTCAGAGAAACCTCCTTAAATTTGACTAGATTTGTATGTACATGTAATCTTTGCACAAAACCACCTCCATAAGGTAATCTAAATCCTTTTTAAAATGTTCAGGATTTTTAAAAACTCACTTTCCTTTTATGTAATTCAGTTTTGAAAACATCACACAGAGGCAGCGCACAATAAAGTATTTTCTTGCCTGAAATTGCAGGAATTTGGCAGAATTACTGCAGTTTTGCTCCCAGTCATAAATCTTACACAATTTTGAAGATTTTGCCCCTGAAAAATTAGAAACTGCATCCTTTCATTTAAAACAGAACATTCCTTAGGCTTCAAGGGAAAAGGCTGAATACATCAGTTGCCTCATTATACAGAAACCCAAAGCTGTGTAGTAAATGGCATTCCACAGTCTAAATATATTGCCTCCCAAGTCAACAATTTTAGTTCAGAGAACTGCTGACACATATCTAGCTTTATTTAGATATTTTTCTGTAAGGCTGTGCAGTAATCCAGATTTGAAGGACAAAATGTGATTTGTGGGTATGCCCATAACATTTAGCAGGAACAGTTTAAAACAGCTAATCTATTCCTATGCAGCTGTCTTCTGCGGTTCCTGTAAAATCCTGGGGAAACACATATTTAATTTCAGGTGTTCCAGGTAGGTGCTATGCATGTGGCCATCTGCACTGCATATTTTGCCCTCTGCATCCAGATTTCTTCTATGTAGTCCTCCTTTAGCGACTGCCTCATTTGGTGACCTACACAGTTACGATGGTGATGAAAACGCAACTTTGTTATCAAGCCTTGCATTTATGACTTTTGCAGGTCTGCAAAGCTAAGGAAAGCTGAAATAAGATTGCAAGCACAGTTGTGGTTTCATTTAGCAACCGCTTTGCTTAACTATGAAGTTGCTGGTCCCAATTGTGATCACTAAACTTGGTCTACCTGTATACTCCAGTCTCTGATGCAAGGAATAATAGAAACCAAAAACAAAAGAAAGGTCCCTGAAGCTGTATGATTTGGGGGGCAGGGGGGATATCATTTATAGACCAGTGGTGTTATTCAGCCAGTTCTAGTGAACTGGTAGCGACGGCTGTGGGAGGCTCCGCCCACCCACCCTGACGTCATCACCAGGGGTGGGTTCTACTTACCTTTACTACCGGTTCACATCGTGCCCACGCACACTCTTATGCAGATGCGCAGAAGCTATGATGACGTCCGGGTCAGTGGGCGGAGCCTCCCGCTGGTTTTACTACCGGTTCTTGCAAACTGGTCTGAACCGGGGGCAACCCACCACTAGTCATCACATCCCATTTTTGATGCTCTGTGCATGCGCGGAAGGCTCTGCGTATGCACGCAGGTGGCACATATGAGCGAAGTGTGCACACGTGCGTGCTCACATTTGCGGACTGGTAGTGAAGGTAAGTTAATACCACCCCTGTTATAGACTTAAGAGAAACACAACCATACCTCCTAGATAAATAGGCATAAGGAGGAAGTATCCATTCTTGAATAACAGATATTTTTTTAAAAATCCAAAGCAAAACTAAACATGTCAACTATATGACTAGAACCAAAGCTGAAGTTTTAAAAATATAAGTGGCAATTAAAAGAAGGACAGAACAGCATTAGGTTAAAAGGTGGAGTTAACTTTTCCTACAGCAAATTCTGGCAAATCCTGAAAATCCTATTTGCAAAAGGGGTGGGGGAAACCCCTACAGGCTGCATTTTAATATGCATACTAATTTAATCAATGCATATAACATCAGACCTAGTTTAGCCTCAATACATGCTACAGTATGTTCTAGTTACTTCCAGGACCTTCCAATCTGTAAAAGATTTTTTCCTGGAAATCTTCACTTAACATCATCAATTCAATGACCATTCAAAGTTACAACAGGATCAGACAAAGGGATTGTCCCCAAAATTGGTGGGATTGTCATTGTAAGTGGGCACGGTTGTGTGATTTCTCTCTTTATGACCACTTTGCTTAACAAAGAAGTCCCAGTTATCATCATTAAGCCATGGTGACCTGTGATGACTTTTTAAAGGGGAAGTATTACTATGCTGAAGGGACGCGGTGACTCAGTGGCTAAGATGCTGAGCTTGTAGATCGAAAGGTCAGCAGTTCAGCAGTTCGAATCCCTAGTGCCACATAACAGGGTGAGCTCCCATTACTTGTCCCAGCTTCTGCCAACCTAGCAGTTCGAAAGCACGTAAAAAATGCAAGTAGAAAAATAGGGACCATCTTTGGTGGGAAGGTAACAGCGTTCCGTGCGCCTTTGGCATTTAGTCATGCCGGCCACATCACCACAGAGACGTCTTCGGACAGCGCTGGCTCTTCGGCTTTGAAACAGAGATGAGCACCGCCCCCTAGATTTGGGAACGACTAGCACATATGTGAGAGGGGAACTTTACCTTATTACTATTTTATCATTTTCATCCCAAATTATTTGGATGCATTTATGTTTTCATGTATTTTTAATTGGTGTTGTCTTAAACTGACCTAACTACTGGAATTAGATGTTGCATAGTATTTTTCCTACAGCCATAAACGTGTTCTGTACTGGCAACCAGTCGTGTTGCTTCAAAATTATCCCGTAGTCTGAGTATGGAGACCCATACACGAGGACAGTATTACAAGTTGTGCGTAGTACATCAATAGGGGAGACCACTCCGGACACTGAAATGCCAGAGGTCAAAACATATTGGAAATGGTTAACATGCTGAGCAGAGTGTTATAAACTTCATTACACGATGATTTGAGGCACATCCCCCAAAGTGCCCTGAACAATGAATAATGTGTCTGTATGTTTGTATGTTTTTGCTTGTGTTGGGGGGGGGGAGGGGGGAAGGAGGGAAGGAAAGAGAGAGATCCATATTCATTAGCTTGCTAATATACAGTATATGTTACCATATATAGCTTGGCAGTTTTCCATTTAGAACATACGCACATTCGAGTAACTTGGGTGTTTCTTATCACAATATGAAGCTTCTGCATACTCCCTGCTTAATCATTTCTAACAGAAGTTGTGGTTTAGGGAGTAGGTATATATCCTTGAGGTTACTTGAAGTTAAACTTTCTATGCAGGCTAAGGTGGATGCTTTCTTCATTCAAAGCACAACTTTTATGAAGAATTTTGCTTAAAAGTCTAAGAATGAATCAATCAATCAATCTGTGTGTGGTGTATATGTCTTTGTGTGTATCTATATGTGCGTGTGCGTGTCTATATCAGTGGTGAAATTCAAATTTTTTTGCTCCTGGCTCTGTGGGCATGGCTTGGTGGGCGTGGGTTGGTGGGCGTGGTAGGGGAAGGATACTGCAAAATCTCCAGTTTCACCCCACCCCAGGGGAAGGATTCTGCAAAATCCCCATTCCTTCCCCACTCCTGGGTGAAGGATATTGCAAAATCTCCATTCCCATCCCACTCTGCGGCCAGCCAGAGGTGGCATTTGCAGATTCTCTGAACTACTCAAAATTTCTGTTACCAGTTCTCTGAACTACTCAAAATTTCCACTACCTATCAGAACCTGCTGGATTTCACCCCTATATATATATGTATGTATATATACATCTGTATATGTATGTATGATATAAGAGTAAAATTCTATCATAACAACATTGATATAACACGAGTGTGTTGACACTGCTGAGTTTCATGTTGATCAGAAAAAAAAAGGAATGGCAACAAAATTGAGGACTTTGTTGTACCAAGGCTAAATGGCAACCACTAACTATAAGACCAACTCCACAACCGGAGTTTACTGTGTTGAGGCTCAATCAGCAAGCCACAGTGCACCCAATAAAATCAACCACTTTCTATCCCCGTACGGAATGACATAGATGCTGACACAGCACCAGCAGCCCTTTGCTCTGCTTTCCCCAGAAAGCTTAAAAAATGATATTTGTAGATGTTTCTATACAAAATGAGGTCCTGCTGAATTCACTGGGGCTGAAGAATGCAGCCTCAAGGAAGTAACAGATCCAGGAAGGCCCCAGGATTCTCGTGATGGATTTTAAGTATACAAATGAATAGACACAAGAATGCAGCAGGTGAAGAGAAGATTATCCTAAAAAAAAGGCATCACCCAGAGCCTCATTGTTTGAGTTGGGCAGTCTTACAAAACATATGAATGAATAAATAAGTGAACAACCTTATGGCAACAATACCAGAATTACTTCACGCCAATAAAAATAAGCTGTATCTTTTTTTTTTCCTGGTTAGTGTAGCTGCTTCTTAAATTACTTCTAGATGCCTCTGCAGTGTGTACAAAGTGGCTGTGCAAACATACACATGCAAATATAGTCTCAGGAGATGGCTGGCTGGGGAATTCTGGGAGTTGATGAAGTCCACAATTCCTAAAATCGCCAAGATTGGACACCCTTGCTTTATATATTCAGAAGTACTTCACCCAATAGAAAACCTACGAGCAGTAGAAAACTAAAAAGCTGTGCAAATTCTCCCTGCACTCTTTACAGGGTTTGTGTGTATTGTACATTGCAATGCTAAGACTGGATTATCACAGGGTAAATCCAATTAGGAGATTACTTCCAAAACTGATAAGGTTTATCAAGCTATTAATTCAAACCCATTTTACTTGATTGTATTTCAGACCAGTTAATTTTTAACACAATCAATTCAACTAAAAAAATAGCACACTGCTTTTTTTTGTGTGTGTATATAAATAAAGCTATCAGTTAGTTAAAGAAATCTTACGGGCTTTAAGCAAATCACTTGAGTAAATGTAAATGTATCTGCATGGGATTTACCCAAAGACATGAAGAAAGCACTTTGTTTTAAGAGATGCTGTCGTGTTTAGAGGAAATGTTTTAGAAGAAATATGAGTGTCACTTTACAAAATAGGCTCAGTAACTTTTCTTTTGCACTTTGCACTGAACCAATTTATTTATTTATTATTTATTTATTGGTTCGATTTATATGCCGCCCTTCTCCGGAGACTCAGGGCGGCTTATAATGCGTTAAGCAATAGTCTTCATACTTTTACTGCTTAGTAGGGCTTTCGGCCCCCCCTAAGCAGTGTTCTTTTTTTATACAAAGTCAGTTTATTGCCCCCACAATCCGGGTCCTCATTTTACTTACCTCGAAAGGATGGAAGGCTGAGTCTCTTGCATGTCTCTTTACTGTGGGCATGTTTTAAGCAAAACATTAGTTGGTTTATCCCAGGGGTTGGCAACCTTAAACACTCAAAGAGCCATTTGAACCCATTTCCCACAGAAAAGAAAACATCAGGAGCCACAAAACCCTTCCCATGCCTGACTATTTCCTGAGCGGCCACAGAACTAGCATATGTAGTTGAATTAAACATTCTGTTTTCTTCTGAAACTTTTCTTTTCTTGGATTTATCCATGGTTGGCCTACTGGGGGTCGAAAAGCTCATTAAATCGTGTGCCTGCGGGTATCACACATTGGCAGTTGTGATGTTTATTTTGAGTGACAGGGAGCCGCAATAGAGGGGTGAAAGAGCTACATGTGGCTACAGAGCCACGGGTTGCTGACCCCTGATCTATCCTATTTATATACATTATTTTGTTATGATGGATTTTAATATCAGAATTTACAGGTAGTTCATGATTTACAACTCTTCAGTGAACTGTTCATTCAAAGTTACAGTGGCGTGGAAAAAAGTGATTTATGACCATTTTTCACACTTACGACCATTGCATCTTTCCCATGATCAAAATTCAGATGCTTGGCAACTGACTCCATGATTGGAACTGTCATTGTTGGACCTGCTCTCATCATTGCTTGACTTGCTGCTTGACTGGAACTGTTGATTGGAACTGTTACTGTCGTGTGTGAAGATGTGGATGGATATGCTACCATCGTGATTTGTTACCATCGTGAATTGCTGTTTATTACCGACTGCTGTTTGTCTGGTAAGAAGATATTTGTAACTTCGGATTGATTTGAATCGCTAAAGACTTGGATTGACTAAAAGACTATGCAATTGTTTTTCACTACAAAGTAAAAGCTTTGTTAAACCAGTTTGTATGTATTGTATTCATTGCTCTCAGTACCGTTTCTCTGTGCACTTACTCTGCTGGTTGGTAACACAACAATATCCTTAACACTCCTATTTATGACGGTTACAGTGTTCCGGTGGTCATGTGATCACCTTTTGCAACTTCTGACGAGCAAAGTCAATGGGCAAGCCAGATTCACTTAACAACTGTGCTGATAACTTAACAACTGCGGTGATTCACTTAACAACTGCAGCAAGAAAGGTCGTAAAATGGGGCAAAATTTACTTAACAACTGTCTCGCTTAGCAACATAAATTTTGTGATCATACGTCAAGGACTATCTGTACTATTTTATGAAAATGCTCAGAATTATCTGTAAAATTATAAAATTACCACTGTTACATCTCTTTATGTAACAGCTTCCAAGCACCACCCTGATGCTTCTTCTGATGAATGCATATGAAGTATATATTGCTATAGCTAGAATATTTGGACATCAGCAGTGAACACATTGGATTTACCTCTCTTCCAGGCAATTGAGAAGTTTCTTCATTACTCACATACTCAGGTGGCCACTGGAAATGATCTTCCTTTATCTTCACTTCCTGGTTTATGAATACTGTATATGTCATCCTCCTCCATGCCAACCTGCCTAGTCATTCTCTTGCTCCTGATGAGCTACTCAGCAAGGCCTTGTTTTTCCCTGGAGCTATCATATGCCTAGTGGTAGGACTTATCTTCTTCATCCTTTTCTCATCCAGACTACACTCTGCCAAGCAAGTACGCAAAAAAAAACACCCTCTATCCTTTGATATCCTACTAATTCATTTCACCATAGTAACTAACGTTGATGTCACTTTTATTTCATAAAGTCTCCTTCAAGTCTAACTCAACTCATGATGACTTCATGGACAATCCATGTATGTAGCTTTCCTGGCCACGGTGGGGAAGTCATTTCCACTGATCATGTGCAAAATGTTTTTCAACTTCCAGCTTCACCTATGATCCTAGTATTTCCAGGTGGTCTCCAAATCAAGTACTGATCAAAGCCAATCCTGCTAAATGTTCAAGATCAGCCATATGGTTGATGCTGTCATCTAGCTGGCTTCATGGCATAGATGTATATTAGATCTTTTTTAAAGATTTTTTTTTTATCCCACTTTTATTATTTTTATAAAGAAGTAAAAAACCAGCGAACATGACTAATGAGCTTTATTCCTTCTATTTTCTCTACAACAGCCCTGTGGGTGAATTTCTGTTCCTATCAGCAATAGTTATTTTCTTCAACAAGTTCACTATCTTCAGTGGGAATTATGAGAGTTGTAGTCCAACACATCTGACACATATAGGAATTTCTACTAAACTTTAAAGCCAGGACCCAGAAGGTTTCGGGGAACATGGTCAAATTTTCACTTGAGTCCACAACCCAAAGAATATTGCCAGTTTGGTATAGTGGCGAAGGTGCTAGCCGAGAAACCAGGAGACTGTGAGTTCTAGTCCTGCGTTAGCCATGAAGGCAGTTAGGTGACTTCAGGTCAATCGCTCTCTTTTAGCCCAATCCACCTCACAGGGTTGTTCTTGTGGGGAAAACAGATGGAGAAAGGAGTATTATATATGTTCACTGCCATGAGTTACTTATAAAGTAATAAAGGCAGGATTAAAAAAACATCAATTAAATAAATAAATATTCAGAGAAGAAACCAGCCATTTCAGTCACTACTTATGTTTTCTGTGGGCACTTCTGTCAAAATTGAGCCCATATATTTCATTGTGCTATATTTATTCCCATACTAATACATACCAGAATTCACCTTTAGGTTTATACTATTTGTAAAATAGAATATATGAACACAAATAAATATGAATTTAGAATTCACCATTTATCATAAATACTTATCAGCAATCTGCATTATGGGATTATTAATCTTTGCTTGTATCTTTTCAATAATATCCAAAACAAAAATACAGATTGCTCAGTGACATGCACAAATTACATACATATTAGATTTTTTTTTAAGGCAAACTTGATTGACCCAGATCAAATACATCTTCCTAGGCAGAAATGGCTGCCTATGGTGGATCCCATTGACAGGTAAATTATAAAAGGATGAAAACAAATGTAGAAAACAAACAAAGAATTGTCGTTTTTTAAAAAATGTAAAGATGTTCATGTTTCTTTTTAAATGTTTATTTTCCTGAATATAAACCAAGCTATTCAGTGCAATATACATGTTTACCCTCAAATATCAAAAAACCAAAGTCGAGCCTACACATAGTTAAGCAGTGCGTGTATTGCCATATTTTGATCAGTAATACGTTTAAAATATCAGATTCCTAATAACTTTTAAGCATCTTTGTTGATCAGTGCTGGTCCTTGTATCTTGCATGAATCACTGCCATTTCAGTCTTAGCACACATTCACAGATCCAGATTCAGGAACTACATCTGGCCTACAAGACGCTTCTTTTTAGACGAAATGATTCAAAACATATCACAAAGCATGGAGATCTGAAGGATATTTTCCTTCCCTTTCTTTTTTTTAAGCCACACATGAAATGTACCAGGAATCAAGACAGAAAACAAACAAGCAAAAAAAGATGGTACCATATTGAGATGGGGAAAAATGAAGGATGAGATCAGCCGGGTTTTCCAAGCCAACTCACCTCTCTCAGCTGCTCCAGCTCCTGTTTGAGGACATCATATTCCGTTTCCAGCTCATCGTACTGCTGTTTAAGGGTCAGCTTCTCTTCCAAGACCACCAGCCCATATTCAGCCGCCTGGATCTTTTCATGGGTGGTCTCGGTCAGCTCTTTGGTCAACCGCTCGATCTCCGATTTATAGTGATCCAGGGTCTCCAAGATCTTTTCTGCAGCCATAGCTTTGGAGGGTGGTGGCAGCAGGGAGGGGGAGGGGGAGGGGGAGGCTTGGGGGAAGGGAGGAAAAGGAGAAAAGAGATAGAGAATGAGAGGAAGAAAGAAGGATGGAGACAGATGGGAAGAAGAGGGAGGGAGGGATGAAGGCAGCCACAGGATGGATGGATGGATGGATGGATGGATGGATGGATGGATGGATGGACGGACAGCAATTCGCCTTGGGATGCTGTTGGGAAGCGGCCAGCTACCTCAGCTCAAGGCCAAGGGAGAGGATGGGATGCAAGATGAAGAAGAAGGTGTAAGGGGAAGGAGTCCGAGGCCCCCCAAGGCTGCTGCACCATTTGTCCTTCGACCCCTCCACAGAGGGACAGCATAATTGCGCTGTGGAAGGAGGAGAAGGAGAAATCGGGAGGGCGCCTCTTTCGCCGCCCTCCCCCACCCCACCCCCGCGCTCAATTTTTGCTTATTCAGAGGCACCGGTCCGCCATGTCTCCAGGGCAGCTTCACCGCAGTCTCTCTCTCTCTCTCTCTCTCTCTCTCTCTCTCTCTCAGCCGTCCACCTGCTCTCGCCCTCTCTCCCTCCCTCTCTCCCTCTCCCGGCTGCTGCTGCTGCTGGTGCCGCCGCCGCCGCTGCAGCGCCAAAGGGGGCGGGGGAGATGCTGGAAATGCAAGTCAATCAATAAAGCAGCAGTCCTGGCTATATATGGTGCAGCTTCAGCCTCCTAGTCCCCACGAAATCGAGTGGGAAGGAAGGAAGGAAGGAAGGAAGGAAGGAAGGAAGGAAGGAAGGAAGGAAGGAAGGAAGGAAGGAAGGAAAAAGGGACTAGAGGGAGGAAGGGAGGAAAGGAAGGAAGGAAAGAAGGAAGGAAGGGGAAGGGAGAAAGGGGGAAGGGAGGAAAAGGGGAAGGGAGGAAGGAAGGAGGGAAGGAGGGAGGGAGGGAAGAGGAAGGGGGAAGGGAGGAAAAGGGGAAGGGAGAGAGGAAAGGAGGAGGGAGGGAGGAAAAGGGGAAGGGAGGAAGGAAAAGGGGAAAGGAGGAAGGAAAGAAGGGGAAGAGAGGAAGGAAAACAGGAAGGAAGGAAGGGGGAAGGAAGGAAAAGGAGAAGGGAGGAAGGGGGAAGGAAGGAGAAGGGAGGAAGGAAGGAAGGAAAAGGGGAATGGAGGGAGGGAGGGGGGAAGGAAGGAAGGAAAGAAAGAAAAGGGGAATGGAGGGAGGGAGGGAAGGAAGGAAGGAAGGAAGGGAGAGAGATAACCTATTACCAAACAGAGCTGCGCAGGCAGGGAAGCGACCATCCAAGAACGCCTCTGGTTGCCTCGCCGGCCTCTTCCTCCCTCTTCTACGTGCGGCTGGGTGAAAGGACAGCGGGACCGATGACGGCGACGCCTTCTCCTCCTCCTCCTCCTCCTCAGGGCATCTTTCTTTCCGCACTTGTAACCAAAGAAGCAGGTGGAGAAAGGCAGCGCTCCTCTATTCCAGCTTTCTGCCCCCTCGTTTCAGAATCCTGTTCCAAGAAGGAACCTGTGTAGGTGTTCAACCTATCACTAAGAGGATGGAGAGGATCCAGGTGTTTCCTTACCTGGTCAGGCCCATTCCCCCCCCCCATATAATAGGTCCTCCTTATTTGAATAAATCGCAGGACAAAGCACCCTGCCCAAGATGGCAGTTGAGGCATGGACAGGGTTTGCAGTCTGCTGAGCCCTAATATGATTGATTTGGGCTTGGTGGGGTTGTGTGAACTCAACCATTGGGATTTTTTTTCCCCACAAGCCACAGTTTAACAAACTACATAGTGATGAATGCTAGGGGTGTATCCTGTCCTGGAATAAATAAGAAAGGAAGCAAATTGTGGAAAAGAAAGTGAATTCCATGCTGGAGATTCTTAGGAAAGGGCATGAAAATTAAAATGCCAACCTTGTAATGCCCTTACAATGGGGGACCATCCACATCCGGAATACTGTGTATAGTTTTGATGGCTACATGTAAAAAAGTGGAGTGGAGGGAAGCACAGAAAAGGGCTACTAAAATTATCAGCCAGCCTGAATATTTTCCTTAGGAGAAAAGATTAGAATGGCAGGAATTTCCTAGCTTAATAATAAGATAGTTGAAGGGAGACATGATCGAAACATTTAAAAAAATCATGCATATGACATAGAGAAAATGGTCATGAAGGTTTTTTTTCTCTGTCAAAATCTTAAAGCTGTCTGTCTGGAAGAACATTTAAAAGAGACAAAGCATTTTTTTTTCACACAGTGCAAAATTAATCTCTGGAATTCATTACCGTAAAGGAAGATTCTGGTCACTAACTTGGATGCTTGTCAAATGCACTTGGATAAACTCTTGAAGAGCAATCCAAGAAGTCCTGCTGGTCTTAAAAGACTCAATGTATCCTCTGGGTTAGAAGCAAAGATGCAGGAATTCCGAATTCCAGATGCAGGAAAACAAACAAGAGGGAAAGGATGCATCTCTTGCTTACAAGCACCATGAGATATATTTGGCCCAGGAGTGCTATTCATCAGGTTCTGACAGGTTCTGGAGAACCAATAGCGGAAATGTTGAGTAGTTCGGAGAAATACCACCTCTGGCTGGCCCCAGAGTGGGGTGGGAATGGAGATTTTGCAGTATCCTTTCCCCCAGAAGTGGAAAGGGAATGGGGATTTTGCAGTATCCTTCCCCTGGAGTAGGGTGGGAATGGAGATTTTGCAGTATCCTTCCCCTGGAGTGGAGTGGGAATGGAGATTTTGCAGTATCCTTCCCCTGGAGTGGGGTGGGAATGGAGATTTTGCAGTATCCTTCCCCTGGAGTGGGGTGGGAATGCAGATTTTGCAGTATCCTTACCCTGGAGTGGGGTGGGAATGGAGATTTTGCAGTATCCTTCCCCTGCCACGCCCACCAAGTCACCCCATGCCCACCAAGCCACACCCACAGAACCAGTAGTAAAAAATATTGAATCCCACCACTGCTTTGGCCGCTATGAGAAGGAGATGCTGTACTAGTAAGATGAGTTTCAACCTGATCCATCATGGAAGTTCTTATGTTCTATGCAATTATAAGTAACATGGCATATTGTTCGGACCTACTTAATCTGACCAACTTCAAAGCGGTGTTCTATTTTTGTTCTACATTCTGCAAAGTCAGAAATGCCAAAGGTGATGTTATTTCTAAGGGAAATATTAAAAGGAGAGTAGAAAACGGAAAACAGAGTGACTATCAGTATTTATGCCATCATAAAACATGATGTTTTGCTTTGAGAAGATTTGTTTCCCAGTGCCATATCAGTCTCTTCATAAGATGCCTTCTTTTTTAGCCACATGACTTCTTCTCTTTCATTTCCAAAGGTGTTTCCTGTTAGATCGCAGGAATATTCCCAATCCTGATTACACACTCAGAAAACCTTCATTATTTTTGAGTCTAATAATCCCAAAAGTTTATTTATTGCTGTGCTTATTACATAATTTGCCATTACAATGGACAACTCAACAGATCAACTGCTTCCCCACAAATGGTGAATAAACAAGCCCAGATGGTCAAGCCAACATCTCATGGTCAAAGAGCTCCCTTACTAAAACCCCAACATCTGGTTCTCATTCTGCATCCCTTTAAATTTATGAGTAATTTATAGTATCAGATAGCAATAGCATTTAGATGTATACTGCTTCATACTGCTTTACAACACTCTAAGCCAGCCTATTGCCCCCAACAATTTGGATCCTTGTTTTACCAACCATGGAAGGCTGAGTCAACCTTGAGCTGGTCAGGATTGAACTCCTGGCAGAGAACAGGATTAGCCTGCATTCATTCCTGATTCAGAGCATCTGTTCAGGATTCCTCTCTGCTAAACACTCCAATAAAGCATTGGATCAGTGGTGGGTTGCTCCTGGTTCGGTCCGGTTATATAGAACCGGTAGTAAAACCAGCGGGAGGCTCCACCCACCCACCACAATGTCATCATGGGTGATCTGAACATGCTCAGAAGTGCATGCGCTCCCATTGCAAACCGGTAGTAAAGGTAAGAAGAACCCACCCCTGCATTGGATGAATGGTCTTACCAGGTTTGGTACATTTTAAATGGTTCCATGATCCATAATCCATAAGATCCATGATTCTGCAATGCTGTGTTTAATTTCCTCTGGTCTGTCAAGGAGATAGGCTAAAGATACAGGAAGCAGGAGATGGCTAGACAAGATTTTACATTACGACAGTGTTGAAGAACCTCTCAGTGTCACCCTACCCTACAAAGTCTTGTTGCCTTTTCTTGTTATTTAAGCAATTTAACCACATCCTTGGAATTGGGTTTTCCTACTGGTGCTTACTTTCTTCAGCTAGGCACACTCCCTTATTTATCTCAAGATCACGTCACACAAATTATGCAACCTTCCTTCCTTTTAGACAACACCCTTCACATAATCTTAATGAAGGTCCTTAGATGCAAAGGGAAGAATTCTTGGTTCAAGCCCTCAAGATAGTCCATCTCATGATATTGCCCATGGCGGCTTCATCCTTGCAGGTGTTTACAATCTTGATCTTCAGCCACTTATCTAAGTTATCAGATACAGTAACTTGTTTGACCATATATCATGTCCCCCTTGCTTCCTCCTTAGTAAAGGAGTAAAGCAAATATATTAGCTAATTGACAACATATCATCAAGCCATTCTTAATACAGGGGTCGGCAACCTTAAACACTTGAAGAGCCACAAAGGTCCTAATCGGAAGCCCCCGTTCAATTATAGAGCCGACCAGAAGTCCGGTTCCCCCATCATAGTCTCTTCCTAGCACAGCATCCTCTACCTATCCTAACCAAAAGCCCTAATAGTTGTGGAGCTGACCAGCAACAGGGAGCCGCAGGTTGCTGACTCCTGCCTTAATATAATGCATCACAGAGAAATACAGTATAGAGTAGATCAGGGGTGTCAAACTCGATTTCATTGAGGGCCGCATCAGGGTTGTGTTTGACCTTGCGGGGCTGGGATGGGCATGGCCATGGTGGGTGTGGCCAGCTTGACATCACTCATGTTGGGGGCGCCTGGGGTGGCCCGAGCGCTCTGCCAGCGAAAACGGACTCCCAAGCTCCATTTCCAGTTGTGATGGCCTCCTGCACCCCTCTGCCAGTGAAAATAGAGCTCGGGAGGGCCGTATGCAGTCCTCCTGAGCTCCATTTTCGCTGGCAGAGGCACTGCGGGCCGGTCATTCACTGTTTCCAGGGCAGCCCCATGGGCCAAATCTCAGCACCCCGCAGGCCGGATTCAGCCCCCAGGCCTTGAGTTTGACACCCCAGGAGTAGATCATGCAAAATGCCATATGAAACAAAAATATCAAAATAAAGAGTTCTCAAAGTCAGTCCCTACAGCCTCACTGCAAAATCATGCACATGTCTTAGCTTTGTTGAAATAAACAATACTACAGCAGCATATTTTGCATTGTCATTATATCTCTGATTCATACCCATTCTTTCCTTTGACTGTACAGTGGGGAAATTACAGTGCTGCTTTGAATCTGTATATATTTTTTTTCATCTTTGTTTAAACTGTGAGTACAGTTCCGCTTGTGTTATAAATAGAAGCTGAGATTCATTCCGTTTACCCATCAGCATGGGATGGGATGAAAGCACAACCTATAGGCTTCACCTGCTATTTTAACAAGCTGGTTGCTATGGAATAAATACTGCCTCTTCCAATCACAGGGAAAACCTGGAGCTAACTATTGTACTTGTGAAGTAGGGTTGAGAAAGCAAAAAGTGATATATTTAGCTTTTTTGTATTGGTGCAATATTTTATTTATAGTATGCCTGTACACTGTGTCTTGCTAGCAGTGGCCAACCAAAGCTAAGAGGTTCTTTGAGGATTCACTACTAGGATGTTTATTTGCTACAAGACTTAAACTACTCACAGAGAAGTATAAGGGAAATATCAGCCAAATACATACTCATTCGAATGCCAGATCATGGAGAAAAATCTATGTATGTAATCACTAGGAGTTGAAAATGGCTTGATGGCACATAATCAATCACTCTACTGCCAGAGGCTCCATGGAGGCAGAAGGCAACCCCCAGCTGGTCCAATTAAATGAAGCACCTTCTAACTCATTCTACACTTAACCCCTCCTTCCCAATCTGCAGGTGTTCTTGACTGACTTTTATATTTTGTTTTGATCATGCATTTTCTCTTAGTCCAAATGACA
This sequence comes from Arizona elegans, assembly GCA_022577455.1. Taxonomy (NCBI): domain Eukaryota; kingdom Metazoa; phylum Chordata; class Lepidosauria; order Squamata; family Colubridae; genus Arizona; species Arizona elegans. The sequence continues at coordinate 72,649,987 of JAKOOJ010000007.1, forward strand.
AGAACACCATTATCTGGGTATGTCTGAGTCTTTGTAGATTTACTTTTGGGGAGCATCTTAATATTAGGTAGAACATTCAGTTTTGGGTCAGTTTTCTACACTGGGACAAGTACGAGTACAAATAGATAAGTTGAAAAAGAAATGAATTACTTTTGACCTGTTCATGGGGTGAAAATTCAGGCACCTCACTAAACCTCCTTACCAGAGGTGGTATTCAGCCGGTTCTGACCAGTTCTGGAGAACCGGTAGGGGAAATTTTGAGTAGTTCAGAGAACCTGCAAATACCACCTCTGACTGGCTCTGCCCCAATCTACTCTCTGCCTCCCAAGTCCCAGCTGATTCCCAGCTGATCGGCTGGGTCTTCTTTTGTTGCCCTGCACACAGAGCTGGAAAGCAGGTTAGTGGGTTGGGGAGGGAATGGAGATTTTACAGTATCCTTCCCCTGGAGTGGGGTGGAAATGGGGATTTTACAGTATCCTTCCCCTGGAGTGGGGTGGAAATGGGGATTTTACAGTATCCTTCCCCTGGAGTGGGGTGGAAATGGGGATTTTGCAATATCCTTACCCTGCCACGCCCACCAAGCCATGCCAACCAAGCCACGCCACACCCACCAAGCCACGCGCACAGAATCGGTAGTAAAAATTTTTGAATCCCACCACTGCTCCTTACCAAATTGTCCACAGCACCAATACATACTGCATGTACCTCTGTTTGGGGAAGTACAGGTGACCATCTAAATTAGACAACAACTGATCCCTCACCAAGTAAGAGGCAGGCCAAGTCAAACACCAGGAGATGTGGCCGACTGAAACCACATTCTTAAATATTAATCTCCACACCAGAAAGTTTGCCTCTGCCTCATGCTGGGCTCTCGGGTTGATGAAGGTGGCACCTTATCTTATGTTTAATATGTTGCCTGTCTGGTGACTAGACCGGTTCTTCGGAAGCTCTCTGGACAAGGAGAGGATATGAGATCACCCATGTGTGCTCTGGAGGGTTGCTTCTCATGAGGAGATTGCAGGACAGTGATTCCCCCACCCATTTCAGTACCAGCAGACAAGGGGTTTAAGTTCACAACTGCAGTAGAGCCTATTAAAGGACACTAAGTTCACTAAACTTGCTTCTAATCACTTTCAGAAATCGTTTATTTAACTATCTAAAGCAGGCAGGGGTGGCCACGGGCCGGATGCGTCACGCCCACCCCAGCTCCGCAAAGGGAAGAAACGTCACAACATGTCACATGACAGCAACATGATGCTGCGAGTTGGTGACACCCGTGATCCAGGGATGGGTTCTACTTACCTTTACTACTGGTTCGCAGCGGGGCCGCGCACTCTTCTGCACATGCACAGAAGCGTTTTGATGACGTTGGGGTCGGTGGGCGGAGCCTCCTGCCAGTTTAACTACCGGTTCTATAGAACTGGTGCGAACTGGGGGCAACCCACCACTGCCGTGATCTAAAGGATATTAAAAATCTTCTGAATGCCAAGTTTGAAAAGCCACCTGATAGGGTTTTTTTTATTTCTGGGAGAGAGAGAGGGAGGGTGATACATAAAATATTCACAGTACTCTGAATTGCATAGTGTTTCTCTCTGAGGCTTTGAAATGAAGATTTTCTGCTAAATATAGGTAGTCCTCGACTTATGACCACAACTGAGCCCCAGGTTTCTGTTGCTAAGTGAGATATTTAAGTGAGTTTTACCCCATTTTACCACAATTTTTTTGCCATAATTGTTAAGTGAATCCCTCAGCTGATACACTAATAATCTGGCTGTTATGTGAATCTGGATTCCCACTGACTTTGTTTGTCAGGTCCAAAAGGTGATCACATGACCTTGGGGCACCGCAATGTTCATATATATAAACTAGTTGCCAAGCATCTGAATTTTCATCACATGATCATGGGGATGCTGCAAAGGTTGTAACTGTGAAAAATGGGTATAAGTCATTTTTCAATGCTGTTGCAACTTTGCGTGGTCACTAAATGAACTGTTGTAAGTTGAGGACTACCTGTACTCTTTCTTCCCCCTATTTTCTTCACAACAACTATGAGGTGGGTTGAACTGAGAAAGAGTGATGGGCCCAAGGTCACCCAGTCACTATAGTTTTTAGGGTATTTTGAATGGAAAAAAATAGCATTAAAATATAAGACTAGATATATTTAAATGCTCCTGCATATTGTTGGAAGAAAAATCCAGTCCAGGAGAAATAAATACGTGTTTTAAAAAAGTCAATGGAGGCTGGCTACAAGGAAAGAAAGTCTCTGTTTATTTGGTTTCCAGAAACTTCAGTGACAGCAGCATGTTTTTGGGGTGGCTGACAAAATGGCTGAGTGAATGGATGGATCTTTATAGGATTCTGGAGTTTTGTGATTGAGATGCTCCAGGGGATTGTGCAATGTAGTCAGCCTTGTGTCTTTTACTATTTCAATGGTGGTGGGTTAATCCTATTATGTCCTAAAGGTCATGTCCTGTCCTTAGAATTTGGGTGATGGAATGTAAATCCTTAATCCCATCAGCTCCCACAGAAGGCTGGAGCAGTGGCTGAAGGTATTTGGTTTATGAATAGATTGGCCCAATCTTTCTGAATGGATACAAAATTTGCATTTCTAAAGGTCAGCCGCTTCAAGCTTCTTTGAAGCTGTTTTCTATGGCAGGAAGACTGGGGCTGCTTTCTGCCTTTGTTAAGATTTTTCTCCCTTTCTCCTTTGGGGAAATATTCTATCCTGCCTCTTTTTAATATTAAAAATAAAGTATCAGGGTTCCAAGTAACACCCCCAGATTAATATTTTAAACTGGGAGTGGGAAGGCTTCCTACAATACCATTTCAAGGACCACATCCACTGCACCTTTTAAATTATCTTTGCATTGATTTTCATAAGAATAATCATAAGAAAAGGGAATTTTAAAAACATACAGAATCTATGTTTCATTTGCTTCTTTCTAACTTAAAGCAAACTCCGTATGTCTTATATTTTGATAAAGGAATATCTGAGAAGTGATTTTTTCTCTTGATCTATCTTTACTCTAAATCCTGCGTTCCCTCGCTTTGCTTTCCAGCATCTAAAGAAAAGGTATATGTCTTATTTCCCATCTCCCATCTGCCCACACAGCATCTGAAGGAGTCCAGGTTGAGCAGAAAACAGCTAAAGGGAAATGATGTGTCAAGACTTTCTTCGCATGCACCTTGTTCCTTCCATAAGTCTGCAGCTTCTAAAATCTATTCTGAGTTCTGTTTTGGTCAAAAGAGAAATGTATGTCATTATTTGACATGGACTATACAGAAAAAAGTTCTAATTTACTCCACCAGGAGCCAAGGTGGTGTAGGAAATATTAAAAGGGCAGAACCCCTAAAAGGGAGGCAGAAACTCACCCCCCCCCCCCACCTTTGCCAATGGGCCACTAAGGCCTGGGCCTGTCTATTCTACATAATAAAGATCTACCTCCTTCAGGCAAAGCCATAGTAGGAATTGCCCATAGCCCTTTCATTATATCATCACCCAGCAAGAGTCAACCAAGCCTGGGACTCAAAAGACAACCTACAAAGTTATCCCTGCATGGCCCCATGGGAATCTGACAACCAACAAGCTCAAATTCAAAGCCGAACAGAGGGTATAAATCTCTCAATCTCTCTCTCTCTCTCAACCATGTGCTTTTTTGCCCAGGACCTCACACCATGTGGTCCTGTCCACCATTAAAAACCATCTTTCAGTCTCCATGTTTTCAGTGTCTTTCTCCCCACTTGGAACTGAACCAGTGGTGGGTTGCCCCTGGTTCGCACCGTTCTATAGAACCGGTAGTAAAACCGCGGGAGGCCCCGCCCACTGACCCTGACATCATGAAAATGCTTCTGCGCATGCTATGCTGGCTGAAGAATTCTTGGAGTTGAAGTCCACAAGTCTTAAAGTTGCCAAGTTTGAAGACCTCAGTCCTAACCTATCTCACAATGGTGTCCTTGTGTGGAAGAAAATAGAAAAAAGAGTGCTGTGTATATTTCCTTAAGCTCCCAGAGGAAAGGCAAGATATATGTTTTTCAAATAAATAAATAACCTACTCAACATGCCTATGCCACCACTGTGTCTACGCATCAGACGGTTTCACTTTAGGAACATAAAAGCAGAATAAGGTTCACAATATAGAATTGTTTCAGGCTTTTGTTGACATCTCTTCATGAGCCAAGCTCAGGGTACCAACCTTCTGCCTGGGCTTTTATTGTTCAGTGCCATTTTGCATCTCATTGAGACAAGAAAAACCACCCAGTTTGAGCCTTTGTTAGAAGCCGCTGGAAGTATGGAATATACCTATCAAGAGAAGCTCTGGGACGCCTAATAGACAGCATGGAGATCTTTCTTTCCTCCTGTGGCTTGAGAGTTAAGCAGGGAGAAAGATGTCAAGGAGAAGGTTGTCCGTTCACTGATGTATTGGGAAAGTCTGAGGCTGCTGGGTTGATTAGCAAGCAAGTCACGCAATCACATCAAGAAGCTTGTCAACGTAGATCCATGTCTTGATGCAGAATAGAGGAGGAAAAGGTCCTGTTCAGAATCTGAAATGGCCAGAGGTGATCAGGGCCAGTGAAAGTATGTTAGATTACTCACCATCCATGGCAGCGATTTGATAATTCCAACAAGCAACAACAGAATTCTGCAGCAAGGGGTGGGGGAAGCTGTATTTACTTATGTAGGGAAAGTTACATATATTCTGCAGCCCTATTCTGTAGGATTATTGTGAAAAAGTCAACTAAACAAGACCAGAACATACTGAAGTTTTCACAAGGTAAACAGTGACAGGATGGAAACAAAACATAAAACAATTTTAGCACTTCTTTGCTACACATTTGGGGTGAATGGAAAAGAGAAGATTGATGTTAAGTCAAAAAGAAGTTGTCATAAGTAAATGCCTTATTCTATAACAAGAGATATGTATATATGTACAGGATATAAAGGGTTAATTTATTCATCCTCCTTTAATGTATTCATGTGTAATCACCCCCCTTCCTAGACTCCTCCCCTTTGATATAAATAGAGAGTGCTTTTACCTCATGCTCGCTTCTCACTGTAAATCTGACAAGAATAAGTAGAATGCCTATTATGAATAAATTTTTCTTTAACTGAAGAAATTGCCTCTGAATTCATCATTGAGTCTGATCCTCAAAATATTGTAACAAGCTGGTAGCAGAGGATGGTTTGAACTGACTCAATAAAATCCAACATGCCTAAGAAAGAAAACCTCAAGAATAAAAAAGAAAGACCCAATACCAGGGCAAATGATAAAAAAACAAAAACAGATCAAGAAATGATCGACGAACCAATAAATACAACAATCAAAGAATCTGAAGATAACACCACAGACATCGAAGAAACAGCAGATGAAACCGACAACCAAGAAGAGAACAAAATAAAAGACAAAGACCTCAGATCGGAGATACTGAGGCTAATAAAAAGTCAAAAAGATGACCACAAACTCATCGCGGAACTCCGAGGCTTCTTGGAAGAAAACGGAGCAGCGAGAGAAAAAGACATTGAAAAAGCCAAACCCGAAAATACAAAAATGGTGAGCGAACCTACAACGAAAGAAAAAATAACCAGAAGCAAGACCAGAGGTCCCGCTCAAAATTTTGAAAGGCAGCCATCTTCTCTTCAACCGGCCACAGAAATGAACACGGCTGAACCAATCAGAATGCACCATTCAAAAACTCTGGCACGAAAAAACATAAAAAATAGCAAAAAATATATTTACTCTTCTGAAGAGTCAGAAACAGATACAGAGGAATCATCCACCGAACAAGAAATCGAAACACCCATGAGAAAAATATTTAAAACGTTTGGCACAACTCTAACAATTTCAAAAGAATCGATAAAAGCCAATAATGCAAAAATACAAAAGAAACGAACCATAGCTGCCAGCAGAACACCCAAGATCGAGCCGGAGACCGAATCATCAGAAGGAGAGCACTACGAGGGAGCTACAGCAAAGAGAACCTCTCCCAGCGGCTTCAGCAGAGAAATGACCAACGTGCATGCGCAGATGAACACAGAGAACTACAATGAACTTTATGAAGAAGGAGAACCTTTCAAGCTCATCAGCAGAATACCCACACCATTCTGCAATTTTCAACATCTACAGGACCATGGACTACCCACAGTTGTAAGTAATGGGAATAGTAATATTGGGAATCTACCTAGTGATTTCCCAAAACTTAGAATTGATGGCATCAATTTACAGGAATGGTGTCAACAAATTCAGGTTGTCTTTATGAAAGAAAATTTATTATTTTTTATAACCAATCCTCCCAAAAGACCTTGGACTCTAAAAATGGACTGCCTGCATCACAGAGCATTCTATTTAATAATTTCTAGCATATCACCTGCCATGTACTACAGTATTAAGCATAATCTTACTGTTTCAGAAATAATTCAATGCATGTTTAAATTGTTTCATAGTGAAAGTGTAGCAACAACCACTAGAATGTCTAAAGATTTCTTTTCAGCCAAATTAAGATCTGGAACCACCATAAGTGAACATTTAATATCCTTAAACAAAACCAGAGCAGAATTACATCTAAGAGGAGAAATAATATCAGAACAGACAATGAAAAGCGTTATCCTTAACTCATTAGATTCATCATGGGATAACTACATATCACACTTAGACTCAATCAATCTAGGATACTTATCCATAGAAAGTCTGTCAAATAAGTTAATAGCTGAAGATAATTTGAGGAGAAGTAGATACAATGCATACACAGAACACAGACAGACAAAAGGGGTAACCTTCCAAGAAAATCACCAAAAAACAATTGAATGTTACAATTGTGGATCCAGAAAACACTCTAAGGGAGATTGCCCCATGTTTCATAGGGAAAGACAAAACCGTGATTATAGGGGTAGATATCAAGACAGGCAATCATCTATTGATAGATACAGATATAGAGACTCCCCAAACTACAGAGAACGCAGAAAGGATAGAGATAATTCAAGGGACAGAAAATCAGGATCATTAAATGGATTAGATAAACATAACGATGTCATCACACAAAATTCAAAAAACAATACTTGGCTCATAGATTCAGGGGCGACTAATCATACAACAAATAACAAGAAAATACTGTCTTCATTCACAAATGATAAATTTATGATAAGAGTAGCCAATCAAGAAAATGTTCAAGTCATAGGGAAAGGAGATGTAAATATGCCTGGTTTAGGTAAAGTAGAGGGGGTATTGTTGATACCAGAAATATCACATAACATACTTAGTGCAGTGAAATTAAGCCAAGATTCCAACATAAATATAATCTTCTCTGGGGGAAAAACAATACTAGAAAAGGATGGGACTAAATTGAATAGTGTAGTTATCGAAGGGGGCCTACCCTTCCTTGTAACAGAAGATAAATGGTTGCATAACATTAATACAAACACTGATGACGACATCAACATAGACAGTGAACATAGTAACAACAATGACAATGAAGAACCCAATACACACTGTAATCACAAAGACACACTCACTAGTGATACACACAATAACAAAAGACCCAATATAGGCAAACCAATTCATGATGAATGTGCACACATGTTGCATAGGAAATTGGGACATGCAAGTTTCCCTGTAATACAAAAAATGATTGAACATGCTGATGGCGTTAAAATAAAGGATTGTAAAAACTATTTGGAATGCTCAGTATGTAAATCCTCAAAACTCAGAACAAACCCAAAACCAAAGAGGGCAACAAGGACCTCTAACCAAATTTTTGATCTGGTACATATGGATCTGGTTGGTCCATTAACACCATCCATCACATACAAAAAAAGATATTTCCTAACTATTGTAGACGACTATAGCCGTTATGGATTTGTTTATACTTTAAAACACAAAGATGAAACTTTCCAAAAATTCAAAGAATTTTACAAACATGTAGAAACACAACACAATATCAAAATAAAACAAATCATGACAGATAGGGGATCCGAATTCATGTCAAAAGAATTCTCACAATGGATAAAAGACAAAGGAATGATACACTTCACGACTAGCCCATTTTCTGCTTTTCAGAATGGTACAGCAGAACGAAAGAACTCGACACTGCAAACCATGATTAGATGTACATTAGAAGATGCTGGTTTAGGAAAACAATTCTGGTCAGAAGCATTACTATATTCAAACTATACCCAAAATAGGACCTGGTCTAGCATCCTAAATAAAACACCATACGAAGTGATGTACAATAGGAAACCAAAAATATCACACATGCACATATTTGGAGTTACAGCAGACGTACACATACCAAAACAATTAAGACGTAAGGGAGATAACGTATCCAGAAGGCTCAGATTCATGGGATACGAAACAGGCACAAAAGGATATAGATTCATTGACAATAATAACAAATTCATAGTCTCAAGAACAGCAGTATTTCATGAACAGGCCAACTGGTCTAAGATACATCTTAATGAGATAATCCAAAATACAGAACCAAATATTGAACAACAAGACAGAATAGAAAGAGAGAAACATGAACATAACACACATGATGACAAAAACAAAACATGGACAGGTAACCATACCAGGATAAAAACAGATTCATTAACCAAAAAGGAAGCAAGGTATCTACATGATAATGAAAGCATTCCAATAAGAACAATCAGGTGTAACAGAAAACAATTACCCAATAAGTATAAGGATTATATAATGTGTGTGAATGACGAGACACCAACACCTAACACATACGAGGAAGTGTTGAAACTTCCCATGGAAGAAAGAGAAAAATGGGAATTAGCCATAACAAAAGAAATGAACAGCTTGCGTGAATTAGGTGTATTTACACCAGTCCCTGCCCCTAAGAACAAGACAATTATAGGCACCAGATGGATATTCAAAATCAAAGATTTAGAAGAGGGTAATAAATTATATAAAGCTAGATTAGTCGCACAAGGTTACGCTCAAAAATATCCTGAGGATTACACTGACACATACTCTCCCACTGTAAGAACCGAAAGTGTTAAGACAGTTTTAGTCATAGCTGCTATACTCAATCTTGATGTCTTTCAATATGATGTGCAGACTGCATACTTACATGCAAAGCTCGACAAAGAGATATATGTAAGGGCACCTCATAGCCAATGTACAAATAGAAATGAGACCTGGTTACTTAACAAAAGCTTGTACGGATTAAAATAATCCGGCAAGCGTTGGTATGAATGTCTAGTCAGCGTGCTTAAAAATATGGATTTCAAAGCCACAACTGCAGACAATTGCTTTTTTGTTAGAAAGGAAGGTGAATCATTAGAATTTGTGTTAATCTATGTGGATGATATTTTGTATATAGGCAAACATAAAGAAAGGAAAGACTTATTTGTATCCAAGCTAAGTGAACATTTCTCTTTAAAGTCGCTAGGAAGGGTAAACAAATACCTTGGAGTTCAAATCAATAAAACAAGAAAGGGATTCAAATTATCCCAGAGAGATAAAATTATAGAACTTCTGGAAAAATGCAATTTAAGAGATGCCAAACCTTGCGATACTCCTATGCAGACTGATTTTCTAAGGAATATGGATTAATCTTCACCTGAGTTCGAGAACAATACATTATATAGATCAATTATTGGTTCTCTCTTGTATATATCTAATTGGACCAGGCCTGATATAGCTCTGCCACTTAATTTATTATCTAGACATGTAAGTAAACCACTTATGTATCATTGGGAAGCAGTTAAACAAATACTAAGATATCTAAAACACAGCAGAGATTTCTGCCTACTCTTAGAACCCAATAATATTAAAGAACCTATTATCACCAGTTACGCTGATGCAGACTGGGCAGGTGACATCAAATGTAGAAAGAGCACCTCAGGTTATGTATTATTTTTAAATGATTGCCCAATATTCTGGTACACTGGGAAGCAAGATTTAGTAGCGACTTCCACAACAGAGGCAGAATACGTCTGTTTATCTAAAGCCTCAAATAATTTAGTGTGGTTTAATGATTTATTATCTGATATTTGGAAGAATCCAATACTACCATTTGTCATACATGAAGATAATAAGGCGGCTATAGAAATATCAAGATCTGACGCCATTGGTCAAAGGTCCAGACATATAGATATCAAATTTAAACACGTGAGACAATTATCTCAGGATGGATTCATTAAAGCAATCCACTGCGAAACCTCAGAACAAATAGCTGATATATTAACTAAACCTTTACCTTCTAAACAACACAAATACTTGACATCAAAATTACAAGTACTATATAACCTCTACCTAAGATTCTGTGCAGTTCGGAGAACCCACAAATCCAACTTCTGGCTGGCCTCGCCCACCCCACTCCGCCCCTCCCAGGAGTCCCCACATGGCCCATTTTGGATGCAGGTAAGTGCAGGGCATGCGCGGAGGCTCAGGGAGGGCAAAAGACGGGCCTATCTGAAGTTCGGGAAGGCTGGAAACAGGCCCGTTTCTGGCCTCCAGAGGGCTTCCAAAGCCTGAGGAGGCCGTTTTCGCCCTCCCGGAGGCTCGAGGAAAGCCTCTGGAGCACGGGGGGGAGGGCAAAAATGCCCACCCCCGCCACCATGGTGCAAGAGGCTGACTAGGCAACACCCACCATGGCCATGCCCACCCAGCAACCAGGCAAAGAACCCCTTGCTAAAAATTTTGAAGCCTACCCCTGGGCAGAGGGGCTGTTACAGCTCTGGAAAAGAAAACAGAAGAATTGCTGTATTCTTTGTTTATAGTAATAATGTTATTATATTAACACAAACAGAGAAAATTAATATAAGTTATAAAAGAAGAAGGAAAAATGCAAAGAAAAAAATAAAAAAAAAATAAAGGAGAAAGACAAAAGTAATTTTCTCTCCCCCTTCATTACCAACATATATAAATAATTTTAACAACTGATCACCATATCTTAAAACACAATCATCTCTTTATCCCTTATCTGACCTCTTTATAAACAAATCTTTAAAATCTCAGCATTCCATCCTAATCAGCAAAAGCCCATTAAGGGTTACCTGTGTCCAGGGGTGGGTTCCTCCCGGTTCCTCCCGGTTCCGCCGAGCCAGTAGCGGTGACGATATGATGTCACCGAACCAGTTCTGACCCCCCACCCCCCAATCCTACCTACACCCACCCCCACGTTATTCTTACCTTTTATTTGGCCCCACCCCCAATCTATTGCTGCCTCCTGAGCCCCAGCTGAACGGCTAGAGGGAAAAAAACTGTTTAAACTCTTGCCGCAGGGCTTCAAAGGACCGCCCTACAGCTGATCAGTGTTAAAAAAAACAATTGAGTAGACTGGTGCCTGCAAAATAAATGGGTAGATTGGTACAGCTCTGCAAGCAATTAAAAGCCTGGTAGACCAGTACCTCTGCTAAATCCGAAATAATTGTCACATGACCATCAAGCTACGCCCACAATATAAGCCACGCCCACAGAACCGGTAGTAAAAAAATTTAGAACCCACCCCTGCCTGTGTCCTGGAAAAACCTGATGAAAAAAACAAAAGATAGCAACACAAGGCAATAATTTTTACTTTAAGATTCAGAGGTTTATTTTACTAGCAATTTGGAACATGAACAAGCATCATAACATAACTTACATCAGGGGTGTCACACTCAAGACCTGGGGGCCAGATCCGGCCCCTGGGTGCTTAGATCTGCGGGGCCACCCTGGAAACAGCGAAGGACTGGCCCGTGGTGCCTCTGCCAGCGAAAACAGAGCTTCAGAGGGCAGCGTGCAGCCCTCCCAAGCTCCGTTTTCACTGGCAGAGGGTTGTAGGAGGCCATTGCAGCCGGAAATGGCACTCAGGAGCCGTTTTTGTTGGCAGAGCGCTCGGGCCACCCCAGGCACCCCGACACAAGTGATGTTGAGCTGGCCACGCCCACCATGGCCACACCAACCATGGCCCCCCAAGGTCAAACACAACCCTCAATGAAATCGAATTTGAAATCCCTGACTTACATTAATAACCCATTGCAATGAGTTCCAGTGACATAACAGGTCCAGCAAGGACAGCTATAGGCCAGTGGCCCTGAGCTGATGTCGAGCTCCACTTTTTATACATTTCTTCTAACGGACACACACACAGAGATGGGCACTTTCTTGCCACATTTCATAACTCATTTTCTTGTTCTTTCTTACTGGCCATTTAGTTTCCATATACACCCGCGTACATCTGAAACCTCCATCCATCTGTTACTTTCAGTTCTTTATTTCTCATGGTTTCATCCTTCTAGTTCCAAATATACTCATGAAACTACCTACTTTGCAACATTATATTACACTAATGGCAACTGCTTAGCAAAATTACAAATATGTCTATTACATTATGAAATCATCCTAGCTGAAGACTTTGGTTCATGTCTCTTCCCTGGGGCCTGTTACTTTCCACTTAACATCTTTTTCGGAGTATAAGATGCTCCATACTATAAGACATACCTTCCTTTTTGGTGAGGAAAACAAGAAAAAGAAATCTGCCTCTGCCTTTGCCTCCCAGCAATTTTGCCTCCTTGCAGCAAACAGCAAATAGCCTGCTTTACTTTCGTTTTCATTTTCAGCATAGCTTGATTAGCACAAGAAAAAAAAAACTGCTCCCAGCAATTTGCCTCCTTGCAGCAAGCAGCAGAGGCTCACCAAAACAGCTGAGAGCAAAACAGCTGAGAGTCAGGAGGCCAATCCAATCAACTTGTGCTAATTAGACTGTGCTGAAACTAAAAGGAGCTGTTTCTTCTTGCTGCTTGCTGCAAGGAGGTAAACTGCTGGGAGGCAGAGGCCAAAGGGTGGGGGGTCAGTGGATGGGCAGTGCTACATTCGGTGTATAAGACACACCTAAATTTTCACCCCCTTTTAGGGGGGAAAACGTGCATCTTATACTCTGAAAAATACAGTAAGCCATATTACCTCCAATAGATCAATAGGCTATATTTTTTGTTTCCCTCACCAGAAACAACAATCCCTCCCTTGTATGTTTATATTACATTTTCTATCATTAAAGAAATCCTCCAAACCTCATCATTCAAATCTAATCAGTAAAAATCCAATCAAAGTTACCAGGGATAACAATGTAACCATTTTAACCTTAATCGGATAAATTTAAAATACAGCAAATGAACTCTCTGGTATAACTCCTACCTATAAACAAAACCTTAAAAATTATTATCCAGTCCTGGTCAGGGAAAAATAACCTGAAAAATTTCCAGACGCAGATAGGAAAATATTAGCCTTCATATGGGGTGGAGCTTGTTTTTTGTTTTGTTTTGTTTTTAGAGGGGACCTTACATTAAGAGCTGTCATGACCTTTAATGAAGAAAATCTGAAAACATCAACAACAACAACAAAACATTAAAGGGGACACTGAGCTTGTCGATGGAAAAGGTCTGCAGTTCAGCAGTTTGAATCCCTAGTGCCGCGTAATGGAGTGAGCTCCCATTACTTGTCTCAGCTTCTGCCAACCTAGCAGTTCGAAAGCACGTAAAAAATGCAAGTAGAAAAATAGGAACTACCTTTGGTGGGAAGGTAACAGTGTTCCGTGCGCCTTTGGCATTTAGTCATGCTGGCCACATGACCACGGAGACGTCTTCGGACAGCGCTGGCTCTTTGGCTTTGAAATGGAGATGAGCACCACCACCTAAAGTCGGGAACGACTAGCACATATGTGTGAGGGGAACCTTTACCTTTACTTTAACATTAAGAGCTGTCATGACCTTTAATGAAGAAAAGCTGATAACATCCATTCTTGCACAAAAGTTAGAGGATAGCTTTGTAATCTATATACTCCTAAAACTTTCCTGTTTGTCTGTTTGAAACCTTCAATTGAGTGAAGCAGTGTGTGAAGTTTCCGAAAGATGCCCTAATTAATTCATAAGACATGAGCCAAACTTCAAAAGAAATATAGTGATTTATTAGGAGCAATTAGGAGAAATATAGTGGCAATATTCGGATGCAGTTAGTACTAATCCCACGTAGATTTACGTTCCCCTATGACCCTGTCTCTCCCCTCCTCCCTGGCCATGTCATAAATCACATTCTCCAATTAACCACTTTGGCTGGCTGTGAAATCCAACACCCTCCTACTGGTTGCGGTAAGAAAGAATGTATGGAATGTAGCTTCAGTTAGGGAAATCAATCAGCTCTATCAGTTCTTCCTCCCTCCTGCTCATGGCAACTTGAAAGCTTTGCAAGTTGACACAATGCATCAGAGGGCAACCATTTTTTAATCAACATACCTCAAATCTGCTGAATTACATCCTATGTTCCATCATTCTGCTGCGCTACCACACTGTTGTGGTCAGCCACAATCTTGCATTCATCATTTACATCACTACCTGCCAGCTTTCCACAAAAATGGGGAGGAAGTCAGAAGTCCCTCCCCACTTCCGTTTTACCCACCAGTGATTACATTCTGTGTTTTTCGTTTAAATAAGGAACAATGCCCCAATGGGTCATGGGTTGTCTAATAGCAATAGCACTTAAGACTTTTATACCATTTCACAGTGCTTTACAGCCCTCCCTAAGCGGTTTACAGAGTCAGCATATTGCCCCCAACAATCTGGGTCCTCATCTTACCCACCTCAGAAGAATGGAAGGCTGAGTCAACCTTGAGCTGGTGAGAATCGAACTGCCGAACTGCAGTCAGCTGGCAGTCAGCAGAAGTAGCCTGCAGTACTGCATTCTAACCACTGAGCCATCACAACTCATACACTAATAGAAGTGCCACTTTTATATTACCCATATTTTGATCTTGAACATGCTTATTAAAAATGGAAAGTGTTGAATCTAAATGGGGCTGACCGGTATGTATCCTCTGTACTCCACCTTTCCACTATAGCAAGTATCCAGTGCAGCTAAGCATTGCTTAATTATTTATAAAATTGTGGCTATTGTACATAGCCGATATGGAATATCGCAGTCATCATTATGGAAAGCCAAGTTCTTTTATTCCTTTATCTTGAGTTGTTCTAACTAGCTAATAGAGGATGACCTTTGATAAGCACACCAGTAAGGGAAATGATTTTAAAATTCTAGTCAGGCATAAGGAACCAAAACCATACTGTGAATTGATCAAAGTTACTTCTTTATTGCTGCAGTGCTTATCTACAAGAATCTCACCAGAGTGACTGCATTCTCTTTGGAAAAATCAGATAAGGCTTCAGGAACTCTGGGACAGATAAAGTCTGCACTGCTTTCTGCTGTGCAAGAACATTAAGCTCGGCCCCCTCTTTATACTTCCTCCCACTCTAGCTGAAGATTCCACCACATCCTTCTGATAACAGCCAAATTGGTGACAAGTGATAGAGGAAAGTACTGTAAATGAAATTATAATATAAAACAACCCATACGTTTAGATAAAGGTAAAGGTTTCCCTCGCACATATGTGCTAGTTGTTCCCGACTCTAGGTGGCGGTGCTCATCTCCGTTTCAAAGCCAAAGAGCCAGCGCTGTCCGAAGACGTCTCTGTGGTCTTTGTGACTGGCATGACTAAACGCCAAAGGCGCACGGAACGCTGTTACCTTCCTACCAAAGGTGGTCCCTATTTTTTTACTTGCATTTTTTACGTACTTTCGAACTGCTATGTTGGCGGAAGCTGGGACAAGTAACAGGAGCTCACCCCGTTAGGTGGCACTAGGGATTCGAACTGCCGACCTTTCGATCGACAAGCTCAGCATCTTAGCCACTGAGCCACTGTGTCCCCTTATCTATACATTTAAAGAGTAATAAATGAATCAATAGCACTTAAATTTATATATCGCTCCATAGTGTTTTACAGTCCTCTTTAAGCGGTTTACAAAGTCAGCATATTGCCCCCAATATTCTCAGTCCTCATTTTACCAACCTTAAAAGGATGGAAGGCAGAGTCAATCTTGAAGATCGAACTCTACGCACTATGGACAGAGTTTTCCTGCAATATTGCATTCTAACCACTGTGCCACCAGGATATATAGTTGACTAATATTGATAAATCAAAATGAATGATAATCATTATGACTTATTATCAAATAAGAGAAACAGAGATTGAATTCTTCCTAGACCTATTTTTAATGCAAACATATTTACACATTCTAAACATTGGAAAATGTTATTTCTACCATTTCTGTAGTCTCAAAGTTCTTCTTTTCCAAATTCTGATGAAAATGCCAAAAACAGCAAAAAAAAAAAAAAAGGATGGAAAGGGAGGAAGTTCCAAAGAGAGGGAAAAAAAGAAAAATTCTGAGAAAGAATAGAAGAGCTGGCCATTCCATGTTGAGTGATGTTGGAAGAAATGTCCTTCTGGGTTCAGTTCCAAGTGGGGAAAAAGGCACTGGAAACATGGTTTAATAGTGAACAGGAATCAAATGGCTTGAGTTCCTGAACAGAAAAAGGGCGAGATGCTGAGAATTCCTGGGTTTTATGCCCTCTCTGGGCTTCGAACTTCCTGGGACACAAGAATAGTATCCTGATTGATTGCTGTCGGAGATCATAGCTAGCCTTGCTGGCTGATGTAATCTTCCCAGGTGCCATGTGAGGAGTTTCTGATGCTAGGTGGGTCCTTTGTGTTGCAGATGGGATGCTGAGGCCTTAATGGTCCATTGACAAAGGTGTGGGGAATGAGTTTCTGCTCCTCTGAGTTTCTACTTCTCTTTTAGGGGAAATATTCTGCCTTTTAATATATTCTAAAATATTTCATTTTTCTAGGAGAGGGGTGGGTTTTAACTTCTAACAGTGAGATGGTAAAGGACTCAAGCTGGAAGAAATTCAGTAGCATGTCTTCTAATATCCAAGAACATTCCTGTTTTTCTCTATTTCCATCATTCAGTAAACACTTAGCGATGTCAACATGGCATCCATAGAATAAAATGAATGAATTAATTGGAAGAGACTGTAGGAAGTTAGCACCCACCCCTTTCCTGGAAGAGTGAAATATTTTAGGAAATATGAAAAAGGCAGAATATTATATTTCCCTGGATGAGAAATGGAGAAGCATATTTTACAGACAAAGCAGCTCCCACCTTCCTGCCCCCCACCCTTTGTCAAAGGGCCATTAAGGCCTGGGCCAGTCTATTCTACATAACAAAGATCTGCCTCCTTCAGGCAGAGCCATAGTAGGAATTGCCAAAGATCCAACAAAGATAGGATTAGCCCTCTACACAATAGCAGCAGAAACTCACCACATGTGACCTGGGAAGCACATGTGACCATCAGCCAGCAAGGCCCCCACCCCCTGGGAGTCTGACAACCAATCAGGACACTCTTTCGGGGCCCCAAGAAATGCAGAGCCAGAGAGAGCATAAAAACCTGAGGATTTACTGTATCTGCCCCTTTTTTGTTCAGGAACTCAAGCCATGTGAACCTGTCCACCATTAAACCATCTTTCCAAGCAATCTCCATGTTTCCAGTGTCTGTTTCCCCACTTGGTGCAGAACCTAGAAGGATGTTTCTTCCAACAAGACTTATAGATTACCTGGTCAATCTGATACTTAGTGCAGAAATATAGTAGTTTGCTGAAGCAACCTTTAATTTTTGACCTCAAAACAAGACTTTCAGATCCATTAAAATATTTGTTTCAAGTTGTTTCAAGTTGTAGTTGTAGGGTGGGGTATGCTTGAATCAGACTTATGTCATTCATTCAACCTTGACTTTGTGTTTTCAGCAACCTTAAATAATGAAATTTATTCAAGCTGTTGGAAGGCTACTTTGAATCAGGGGTGAAATGCACCCAGTTAGGACCAGATCGCTCGATCCGATAGCAATGGCAGCGGGTGGTTCGGAGAACCGGTAGCAAAAATTCCTGCCCTCCCCCCCCCCATGCCCAGCTGAGCCTTGCAATCATCAGGGGCTTTTTTTTTTTACTTTTAAAAGCATTTTTTCTACAACCTCTTCAGATGAATAAATGCTTCTAAAAGTAAAAAAAAAAAGCCTCTGATGATCGCGCTGTTGCAGAAAATCAAAAGACTCAGACTTTGAGATCAAGAGAAGCTTTATTTTGGCCAAAGGTTCAGACAGAAAAGATAACCATCTAACATCTGAACAATGTTCTAATCAGAACACACATTCTTATAGTCTCCAAAAGCAGCAAAACACGGAAATATGTTAAATCATTCCTATTGGCTAGGCGCCTTATTGCTGGGCAGAAAAACTGATTATATTTTGTGTCTGAGACACAGGTGTCATGCAGGAAGTATTGACCCATTGGTTTTTAATTCTGCATTTTGACATGTAAGTGAGAAAGTTAGCTAACTCTGTGGTTTGACTTTTTGAACTCAGAAACTGTCTCTTACAATAACTAGGTTGAGGGATCTTTAGAGATCATCCAAGCCAACCCCGTATTGAAGGAGAGCCCCTCAATCAAATGGTATATAACCTCATTTACACTTTTTATTGCACTCTTATATAAAATATATAATCATAAGGCCCTTTCTCTTACATCTGTACGCCTAAAAGGGAACTTGACATTTGTAACCTTCTGTTGTAACTGTTATAACCACAAGATGTACCAAGTTGTACGCCCTATAGAACTTACTGGAATATATTGGGTAAGATGTAGAATATACCCATATATGGAATATGTATCACAAAACTATGAGCTTCTGCTTTTGTACTTTTCCAGTGAATCCCACATAGAGTTATCTATCTGTATGCACAATGTATTATCCATAGGCGGAACTGAATTATGCTATGTCACTGTCAAATCTCAAAACCTATAAAATCGGCCTTAGGGCGTAGTTCGGGGCTCAGTACTTGGCAGGCTACTGCACTGAGCCTATTGCTAGCAATACTCAATAAACCTGTTTTCTCTGGATCTCTGTGGTCTTGTCTCTTGACTGGTTGACGGGAACTGATTGGGAATAGTGAATCCCGCTTCATTTCTGGCGACCGCGGCAGGACGGCAACGGAATTTTTAGATTCCTCTGGACCGTCACCACGCTGTGAGAGGGTCTTGGAGGCTCGGGGAAATATCCCAGGCGCCATCGGACTCCTTTAGGTCCAAGGGACTTCCCCGTGGAGCCGGCCCCCTCGCAGCATCGGTTGACGCCTCCAAGAACCACTTGAGAGAGACCAAGAGATCAGGTCCACTTCAATCCAGCTGGAAGGAGACGAAAGGATGCCTGCAGGCAAGTATCTGGGTCCCTGGGAAGAGGGAAATAACCACTAGCCTGTAAACAGGTAAGAGTGGGGGGAAGGCCTGATCACCCTTCCCTAAAGGTTAAAGGTGGGAGGTTTGTCTTGTATGACAGGTGTGAGTGTACCCCGCAGTTCTGTTCAGTGACCGTCGAGTGTCCGGGGCTGGCAGCCGGGGAAGAGTGATTGAGACCCCTTGGTGTTTCTCTGGGAAGGAAGGACCCCTTACCAAATCCCTTTTCCTACTTGTCTTGTCTGGTGCCCTGGGAGGAAGATGGGTGGAGGAGGAAGTACGCCACTCACCCCTTTGGCATGTATGTTAAAACATTTTAAAGACGCCTACATTAGCCAAGACTACGGCATAGGGTGGAGCAGGCAAAGGTTACGGGTTTTCTGTGAGGTGGACTGGCCAGACTTCAGAGTTGACTGGCCAGTAACAGGGTCATTGGACCCAGAGATTGTACTGCGAGTACACCAGAGGGTTTTCCACCCCACCAAAGGACACCCGGACCAAGCCCCTTATATCGATGTCTGGCTTAATCTGGTACAACACCCACCCCCCGTGGCTACAAAAATGCAAAGCCACGAGGTGCAGGCTATTAGTTTCACGCACCTTGCCACTCAAAAAGGGGAAGACTATGCCCACAATCCTCCCTAGCTGCCCCGAGGAACTACCTAATCCACCGCCATATGTCCCTCGCGGGGAAGGACAAATAAGCCCCAGAGCAAGTACCTCAGCTTCCAGCAGCACAGGGGATGGGGCTGGTTCTTTTCTGCGAGTCTTGGATGACATGGGCATCCTCGACTCTTCTGGGGTACCAACCCCAGTTGACCGCTCCACTCAAACCAGTTCGGATGGGGCGGGGCGGAGCGGGGGGGCCCGCCCAAAGGAGCTAGAAGCCCAGAAAAGCGAGCAGATAACCCCCCCAAGGGATGAATTAGAAGGAGCGGTAGGGGGAGAATCATTGCCTCTCGAAGAGAAGGAAGGCCCCATAGCTGACCGAACTCGTTCAAAGAATGCCGGACGGAGTGAGGAAGATGATCCGTCCGAGAACGGCGTGGCATTCCTGAACCCCCTCAGGAGAGTGGATCAGTCCGTGGTTGAACCAAACAGAGAGCCAGTGATTGTCTCTGTGTTTCAGCACGTCCCTTTTACTTCATCGGACCTTTTAAACTGGAAAATGCATTATGGTCCGTTTACTGACAAACCATCAGAAGTCACGGATTTGATCAAAACTATTGTAGATACCCATAATCCTACTTGGCGGGATCTACGACAATTGATGGGTACCATCTTTAATCCAGAGGAGAGGGAAAAGGTTCGGAATGCGGCTCTTAAAATTTTAAAGGGAACTATGCCAGCCCAGGATATGACTTTTGATTGCTGGGTGGCTAGAAATTTCCCCTCCGAGGATCCAAGATGGGACCCCTATAAGATAGGTGACCTCAGGTCCCTCCAGGATTACCAGCGCCTTGTTGTGCAGGCAATCCAGGCGGCGGGGAAACCCACCACCAACATGTCAAAGCCTTCTTTGGTGATCCAAGGTGCCGATGAAGCCCCAGAAGCCTTCTATGCCCGGCTGTTAGATGCCTACCGCATGTACACTCCCATTGACCCCACACAACCTGAAAATGCTCGCATGTTGGCAATGGCCTTCATTTCTCAATCCGCCCCTGACATACGGCGGAAATTACAGAAGTTGGAGGGAGCTCTTGGGAAATCAATGAGTGAGCTGATGGAGGTTGCAAGGAAGGTTTTTGCTAACAGAGATAAGATTGAGGAAAAGAAACAAGAGCAGAAAATGCATAAGAAAGCAGAACTGCTCGCCGCTGCCCTGATGGGCAGGCCTGCGGCCCGGGGTGGGCCACGGATGGGCAGAGGCTCAAGGGGTCAGGGGTCAGGGGGACCCCTGGGGCGGAACCAGTGTGCCATATGTAGAAGGACTGGCCACTGGAAGGGTGAATGCCCCAACAGGGAAAAGGAACGTGTCAGTGAAGGGAACCGGGGAGGCTTTGCCAGAGAAGACCGAGGTGGACGAGGCAGACCCTTTCGAGGGAGGGGACGTGGGACGTTCAACACCCCCCTCATTGGTCTGGCCGAAGTCGAGGAATGGGAGTGAGACGGACCGGGTTCAGCCCGCCTCCCAGAACCTATGGTCAGATTAACTGTTGGAGGCAAGCCTATTTCCTTCCTAGTGGACACAGGGGCCACCCGATCCGTCATAACCAAACCCTTGGCCAAGCCCTCCCCGTATTCCATCACGGTCCAGGGGGCCACAGGCCAACCAATTCAACGCCCTTTCCTCAATCCCCTAATTTGTCACACGGGGGGTAAAACAATAACCCATCAATTTGTGTATATGCCTGAGTGCCCCCTTCCTCTTATGGGACGAGACTTGCTATGTAAATTACGGGCTCAGATTTCTTTTGACCAGGATGGTTCTGCTACCATGACATATGGCAAGGTCTCTGTGGACGTCCCCCAGGAGGAAGCATGGCGCCTAATGGCCTTGCAGGAAATTGAAGGGAATACCGGATGGGAGGATTTTAATGTCCCTTTTCTGTGGGCAGAGGACAACCCCCCCGGTTTTGCTAGCCATCAGGCACCCATCATTGTCGAGGAGCTCCCTGCCAAAACTCCGGTTCGCCTTCGTCAGCAGGCCTACCCTAGGCACATTATGCAAGCTATCCAAGAAGTCATTGATCTCTATCTGGCTCATGACATTCTGGTCCCTACTGAATCGGCCTGGAACACCCTTATTTTGCCTATTCCAAAGGGGGATGGCCGCTTCCGCCCGGTTCAGAATCTAAAGCCAGTTAATTGCGCAACTGTGACTATCCATCCTTTAGTCCCGAACCCTTACGTAATTCTGGGATTAATTCCCCAGACTGCGTCATGGTTTTCGGTCATTGACCTCAAGGATGCCTTCTTTACCATCCCTGTCCATAAAAAGAGCCAACACCTCTTTGCTTTCGAATGGGAAAATCCGGCTACTAGTCGCAAACAGCAGTATACTTGGACCAGGCTACCTCAAGGTTTTAAGAACTCCCCCACTCTGTTTGGTAATGCCCTTGCGGCTGATTTGGATGCCCTACGCCTTCCTGGGCCAGATGTCCTTTTACAGTATGTTGATGACCTGTTGGTCACCGGCCAGTCAAAGGACATCTGCTGGCAAAACACTTATGACCTATTGCACCTTTTACAGCGCTTGGGCTACAAGGCTTCTCGGAAAAAGGCACAATTGGTTTTGCAAAAGGTCAGATACTTAGGCTATGATATTGAGCCTGGGAAACGCACCTTGGGTCATGAAAGAAAAGAAGCCATCTGCCGCCTCCCCACCCCAAGGACCAAGAAGGATCTTCGGGGGTTTCTGGGGGCTGCTGGGTTTTGCCGCATTTGGATTCCCAACTTTAGCCTCCTTGCTAAACCCCTCTACGAGGCAACCAGAGGCAGTGACCGTGAGCCACTCCTCTGGCACAAAGAGGAACAGAAAAGTTTCTCAAGTTTAAAACATGCTCTGATGCAAGCCCCTAGTTTAGGTTTGCCAGACTTAGATAAACCTTTTCAGTTATTTGTAGATACTAAACAGAATGTTGCTGTTGGGGTTCTAACCCAAAGGTTGGGCACCTGGCATCGCCCTGTGGCCTATCTTTCCAAGCAGCTGGATCCTGTTGCAGGGGGTTGGCCTGCTTGTCTGAAGGCTGTTGCTGGCACTGCTCTTCTTACTCAGGAGGCAAGCAAACTAACCTTTGGACAAGAACTTGAAATTCAAACCCCTCATGCCCTGAAGGCTGTCTTGGAAACAAAAGGCCATTTGTGGTTAACCAATCCCCGAATGCTTAAATACCAAGGCTTAATAACCCACAACCCCATGATTGTTTTAAAGCAATCCACTTCCTTGAATCCCGCAATTCTCCTCCCTGAGCCCGATCTTGACACCACCCATGATTGCATTCAAACTATTGAGGAAACATATGCTAGCCGCCCTGATATGTCAGATGTCCCACTTCCTCATCCTGATCACACACTTTTCACTGATGGCACTAGTTTTCTCCAGGATGGAGTTCGCAAGGCTGGATATGCTGTCGTCACTTTGACAGATGTCTGGGAAGCCGAGCCCCTCCCTCCTGGGACTAGTGCACAGTTGGCGGAGCTACATGCTTTGACTAGGGCCCTTGAACTTTCTAAGAATCTGAAGGTTAACATTTACACTGATTCGAAGTATGCTTTTTTGACTGTCCAAGTACATGGGGCGTTGTATAAAGAGAGAGGACTTATTACAGCAGGGGGAAAGAACATCAAGTATGGTCCTCAGATCCTCTGTCTGTTGGACAGTGTCTGGGCCCCTCACAAGGTGGCTGTCATGTACTGTAAAGGGCATCAGAAATCACCGTCAGACACACAGCTGGGTAACCATAAGGCTGACCAGGAGGCCCGCCTTGCAGCTTTCAAACCTTTCAAACTGCAGGCCCACTGTCTCACCTTATGGGATCCCCCCGACACCATTCAGCCTCACTACAGTGCACTTGAAATTGCCCAAGCCCATGAACTTGACGCTTCCAAACAGGGGGGCTGGTGGATCCTACCTGATTCTCGCGTTTTCCTCCCGGGCAACCTGGCCTGGGATGTGGTCACTCAAGTCCACAAGCAATTGCACCTGGGCAAGACTGCTTTGGCACATGCTTTGCTACGTGAACTGTATATCAACAAGGTCCACAGCATTGCTGCCAACGTCTGCTCCTGGTGCCACACTTGTGCAGCCAACAACCCTAGGACTGGACCCCAGCCTCCGCAGGGGCACCAGCCTAGAGGAGATTTTCCTTTTGACTCACTTATGATTGATTTCACCGATATGCCCCGCTCTGGTTCATACTCTGCTCTGCTTGTCATTATCTGTACTTACTTGGGTTGGCCAGAATGCATTCCCACTCGCACCAAGAGGGCCTCTGAGGTCACTAAGGCCCTCTTGCAGCTAATCATTCCTCGTTATGGCCTACCCTCTAAAATCTCGTCAGATAATGGCCCAGAGTTTATTCATAAGGCTACACAAAAAATTTCTACTATGCTGGGCATCCACTGGCGCCTTCATTGTGCTTTTCACGCTAGTAGCGGTTCTTTTGTGGAAAGGGTTAATAGGTCTATCAAGGATAAACTGGCAAAGATTTGTCAGGAAACGCACCTAAAGTGGCCAGATGCCCTGCCAATGGCTCTATTTGCTGTGCGTTGCACTCCTCGCAAAGATTTGCTTGTTTCCCCTTTTGAATTACTTTATGGGAGAATCCCCAACTTAGTTCGACCCACTGTGTCTTCCGTGGCCCAGGTGGGGGACGCTATCAAGCTTAAACAGCTCCAATCGCTTAATCAAATGGTCCATAAGTTGCAGGATTATGTCTTGTCCTCCCGTCCACACCTGGTAGTAACCCCCACCCATAACATCTCACCGGGTCAGGAGGTGTGGGTTAAGGAGTGGAAATGGGAACCCCTTTGTCCCAAATGGAGGGGTCCTTTCTCTGAAGTTATGACTTCTCCGCTTGCTATTAAAGTTGCTGAAATTAAGCTTTGGATCCATTGGTCACGAGTCAAGGTTGCCGCGCCATCCTCCTGGCTGGTGGAACCCCATCCAGCGCAGCCTTTGCGCCTCACCTGTCGTCGAGGACACACTTCACCTCAGGCTACCTCTTCTGGTGACGCTCCGGAAGCTGTCCCTCTACGTACAAGAGACGACGTTGGAACCCCTGCAGGTGTTACTCCGGAAGCTAGCACCCTACGCACGGGCAACACCATTCGCTTCACCCTGCGCTCTGGAAGGAAGGTCCCCTCTTCATAACCCTGATGGATGCTGCTCAGCGTATGCGTGAGACTGCTTGCATTCGCCGTGGCCTTATGCCTTCCATTTGGGTGGTTGTTGTTCTTTTATTTGTTAGTATTGTCATTGACTCTCTTTATCTCTATCGCGTTCTGCTGGGAACAGGGGGGAAGAGGAGCTTGGACTTGGAGGGTCCTCTTTATCCCATTGAACAGGGGGATCGCATACCCACAGATGATGACATCTGGACCTGGCTAAAGGGAAATCTGACCCCTACATTAGCACCAATTACCCGGTGTTGTCCGTACCCCACTCCCGATACAGAACTTCCCCTATGTACTGATTGTCTCTTGCCTCTTTCGGTAGGAAGACGTTTCGCTTTTACGCTCCTTAATACTCCTAATTGCTCCACAGGTTATCTTCCTCCCTGCAGATACAAGGATCAACAATTCCTTCGCTGTAATGATGACCCTTTACATAAATGCCACCTCATACGCCCTTTCCGTCTTATTAAGCATGGTACTTTGCACAAACAAAGACCTCCACGAGACGTACCAATAGGGAAAGGCCCTTGCAATTGTCAGGGAAAGAATAAACAGACCCTTAGGATTGAGTAACTAATGAAACAGTTAAGGGTCTTACTAAGCTTGCAAAGGAAAGTGTCAAATCTCGTACCTATATCATGCAGAATCGCCTTGCTTTAGATTATTTGTTAGCTAATGAGGGAGGTGTGTGTGGCAAGTTCAATCTCACTAACTGCTGCATTGAGATCGATGATAGTGGCCATGTTATTAAGGAAATTACTGATAAAATGGTCAAAATCGCACATGTCCCTGTTCAGACATGGAGAGGCCTCAACCTAGCAGATGCCTTTTCGGGATGGTTCCCGAAATTGCCTGGTTTACAAGCTATCGTCGCTCTCATTGGCCTCATTGCAGCTGGATGTGTTATTTTGCCTTGCATTCTCCCTATCTTTATTCGCACCATCACTAGCACTCTATCGTTATTGGTTGAGAAAAAAGCTACAGCCCAAGCTATGGCCTGGTGGGAATATCAGAAACTTATGGATATGGAGGAAGATAACCCCATCTATGAGACTTCGCAGTAATTGCATTACTTGGCCAAGTCTCAACAGGGGGGAATGAAGGAGAGCCCCTCAATCAAATGGTATATAACCTCATTTACACTTTTTATTGCACTCTTATATAAAATATATAATCATAAGGCCCTTTCTCTTACATCTGTACGCCTAAAAGGGAACTTGACATTTGTAACCTTCTGTTGTAACTGTTATAACCACAAGATGTACCAAGTTGTACGCCCTATAGAACTTACTGGAATATATTGGGTAAGATGTAGAATATACCCATATATGGAATATGTATCACAAAACTATGAGCTTCTGTTTTTGTACTTTTCCAGTGAATCCCACATAGAGTTATCTATCTGTATGCACAATGTATTATCCATAGGCGGAACTGAATTATGCTATGTCACTGTCAAATCTCAAAACCTATAAAATCGGCCTTAGGGCGTAGTTCGGGGCTCAGTACTTGGCAGGCTACTGCACTGAGCCTATTGCTAGCAATACTCAATAAACCTGTTTTCTCTGGATCTCTGTGGTCTTGTCTCTTGACTGGTTGACAGGAACTGATTGGGAATAGTGAATCCCGCTTCAGTATCATTTCACTCTTATATCCAAATCTCACTTTACATCCTACTTTAGCGCAGCTCAGCTGGGATTGTCAGAGCCTTTTAAAAGTATTTTTTCTACAACCTCTTAAGATTGTAGAAAAATGCTTTTAAAAGTAAAAAAAAAAAGCTGGCCACGCCCACCCAGTCACATTACACCACCACCACCAAGCCATGCCCACAGAACCAGTAGTAAGAAATTTTACATTTCACCACTGCTTTGAATGTAGAGAAACCAAGGGCTAGCTGAACCAGGGAGAATCCATGTTTCTACAGAACATAGTTCTGTGCAGATGTGCTCTGCAATGACCTCTTCTAATGTTCATGAAGGAAAGTGAGCTGAATTATCTATATGAGGAGTGTTCTTAAATGCATAAAGCAGCCCCAGTCTTTCTAATAACCTCCAGCAGAAATCTCAAGTCTTTAGAGATGGATATTTTGTGCCCATTAAGGAAGACTGGGCCAATCTATTCATAAATAAAACCCCTTCAACTGATGGGATTAAGAAGGACAGGACATGACCTTTAGGACATAATAGGATTAACTCACCACCATTGAAATAGTGAAAGACACAAAGCTGACTACATTGCAGAACCCCCAGAGCATCTCAGAATCCTATAAAAATCCATCCATTCCTAAGCCAAGGGGGTCAGTCACCCCCAGGAACATTTGCTGCTGTCACTGAAGTTTCTGGAATCCAAATAAACCTTCTTTCCTTGAAGCCAGTCAGCCTCCATTTTATTTCTAGCACCTTTCTCCCTGCAGCAGATTTTCCTTCCAAAAATTGCAAGAAAGTGAGATAGAACAAAAAGAAGGTTATAAAAGATTGCTTTTTAGGCAATAAAATGTGGGAAGGAAATGGAAAATGTCAAACCTCAAGTTCACAGTTATTCAAGCATTAAGGTATCCATGAACTGCTGGAAATTGTGACCTCATTCTGTATGAAGGGGGAGCAAGATATTTAGCTTCTTTAACAGACCAACGGAGCTATCAATAATATAACCAATCAATGCTGAGATGCTATATTTCCGTGTTTTGCTACTTTTGAAAAGTATATAAGTGCTTGTTTTTCCATAACAGGGGATTCAGATGTTGCTACGGCTATATTGCTCTGAACCTTTTGCACAAATAAATACAACTCCTTTTGATTCCGAGGTCTGAGTCTCATTATTCCTGCAACAAAAGTGCACTTGGTTTGCTATTGCTCTGGTTTTTTTGCTAATGCCCAGATGAATCCAGAAAAAAAGCAAGCAAGCAAGCTGGATAGCAAGAAAGGCACTAACATCAGGGGTGAAATGCTCCCAGTTCGGACCGGATCGCCCGAACCGGTAGCAAAAATCCCTGCCCGCCCCCCCACCATGCCCAGCTGAGCCGCAAGATCATCAGAAGCTTTTTTTTTTTTTACTTTTAAAAGCATTTTTTCTACAACCTCTTCCCACAAAAAAATGCTTTTGAAAATAAAAAAAGAAACCTCTGATGATCAGCTGGGCTAGTCAGAGGCTTTTCAAAGCATTCTTTTCTGCAACCTCTTGGCCAAAGAGAGGTAAAAAAATGCTTTGAAAAGTCTCTGACGATCCCAGCTGAGTTGCCTGATGGCAGAGGCTTTTCAAAGCATTAGAAAAAATTCTTTGAAAAGTTTTTTTAAAAAAAAGTTGGCCATGCCCACCCAGCCACATTACCACCACCACCACCACCAAGCCACGTGCACAGAACTGGTAGTAACAATTTTACATTTCACCCTGACTAACATATAATAAATATAGTGGTAATAAGGGCAAGGGATATTTGCAACAAGTGGCAGCCAGCAGCAATTCCAGAGTAGCCCCACCAAATTGCATCAAGGTTATTTTCAGACATCAAAACAACTCAAGAAGAAAATGTGATGCAAGAAGATCAAATGAATTCACATTGGAATCTGTCAGTTTTAAGCAAGAAGGATAGGAGATCTTTGATTTGCAACTCCAATTAGCTGTAAACTTGGTTAGCGTTCATCCCAATTCCTGGCTTTCATGAATTTTGAAGTATAAAAAAGCAGCTCAGAAATCTTCAATTGGCTTTTTTTTTTTTCTGTGCCAAGAAAACATAGCTGTCTTTAAGCAAGTTTGGTGAGTCTTCCTTACAATACAAAAGAGTTGTTTGATTCTGAAAAGCCCCGAGTGTTATCCCTTCCCCCCTTTTGCATGCTATTTGTGCAAATGGCAAAATGACATCATGAAAGAAACTTCTTCTCCTTCTCGCTCCCTGATTTCCTTTGTGCGACTTGTTTTCACAGAGTTCCTTGACATATATTAGGCACCAAGTCAAAATCAAGTTTCTGAAGCCGTTTTTTTTAAAGGGAATTGGTGAAAGATTTCTTCTAAGGATTTATTTTACCTGTTTTCTTCTTCATGGAGTCCAATAAAACAATTGTTGCTAATGCAACTAAAGTGAATAAAATAATAAGGTGAATAAGGTGAATGGGAATAAAGTGAATAAAGTAGGAATCATACAGAGTCGGTTACATGAACCCTAAAGGACACTCTTTATTCACTTTATTATAAGGGAGAAAGGGTCAGTTAAAGGACACTCTCTATTCACATTATTATAAGGGAGAAAAGTGCTTGGAGATTATATTAAAAATCAGCTAAATCCCATTATTGGTAATATATCTTCTGATGAGGCCTAGCTGTCATGGAAGGACAGCCATATGGAAAGCATTTGAGGAGCCTCACTGTCAAAGACACAAAGACATGTATGTTACAAAGAGTTAATTATTACCTAAGGACAGCAATAAATCTCCCGTATTAGTAATTACAGAACTAAGGAAGGTTGTCTAGCAGAACTAAGGAAGGTTGTCTAGCAGAACTAAGGAAGGTTGTCTAGCTAAAGATAAAAGTAATTACAGAACTAAGGAAGGTTATATGGCTGAAGATAATCTTTTTTTTTATTGAAAAGTTTTTATTTTATAAACAAGCATACATACAATATATAATCAATCAATCAGTGTATTATCTGAATACATCTTTTTTCCTCTTACTCCTCCAATATTTATCATAACTTGATATTATCATTTCATTTGTTGTAACATTTTCCCCACATTTACTTTTATATTTGTACCTTTATCTCAACAATTTTATCTCAACCCAACCCTCCCCACCCCCCCAGCCCGACTTCCCAGAGGAAAAACAGGGTATAACATTTAACAAGCAAAAGCTAAAATATACTAACCTACTACAAAGTTTAAAACTCCCTCACTCTTTAACTCTTCTTTTACAAGTTCATCAACCTCCTTTTTGTAAATTCTCAAAATCAATTGGGTTAAATTCTTTCTTCCTGAATATAAAAGCCTTTTTCTTGGAATGTAATCCAATAACTTTAACAATATTACAAGCATTAACAAACACTGATAAGTTTCATTTTCATCCCTCAAACACCTTTCTTTTTCAACATTGCTCCCTAATAAGATTCCAAATTAAACATTTATCCTCTTTATTTCTTCATAAACCAATTATCAATTTCTAACTATTCAGCATTAAAAATTCTAAATTAAACATTTTAAAACTTTAAACATTTTATCACCTATACCTTTTAAAATAGTATAATCTTATATTAAACATTTTAAAAACCTCTTAATGCATCAATAAGATCTTCTTAATTCATTTCTCAAAATATACATTTCAAAACCTTCAGGAAACTATCCCTTAAATTTTTGATTAACCATTTCTATATTTTTCCCCCAGTCCTTCTTCCTCAATCAACATTGCTCCCTAATAAAGTTCTAAATTAGACATTTATCCTCTTTAATCCTTCATAAAATTAAACATTTTAAAACTTTAAACATTTTATCTCATATACCGTCTTAAAATACTATAATCTTATGTTAAAGATTTTAAAAATCTCTTAATACATCAATAAGACATTAAGTCATTTCTCAAAATATAAATTTCAAGCCCTTCAGAAAGGTATCCCTCAAATTTTTAATTAGCCATTTTAATACCTCGATAACTCTTAAAAAGCTATCATTTTTACCTCGATAACTTTTAAAAAGCTATCATTTTTATATCCAAAACCAATTGTAATAACACACTTCCTTTATATTATTATCTTAGAATAAACTTTAAAAATATGAATTTAATTAAGCTTCTCAACCTATTGCCAAAATCCTCCCCCCAAAAAATTAATCTTCAGTTCTTCCCTTCTTTCTGTATTTTTTCCAGTCCTTTTTCTTCGATAATTCTTTCTTCTTCAGCATTGCTCCTCCTCCTGCTTTTATTTTCGAAAATTTTAAATATTGGATTTGAGGTTGATGTCTCTTTGAAAGATTTGGCCTTCTTAAAGTTATTTCATTTAATTTGAAACCCCCATAAATCTCTCTCAAGTCCTCCTGATTAAACTCTTCCAAATTCCTTTGCTTTCCCCTCTTGGTCTGGAAAGCATCCTTTTTATCCAAAGTCACATTAACCTGGATTTCTGCCCCATCTTCTTCCAACAGCTCACTACTGTCTAACAAGCCTTGAAATGATACTATATTCTCCTTTGTCTCCATGTTTTGAGTCAAAACAGTTTCCTCTTCCTGAGACCTTTCATCAAAAAAACCTTTAAGACTTTCCAGTAAAGCAGTGGTTTGTGATTCAAAAATTTCATGTATTATAACTCTTATTGGTGTATTTGCTGGTGTGTGTAATAATAGTCCTTCAACACTTTTAAAAGTACCAGCCATTTTCTTTTTTTTTTTCAAAGTCCAATTATTCACACAATTTAAAAATGTAAATTAGTTGAAATCAATTCCATAGTCTTTTGCTTTCCGCTTCCACTTTAAATCTTTTTCTTAATGTGTAATCCAGTAGTTGTTAACAATGTTGAAAATGTTAAAAAGCCCTTTCACTGGTAAGTTTCGTTTTCACGCCCTCAGGCGCCATTTCCCCCTTTTTTTAAATGGACTTAAAGCTCAATACTTGCTTTTTGTCGTTCTCCTGATTTTGCTCTGCCAGCATCCAAAGTCATGATGTCTTATAAAACTTAAAATTGCATTGCTGGTGTGGTCGCTATGCCTCGGTCTGCAAAAGGCAGACTCACCCCGGATCCGGAGCTAACGAAGGGCTTTCAGAGCGCTCTCACCCTGCAAACCCCAGGCTTAAAAAGAAAAAAAAACCTGGGGGTCTAGGGGAGCTCTACCCAGACCCTTCTGCTCTTCTCTCCCCCTTTTTCCCAGGGGGAAATTTTTTAGCCGCTAGACAGCTGGTTTTCGCTGTTCTAGCAGCTATACAGATCGCGGGGCAGGAGCTCCTACAGGAGCGTCCGTTCGGCGTTCGCGGAGCCACCGGAAGCCGCTGAAGATAATCTTATAAATTAGAAAATAATGGTTTAGTAATGGTTTAGTAATTAGGAAGTGTGTCAGTTATCATATAACAAGTGTATGTTAACCATATATGGAAAATGCATGAGCTCACCAAACCTTTTGTCTTGGAAACATATATAAACTGTCTATCAGAGCTCTTTGTTCAGAATTGCAGATACAAATCTGGTTCTGAAACTGGCAATAAACTGACTCTGGCTGACCCAGGAATGTTGTTCAGTCTCAATTTTTCCACAACACAACTAACCCATTCTCTCCTTTTATTGCTCCTGCTTTTTGCATTGCCTATTCCTGTTTGTTCTACTGTATCAGCAACATTTGCATTTGCTTGATAAGTAAACACACCATTCTAATGCCTGTTTTCATTAAGAGCAACAGCATTCCGGGGAATCAAATCGAACTCTTTCCCAGTCAGATCTGTCCTGAGCAGAGATTAAATCCAGTATTTTCTGTACTCAAAAAGAGACTTAGTTCACTTTGTTATGGAATGATGAGACTGAACAACATTCCTGGGTCAGCCAGAGACAGTTTATTGCGCAAGGTTCAGAAGCAGTTTTGTACTTGCAAGTCTGAACCCCAAAGGGTTATGGTACAGATACTTTTATACTTCAACAGTACAGGGTTCAAAATGCAAGGAAAGCAATTCTTCTATATATGGTTAATATACATTTGTCAGATTATGACTGGTTACAATATTGATAGCTTTGGTGCCCTCACCTTGTTGCTATTCTAAGTAACTTATTTGCTGTCACTGGTTCATAGTTTTCTTATAAAGCTAGCTAAGTTTCCTGCGATAGCTTTGTGGTTACCTATACCTCGGTTAATGTATCCCTTTCTTAATGGGAGCTAATATGTGACTTTGCTCCCTATGGGTTACCTTGCAAACGTGACATTTGTCTGGTCTCACAGAAGGCCTGTATTAATAAGAGTGGAATTTATCTGACTTTTTCACCTTTGCCATGTTAACTTGGTTAATTAATTCAAATTTCTCCCTTCATCTGGGAGCCCTTATGCAAACATTATGTAAAGATAATTCAATTCGATTCTGTCCCACTCAAGGTTGACTCAGCCTTCCATCCTTCCCAAATCGGTAAAATGAGGATCCATATTGATGGGGGTAGTTTGCTGGCACTGTAAATCACTTAGAGAAGGCTGTAAAACACTGTGAAGCGGTATATAAATCTAAGTGCTATTGCTAAAGGCCAGCAGTAGGGTTGCCAGTGTTTAAAACTGCTTATTTTCATATTGTTGATGAATTGTTGTTTTCATCAGCTAACACAATTTAACTTTTACATTATTTTACATTTATATTGCTTCATATTTTGTGTTTAGTCACACTTTTAATTTTTAAACATGCAAAAAAAATATGTCTATAGTTTCTGGTATTTCTCAGCAAGTTGACCTGGAGAGATAACTTGATCTTGAGAAATTACTAATTCTTCTCCTTTTGTGGGGAGTCAACTCAAATACTCAAATTGAATTTAAAAAAACAACAACACCTGATTGTCCTAAAATAGGGTTTAATATAATGAACCAGACAAACAAATCAACGCCTAATCCAGTTGTTGTTGTTTTTTAAAAAAGAAAATCCTGAATATTGAAAAGGCAGATTAAGGCATCCTTATCTACATTGAGGTCATTTTGGAGTGTAGGAAGTTAGCACCCACTCTTCTCCTAGAAAAATGAAATATTTTAGGAAATATTAAAAGGGCAGAATATTTCCCCAAAAAGGGAGGCAGAAACTCAGCCCCCCACCTTTGTTAATGGGCCATTAATGCCTGAGCCAGTCCATTCTACCCAACAAAGATAGGATTAGTCCTCTACCCATCTAGCAACAGATCTCACCACATGGCACCTGGGAAGATTACATCAGCCAGCAAGGCTCCAACCAAGCCTGGGAGACAGAAAGCTTACAAAGTTAGCTAAGATCCCCGTCCCCTGGGAGTCTGACAACCAATCAGGATGCATTGCTTATACAGGAACAGGAAACTCTAGGGTGGGGCCCAGAGAGGGCATAAAACCAAGGCGCTTCTCAGCATCTCTGCCCTTTTTTGCTCAGCTCAGGAAGCCATGTGATCCTGTCCACCATTAAAAAACCTTCTTTCCAAACAGCCACCATGTTTCCAGTGTCTTTCTCCCCACTTGGAACTGAACCCAGAAGGACATTTCTTCCAACAGGAGAGAATGCAGGGTATAAATGTAATTAATTACCGTATTTTTCGGAGTATAAGACCAGTGGTGGGTTTCAAAATTTTTACTACCAATTCCGTGGGTGTGGCTTGGTGGGCGTAGCATGGCTTGGTGGGCGTGGCTTGGTGGGCCTGGCAAGGAAAGGATACTGTAAAATCTCCATTCCCACCCCACTCCAGGAGAAGGTTACTGCAAAATCCTCATTTCCTCCCTATCAGCTGGGACTTGAGAGGCAGAGAATAGATGGGGGCGGGGCCAATCAGAATGTTAACTACCGGTTCTCCGAACTACTCAAAATTTCTGCTACTGATTCTCCAAAACTGGTCAGAACCTGCTGAAACTCACCTTTGTATAAGATGCTCCAGACTATAAGACGTACCTACCTTTTTTGGTGAGGAAAACAAGAAAAAGAAATATGCCTCTGTCTCCCAGCAATTTTGCCTCCTTGCAGCAAACAGCAAATAGCCTGCTTTACTTTCATTTTCAGCATAGCTTGATTAGCACAAGGAAAAAAAATCTGCTCCCAGCAATTTACCTCCTTACAGCAAGCAGCAGAGACCCACGCAAAACAGCGGAGAGCAAAACAGCGGAGAGTCAGGAGTCCGATCCAACATACAATCAACTTGTGCTAATTAGGCTGTGCTGAAGCTGAAACGAGCTTCTTCTTGCTGCTTGCTGCAAGGAGGTAAACTGCTGGGAAGCAGAGGCCAAAGGGTGGGGGCCAGTGGGTGGGCGGGGCTACATTCGGTGTATAAGATGCAGCTAAATTTTCACCCCCTTTTAGGGAGGAAAAAAGTGCGTCTTATACCGCGAAAAATACGGTAATTAATACTTTCCTGCCTTCAGCTATATAATGCCTCTGATTTAGCTTTGAATTTCTTTCTACTTTTTAAATAACGCACATGAGACTCGGGTATCTTCATATTAAGATTTTGTTACAATATTGAGAGTACACTAATTGCTGAACAGTTGCATCTATATTGCTTTAGCATCAAGGCCTGCTCCAAAAGAGAGGAAGAGGCCTTACTCAGGAGGAAAAGAAACTTGTAGGCTTGCTTCATTGTCTACATAGGTCTATCACAATCTCCTGCAGCCCTTATTGTTATGTATTGATACTTTTCAGTGGGAAATTCAAACCTGCCTAAGTTTCCGATTGGCTGACAGTCCCTTCAGGATTGTATATAAGGAAGGCTGCAGCCTCTGAGTTTTTGCTGAAGTCTCACTGTATTTTAAAGAGCTGTTGTCACTTGCTTGCTTGTGCCTCTTGTTATTCCTGAACCACTTCACTTATGAATTTACAGGGCTACCAATCACTTCATTTCCCACAAATACATACTACTTTTCCCATATATCCTGAACGTAGATAAAAACACTGGAATATATCTCAGAGGGTTACATTCCACTCTACCCACACCTCTAAATGGGCACAACAATAATGAGTTACTTTGCAAGGCTGCCATAACTCATTCCCTCTCAACAAATGTTCAATGTGTTGTTGGAAGAAACATCCTTCTAGGTTCTGCTCCAAGTGGGGAAAAAGACATTGGAGACATGGAGACTGCTTGGAAAGATGGTTTAATGGTGGACAGGATCACATGGCTTGAGTTCCTGAACAGAAAAGGGGCAGATACAGTAAATCCTCGGGTTTTTATGCTCTCTCTGGCTCTGCATTTCTTGGGGCCCCGAAAAAGTATCCTGATTGGTTGTCAGACTCCCAGGGGGTGGGGTGGGTCTTAGCTAGCCGATGGTCACATGTGCTTCCCAGGTCACATGTGGTGAGTTTCTGCTGATATTGTGTAGAGAGCTAATCCTATCTTTGTTGGATCTTTGGCAATTCCTACTATGGCTCTGCCTGAAGGAGGCAGATCTTTGTTATGTAGAATAGACTGGCTCAGGTCTTAATGGCCCATTGACAAAGGGTGGGGGCAGGAAGATGGGAGCTGCTTCAAAACATGCTTATCCCAGGGAAATATAATATTCTGCCCTTTTTCATATTTCCTAAAGTATTTCACTCCTCTAGAAAAGGGGTGGGTGCTAACTTCCTACAGTGTATATTGGACTTGTTGCAGATGCTGCATTGTTTTAAAAACCTGGAAAAAATAGCAATAGAATTTAGACTTATATATCACCCCATAGTACTTTACAGCACTCTCTGGGTGGTTTACAATGTCAGCATATTGCCCCCAACAAACTGGATCCTCATTTTACTGACCTTGGAAGGATGGAAGATTGAATCAATCTTGAGCCCTGTCAGGATTGAACTCCAAAGAGCTTGCAATATTGCATTCTGACCACTGGGCCACCAGGGCTCATAATATCGAAAAATGTTGCCACTGAATTATCCAATGACCAAGGCATTGATTGGCTGCCATGGAGCTGTCAGAGGGTTTGTATCCATTGTGTTGATCTTACATGGCTCTTCTCCTATATTAATGGGTATAGAATGATCAGCCAAATTGTACAACTTCATACCAGACTGTAAAAGGAATCACCCATCTCCTGATACATAGCCCTCAATTCAACGTCTCAGCTCCACTTGGAAGAGGACTTGCAAAGCACGGTTTGGCTAGATCAGAATTTTGATTGCAGACAGGAATGAGGCCACATCAGGGGTGAAATTCAGCAGGTTCTGACAGGTTCTGGTGTTGTGGAATTAATAAGACCAACACAACTTTTGGGTTAATCAAAGACAATGTATATTGCGCAATAGGTTCAAAGCTCTGTACATGAAGCATTAAACAAAAGACAGAAATTAGGTACAATGGTTTTTATACCCTTTTAGACAAAGGATTCTGTTAACTCAGCAGTTTATGTGATCATATACATTTGTCATATTTAATTGACACTTTCATTTTATTCTTTGCCAACAGTCATAATTCTTTTAGCCAATTACTCAAGCATAAATTCAAATTATCTCTTGTTAATATTACATGTGGTCATACTTGACCTCTCTAACCTTCAACTGTATTTCACCAAAATGTCTTTATCTGTGACAACTGAGGGGCAACTGAGGGGCCTCTCCTCACTGGTTCTACATCAAAGAAGGAATGTGTCTGCCTTTTATTTCAACTGGATACAATTGCAAGCACAATTTCTCTTCTACAATACTATGAACAAAGAGGGCCCTTCCGTGATCATCTAGCTCAGTGGTTCTCAACCTTCCTAATGCCGCGACCCTTTAATACAGTTCTTCATGTTGTGGTGACCCCCAACCAGGGGTGAGTTCTAATTTTTTTTACTACCGGTTCTGTGGGTGTGGCTTATTTTGTGGGTGTGGCTTGGAGGTCATGTGACTGAGTGGGCGTGGCTAGCTGGTCATGTGACCGAGTGGCCATGGCTATGTGTATAGGGACTACTCAGAGGGCTGAAAAAAGTCATTTCTGACAGGTCCTCGCACTTTTGACTGGTCCTCATACTTATGACCATCCTCACATTTATGCCTGTGCAGCATTCTTAACAACCATGTCACTCATTTCACAACTGCTTCTCTTCAATATGGTATAAGATAGGGCAAAAATGTAAATTGTGAGGACAGTCGTAAGTTCGAGGACTGGTCAAAAGTGCGAGGACCAGTCAAAAATAACCTTTTCAGCCCTCTGAGTAGTCCATATGCATAAAAGGATACAGCAATAGAGAGGGATGAAGGAAGGGAAGGGAAATTAGAGTAGGAGTGAAGGTAAGAGAGGGAGGAAGAGAGGAGGAGAAGGAGAAAGAAAGAGGAAGTAGGGAGAAGAAGAAGGGGGGGAAGAGAAAGTAAGAAAGAAAGAAAAGAGAGAGGTGGTAGGTTTGAGGAGAAAGATTGCTGTACAATAAAAAAGATGAAAGGGAAGAAAGCCAACCCCAAACAAATATTAAGATATTAAGATAAAGAATGAATTGTTAAATTTTAAAGAATAAAAGAGAACAAATAGCAATAAATAGTAATAATTAGAAACACACATACAAACATACAACGTATTTTCTTTGAACAGAGTATTTGGCTGGTCCACAAATTTAAACAGTTGTAGGAGGTTAGCACCTACCCCTTTCCTAGAAGAATGAAATATTTTGGGAAATATTAAAAAGGCAGAATATTATATTTTCCTGTATGAGAAATGGAGAAGCATATTTTACAGACAAAGCAACTCCCACCTTCCTGCCCCCCACCCTTTGTTTAATGGGCCAGAGGCAGAAACTCAATCCTTTGTCAAAGGACATTTGCAACACAATAGCAACAGAAACTAACACAATGGGCCCCATCAAGCCATGTGATCCTGTCCACCATTAAACAATCTTTCCAAGCAGTCTCCATGTTTCCAGTGTCTTTTTCCCCACTTGGAGCAGAACCCAGAAGGATATTTCTTCCAACACAGTATTTAGTCATTTCAATTAAATTTACAATTTCTATATTTCCTTTTTACCATATTTATTCCTCATCTATTTTTTTTAAAAAACCAATATTACCCTTCATCCTCATCTCTAATCTTTATCAAATTCAATTTTTCCCTTCTATTCTATATTATACCCCTTCCCATTGTCATCTATTTTTATATCCATCCTCACATTGGTTAATTATATAATACAGTTGTTTAATACAAATTCAACATTTTAATATAAATCAATTAGTTATATAACTACCTTTTTTGTATATTAATCAATATGAACATGAATATTCCAATTATTTCCATGCAATCCAATTTCTTACAAATCAATTAATTATATTTACCAATAATAATAAACCAAATAATTTCCCCCCATATTCCTCCAAACCACAACTTAACCATTTCTGCTTTCAACACAATATGCAATTAACAGTATCTCAATTATTACAATTCCCTAGTTAAATAGAGCTTTTTTTCTTCTGTGTTTTAAAATCTTGAATCTCCTCTTTTGCCCTAAATTTCCCATTGTTTGCAGTTTGCACCTACCTTTTTTGGTGAGGAAAAAGAAAAAGAAATCTCTCTGCCTCATTTTGTCACGTTGCAGCCAAGACCCTGCTTACTTTCAATTTTGCTTTTTGAGCATAGCTAGGGGGGAAATCTGCTCCAGGAATTTACCTCTTTGCATCTAGCTAGCAACAGAGCCCTCCGCAAAACAGTTGAGAGTAGGGCGGCTCTTTGAAGCCCCGTGGCAAGAATTTAAAGTTTTTTTCCCCTCTAGCCATCAGCTGGGACTCCGGAGCAGCAATAGATTGGGAGTGGGCAGGGTAAGCGAACGGCGACCGGGCGATCCAGCAGAGGCAGAGGGTAAGTGAAGGCATGGGGAGGGGGGTGAGAGAGGGCTTTGGCGACCCCCGTGAAATGGCCGTTCGACCCCCAAAGGGGTCGCGACCCCCAGGTTGAGAACCGCTGATCTAGCTGGACCCGCTTTTCCTGCTTTACTGGAGAACTGGTAGCGGAAAATTTGAGCAGTTCGGAGTATGAAGTTTCCGAAAGATGCCCTAATTAATTCATGAACCACGAGCCAAACTTCAAAAGAAATACAGTCACTTATTAGGAGCACCGTTTCAGCAATATTTGGATACAGTTAGAACTATTCCCACATAGATTTATTTTCCCCTATGACCCTGTCTCTCCCCTCCTCCCTGGCCATGTCATAAATCACATTCTCCAAATAATCACTTTGGCTGGCTGTGAAACCCAACACTCTCCTATTGATTGTGGTAAGAAAGCATCTGTGGAATGTAGTTTCAGTTAGGGAAATCAATCAGCTCCATCAGTTCTCCCTCCCTCCTGCTCATGGCAACTTGAAAGCTTTGCAGGTTGACACGGAGACTCAGCAAATACCACCTCTGGCTGGCCTCAGAGTGGGGTGGGAATGGAGATTTTGCAATATCCTTCCCCCTGGAGTAGGGTGGGAATGGAGATTTTGCAGTATCCTTCCCCTGCCATGCCCAGCAAGCCACACCACGCCCAGCAAGCCACGCCCACAGAACCAGTAATAAAAAAAATTGAATTCCACCACTGGGCCACATGCACAAAAGTTAATGGCCCATTGCAGGGTAAAGTTCTCAGACATGTTTATATATTCTCAAAGGATTAAACCCGAGTTTTTTTCCTCAGTGTTAATGGATACTTAATACAACTTTAGGTAAGTTTGAAAATGGGTGGTGGCTGTATGTTTATGCAATGCCATCTTTAACAAGGGAACTGCTTGTTCATTCATCCTCCTCCTTAATCCTACAGTTTGATTGAACAGAGCAAAAAACCACCCTCTTTAAGGAAACTGAAGGTGCCTTGTCAATAAAAATGTTCCATTTTTTTACATCCTGAGTCTAAAACATAAACCAGAAATCATTTAAAGGCTGAAGTTACCTTCTGAATGACCCCCTCAGGGAAATGAAAAAGGTAAAGGCCAGTTTTGCCATGCTTGAAAAGGAATATACCATATTTTTTTGGACTATAAAATGCACCTAGCTTTTGGGGAGGAAAACAAGAAAAAAAGTCTGTCTCTGCCTCCCAGGATCCATCCAGTATTCATCTGGCCTGTTTGCCACCGCCCATTTTCCACAGCCCATTCACCGCCGCCCATTCACCGCTGTGGCCCTTTCGCGGTGGCCTATTCGCCGCTGCCCATTCGCCACCGCCACCACTGCCCATTCACCACCGCCGTCACCCGTTTGCCACCCCCACCCGTTCCAGAACAAACCGCCCATTTGTCGCCACCGCCTGTTCACCACCGCCGCTGGGGGCGGGGGGGGAGGAGAGTGCATCTTATACTCCAAAAAATACGGTAACTGATTGGGGAAGTTTTTTTTAAAAAAAATCAAGATAAATTTTATCTATTCAGCAGCAGCATCTAAAATTTGAGGTTTGTCATACTGTCCGAAAAAGGATTAGCAACCACAGCTGGGACTGGCAACACTAAGCAAAGCATCACAGGATTGTGATGTTATGACCTTACTTTTCCTACAGACGTCAAACAAATCGCTTAGGTTGTTAAATAAGACATCATGTGACTGCCACTTGCCATTTTAAGGCCAGCTTCTCAGTTGACTCTGCTTATTGGTAGCCAGCTATTAAGTACCCAAGTATCAATCACATGACTGGGGGATACTGCAATGATCATAAATACAAGGACTAAAGTTCCTTTGTTTAGCCTGCATGCCAATTAAATGTAAAGTCAATCATCAACTTAGATTGCATAGCATATGGGGTGATTTTAATCTTTATTTTACACATTTATCCACTGATATGAAGCAAGTTAATTTTGTTAAAGGTTTTGTGGGTAATGATGCCAGGATGGATTATTCTGATGCATCAGAAATTCATCCTGCTTTTAATACAAAATAGCTTTCATAAACAGAAATTTCCCTAGTACAGAATGTAGCAACTATACTGTCATCTAGTGGAACTGACAATAATATCCTGTAATCCTTTTCAGTATATTGTGTATATTTTATTTTACCTACTCTTGTCTTTGTTGCCTTCTGTCTCACCATTGTTGGGATGGAGTTTTGTGAATCTTTCACATCCTGTCCAAAACCTGAGAATAGTCATTATTCTACTCCAACATAGAACTTATCAGTCCTGGAATTCAATTTTTCTAGGAAATATGCAGACGCTTTAGCAGGAAATTGCACTTGTAAGAACTATTACAAAAAGATTGTGAACTATGCCCTTTATGTGTTTCCTATCTCAAAATGGGAATTACTCTGTCAATTTTCAGCAATCAAGGTCAGATAGGATTTTAAGGGCTACAAAATGAGAAAATACGTTGGAATGAAATGGATCCGGATTTGGGTCTCGCCTCTCTTA
Source organism: Arizona elegans (assembly GCA_022577455.1). NCBI lineage: Eukaryota > Metazoa > Chordata > Lepidosauria > Squamata > Colubridae > Arizona > Arizona elegans. Next base: position 72,691,829 of record JAKOOJ010000007.1, read on the forward strand.
CTAAGGTGCACCAGTCGGCATCTATTTAACTAGGGTTTTGAACTTGGTCAATGTTGGAGACAACTCCCTTAATCTGATTGGCTGTGGATGTTTGGAAATATCCTTGTTCCTTTGTCTTGAATCTATTAAGATTCTTGTTAGCCTTTGTCTTGCTTGGAATTCGTTGGGAGTTGCATTTTGCCTTTGTCCTGCCTTGAACTTGAAGTCATGTTTGCCTTCATTCTGTGTTGAACTCAGGAGTTGCAGTTGCCTTCATTTTCCTTCAAACTTATTGGGGACATCGATTTCCAGGGAACATGGCTAACTGAACACATGCACAGGGAGAGATCTCTGAAGGATTTCTTCCTGGAGTGTTGCTCTTCTGCCTTTTAACTGAACGGAATGATATCCCATCAGTTTTTATGACCCACTTGGACTGGGTGTATTGAAGAACTTCCCCTCGAAACCCTTCAATACAGCTGTAAACCCGCAGATTGCTTTTGGAGTTGAACTCCGAAGCTGTCTGCATGCCAAAAGCTGGGAGGGGAGAGGCTGCAATCTGTTCAGGAGCTGAAGAGAAGTAAAAACTGACAATAAGTTATCTTAATCACCTTCAAAGACTATCATTCTATCTTGTCAATTTAAAAGAGGACCTATCTAGCAACAGCTTGCTATATCTTTTTGAAGACCTGTACCATTTTAGGGATTACTTTTTGTTTTAAAGAACAAGGAAGAAGGCTGCTAAGGCATGCCAAATAAAGAAGTGGGCCGAGGGTTGGGGGGTGGGGGAACTGACAGAAAAAGATAAAAGTTAAATCTGTGGTTTTAGTTTACTATTGTAGTAACTAGTAGCTTGATCTTCTCAGCTGTGGGTGGCTAAAATCTTTTGATTCTGATTAAAAGAGGAAGCCAAGATGGTGGAGCAAAGTATTAGAGATATATTTGAAAGATCTCTAAATAAAATACATCAATTTGTGGATTGGTTGTTCTCTGTGGATAAAAAATCCTCTCAAAGTACTTCTGATATGCAAACATGTGGAGAATGTTACCAAACTGCTGCACCAACTTCACAAGTAGCTGAAAATGAAAATGCAGAGGAGTGTATTGCAGTTTTGGAAAAGCCAGATATTAACTTTCATTTTTACTGTTATATGAGTGATGACACTCAGCTGTACATCTCCACCCTGGGCCACCCCATTGATGACCTTGAAGTGATGTCCCGGTGCCTAGATGCCGTGCGGATCTGGATGGGGAGAAACAGACTCAAGCTCAACCCATCCAAGACCGAATGGCTGTGGTTTCCGGCGTCCCGATATAGCCAGTTGGTACCATCACTGACTATTGAGGGCGAGTTGTTGGCCCCCACGGAGAGGGCTCGCAACTTGGATGTCCTCCTGGATACACGGCTGTCTTTAGAAAAACATCTGACGGCTGTGGCCAGGAGGACTTTCTATCAGGTTCGCCTGATCCGCCAGTTGCATCCCTTTCTGGACTCCTTATGCATGGTCACTCATGCCCTCGTCACTTCCCGCCTAGATTACTGTAATGCTCTCTACATGGGGCTCCCCTTGAGGAGCACCCGAAGGCTCCAACTGGTCCAGAATGCGGCTGCACGGGTGGTTATGGGAGCGGCATGGCGCTCCCATGTAACACCTCTCCTGCGCGAGCTGCACTGGCTCCCGGTGGTCTTCTGGGTGCACTTCAAGGTATTGGTTACCACCTTTAGAGCGCTCCATGGCTTAGGACTTGGGTACCTACGAGACCGCCTTCTGCCACCGGTAGCCTCTCACCAGCCAGGACGCTCCCACAGAGAGGGGCTCCTCAGGTTGCTGTTGGTCAAACAGTCGACTGGCGGCCCCCAGGGGGAGAGCCTTCTCTGTGGGGGCACCTGCCCTTTGGAACGAGCTCCCCCCGGAGATACGGAGGATCCTGGATTTACGCACTTTCCGCCGTACCCTCAAGACTTTTTTATTCCAACAAGCTGGGCTGGCCTAACTCTTTTTTTTTTTAATTTATTTATATGCCACCCTTCTCCAGAGACTCAGGGTGGCTTACAATGAGTTAAGCAATAGCCTTCATACTTTTGTATATTTATACAAAGTCAGCTCAATGCCCCCACAAACTGGGTCCTCATTTTACCTACCTTAGAAAGGATGGAATGCTGAGTCAACCTTGAGCCTGGTGAGATTTGAACTTACAGTAATTGCAGAATTGTTTAAAAACAATTAATTGTTTTTAATTGTTTAATTTTAATTTGCTTTTAAAAATGGGGTGTTTTAATTAGTATGGGCCAAATTTGTTTAATATGTTTTAAATTATTTTTAAACTTTATATTGTATGTGTTTTATCTTTGGCTGTTCACCGCCCTGAGTCCTTCGGGAGAAGGGCGGTATATAAATCTAAATAAACCCAAATAAACCCAAACCCTCACTACTTTGGTTCAAATGTAAACCTCTCAACACAATTGAAAGAGCTTCAAGAAAATAGACAAATTTGGAACTTTTTCTTTAAGGACATTAACAAGGTTGAGGATCTCATGATAAAAAGTAAGGACTACAAGTCTTTGAAACTTCCAGAGCAGAAAAAGATTTTACTCTATGAAGATAAGCTGGAAGGAGTGACTTAAACTTAAGGAGTTAGCTGGAATCAGGATGTATTTTTCTCTGCTTGATATGTGCAACTGAAAAAAAGGTTTAACCCAAAATGTGCAAATGTATTTTTTTTACATATATATATAATGCTTAAAGTATGCAAAAGTTATTTAAAATGTATTTGAGAGTACCTGTATTATGATAAAGTAAAAGAAAATGATCTATCAGTTTTTAAAAAAACTCTATGTTAAAAAGGATGTTTATAAAAGAAAAAAATAATTATTCTTTTTTTTCAAGTTTTTTTTTATTTTTTATAAAAATAGCAAATCAATGTGTGAACAATATTCCACATTTTCTCTTATTACTTTCATTTTATGAAATAAAAATGTATACACCAATATTCCCCCTTCTCTTATTTATATCACTTTTATTAATTATTATTTCTAGTTTTTTATCATATTAAGACTTTTTCTTTCTTTCTTGTCTAACTTCTATTCATGTCACCTACCTAAAAGAAAAAAAAAGGAAAAAAGAGAGAGAAGAGGAAAAGCAACTCAGAACAACAAAAAAAGAGAAATCGTCTATCCATCATCTCTTGCCTGCTTCAATACTTTAATTGCTATGCTTTTTTCCCCCTTGCCTCCTGAATTCCTCTCTTGAATCTTTCTCTTATGTTTGCTTTTTGGATGTTCAGTCTAGGTATTCCTCCCACCACTACCCTCTTCCACTGCCTAATTTCTAACATTTCTACCCAAGCCCCTGTCTTCCTTTCAAACGTATCTTCCCACTCTCTTAATATATTTCAATTCGTCAATCACTATCATTTGCATTATTGTCTCCTCTTTATCTTCTTCCTTTTTCATTTCTTCTGTTGACTCCTCCCTTTCCTGGGCATCTTGGTCTTTGCTCATCATCCCTCATATGGTATTTTCAATTTTTTCCATAATCTTATTAAATCCTTTGTCCATGTCTTTTGTGTTTTAAAAAAGTAAGTCCATCTCCTTCACAATTCTACTCATTTCTTCCTTCTTAAGTATTTCATTTTATTTTAAAAGATTCAATTTTTATCCAGCAGCCCAGAACTATTTATTCAGTCTTTAAGTTACCCTTCAAGGAGTGCTTTAGTCCCAGTTTTTTTATGTCCCCTAGGTTAACAATCAGTTCCATTTAAGTAGTCCCAGAGATTATCAAAAGCCCCTTTACATCCCTTTTACAGGTTCAGTCTTCTAGTATAACATTCAAGTGTCTCTTTAATTGAATATTTTCCTCATTTTCATATTTGGGTCTCAGTAGTCATAGGGTAACTAGAAGTAATCCAATGGGCATTTTCATTGTTCTTCATATAGGTATTCCCAGATTGTAAATTTTCCTTTTGTCAGCAGGTGACACTCTCCACTTAAATTTCAATTTACTAGTCCATTGTCCATCATCATTTTGGATATACAACAGTTATTAACGTAAAATAGGTTTTGTAAGTTTTGTAAGTAAGTAATTCCAGCATTTAAAATGCCTTCCCAGTACCACGTCTTCCAAAGTTAGGAGTCCAATTTCTATTTATTTCAGAATCTGTTTTTTACTCTCCTGTGCCTTCATTTCCGATCAGGTATTTCCTCTGAATGCCTCAAAATGTTTAGACATTGCTTTAACACATAGTTCTGAGCAAATAGCTCTAAATTATTTCTTGGGGTTAAATTTAGAGCAAAAGAAAAATCCTCTCCCCCAGTTCCAACACCGTTCACCCACTTCTCTCCAGCACGTCTTCAGTTGTCCCAGCTTTGTAGCAGCCATCTTTAGCTGCCTCTTCTTCTTGCTGTGGCCCCTCTTTGCTTCACCACCCCTACACGGCAGTTTTGGCTCCCTCCAGAGCCCACAAACTCGGCATGGGAGTGTGGAGACCTGCTCTGGATGTCCGATCCCACCGAGACGTCAACCGGAAGTCAGAAAAAAATAATTATTCTATAAGGGTAGTTTGGAGGGAGGGAGCTAAATGCAGTATTGAAGTTTAAGTTCAATACTGTATGTTAAAGTTAAAGAATAAGATGTATTATATAGCTTTGACTTAAAAGAAAAAAAGTGCCTTTTTTGTTTTTAAAAAAGTTTAGTACTTTGAAGGAAAAAAGGAGGGCCAAAGAATTTGAAAGAATATAAGCAGCTTTGTAAATAAAAATGGCCACAGTTTATAAAGATTAGTAGGTGCAAATAGAAATACATGTTATTTCCATAGTAAGGAAGATAAAGTAGGAATGGTTAACTTGATTACTTTATTTAAAGAGGAAAATATGTTATTTGGATATCACATCTGGAATTTATGCTTGTGATGAAAAAAAATGAAACTTTGATCTTGGTTTTGTTGATCAGAAAGATTTGGTGTTATAAAAATGGCTAATTATATATTAATGTGTAAAAGCAAAAACTTGAAGGTGGAATGTCTTTATCTTGTACTGAGCTAGGAAGAGTTGAAAGTTAATGCCCCCTTTTCTTTCTTTTTCTCTTCCCCCTTGTATTCTACATCCCCTTTTCCTGTTCCCTTTCCTGCTCTTAACTTCTTCTTTTCTTTTTTGTGTGTATTTTATATTTTATATAATAAAATAAAATTTTAAACAATCAAACTTATTGGGGACATCTTTTGGCTTCTGGTGTTAGTCTGGCTTCAGATATGCTAGAGCCACATTTGCCTCTACACTGCCTTGAACTAGTGAGGAGCCATGGTTGCTTTTATTGAGATGGCACTTTGAAAAATGTTTAAATGGGACTGCTTATAAATCTTTACATGTGCAGAGGGGCCTTGGGGAATGTCAGCTGTGTGAATAAACACATGTAACTCCTTATCTCATGTGTGTGCTTGTGGACTGGAACAGGACAGATTTTCTTTAATTCAGCCCCTCTCTGACTTCTTCTAGAACAGGGGTTGGCAACCTGTGGCTCTGGAGCCGCTTATGGCTCTTTCATCCCTCTTCTGCGACTCCGTCGCCTGTCAGCTCCACAATTGATAGAGCTTTCAGTCAGGACAGGAAGAGAAAAAAGGATGGTGCTCTAGGAGGAGACTCTATGGTGACGATGGTGGTGAAACTGTACTTCCGGTTGGCAGAGGAAAAAAGGATGCTGCGCTAAGAGATTATGGAGGGGGGACCAAACTTCCAGTCGGCTCCAGAATTGAACGTGGGGCTTCTGGTTAGGACCTTTGTGTCTCTTTTATTTATTTATTGTTTATTTATTGGTTCGATTTACATGCCGCCCTTTTTCGGAGACTCAGGGCAGCTTACAATGCATTAAGCAATAGCCTTCATACTTTTATATATACCTGCTTAGTAGGGCTTTCGCCTCCCCCCCCCCCCCAGCGGTGTTCTTTTTTATACAAAGTCAGCTTATTGCCCCCACAAACCGGGTCCTCATTTTATCTACCTCGAAAGGATGGAAGGCTGAGTCAACCTTGAGTCTGGTGAGATTTGAACTTGCAGTAATTGCAGGCAGCTGGTGTTACTTAACAGTGCTTTAGTCTGCTGTGCCACCAAGGCTCTTATGAGTGTTAAGGTTGCTGACACATGTTCTAGAAGATCTGAAATCATGACTAAAGTAATATTTGAGGTTTTAGTCAGGATGCATGTTAGACAACTTACCTAGATAGCATTATATTCAGCTTTTAAATAGTGTCGGGAGAAAGGCATGATCATATTATACTCCATCCCACTGGATATATATCTTGCCAAAGGCAACAAAGTCGTTCATAGAATTTTCTTCAAGGCTTCCTTTATCAGCCATCTTGTTGACCCAAAGCCTCAACCTCCTTATGGGGCTCTCCCAACACTCCGAGAGTGAGGAGTGGAAATAGAGATAAGGATATCAGTAAAGACTACCTTCCAATGTTGAATAGAGATCTTTTGTACACCAAACCAGAGGCAGATTGTCTATTTCCTGGACTTGACCACACATGATCTACAATGGTTTCTATGAGCTTGGGAATTAGTAAACTCACAAAACAAGTTGGTGTGTCATTTGCTACTGTTCGGAGTTTGCTCACACAAAATTCTAGTGAATCTAAAGCAGTTTTTAGTTCATTCAACTTTTCCTGATAATGGTGGATGATAGGGGCTATGCAATGTCTGTTCTACTCACAAAGCATTTGCCAGTTCCTTTAGCACAGGAGTGTCAAACTTGATTTCATTGAGGGCCGCATCAGGGTTGTGTTTGACCTCGGGGGGCCAGGGTGGGCATGGCCAACTTGATGTCACTCATGCCGGGGGCACCTGTAATGGCCTAAGAGCTCTGCCAGTGAAAATGGGCTCCCAAGCTCCATTTTCAGCTGCCATGCCTTCCTGCAACCCTCTGCCGGCGAAAATGGAGCTCGGGAGGGCTGACCATGGCCCTCATGAACTCCATTTTCGACTGTGACGGTGTCCTGCAACTCTGCCAGCGAAAACAGAGCTCAGGAGCTGTTTTTGCTGACAGAGGCACTGCGGGCCAGTCCTTTGCTGTTTCTGGGGTGACCCTGTGGGCCAGATCTAAGCACTCCATGGGCCAGATCTGGCCCCCAGGCCTTGAGTTTGACAGCCCTGTTTTAGCATGATATGTGTGAACAAAACTAAATGTATAATGGATAGCAAGCCAAACCTAGATACAATATTCCTAGATACAATATTTTTCAGTCATGTCCTAAATGCTCTAAATGTTTAAATGTCCATAATCAGATCCTAAATGTCAGTCTTTGAAGCCTGAGTATCTTCCACCAATCCAGTTTTTTTTGAAAAATAATATGTGTCTCCATCTTCAACAGGGAGAGTGATACAGACTATTTGCAGGTTCTCAAAAGTTTGAGTTAACAAAGGCTGGGCTCCTTTTCTTTTTTTATGCATTAAAGTCATTACATGTGGAACAGTACTATCAATTGCTTTGTTACAGGATATATTTCAGGAGCAAATCTAATTTTCCATATACTGAAGAAGCTACTTTTCTTGTTTCAAACAAACAAGAAAAGAAATCCAGTTGACATGATTCAACTTCCAGAGAATCTTCTCTGACTGAGAATCTTTATCAACTAATTTTCAACACAGGTCTACAGGTCCTTCCACACCACAGTGCTCCTGCAGGTGAATCAACTGTAAAACAGTCCTAAAATAGTGTTGTGTATAATAGATCAATAATCTGGAAATTTCCACGTTTGCTTCTTTAGCTTTGCCTCAGACTTCTTCCATGGATAGATCTTGGCTGTAGGAACACAAGTTGTGTGCTACTGTAGAAATAGCTATTTAAATTATGAATCAGCTAAATATCAGACTTAATAGTATTTGAGAACAAGCCTGAAGTAAACAAAATAAAGTATTTTGGGAGTAACAAATTATAGATGGAAATGTTGATTGATTTTGAAATGACTTTAAGAGAGGAGGAAAATTTTTTTTTCAAGATCATGGATACTAGCTGCCATTTAAGAGAAGTAGAATATAGATTTGATGTAATGGGTCTTAGGAATGAGGAATATATATGAAATATTGATTGTTAAAATGACAAAGATTTGGAATGGTGTCTATTTGGAAATAATTATTTAGAATTTTGGGTGATATAGTAGAATGATAAATGTTTAGAATAAGACTTTTTTTTCTTTTTTCTTACTTTTTTTTAAAGATATAAATGGATAAAATTTGGAACAAAATTGGTTGAGGGAATGTGAGTAATTGTACTTGCTCTAAAAAGATGTATTTTATGTTTTATGTTTGAAAAAATAAAAAAAACTTTTTTCAAAAAAAAAGTGTGCTATTGTGAAAACTGTCACTTGAAAATTAAAATTTAATGACTTCAAGACTGTGTCACAGTATGAATATTCATAGACTGGAATAGGCAAGAGATCAGCCAATGGGGACTGTTTGGATAGACATGATAACAGGTCAGCCAATGGGGACTGTTTGGAAGTATTTGTTTGTATGGGGCCATAAGAGACAGTTTGGAGTCTGGGCGTGGCTTGGACTTGCTGAACTGTATAGAAGAGTTGGTTTGGCTTCTGTGAGGTAGAAATGAGGTAATTAGTAGCAAATAAGGTGAATAAAAGAAATAATCATTCCAAGTCAGATACATAAAGTCAGATCAAATATATGAACTTTGAATAACCTTCTATATTAAACTTTGAGAGAACCTATCTATTCACATAAGTATATGTGCTTGTTAGAGGCAGCTGAACTTCATTATTGGTAAATATATCTTCTGATGAGGCCCAGCTGTCATCCATCCGGTCATGGATTTCCTCATAATTACTTGACCTATGACACTGTGTCAAACACACTGATTCTATACATCTTCTTAATAGAATCAGAAACTATGGAAATTCAGATATATGGCAACATCTGAAAGGTTACAGAAAGTTAATTATTGTTTAAAGTATAGCCATAATTTCTGCATTTAAACTTTACAACACTTAAAGGAAAGTTGTAAACTATAAAATAATGGATTAAGTAAAGTTGTAATAGTTTAATGATTAGTAATTGATGAAGTAGTGAAAATGTGTAAGCCACAATAATTTTATTAACTAGTATGTAATGGTTTGGTAATTAGTAAAGTGTAATGTAAGTATAATGTATTTTTAATGTAACCATATATGGAAGCCGGAAGGGCTCGTAGAACTTTGTCTTGAAAACATATATAAATCGTGAAATCATAATTAATCCTTGTTCAGATTTGCTAGAACCAAACACTGCACTGAACCTTTGCGCAAATAAATGCATCTGTCTGACCCAGGAATGTGTTTCAGACTCTAATTTTCCACAACATCTGTAATGGCTGCCTCTGTATAATATATACCCTCTGTATCTCTCTACTCTGTAATGACTCACTTCTATGAATATTGCTTCTGTGTTCCTGATATTGTATGCTGAATTCTGCTGCATGATATTGTATATAAAGAAGTTTCTTATGTAGTTGAATCCTGCAGAATTATGTGTGTGTCTGATTTTGTGTGCTGCAACAAACTCTGATAGCCTGCAGGCTATTTTGCATAGGTGCTGCATGGGCTTACAGAATCTGTTTTCCTGCTATTTTCAGAACAATGTAGCTTTGGCTTTTGGAAGAACAATTGCTTTCAGGATGGCCTGCATATCTGTGGCATTTACATTCTTCCTTCAACTTGAGGTGTGAAAACTCTGTTTTCACAATTGTCCAGTTGCATAATAAATTCCAAAGGAATTCTAAATGACTGTGTAAATATTTGATGATATCAAAAGCTGTAGACAAGAGCAAGAATGGATGGGACTTCAAAGGCCTGTATCTGTTCTGACTCGGGTCACGCTGACAAGCGCAGATGCTAGTTAAGTCAGTTTATTGCACAGTGACAGACAACCCTCCCAATGGGGTTAATAAGGCTCCACCCAAACCCCAACAGCAGTACTACACAGACCCACAACCTGAGTCCTGAGGCAGTGACAAACACAATTCCTAGTCCACAAATCAAAGTCCTAGATTCCAAAAATGAAAAGCTAAGTCCGGTTAGGCAAAGTTTAGGATCAGCAAGGCAAGTTCGAGGTTCAGAGTCCACAAAGCCATAAAACACGATTCACAGTCCGCAAAGGCCAGGAAGCAAACAATTGTTCCTGACAAACAGCCTTCCCCCTGCCTAAATCACCCCACACTAGGTGTTCCAAGTGAGAAAAGGCGAGGCTGCTTCCTTATGAGTAACCTTGACAACCTCTGTGCCTCCCTTTGCTCCACTCTTCTCAGCTGAAGATCTGGTGGAGGAGGCAGCTGTTCCTCATCAAAGTGATCCATAGCCTTTAATCATCACTGGCCCTTGGTAGCTGGTCTTCTCATGCAGGCGGCTATCATCTAGTCGACTGCCCTCCCCATGCCAGACAGGCCTGGGAATGGTTTGTTCTTGGGCCCTGGGCTCTCCAGGCATTATGGGGCAATCATGTCATCCCTGTTGGAGGGTTGAACTCATCCTCCTCATAGCTGGCGCCATCACAGTACTTCCAGAGGTCATTATTCCACCTTTAATCAGTTTTCCTGTGCTACCAATCTCACAGAGGAACAAGTTATGAAAGAGGGACAAGTTTTACCTAACAAGACAGAGGTTGAATCTGGCTTCCGGTTTGCTTTTTGTAGCCACCAGACGGTCCCTTGGGACCGCCAGCCCCTTCGCCTGTAAAGAGCCGCCTTTACAGCGAAAGGCGGCTCGAAAAACTCCATTTCCAGGAGGAAATGTGAGATAGAGCAGGTGAGTGTAGGTAGAGATCTCCGCGCAGCCCCCAGAGTTTTTTTTTTTACTCTTGGGGGCGAGCGGATGAGGCTCCTATATCACTCGCCGTTTGCTCCGGGCGTTGGGAGACCTCTGCTTTTTTGCAGAGCAAGGCTACGAAAACAAGCTTTTCAAGATAACTAACAGATTAACCAAAGAGGATGAGATCTGGATCTGGACCTGTGACCCTAAATTGCAAGTATTAATACTTATTTTGCAAAGGATATTGAATAAAGTAAAAAAGATCTTTTAAAATGGCGACTGCCGAAACTGGAGCAGGGAAGCTGAAAAGGGAAAGTCCTTCCGTTTCTTACTAAGCCACAAAGTAGCGGAATAAATGCTCCTGGCTACATTTGAAGAAAAAGCTCCACTTTTGTGTTTTCTCCTTCCTGGAGATTTGATTTGATACTGATCTTGTTTGGAAAGAAGCTTTGTTGTTTTTTTTTTTCTTTTCTAAAAAAGTTTGCTTGTGTGGAAATATGGCGTTTAGGCTTACAAAGCCGGACAAACAAGCAGGGGTGTGGGATTCCCCCATCCACAAACTATATGAACAAGTTCTTAACTTACAGTCTCAGAAAACTGATTTTAATATAATTGAATTTCTTCTGGAGGAGATTGTAAGAAGGGATGAGATTATGAATCAGAACTTTGAGAAATTCAAGCAGGAAACTAAAGAATTGGTGCAATCAAAGTTTGATATTTTGCATCGAAAGATTATAAAAATGGCTAATGGTTTTTCAGAATTTATGATCAGGTTGGATACAAATACTAATCTATTAGTGGAAGAAATTGAGGACAATTTGGAAAATAAAATACAAAAAATTGAAAATGATTTGATAAATATTCAAGACAATAGTTTAGAAGAAAAACCTGAAATGGAAGCTGATTGCAATGTAGAAAATATACAGCAACGTATTGAAAAGGAAGTTTTAATGATGCAATATAATTTTACTGAATATGTGATCAGACTGAGAGGATTACAGGAAAATAACAGAGAGGATTTAAGGAAAATATCTTCTGAAGTTCTGGCTGGGATTTTAAAGGTTCATACCTGAGGAGGTATTTTGTAGGATCGATAGAGTTTATAGAATAAACTCCTGGATTGCAAAGCAAAGGCAATTGCCTAGAGATGTGGTGATTTATTTTACAGATAAAGAAATAAGAAATAATATTGTGCAGAAATCTTTTAAGTTTACTTTGCAACTCTTTGGAAGAAAGATTTGGATTTATAAAGAGCTCCCGCCTAAGATATTATTGGAAAGAAAGAAATTTGGTTTCCTGGTGGCTGAGCTTAAAAAAAGAAATATTTTATTCAGATGGAATGCTCCAGTTGGTATAATATTGAGAAATCAAGGAGAAAGATATCAATTAAATGCTGTTGAAAAAGCGGAAGAATTTTATCAAAAAATTTTAAAAATGAATTTAACATCTTTATGCACAACACAAGACAAAGAGAAGGAGTTAGAAATAAGGAAAAATATCGAGTTACAGAGGCCTTTGCAGATTCTCCAGATATCTCAGCTGGATTATTTATAAATAAGAGAGAAGTGGCATCGGATTCTAACGTGACGACTCACCAAGTTACAGATAACCATGGAAATCAACTAATTGATATACAACTTACAGAAAAGAAATATGAGTCACAAAAACAAAACCAACAAGATCAAGTTATAAACCAGAATGAAAACCGATCAGTTGATACACAACTTGCAGAAAGGAAATCAGGATGGAGATCAAACCCACAAAAAAAAAAGGAAAAAAAGAAACAGGTCTCACAAAAATAAAAAAATTTAAATTAAGCAACAGCGAACCCAGTTATGTGGTTAATATCATCCTGAGGAGAGTGACAGACCTCTGTAATGCCGTAATTTTGGGATGTGAAAAGGGCCTTGAATTGTTGGATTGGAATTATCTATTTTTGGTTTTCTTTTTATTGATCAACGTATTATATCTATGCTGAGCCATAAGGCAAGAGATGCTGGGGCATGCAGAAGATCTGGTTGTTACCCCATTATGAGAATGGGAAATAATAATCCTGAAGAAAGCCACTATTACAGATATTATATGGATTACAATTATAAAGTCACTCGGGTGGTTGTTTTCTTTATGAAGATATTCATTTTTTTTTTATTGCAAAAGTTTTACAATTACATTTTCACCCCCTTTTTCCCCCCCTCTCATCCCACCCCAAACTTCCCAACCTCCCTAACCCTCCCTAACCCTCCCCTCCCCCTGGACTTCCGCACAATATACTCATATCAAGTAAAAAAAAACCCTTAATATAAAACTTATATAAAACTTGAACCCCTCCCTCCCCCTTATAATTTTTTAATCTGCATTACATTGAAATATTTCTATCTTAATATATCATTTTCAAATAAAAGCTATTTGATACTTCCTAGTTTGATATTTGTTCTGAACATAATCTATCCACATTTTCCATTCCCATTCATAAGTCTCTTGTGAACAGTCTTTTAAATATGCTGAAATCTTCGCCATCTCTGCAAAACTGGCCATCTTCAAAATACATTCCTCGATCGTGGGCAAAACTTCATTCTTCCAGTATTTACCTATCAATAGTCTCGCAGCTGTTATCATGTACAATATCAACTTTGTTTCACCCAAAGTAAAACCCTTAACTATACCCAATAAAAACAATTGTGGAGAAAATTGAATTTTTTTCTTCAAAACATTCTGCATGACCCACCAAATTTTTATCCAAAAAGCCTTAACTTTCCTACAGGTCCACCAAACATGATAATATGTAACATCTAAACAATCACATCTCCAACATTTTGGCTGAACATTAGGGTACATGCACGACAATTTTTTGGGGTCTAAATGCCACATCTATAAAACATTTTATAAAAATTTTCCCTCAAATTCTGCGACTGTGTAAATTTAACATTCTGAACCCAAATTTTTTCCCATGATTCCAACATCACTGGTTCCTCAAAATTTTGTGCCCACTTAATCATACAATCTTTAACCAGTTCAGTTTCTGAATCCCTTTCTAACAAAACATTATAAAGCCTTTTAATATGCATTGAACCTTTCTCTTTAATGTGTCTAACCAGTTCTTCCTCATGCAACATAATACCAGTTTTTTGGTCCTCTTTCCATCTCAATTGTAGTTGATTATATTGTAACCAAGTTAAGTTAATCCCTTCGTCTAACAGTGTCTGTAGTGTCTTCAACTGCCATCTGCCCGCATCTGTAAAAAGAACCTCTTTGTATAAAAACCCCCCGAGTGACATTATATTTGTATTCTACATAATATGACCAAGATCCAGCCATAGCGGTATTTTATAATCCCATTTGAATCGGTGCTTCTTCCAAACTCTCATCAAAGAGTCTCTAAGTATATGGCTTTTAAATACTTTATCCACTTTGTTGTCATAAAATAAGTAAGCATGCCATCCAAATTCAAGATCAAAACTTTCTATATTCATTATTCCAGTCTTTTTCCTTCCAAACCAATCACTTGCTAGAGTCAAAGCTGCTGCTTCATAATATAGCTGTAGGTTTGGAAGTTTAAGGCCTCCCCTTTCTGGAACATCTTGCATAATTTTCAGTTTCACTCTCGGTTTTTTCTCATTCCAGACAAACTTATTCACTCCAGTTTGCCAGTTTTTCAGTTGTTTTTCACTTTTGAGCACCGGAATCATTTGAAACAAAAAAAGAAATCTTGGCAAAATGTTCATCTTAACTGCTGCTATTCTTCCAAGTAAAGACAGCTGCAGTTTTTTCCAAGTCTCCATATCTTTCTGCACCTCTCGCCACAACACCTCATAATTATTTTGAAACAATTTCATGTTTGATTCTGCAACCTGAACTCCTAGATATTTTACCTTTGGTACAATCTCAAAACCTGCCCTCCTTTCAAGCTCGTGTTTACGATCTTGTGTCATATTTTTAACTATCATCTTAGTTTTCTTCTGATTCAGTCTAAAACCTGAAACTTTACCATAGTCTTGTATAATGTCCTTCATCTGGATTATTGATTCCATTGGCTGTGTTAGGGTAACAACCAGATCATCTGCAAATGCCTTTATTCTATAATCCTCTTGCCTTATCATTATACCTTTCAAGATATTAGAGTCCCGTATTGTATTTAACAAGACTTCTAATGTTAAAATGAATAACAATGGAGACAGCGGACATCCCTGTCTTGTTCCTTTTTCAATTTTAAACTCTGTTGTCAAACTTCCATTAATAATGATCTGTGCCTTTTGCTCTTGGTAAATTGCTGAAACTGCCTGTATAAATTGATCCCCAAAGTCCATCTTTTTTAAAGTCTTTAGTAGAAAATTCCAATCCACTCTATCAAAGGCCTTCTCTGCATCCAGGAAAACCAGCACTGCAGGGATCTGTTTATTCTTCTCAAGATATTCCAATAAATCTATTACTTGCCTTACATTGTCCTTCCTATATCTACCCTCGATAAATCCCGCTTGATCATCATGAATCACCTTTTGAATTACTGGCATCAACCTGTTGGCTAATACTTTTGCATAAATTTTATAATCAGTATTCAGAAGAGATATTGGTCTATAATTCTCCGGTTTTTTTGGACCTGCTTGCTCTTTTGGTATCAGAGAAATGTAAGCTGTTGTAAATGATGGGGGTATTTTACCCCCTTGTTGAATATTACAAAACAAATCTCTAAGTTGTTCCACCATTTCTGCTTGCAAATTTTTATAATACACTGCAGTCAAGCTATCTGTTCCAGGAGCTTTGGCTATTTTCAATTGTTTAATTGCTGCTATTATCTCCTCCTCTGTTATAGGATAATTCATTCTTTCCTTTTGTTGATCAGTAATTTTTGTAACTCTTTTATTATCTAAATATTTTTCTATAAGTCCATTCTGCACATCATCTTTAGCATATAGTTTAGTATAATAATCCACAAAAGCTTCTTTAATTAATTTTTGTTGAAAGATTTCTTTCCCTCCAATATCAATACTATCAATAGTCCGTGTACTCTGCTTTTTCCTTAATGTGTAGGCCAACCATCTGCCCGGTTTATTGGCATTACAAAATGTATTATGCTTCGCATATTGTAAGTTTGTTGCAACTTGTTCCGCCATAAGCATCTGAAATTGGTCTTTCAAAAGTTTTATAGCACCACGTATTCTTTCATCTGTTGGGTTTTTGATAAGTAACTGTTCTTTATTCTTTATTTCTACTTCCAATTCAGATCTTTTCTTTTGTCGAATCATTCTATGTTTAGAGTTCATATAAATGAGCACCCCTCTCATATAAGCTTTGCTCGCATCCCACACGATTTCAATTGGAGTACCTTTATTCAAATTTATTTCAAAAAATTCTTTCAAATGCTTTTTAAGTTCTATTATATTTTTTTCATATCTGAACAAGTTTTCATTTATTCTCCAAGAACGTCGCTCAGTCTTACCCATCTCAATTTCTATCCATACAGGGCTATGGTCGGTCAAGGTTCTCGGAAGAATCTTTGTTCTTTTTGTCTTAACAAGTAGATCATCTGACAACAAAATAAAGTCAATCCTAAAGAAGGATCTATGTCTGTCGGAGAAAAAAGTATAATCCAATTCTTTTGGATTATGTATTCTCCAAATATCTTTTAATTCCAAGTCTTCTTTCATATCAAAAAAAGTCTGTGGTAACCTGATCCTAGATTTCGTCAAACTCTTTTTATCTAGTTTAGAGTCAATTACTCCATTCCAGTCTCCCATAATTAGAATAGATCTATAGTCCCATTGCAGTATTTTAGTGTGTAACATTTTATAGAAATGGTCCTGTTGTTGATTAGGAGCATAAATTCCAATCAGAAGAATTTGGCCATTTACTGTAAGCAATTCGATGGCTACAAACCTACCATCTTCATCTGCTTCTATAATTTTAGCTGTTAATCTTTTGTTTACATAAATAACCACACCATTCTTTTTTTGCAAAGTTGAAGATATAAAATGTGTTCCTAATTTAGAATTTATCAAGTATTTTTGATCTTGAGTTGTGATATGCGTTTCCTGTAAACAAATTATATCATTATTAAATTGTCTCAAGTATGCAAATAATTTCTTCCTTTTCTGTGCTGAATTCAACCCATTCACGTTTCAAGATAAACACTTAATTGTCATCTTTATCTTCCTGAAGCATCGAGCAGAATAATCGAATATCTTCCGGAATCTTCGGTCTCGCCCCCCCCCCCCCATGGCTCCAGTCTCTTGTGTAGCACTCTTAGCTCCCTTTTCTTGTCTTTCCTGTTGTTGCTTTTCTTTAAGTTGCTTGGATTTTGCACGAGTTATGCGCTGATCCTTAACTTCGGCCATCCGAACCAAATCCAGGATTGGAGAAGATTCCAACAAGGGCTCATCCAAGAAACCTCCTTCAGCACCCTGCGTTTTCTCTAACTCCACCTGCTTAGACTGTTCTTGCGGTTCTTGTTGAAGTTGCTTCTTATCACTCTCCTTAATCTCCAGGACTGTAGATGAACGTGGAGATGGTGTTCTTTCTTTAAAAATAGTAGTATAGAAATACTCCGTCTTCTCCACAGTATTCAAACGATGTCTTTCTCCCTTGTATTTCAAAATTATGCCAGTTGGGGCACCCCACCGAAATGGTATCTCTTGTTTTTGCAATTCTTTTACAAGAAAGCCAAAATCTTTTCTTGCTTTCAACGAGATATTCATTATTGATGGGGGCAGATGATAACTGAGGATTTTGAATATTCTGTTGCAACTGGGATGTTATGTTACCCTAATCCGGATGATGGAGTCAGCAATCCAGTGGAAAGATATCAAAGAAGATATTATATGGATTATAAATTTAAAGTTATTGATTCTGTTTATATAAGGGAATATTTTTTAGTAGGATGGGCATAAGAACAAAGATATTAAGAATTGTTGTGTATGGTAATTTTGTAGGAAAGTGGGTGGAGACAGGCTAGTGTATTGATTGTATAGATTAAGAAAAGGGATGCTTAAGAGATATATTTATGGGAGTGGAGGAAATGGATAGGTAGAACAAATGTAAAATTAGAATTCATGGGGCAGGCTGCTTTGAAATGTCATATTAATATACACAAAATATTAAATGTTAAAGTAGGATTTATTATATAGTTTTAAAGTGGAAGGTTGTTTTGAAATGTTATATTAATATACAGACATAAGTATGGGGGAGGAGAAAAAAGGGCAGATTACCGATAAATTGGGAGTTATAACAATGTTACTGTGTTAAATTAGAAGTTATTACATAGTGTTATAATGGAATGTTATTTTGAAGTGTATGGTAAGAGGGGGAAGTAATAATATTAATAATATTACTAGAAGTAAGGGTCAGTATTTGGAGGAGGGAGTAAGGGGATGGTAAAATATTATATAATCTGTTATATATTAGGTTTTTATTTTGAAGAAGTCACAGGGGGGAGGGGGGTTGGGGTGGTGAGGGGGGGTTAGGGAGGAGGGGGGAAAAATTTGTAATTGAAAACTTTTTCAATAAAAAAAAAAAGACAGAGGCTGAATTGAAAGTGGACTTACAAATGAAATGCCACAAAAATTACATGGAAAAAATGTTATACTACACATAGAAAAGAAGTTGGCTGTTTTAATAATTAAAAGGGATAAATAATAAACCAAGAGTAACCGGGATAATTTTTCTATATGGGATTTACAAAAGACTTGAAGAATCTCATGAGAAGAGACAACGAAGAAATGAAAAGAGATCAATGAAAAGAAATAAAGTTCTATGGTATTATTTGAAAGGACTAAAGATAAAGATTGTTAGAAATAAAAGGGAGAAATATAAAGTTGGTCTAATTTGTTCAAGGTTAAAATAGATATGTTTAACTCTGAGGGAGATGGGTGGTTATATAAATATAAATAAATAAAAATGTTATTTTTGATAACCCATCATGAATTTTTGCTGACACCAAGACTGAAATGACAATATTTTATGGATTTGTTTACAGATAAAGAGAGGGGATATGAGAAGACACAATCATTTTTGTAATTTAAGAGGTGAAGTTACTAAAATTGTTTATACTTTTTGTGATGAAGGTTGAGATTCACTCCTTTATATATCTTTTCTTTTTCTTTACTATATTTCTAGTTCTGTTTCATTTTTTCTATTCTTTTATGTCTTTCCTATTATTCCTCTGCTGCTTTTACTCCTTTTTTTAGCCTGTGTTATTTTTTTTCCCTTTAATAAAATTATTTGGAAAAAGAGGAAATTGACTAAAGGTTAAAAGTGGTTTCCTATCTGGTTTTAGCATTGCTCATAACTCTTATCTCATTCAATGAGATTTTAGAGGAAGTGGTTTTAATCATTCAGAATGAGTGATATGATTGAATAGGTATTACTTTTAAAAAAAGTTTCTCATATAGTATGGATTTCAAAGGAGTTATCAAAAAGATGAGTGTGAGAAGGAAGCCCTGTGACATATGATGAGATAAATCAGCTGCTTCCTTTTTCATTGTTTGCAAGTTTTGAAAACTTCTAAGTGTATGGATTTGAACTCCCAGAATTGTTATCAATGGCTAGGCAGGTTATGGTTAATAAACACGATCAGTGTGAAAATCCATTCTTAAATTTATTAATCTGAATATTATATAATCATACGTAATAATGGTTTATTTATCAAAAATGAACTAGTTATAACTAGTTATAGTTATGAACTACAGTTATAATGTACACTGAAGATGGAATTTAATTTCGTTCTACAAGGCGCAATGACAATAAAGTAAACTAAAAACTAATACAGCTAAAAATGAATCAGAAAATCTCTACAAAATAAATAGAAGCAGCAGCCTATTGCAGGACCTCATCCTCTGCAGGAGATAGAGATATGAATATACATTATCTACAAAGTAAAGTGAAGAAAGTTAGCACATACCTCTCTTAGAAGAATGAAATATTTTAGGAAATATTAAAAATACAGGATATTATATTTCCCTGGATTAGAAAAGGAGAAACATGCTCTTGGAAAGCAGCCCCTACCTTTGTTAATAGCCCCAGAAAGACTGGGCCATCTTATCTACAAGACAAAAGGCCTTCAGCTCCAGATTGATAGGATTAGCCCTCACTCAAGATCCAAACCAGGAAAAAGCCATTTAGCCGTAATGGGGGACTTTTTATCAGGTCCGCCTGATTTGCCAGTTGCGTCCCTTTCTGGATCAGGACTCGTTAAATACGGTCACTCATGCTCTCGTTACTTCCCGCTTAGACTACTGCAATGCTCTCTACATGGGGCTCCCCTTGAAGAGCACCCGGAGGCTCCAGCTGGTCCAGAATGCGGCCGCACGGGTGGTTATGGGAGCGACGTGGCACTCCCATGTGACCCCCCTCCTGCGCGAGCTGCACTGGCTCCCCATGGTCTTCCGGGTGCGCTTCAAGGTTTTGGTTACCACCTTTAGAGCGCTCCATGGCATCGGACCAGGGTATTTACGAGACCGCCTTCTGCTACCAATAGCCTCTCACCGACCAGTACGCTCCCATAGAGAGGGGCTCCTCAGGGTGCCGTCGGCCAAACAGTGTCGACTGGCGGCCCCCAGGGGGAGACCCTTCTCTGTGGGGGCACCTACCATCTGGAACGAGCTCCCCCCAGAGATACGGAGGATCCCGGACCTGCGCACGTTTCGACGTGCTCTCAAAACTTTTCTATTTCAGCAGGCTGGCCTGGCCTAACTCTCCTCTTTTAAATTTTTTAATTTGTGATTTTATAAATTGGGTGTTTTAATCTGTGTTTCGGCCAAAATATTTAATAATTTTAAGGGATTTTTAATATTTGTATTATCTGTATTTTATCTTGGCTGTTCACCGCCCTGAGTCCTTCGGGAGTAGGGCGGTATAGAAATTTGATTAATAAATAATAAATAAATAAATAAATAAATAAATAAATAAATAAATAAATAAATAATAGGAATTGCCCAACACCCTTTCAGAACATAAACCTCTTCATTACATCATCACCCAGCAAGATTCAACCAAGCCTGGGACAGACAGCCTACAGGTTAGCTGGACCCCTGCATAACCCCCTGGGAGTCTGACAACTAATAGGATATATTTCTTGCACAGGAATAGGAAGCTCTAGGACAAGGCCCGAGAGAGGGTATAAATATATTTCTCCCTCCATGTAGTCAGCTACCCAGAATCACACGTGTTTGGTGGTTCTGCTTCACCATTAAACCATCCTTCCAAGCAGTCTCCATGTTTTCAGTGTCTTTCTCCCCACTTAGAACTGAACCCAGATGGACATTTCTTCTAACAAAAGAAACTGCGACCAGTCAGTATCACTTCTCTCTGAATTGAATAGGACTGAACGCTATTTTTGGAACCAAGCTAATGCATATTGGAAGTCCAGAAATGAAATTACAATTAATATCCAGTATTTTATCAATGAACATTAAAGGTAATCACTTGGTATTCAATAGTTACAGTTTGCAAACTAACAGAGAGATCTTCAGCAGTTAACAGTCTGAGGGGAAATTAATACATTTAATTCAATGACAAAAGAACAGAGGCAGATTCAAAGAAGAGTGGAGGAAATGGGATTTTGAGAAATGATTCATTTTACTGGATGAACTGTATAAACTGAGGAAGCAGAAAAATTAAAAGGGAAAGATGCAGCATTAAATGTTGGCCCAGCACAACACTGGATTCATTTTACCCAGAGCAATTTGAGCCAATAATCACACTTCTTTGTAGAACTTCTTTTTACTTAAGTTATCAATAGAATCGTTATGATTTGGGCAGCTCTATGGTTTATCTTTTTTTCAGCAGAGAATGATCTCACGAAGTTTAAAAGTGTTTCTATTCTGTATTGTTTTCTATTCTGGAAAAATAATGGTGAACTTTGTTTAATTCTGGTGAGTTTTGTGTCCAACAAGGAAATGTTTGCTGTTGAAATGTTTCATTCTTGTCACTTTTTCTCTTTTAATTGCCAGAAAAAACAGTACAGATCCTAGAAGAACCCTCTCTGGCACACATACTGTGACTTTTGAAGTGGTGACTTTTGAAGTGGAAACCTGGTGTTTGAAAAATCCTTTAATCCGGAGAGTAGCAAGAGATGTGCTTACACACCCAAACTGGAAGTCTCACATGCATCATTTAATTATGTTGTGTGGTTTTGTTTTTGTTTTGCTCAAAAGCATTGTAAACTTTCAGTCAAAAAAGCAAACCTCTATAAAAGCAGAACTAAAAAAATAGATTTTGGAGATGAGTCACCTTGCACAAGATGTCATTTATAACCTTAGCCAACCAACTTAAAATTTAAGCGAGTAATTTTTACAAATACAGAAAAAACACTTATGGTAAAAAATATGTTTTTAATTCTGTAAACAAATAATACCATTTGAAAGTGACTAAACATTTACTCAAAATACATATTGCTGTCAAAATAAACAAAGTAACAAAAGTGCCAAACAATAAAAGGCACAACATTCAACACCACAATAGTTTCGAGGCACAAATTTCTGTTACATTTAGCTAATATAGCTTACTGAGGGATTTGTCTTGTAAAAATAATTGGAAGACTCCAAATGAAATGCTTGTTAAAAGGATTCTGAATGAAAAATTTAAAATATATTTTCATTTAAATCATAGCAACCATTTCAAAAATAGCCGTTTTGCTTTTACCTAGAACCCTCTTCCCCCAAAAACCCAGTATGCAAATGGATTACAGTACAGTAAAGCAAAAGTTGGTTTTCTCGTATGGTTCTAATGTCCCAACAAAACAGGTAGCAGCTAATAAACTCCAATGCTCCTTGATAAAACCTACTAAAGCTTATTTATTGATGTGTTAATTGTTTCCACAACATTTAATAAAGTACAGCTCCATTCCTTTAAAACATCTACATAAAAATGAAAACTATTTGGCCTCGTTTTGAACTGGCAGGGTATTGAACTTAACTGTACCTAACAAAATCTCCAACAGTTGAAATTATAACGCATTCCAGAATTCAACGATGAGCATACCTACGTACTTAAATAAGCAAACTTAAGATACCGGTAGGCATGAAATAAATTATGGAAGGTCACATACATGAAAGTTACATCTTATTACAGGCCTGAGTCATTAGGACATTAATATAAGCGCATGCAGTCCAAAATATGTTGTTTACAAAAGAAAGATCCTAGCTTATGGGACTGCTATCCAGGCTTCGGCTTCTTTTTTCTAGATGCATTTTCCGGTAGGTTTCAAAGGTGGCTTTGGAATCCTTCATGGACCCATGGAATACTTCATTTCCTTCCAGTATTTTTATTGCAGCGTCAAGTGGAATTTCATCATTAACTGCAAGATTAGCAACAAAACCATCCTATTATTTTAGCTTGGTGTCTTACAATAGAAATATGCAAACAGAATGTGTGTTTTGCTTCATGCAGATAACAAATGCATGGAATCCAAAAATTCAGTGGAACCATTCTGAGCAGATTGCAGTCTGGGTGAACCAAAACTGGAATTGTTTCAATTGTTAAAAGCTTTGGAAATAAGCAGGACAAGGCTACTCTGTCCCATCCTCCTCTATGGGGACTGTGAGCCTTGCCCTCATATATTTGTAGCAACTTTATCTTATCTCCTTTTAGCTGCCACGCACCTATTTGATATTGATCCCTTCCCTTATCTGTAGACTAACACTGGGACTCTCTCCTTGCAGTAAAGCCTGTGGGGTGCACTGGTAAAATCTCACAGCTTTTTACTGGTATCATGGAACACAAAGGTTTATGCTTCCAAAGCCAAATGACATCAACACCGACCTTTATCTCTGGAGAAGGTAATCAAATAAAACCAAATACGTTTTCTGCACAGTCCTCAAAATCAAATTACAAATAATCCATCTGGCTCTGTCTGCAGGTCTATTTAGCCAAGCATCTTTAATCCACCACAGCCAGCCAGATTTTTCTGAGAAGCCAACAAGTAGGGTTGTAAGTCTCTCCTGTTATCAATTGATTACCATAGTTTTCGGAGTATAAGACACATTTAGTTTTTGGGGAGGAAAGTAAGAAAAAAGCTGATTGGCAGGTGGATCAGCCTCTCGGAATACCCCCAATCAGCTGTTCCCAGAGCTGAATTTTAGTAACAGGTTCCTTGGTTGTGAGCTCTGTGCCTTGCTTTTCTTCCTGCCTCTGAAACAGAAAAAAAGCCTCTGAAGCTCTGCTTGGGGGCTTTTTTTCTGAAGCTTCTTTTCTAATGCTTATTTCAGCCTCTGAAACCTCCATTTGAGAAGCTGGGTGGCTCTACATTCAGAGTATACGGTCTGAATGTCACTCATGCCCTTGTCACTTCCCGTCTGGACTACTGTAATGCTCTCTACATGGGGCTCCCCTTGAAGAGCACTCGGAGGCTCCAACTGGTTCAGAATGCAGCCGCGCGGGTGATTATGGGAGCGACACGGCGCACCCATGTAACACCTCTCCTGCGCGAGCTGCACTGGCTCCCAGTGGTCTTCCGGGTGCGATTCAAGGTGCTGGTTACCATCTTTAAAGCGCTGCATGGCTTAGGACCTGGGTACTTACAAGATCACCTTCTGCCACCAATAGCCTCCCACCGGCCAATACGCTCCCACAGACAATGACTCCTCAGGGTGCCGTCAGTCAAACAATGTTGACTGGCGACCCCAGGGGGAAAGCCTTCTCTGTGGGGGCACCTGCCCTCTGGAATGAATTGCCCCTGGACATTCATATGATCCCTGACCTACGCACCTTTCGCTGTGCCCTCAAGACATTATTGTTTCAACAAGCTGGGCTGGCTTAAAATTGAATTTTAATGGTTGTCTTGGTTTTTTTTTTAATATTATAGGGGCCAAATTATTTAATATGTTTTTAAACTGTTTTTAAATTTTATGGATATGAGTGTTTTATTGTGGCTGTGCACCGCCCTGAGTCCCTCGGGAGAAGGGTGGTTAAAAAATTTAAATATAAATAAATAAATAAATGACGCACCCAGATTTTCACCCTCTTTTTTGGGGGGGAAAAAGGTGCATCTTATACTCCGAAAAATACGGTAACTGTGTTACCGTATCTCATTTTTATCTCATTTTTGATAGCTAGATTAGTCTAGCAAGAGTAATTCCAAAAGTATCAATCTGCTGGGATGTTACTCACAAAATATATAGAAATGGAAGGAAGAACAAAGTATTGTTTGGCAATCTGACTGGTGTTGATGAAACTTCTGCTCACCTCCTAAATCAAATGGCTAAGTTTTACCTGGCTAATGGTTACCTTGAATTTCATTTTCTTCCGTTTTTCTTCTTTTCACAGGACAATAATTTAACCAATCTTCTCTTTTACTTTTGACTGCTGTAAATAAGAATTAGAACCTTATTGTTTGATAAGAGCATGTAAAAAGCGAGCCAGATTTACTACATATAGTACAATGGCTAAGATACAAGTAGTCCTTGAGTTACAACAGTTCATTTAGTGACCATTCAAAGTAAGAACAGCACTGATAAAAGGACTTATGTTTTTCACACAACAGCATCCCCATGGTCATGTAATAAAAATTCAGATGCTTAGAAACTGACTCATATTTATGAGAGTTGCAATATCATGCGGTCATGTGATCACATTTTGTGAGCTTCTGACAAACAAAATCAATGTGGAAGCCAAATTTACTTAACAACTGTGTTACTAACTTAACAACTGCAGTGATTCACTTAACAATTGTGGCAAGAAAGGTTGTAAGGTGGGACAAAATTCACTTAACTGTCTCGCTTAGCAACAGAAATTTTGGGCTCAATTGTGGTTGTAAGTCAAGGTCTATATATGTTTGCCCTAATGGCTAAAACTCTAAACAAACTATATGAATATATACTATTTTACTATCTATATTAATGTCAGAATATTCATAAACTGGGATAGACATGGCAACAGGTCAGCCATTGGGGACTGGCTGGAATAGGACATGGTAACAAGGATAGCCAATATATAATCATAGCAACTAAATCAGCCAATGAGGGCTATTGGGAGTTGAAACAGCTTGGAGCCTGGGCATGGCTTAGGCTTAGCTCAACTGCCCTGTATAGAGGTGGTTCACCTTGTCCGTATTAAGTTCTGAGTCTGCTGCTGGAACTAAAACTAATCTGTCCTCTCTACCACGTTGGAAGAACCACTATTGGTATTGTACATTTACTCATGTGTTATTATGTATATAAAGAAGTTAATGAATCCTGCTGAATCAGTTATCTGTGTGTACTTTCTGGAAGTGACTTTTGCAACAAACTCTGACAATTAAGTTTTTGAAATTTAGGGAATTTCCATCAGAACAAGATGATAGCCAGATGAAATCCAAACTGTAACAGATACTATTAGCTACTGTGGTATTGAGATCTTTAGTATCTTGCTACAGATTTCTACTGATTGAAGGATATTTTAAAAAGCTTTCTAGCCAAATTAAAAGGCATTTTATAGATATTTAACACTTTAGACATAGCAATATAAATGCAGGATTAGCTTGCATTTGTAATATTTTAAAAAGAAAATACTGTTATGGTTTACTTTGGCTGATTAAAAGGAAACCCAACTGTACCTGTAACAGATATCCTGTTTTGTTCAGGAAGCTTTGATGCTTCTAGAGTTTGTTCTTCAGAGGTGGACTTCCTAAATAATATTTCTGGACACATTTTGAATTCAAGCATTTGTGGCCTCTCTGCTTCAGACATTTGGGATGAAGAGCTGCCTTTTTGGTGGGGTTCAGAATCCTCAGTTCCATTATTTGATTTCACGTGCCAAAGGGGTTTGGAGTGCACAGAATCCAGGCTTGTCAAACGAATAGTCTTCTGGGCAGTCCGTTTAAATGCCACTCTGTTCAAATAGTTTTTCTTTTGTTCCTTCTGCAGAAAAACTGTGTGTTTGTTTTTTCTTTTAAAACATTTTTTATCAGAAAGTGATTTCACAGACCACTTGTCTGGGTTACTACTATCCAATGTGCCTTCTTTGACTGGAGAGTGGACTTCATTGGAAGGATTACCTCTTTCATTCTGGGATGCAGGAATTCTATTATCGAAATGTGAGCTTTGACATTCATTTTTCTTATCTTTTCTGTATGCATATTTCTCTAGATTTATTCTTTTAACAAGTTGTGTGAGATTTTGTTGAATATGCTGCTTAGGACAAATAGGTTCATTATATTGTACTTTTTTGTATCCGTATTGTTTCTCCAAACCTTTCAATTTTGTTTTATTTAAATGTACTTGTGAACCCAAGGTAGAATTATGCTCAGAATTTTCATGTTTTTCAGAAGCAAAGCTAACACTGTTTAATGTTGAAGAGGGCATGACCTCACTAGGCTGAGTTTCCAATCCTTTCACGTTTGTTTCCTTCATCATTTGTCTCTTTAGACTCCTGCTTGAAATTGGTCCTTTAATCACGTGTGTTTCACTAGTATCTCGTTTAATTTTGTATTTTTCAAAATTGATACTATTCTTAGTTTCTATTCCTCTGTGGCGATCAGTATCTATTTTTGATTTCAGAGTTTTATTAAAAGACTTTTTCTCCAATTTCTTTTTGGCAAGTTTTTTGATAATTATCTTTTTGAAGTCTCTATTTAAATGATACTGTGCTTCACTTTTTGAGATATTCCTTCTGCCATTTTTCTGGTTGCGTATTTTATTAGTTCCAACTCTTTCTCTCTGTAGAGACTGGGAATCTGCAGAATGAGACAGTTTTTTACCCCGCTTTTTAGGTTCCTGTGAATTTGAATTTTTCAATGAAGAACATGGAGTAGTTGCTTGCTCTAATTTGGGTAGTTTATCTTCCTTTACTTGAGGTTCAGTTTCTTTACATCCAAAAGTTTTATTTAAAGCTTTGTTACTCTGATCTCCCAAAAGAAAGATATTATTGCCTGTATCTAATATGGAATTCTGTACTTCATTTTTTAGGCTACAATCAGACTCACTGGATTTTGATCTCTCTTTAGACTGTGAATACAAATCAGTTTTTTCCTTCAAACTAGGTTCTTTAGCTAGCATACATGAACAAGGCTCCACATTATATTTTGAAGCTAACCAACCTGGCAAGCAGCAGTATGTCCGTTCTGGTTTTCCAAGTCTTTCAGACTTGATAACTTTGCTGTCAACATTTAAGTCCCTGTTAGACTTCCTGTAGTGTCTTACATCTTTATGTTTTGAATCCATTCTCATCTGGTCACCTCCGTGGTTATCTAGCTTGTTGGAGGATTGTTGACTGCATTCAGGAAACACTTCACTCATCTGTTGAGAATTTAGGATTACTATTTTAATTTGCTCTACTGCATCACTAGGATCAAGACTTTTCTCATGGCTCATAGTATTTTCTTTATTTTCTCTTTCTGGCAGCATAGTTCTAGAATCTTTGTTTTCTATTTCCTTTACCATATTCAAATAACCAATTCCGTAGGGAAATTCTTTTGAAAGCTCAGTTAGCTGATTGTTCAAAAAGGTTACAGATGATTCAGTGCTGCTTCCCAAATCGGCTTCCTTGCCTTCATCCAGGGTATGCTCCAAGTCACCTGCTTTTCTAATACTGGACATGTTGTTTGTCTCACACAGACTCTCCTGATTTTCAAACATCTCGTTATTGGACAAATCTGTATTGCAACCGTAAGATATATCTTGCTCTATTTTTTTTCCTGAAAGTGAAGCAACTTCTAAAAAGTCATTGTTCTTTTGTTTCTCAGAGTTGCTTGCATTTGTTTCCACTGAGGTTTTGTCACACTGAGGGCTTTCTAATGTTTGCAAGTCTTCAGGTTTTCCTGTGAAAGTTTTGGATAAACTTCCTGATGGTAGCAATATGCCGCCTTCCTCTGAAAAAGTCATCCCAACTTCAGGGTCATTTTTCAAAAGGCCAGATTCATCCTCGTTGTGTTGTAGAGAAGGCATGTGTTCTCCTGAAGTTTCAAGGTTTATACCAGGTTTCAAAAGGCTAGTACTAAAGATGTCTGCTATTTGCGAATTATAAAATGCATCACCTTGTACAAGAGTACACACACTAGATATTTGCAACATACTGTCTTTCAACCCAACTTCAGCAGTATTGTTGGATTCATCCAAATTTGGAGCATGTTTTTTTGATGTTACACATTTTTGAGATGATGCAGTTAAATCATTAGTGATCAGTTCACATTGATGTTGGACTCCTGAATTGAGGTCATATTCCTTTAATCCAAGCGACGAGGAATTTGTTTTCTCTTGATTTAAATCGAAAGTGTGATTTGTTCCAACTTCTGCTTTCACTATTTTATTTTTTCCTGTGGATTTATCTGTTCCCTGGTGCACATTTAAATCACAATATTTATAGGAATCTGTAGGTGAGTAAATAGTTCTTTTTTCCTCGTTACTATCTGATTTTGTAGATATCACTTTTTCTAAAGTATGGACAGTGCCTTCTTCAATATCGGTAGCTGGATTAATGATTTCATTATTTTTCTGCACATCATTATTTTTTGATAATATTCGTGGAGTAACAACAGCTACTTGAGGTTCAGAGCCTTTTGGCAAATTGGAATTTACTCCATCAAGGTTTTTTTCAAAAGATGAAGAACCATAAATCTGAGTCCTTTCAACTGTAATTTTAGTGTCGTAATTTTGAGTCAATATATTGGGGAGGTTTTCCAAAATTTTTGCAGGACCCTTGCCATCAATCCCATCACTGGAAGATTCAGTATTTCTATTTAGTAGTTCATTTAAGGATTTTGGGAGGCACTTCCTCCATAAAGCCAGGCTTGTTTTCAGTTCTTCCAAAGTTACTTCTAAACCAGGAGTTCCAGTTACAGCTTCAACTCCTTTGGAGATAGAAGAACTAAATGTATCAGCGATCTTTTCACTATTCGTTTGTTTCTGAAGGCAAGTATTTTCACTATGCTGAATGTGACATGCAGGAGTAGAATTACCATGTTCTTCTTTTATTGAATTTTTCATTGAGGAGGATTCCTGAGAAACATCTGAATTCTGAACTAAACTCTGAATGCTATCATTTAAATACTGAACACCACCACTTTCTGAATTTTTATTCTGTTCAGAAGAATTAAGTAAGTCACTATTAGGTACAGTTGATATTTTCTCTAATTGATTATGAGCAGATTTAATGATGCTTGTTCCCTGAGTAGAACCAACAGGAGAGATTTTATAGCTTAATTTAGTAGTTCCATCAGTGTTAACAGGATTTCCAAACGCATCATCATTAGAATCAGTACATGAATTATCTTGAACAATAAAATGCTTATTTTGGTATTTATCTCCACCTTCAACATCAGCATTAAATAACATATTTTCATCATCAGTACCTTTCAGCAGATTCCACAGAATTGGCAATAAATGATACTTTGTTTTCTGTGGTACAACTGAAGAATTGTGTGAATTAGATGAAAACTGATTTGGAGTGACTTTATCTGAGAGAACTGGTTGGGCAGTACATTCTACTGATGGGTTAGTATTATGAGAAAATAAATTAGAATTTTGATTGTTTACGGACGTATTAGAGGTCTGCCCACTCTGTAGAGAAGATAAATATATTTTTTGTTTTAAACTAAAATTCTCTTTAAGTTTTAATAATGCATTTCTCATTTCATACAAGGCTTGAACATCTAGTGATAAACTCTCTCTGGTTATTTTAACTTTATCCTTAGATAAATTCTCATTACTTATGTTCTTTTCTAGTTGCAAAGTTTGATTTGTCTGTTGCAAAGGTTCAGCGACCTTAACTGTTGTAGTTGTTGGTATACTGTTAGAAAAATTACCTTCAGCTTCAACATATGACTTTACTGATTCATTAGAAAGCTGCATTGTAGTTTTTGGTCCACTTACGTTATAGGCAGTGGGGCCTACCACATTTGTTTCTGTACAGGATGACAGAGATTGAGATTTCTGATCAGGCCGAACAGAATATAAATTGCTATTTTGATCAATCAGAGTATTATGATAACTTTCAACTTTTTCGTTAGATAAAATTGCTGTTGGTTGTTGCAGAACAAATTGTCCATGGTTTGCTTGTATGGGAACCATCAAGTCCGATAGTGAAGAGTTTATATTAGTAGCTTGGACTGTATTCCTGTAATTATAATGAGAATAAATTGGATATGGTGGAGGAATTACTTGATCAGAAGCATAAGTTTGTGATTGCATCGTTACTGGAATAGCTGAATTTGGGCACTTCTTTGCTGAACAGTAATCAGGATATTGGACATTTTGCTGAGGAGATAAATAATAATTTGATGCAGAGTTAAGGGACACTCTAGCATCTGCTTGAGAGGTAGCAGGCCCATTCATGTAATAGTAGGGCATCTGTGTTGGGGCCCTTTTTGGAGATGAAGTATTTAGAGGATCTTGCTGATAAACTGAGGTTCCCATAGAATTTGAACAATTTTGCAGTGTCTGATTACTGAAACTGCCCACGGCCATATATGCATTTGTCTTTTGATGCATATTTTGCACAGAATTAACTGTACTTCCCTGTAATGGTAAAGAGGAAGAGATTTGCATATTCCTTGATAAATTTGGATTCTGTACATCAGCTGCCATTTCAACTGTCATGGTGGAAAGTGAAGATGGTGACAAGTTGTAAAAATTATTGTTTAGTCCAAAACTTGTTCTAGACACTGCTACTTTAGGAAATACTGGCCTTAAGTTTTTAGAAGTCCTGTTATTTCGAAATTGTCGTTTATTTGTCAACATATACTTCATACTTGATGGAATATTTGTGGTTTGGCTATTTCCAGAATTACAAAAATTCTGCATTAAGACATTTGTTTGGGACGTAATAGAAGCAGCAGAAGGAACTTGGGGCATCAAGAAGGGATCACTTGTTTGCATCTTATTGATTGTCCCTACGTTCCAGTCCATTGTGCTGAAAGTTCTTTTAATTTTCAGGAATCTAAGAGGAAAAAAAGAAATAATACAATTTCATTTAGGTCCATCAAATGAAACCATGCAGCTCCTTATCAAAATGCTATTTTATAAGCTATTTTTCCCCAGCCCCCTATAAATTAAATGAACATTTCTGCTATCATTCTATCCCACATTTAAGTATTTTAAGAATTTCTAAATGCTAGCACTAATATAGGGAAGTTAACAGATCTCAATAGTTTCACATTCCACAACAACGTTCTGATTTTGGTAAAATTAACAGTATATATTCAAAATAGTAGTTTAATCAAATTTAAGCAAGAATGGTCCCCATACATACATCACATAGAATGGTAAATATAGTCACTTAAAGTTTGATTTCTTAGTGAGCCTAACTGTTTACAAATATTGTAAGTTAACAGATGCACAAAAGGGGAAAGCTAGAAGCTTTTTCTTTTGTCTTTTCTTTTAAAAAAATCTATTGGTATCCTAATTGTTGTATAACAAGATTTGTTATCCTATTTATTTATTTATTTAAAACATTTATATAGCCACCTAAACAGCATATTCATTTTTAGTATATACAAACAGATAGGTAAGAATACAATGGTGATATCCACAAGATCTCTCTCCAAAGCTTGTGAACCAACCAATGCTGAATTAGTGGCTTTATATATTTACCACAAGTCAGAGCATTATCTGATATCACAAGATATTTCCTGTATCCAAATAACAACAGCTTTTGCAATGCTGTATAGCACTCAAGAAAACTATAATTTAGAGAGTTTAACAGGAAATCATAACAAATTTTTGCAACATGTGTTAACTTATTCATAAGGTCTCATCCAAAAACTAGCCATTTATGTTTAGCTATGATATCTGCAATTCATCATTCTTCCTTTCTGTCTATGTCTTGTCCTATTATATGCTTCGGGTTCAATTTTGCTAGCCAAGAACTGAGTCTTGTCCCAAAACTTGGATTAGCTTTTTATTGGGGAAGTGAGCCCTCTCTATCATAACAAACACTTTGATACCCCCCACAAAATATTTTTATTGTTATCCATGATTCTGGATGACTTCCAGTAATCCTTTACTTACTACCAGTTACTTAGCAACCATTTAAAATTACAATGGACATTCTCAAAAGCTATTTACAGCCTATTTTCAAATTTACAGCTACTGCAGAGTCGCTGTGTCAATCACCCATACAACTGAACAATTGACTGCAGGGATGCTGCAAAGGCCTCCCCTGCCTATCTCCTCTCCTATCCCGCCCTTCTCCACAGGCCTTCAGCCTGCTCCTAATGCATGAAACTCAAGTTACTTGAGAGCGCCTCAAGCCGACTCCAGAGACTACAGTGCGCATTTGCCTGCTGAGAACCAGTTTGGTCTAGTGCAGGGGTCAGCAACCTTAAACACTCAAAGAGCCACAAAGGTCTTACCGGAAGCCCCCATTCAATTCTAGAGCCGACCGGAAGTCCAGTTCCCCCACCATAGTCTCTTTAGCATGACGTCCTCTTTCCTCTGCCAACTGGAAGCCAGTTCCCCCACCAGAGTCTCCTCCTAACATGGCACCCTTTTTCCTTTACCTGTCCTAACCGAAAGCCCTATCAATTGTGGAGCCAACCAGCAACAGAGAGCCACAGCAGAGGGATGAAAGAGCCACATGCAGCTCCAGAGCCAGGGGTTGCTGACCCCTGTCTAGTGGTTAAGACCCTAGGTCAGTAAGTGGGAGATTATACACCTTAGCCATGAAAGTCAGCTGGGTCAGTCACTCTCTCTCAGCCCTCTCTCACCTCCTGGATCTTTATTGTGGGGAAAAGAGCAGGATCCAATCTGGATCGGTCACCAGGCTCGGAAGTTTAGTCTTCCGAGCTTTCGGTCTTGTACTGGAGCCCATCCTCAGGGAACTTCTCTCTCACCAAAATGTGGTGAGACAAATCTGGTGCCGGTGACTGTCCCAGATTGGATCCTGCAACATTATTCTGGGACACACATTTGTAAGAGAGGAGGAAGGCATGCTGGATATTTTCCCAATCTTCAATTATTTATAAAAATAATGAAGGTAGATACAAATAAATACATTTTTTAAAAAAAGCTTAACTACTCAAGAGAGCCTCAAGATGGATGCAGAGGCTACTGACATATGTGAGGCTGTTACAGCTTCCAGGCCTCAGCCTGCTCCCAACCAAGCCACTCAGACAGCTCCAGGGACCACCCACATCCAGCATCTAACCTCTCTGCTTTTCTGCTGGTTCCAACAGCCAGTGCGAGCCTTTATTTTTAAGCGAACTCCATTTTAAGGAGATTTAGTCCTTAAACAGAAGCTTCCAAAAGATCATGAGAATAGCATGTGTTTGTCGAACAGCATGAGGCTAAAACCTTGGAAGGACTGCGGCAGGCAGACAGGACCACGTCTGTCTAGGCCTCTAAAGGCCTTCCCCACCCGAGGTACACTATGCTCTGCTTAATGACTGACTTGGGGAGAGAACGAGTGGGTGTCATTAAGTGAGGCAATCATATGGGCACTTATGCTTAACAACCATCATAATGTACAGGCTCAATTATGGTTGTAATTAAAGATCTACCAGTATTATGATTTTTGATATTTTAAACCATAATTAAGATTGATATTTCTTATATTTAATTTTTGATGGCTTAAACTATTTACACATTAGAGTGCTTACACATTAGGAGTTCAAACAACCTCCTATATATCTACACAAGTTCGTTCAATCCTCGCATTATTTTGGTGTCACGACTATTACAAGTTCAATTTGATTTAGATTCCTGCTTCATTCACAAATTAAATGAAGTCCTTTTTCCTCCCCTTAACTTGCCTGTTCACTTTCTAATTATCCAGCTCTCTGTTCTGAGGGCCAAATTTGGCTCTAGATTCTGCCTCAGCACACTCTTTCCAATTTAATTAGTCAGCTAAGCGGAAGATCATTTATAACCTTTTAGTGCTCTAGCAAAAAGGTTTCTGTCTATGAAAAGAGGGAGCCTCTTGTGACAAAGACTCAAATTTCCCTTCACTACAGCATAAAAAAGTACAACAGAACAATTGATTGGATGGAAGAAATCATCCTGCCCAGTTATAGTTAGTCAGTAGTAGTAAATCTGGCTCAGTGCCAACGAAGAGGCAAAGTCCAAATTCTCTCTGAGTCACATCCTGAGTCAGATCTGGACAAAGATGGGTCCTGCATAAGGCTGGGAAAGACCCTAAATGATTTCTTTAACATGCTTTTATATTGTACTTTGTTACATAAGCAGGAAACACATCTGTCTGTAGGGAAGTAAAAGAAGTTACTAAAATATGTGTGCCCATATCCTATAGTGATAAGTCAGAGCCTTTCTCTATCATCCTTCCCCATAGTTGGAACGTATGTCCTTTATTTCAGTATAGGAATCTTGATCATCACAATCCTGATCAACAACATCAAATACATGGACAGTTAGTTAAACATCGTATAACATTAAGCTTGATGTAAGACACTGATAGTGTTGTTTTTGCAAACAGCAAGTGCCTCTTGAGAGGTGTGTACTTAGAAGTTCAATAGGGCATTGGAATAGGGTCAAGACTGGAAAACAGGAAATGTCTGCGATCCTAAAAAGCAAGTCGGCTTGTAAAAAGAAAC
The DNA here is from genome assembly GCA_022577455.1 of Arizona elegans. Taxonomy (NCBI): domain Eukaryota; kingdom Metazoa; phylum Chordata; class Lepidosauria; order Squamata; family Colubridae; genus Arizona; species Arizona elegans. The sequence continues at coordinate 72,727,041 of JAKOOJ010000007.1, forward strand.
TAGATGGCAGTTTTAACCACATAGTATATAAGTTAACCGCTTGTTTCAGTTCCTTATGCTTATGCAGCTAAATCCTAAGAAACAGGAACTGTGGGGTAAGCAAAATTGCAAGCATATGAAGAAACCAGCTTAGGAAAAGCAAAGGTACCATGTTTCCCCAAAAATAAGACAGGGTCTTATATTTTTTAGACCACCAAAAAAAGGCACCAGGTCTTAGTTTCGGGGAGGTATTATATTTTCCCCCATTTTTTCACTGTACCAGGAACAGTGGGGGCAGCGAGCTGCTCTTCCCGCTTAGTGCCTCTATGTCCTCACTAAACAGCTGATCTGCGCCGCTTTCACAGCCTGAATGTCCTCCACAAAACAGATGAGCTGAGCCTGCATGTCTTCACTAAATAGCTCCACAAAACAAAATCAGCTGTTTAGCAAAGACACACAGGCTCAGCTCAGCTGTTTTGCGAAGGATATTCAGGCTCCGAAAAGGGCGGCAGCTCTGCTGATCTGAGCCTGGATATCTTCTCTAAACAGCATTTTCCTGCCGAGCCTCCAGCATTGCAATCCTAGGATACGCTGAAGGCTTGGGGGTGGGGGAGCCTTACGGTAGAAGCAAAGTGCAGCCTGTCCCTTTCAAGCAATCAAATGTCTGTGTGTGAGAGAGGCAGACAGAGTAATGACAGAGGGGAGTAACAAGAATTGCAGGCAATGCTGTTTGAAAGGGTTTCCTCTCCGCTGTTTCTCTTTCTTTCTCTCTCTCTTTCTCTCTCTCTCACACACAGACTGTTAAAGATATCGTTGTGTTACCAACCAGCAGAGTAAGTGCACAGAGAAACGGTACCGAGAGCAATGAATACAATACATACAAACTGGTTTAACAAAGCTTTTACTTTGTAGTGAAAAACAATTGCATAGTCTTTTAGTCAATCCAAGTCTTTAGCCATTCAAATCAGTCTGAAGTTATAGATATTTTCTTACCATACAAACAGCAGTTGGTAATAAACAGCAATTCAACGCTGGTAACAAATCACGATGGTAGCATATCCATCCACAATGAGAACTCCTTCATACACGATGAGAGCAGTTCCAACCAACAAATCAAGCAAGAAGTCAAGCAATGATAAGAGTAGGTCAACAATGACTATAGCTCAGCTTCCTTCATATATACAGTTTACACTAGTAATTATCCACTTAAAATAAGTGAAGTCAGCAGTGCAATGACTCAACAGCACAATTAGGATAATTGCATTCAGCACAGTCAACAGTCATTAGTCATTACAATGTCTCAGCAGTACAATTACTCAGCATTACATTTAAAGTTATAGGACACATATATTGTTACAGAATACATTTAAAGTTATAGAACACATATATTGCCTGGACAACTTGTTAGACTTACACAATATCCTAACACAGACATTTGTTAAGAAACACTGGAGGGCAGGCAACCAAGTAAGGGGGCTGACCCTCCCCCACCTCTAGCTCGACACCTGCTCAGGGTGGCGCCCCGAGCCTGGCACCTGCATGGGCGACCCCCACCTGGCCAATGCGACAAATGGGCTCCCTTGTAGTGCCTCCTCTCCCACGTGAAGCAGCAGCCAGTGCTGGCTCCATCTGTGCGGCCATGAAGCGGGATCAGCATGGCCAGTTCTTGCCCACAGCGTTGGCAGACAGGATCAGGTCAGAGCCGCTAGTTGAGATCAGACTGTGAGCTGGAGGCACCGCACACATGCAGCCACTGCCTGGGAAGAGAAGAGTGCACTGGAGCCCAAAGGCTGAGCCTTGCCAGCCTCAGAAACCAAGGATCTTGCAGGCATACTGGCCATATAAAGGCCGCCCAAATCCCCAGGTTGTTTGTAATTTGAGCAAGCCGCGCAGCCGTCCGCCCCAAACCTTCTACAGTAAGCACATGCATCCCACAATCTTTCAGAATTGCCTGCCTTTTCCTCCTTTTCTCAAGCAGCAGTAGCCGGGTAGAGGCGGGTGGGGCAGCCGATTCCAACGGGCCACATGGCTTTCTGCCTCATCACTGGAAACATGTCCAGGCACCCGGAGAGTGGTGTTTCTTTTGTCAGCTTTTGTTCCCCTGCAAACGATGAAACAGAAGCTCACGAAAGAAAAAGATCTTACCTCTTGCCATGCTGCCGGTGTTGGGATGCCCCACCTTTGGGTCTCTGCTGCGCATGCACACATTCACACACACTTTTCAGTTTGGGCATGCATGTGCACAATGTTTAAGCACTTGGTGCCTAAAAGGTTCGCCTTCACTGGACTAGCATATAGCTTATTATTTTAAAGCCACACTACTACATATCCAAAGCACCGCCATGTTTACCCAATGAATGAACTCTGCTAAGCAGTGACATAAAGAGCTTCTGTCTTGAGATATGTACCGGGTACTGAATTGTACAGATAAACAAGAGAACTGATAAGGGAATACCAAAGAGGTGAGAAATGAAGACGCTGAGTGTTTAGCAAGTTTGGGTGATAACAAGAGCTTAAATAATTTTAAACACTTAGGTGTGATATTAGATTATAGGCGGACTGTTAGCATGCGACTGACCTGAAGGATGGAAGGATGGAAAAGTGGCCGGTGATATGAATATATAAAATATGCTGAGATCTGTAACTGGTGTTGTCTCTCTCTTGCTTGTACGCTTGGAAATCCACCAGCTTTTGGAAAAGTTCTAATGAAGCGTTTTGTTATTTCCAACAATTTGAGTGTGAGCTTCATTTCTCACAGGGGGAACTGGGCAAAGGGTTGGGAGAAAGATAAACATGGGGAAATTCACAAAGAAGGGGACTAGGCATTCCGTGAAAATTGTGAACTTGTGGTCTTTGTCAAATGGGATTGCAAGGGAGGGACTGGCACTTCGGGCTGAGGGAATAAAAAGTTGCTGGAAACTATTCTTGGGTAGCTACCTGCTCTGGTAAGAAAGTATTTTACAATAAACTGCTTGCTGCTTCACTTAATGACTCTGTTAAATTTCTGTCTGGTGAATGTGTTTCTCACACTTGACCACTTAACTGAGCATTGTATTAAAAGTAAAAAGAAAAAAGAAAACGTTAGCATGAGAAAAGGCGTCATCCGAAACACAGACTCTTGTGAAAAAATACAATTTCACCCAGTTGAAACTTCTAGAAGGTACACTTGAAAGACCCCTTTGTATTAAGCTTGCAAGCGCACAAAAGAAAACCTCTTTTATCTTCTGGTTAGAAAATTATAGACATTTGATTGTCAAGACAAAAAGCTTCTGAGGTCTTGTCTACATTACAAGGTTACGATAAAAGTAAAAGCAAGTAAAAGAAAGCCCCATCTGCTTGGCCTTCAGTTCCATATCCCAAACTCAATTTGGTTTTACCCCACACTTTAGAGCTATCCTTTTCAATATATTATTCCTTTCCTTCACTTCTTTTATTTATTGACTCCCCAAAGTGTCCAGACCATCTACATCTCTAAAAAAAAAATACACGAGCACATGAAACTTAAGTAATTGGTAAACTGCTGATGCATGTTGAAGGCATGCAAAGCTTTGGAATTGAGCCTCAAAACTGTTCTAGCTAAGTCTTAGGCAAAACAGGCAAGTATTTTGTTTGCATTTTTTATAGCATTTTATTAAACATAATATCTGAAGCATCCCTAACATACATGTTCCCTCTTTCCACTTAAACCCAGGAATTAGTATTCGGAAGTAATTTTTTCAAAAAGAAGCACCTCTTTTTCAGAAGTAAAAGTTGAGTTTTTAACAGTATTTAAACTTATGAGAGCAGGCAACTCTTTCCTTGTGAATTACTTTTCATATGCTATCCTGACTATTGGGGGCGAATCATTGGCCCCCACGGAGAGGGCTCGCAACTTGGGCGTCCTCCTGGATTCACGGCTGTCTTTAGAAGAGCACCTGACGGCCGTGACCGGGAGGATTTTTTATCAGGTTCGCCTGATTCACCAGTTGCGTCCCTTTCTGGATCGGGACTCGTTATGCACGGTCACTCATGCCCTCGTCACCTCCCGCCTGGACTATTGTAATGCTCTCTACATGGGGCTCCCCTTGAGGAGCACCCGGAGGCTCCAACTGGCGCAGAGTGCAGCTGCGCGGGTGGTAATGGGAGCGTCATGGCGCTCCCATGTGACACCTTTCCTGCGCGAGCTGCACTGGCTCCCGGTGGTCTTCCGGGTGCGCTTCAAGGTTTTGGTTACCACCTTCAAAGCGCTCCATGGCTTAGGACCTGGTTATCCATGGGACCGCCTACTACCACCAATAGCCTCCCACCGGCCAGTACGCTCTCATAGAGAGGGACTCCTCCGGGTGCCATCAGCCAAACAGTGTCGGCTGGCGACCCCTAGGGGGAGAGCCTTCTCTGTGGGGGCACCTACCGTCTGGAATGAGCTCCCCCCAGAGATACGGAGGATTCCGGATCTGCGCACCTTCCGCCGCGCTGTGAAGACCTTTTTATTCCATCAAGCGGGCTTGGCCTAATCTCCTCCCTCTTTTAATATGTAAATTTTAATCTGTTTTAAATTATTGGGGTGTTTTAATCTGTCTGGGCCAAAATGATTTAATTTGATTTTATCTGGTTTTAAATTTTGTGTATTTATGTATTTTATTGCTTGGCTGTTCACCGCCCTGAGTCCTTCGGGAGTAGGGCGGTATACAAATCAAATAAACTAAACTAAACTAAACTAAACTAAACTAAACTATGGAATTAAAGAACCATCTGCATTTTTTTTATTACAAAAGTTTTACAATTACATTTTCACCCCTTTTTCCCCCCTCAACCCACCCCAAACTTCCCAACCTCCCTAACCCACCCTAACCCTCCCCTCCCCCCGGACTTCCGCACAGTATACTCATATCAGGTAAAAGGAAAAACCCTCCTTTGTATATAAAACTTGAACCCCTCCCTCCCCCTTATAAATTTTCATCTTCATTACATTAACTTATTTCTATCTTAATATAACATTTTCAAATAAATTTTCATCCTCATTACCTTAAAATATTTCTATCTTAATATAACTTTTTCAAATAAATTTTCATCCTCATTACCTTAAAAATATTTCTATCTTAATATAACATTTTCAAATAAAAGCTATTTGATACTTCCTAGTTTGATATTTGTTCTGAACATAATCTATCCACCTCTTCCATTCCCATTCATAAGTCTCTTGTGAACAATCTTTTAGATATGCTGAGATCTTCGCCATCTCTGCAAAACTGGCCATCTTCAAAGTCCATTCCTCAATCGTGGGCAGCGCTTCATTTTTCCAGTATTTACCTATCAACAATCTTGCTGCTGTTATCATATACAATATCAGTTTTGTTTCACCCAATGTAAAACCCTTAACTATACCCAGTAAAAACAATTGTGGAGAAAATTGAATTTTTTTCTTCAGAACATTCTGCATGACCCACCAAATTTTTATCCAAAAAGCCTTAACTTTCTTACAGGTCCACCAAACATGATAATATGTAGCATCTAGACAATCACATCTCCAACATTTAGGCTGCACATTAGGGTACATACACGACAATTTTTTGGGGTCTAAATGCCATCTGTAAAACATTTTATAAAAATTTTCCCTCAGATTCTGCGACTGTGTAAATTTAACATTCTGAACCCAAATTTTTTCCCATGTTTCCAACATCACTGGTTCCTCAAAATTTTGTGCCCACTTAATCATACAATCTTTAACTAGTTCAGTTTCTGAATCCCTTTCTAACAAGACATTATAAAGTCTTTTAATATGCATTGGACCTTTCTCTTTTATATGTCTGACCAATTCTTCCTCATAATTCATAATACCAGTTTTTTGGTCCTCTTTCCATCTCAATTGCAATTGATTATATTGTAACCAAGTTAGATTAATCCCTTCAGCCAACAATGTCTGTAATGTCTTCAGCTGCCATCTGCCCGCATCTGTAAAAAGAACCTCTTTATATAAAAGCCCCCCGAGTGACATTATATTTGTATTCCACAAAGTATGACCAAGATCCAGCCATAGCGGTATTTTATAATCCCATTTGAGTCGGTGCTTCTTCCAAATTCTCAACAAAGAATTTCTAAGTATATGGCTTTTAAATACTTTATCCACTTTGCTGTCATAAAATAAGTAAGCGTGCCATCCAAATTCCAAATCAAAACTTTCTGCGTTTAATATTCCAGTCTTTTTTCCTCCAAACCAATCACTTGTTAAAGTCAAAGCTGCTGCATCATAATATAACTGTAGGTTTGGAAGTTTAAGACCTCCCCTTTCTGGAACATCTTGCATAATTTTCAATTTTACTCTTGGTTTTTTCTCGTTCCAGACAAACTTGTTCACTCCAGTTTGCCATACTTTTAGTTGTTTATCATTTTTAAGCACCGGAATCATTTGAAACAAAAAAAGAAATCTTGGCAAAATGTTCATCTTAACTGCTGCTATTCTTCCAAGTAAAGACAGCTGCAGTTTTTTCCAAGTCTCCATGTCTTTTTGCACCTCTCGCCACAACACCTCATAATTATTTTGGAACAATTTCATATTTGATTCTGCAACCTGAACTCCTAGATATTTTACCTTTGGTACAATCTCAAAACCTGCCCTCCTTTCAAGCTCGTGTTTACGATCTTGTGTCATATTTTTGACTATCATCTTAGTTTTTTTCTGGTTCAGTCTAAAACCTGAAACTTTACCATAGTCTTGTATAATGTCCTTCATCTGGATTATTGATTCCATTGGCTGTGTTAGGGTAACGACCAGATCATCTGCAAATGCCTTTATTCTGTAATCCTCTTGCCTTATCATTATACCTTTCAAGATATTAGAGTCCCTTATTGTATTTAACAAGACTTCTAGTGTTAAAATAAACAACAATGGGGACAACGGACATCCCTGTCTTGTTCCTTTTTCGATTTTAAACTCTGTTGTCAAACTTCCATTAATAATAATCTGTGCCTTTTGCTCTTGATAAATTGCTGAGACTGCCTGTATAAATTGGTCCCCAAAGTCCATCTTTTTTAAAGTCTTTAGTAGAAAATTCCAGTCCACTTTATCAAAGGCCTTCTCTGCATCCAAGAAAACCAGCACTGCAGGGATCTGTTTATTCTTCTCAAGATATTCCAATAAGTCTATTACTTGCCTTACATTGTCATTCATGTGCCTGCCCTCAATAAATCCCGCTTGGTCATCATGAATCACCTTTTGAATTACTGGCATCAATCTGTTGGCTAATACTTTTGCATAAATTTTATAATCCGTATTCAAAAGAGATATTGGTCTGTAATTCTCCGGTTTTTTGGGACCTGCTTGCTCTTTTGGTATCAAAGAGATATAAGCTGTAGTCCATGATGGGGGTACTTTTCCCCCTTGTTGTATATTACAAAATAAGTCTCTGAGTTGTTCCACCATTTCTGCCTGCAAAGTTTTATAGTACACTGCAGTCAGACCATCCGTTCCAGGAGCTTTGGCTGTTTTTAATTGTTTTATTGCTGCTATTATCTCCTCCTCTGTTATAGGATAATTCATTCTTTCCTTTTGTTGCTCAGGAATTTTTGTAACTCTTTTGTTGTCTAAATATTTTTCTATAAGTCCATTCTGCACCTCCTCTCTGGCATATAGTTTAGTGTAGTATTCAAGAAAAGCTTCTTTAATTAATTTCTGTTGAAAAATTTCTTTCCCTCCGATATCAATACTATCAATAGTCCGTATACTCTGTTTCTTCCTCAATGTGTAGGCCAACCACCTGCCCGGTTTATTGGCGTTGCAGAATGTATTATGCTTCGCGTATTGTAAATTTGTTACAACTTGTTCCGCTATAAGCATTTGGAATTGATCTTTCAAAAGTTTTATGACACCACGTATTCTTTCATCTGTTGGATTTTTAATGAGTAACTGTTCTTTATTCTTTATTTCTGCTTCCAATTCAAGTCTTTTCTTTTGTCGGATCAATCTATGTTTAGAGTTCATATAAATAAGCACCCCTCTCATGTAAGCTTTGCTTGCGTCCCACACAATTTCCATTGGAGTGCCTTTATTCAGATTCATTTCAAAAAACTCTTTCAAATACTTTTTAAGTTCTATTATATTTTTTTCATATCTGAACAAGTTTTCATTTAATCTCCAAGAGTGTCTCTCAGTCTTGCATGTCTCAATTTCTATCCACACTGGGCTATGATCAGTCAAAGTTCTTGGCAAAATCTTTGTTCTTTTTGTCCTAACAAGTAAGTCATCTGACAACAAAATGAAATCAATCCTAGAGAAGGATCTATGTCTATCAGAAAAGAAAGTATAATCCAGTTCTTTTGGGTTATGTATTCTCCAGATATCTTTTAATTCCAAGTCTTCTTTCATATCAAAGAAAGTCTGTGGTAGTCTAATCCTTGACTTCGCCAAAGTCTTTTTATCTAATTTAGAATCAATTACTCCATTCCAATCTTCCATAATTAAAATAGATCTATAATCCCATTGTAGTATTTTAGTATGTAGCATTTTATAAAAATAGTCCTGTTGTTGATTGGGAGCATAAATTCCTATCAAAAGAATTTGACTATTTGCAGAAAGTAGTTCAATTGCTACAAACCTGCCATCTTGATCAGCTTCTATAAGTTTGGCTGTTAATTTTTTATTTACATAAATAACCACACCATTCTTTTTTTGGTTAGTTGAAGATATAAAATGTGTTCCTAATTTGGAATTTTTCAAATAATTTTGATCTTGAACTGTAATATGCGTTTCTTGTAGACATATTATATCATTATTATGTTGTTTCAAATATGCAAATACTTTCTTCCTTTTCTGTGTTGCATTCAACCCATTCACATTCCAAGATAAACATTTAATCATCATTATTCTCTTTCTGGAGCAAAGAACAGAATAATCGGATTTCATCCAAAATCTTCAAACCTGCATTCCCCACAGCCCCAGTCTCTTGTATAGTCTTTGCCCCCTTTTCATCTTGTCTTTCCTGCTGTAACTTTTCTTTAAGTTACTTAGATTTTGCTCAGGTTATACGCTGGTCCTTGACTTCAGCCATCCAAACCGGCTCCAAGATTGGAGAAGGTTCCAGCAAAGGCTCATCCAGGAAACCTCCTTCAAAATAAAAAATCAGCAAAGTGCTAATACTTGCAGTTCAGAGTTTCAGGGTTCAAGTAGATTTCGGCTGCTTGTTTGGGTTGTTTCCTTTCTCTATTGAAGTTTCCTGCAGCCGGCTTGTTCTGCGAAAGCAGAGACGTCCCACGCCGCCCGGAGTCTCAGCAGGTTGGGAGGGAGCCGCGCCTGTTTCCTCCCCAGAAACAATTCCCTAGGGGGGTTGCAGGGGCTCGACCTGTGCCCTGCTGCCTCTCCTTCAAAAATCCTGAGGATTTTGAAGCTTTCAAGCCGCTTCACGATCGGGAAGCGGCTCTACAAGCGGCTGGGCTGGCGGTGCTTAAAAAAGGCACCGTCATCGCCGAAGACGAGGAAACCGGAAGTCCATCTGCATTTTTTTTTTCTTTAGTGATATCTCAAGCTTGTCCCAGGCCAGACGTCACGATACGTGAAAGCTTTCTCATGTATACATTCATGAGAGAGTGAGGCCATGTCAACTAGATTGCTCAAATAATTCAAGTGCTATGATATAATGACCATCTAATTACAGTGTGCCAAACATGAAACTGGGGGTGCTGTGACGGCTATTATTTGCTATTCTTATCTCCGAAATCAAGAAACAATACAGTGCTGCAGTGTGGAAGATAAGATTACAAAAGGTAGCAGGCATGGAAATTAAAAACAAGCTGCAAAATTCTACAACCTATGGTTACAGAGCATCATGAGTTCCTAATGTGTTGATCAGGATGGCAATGATCAAGTTTCCTATACTGAAATGGCTGAAATAAAGGATATATATCCAGAGCGTGGGGAAGAATGATAGGGTAACCACAAAAGTTCTTAAAATAAGAACCTTTGTGGTTACCACAAAGTAACTAAAGTAATTAAAATCGGTCAAAATACTTATCGCTCTAGAATGTGGGCAAAGATATTTTAGTAACTTCTTTATACTTTCATTCAGACAGTTGTGTTTCCCGCTTATGTAACCAAGTACAGTATAAAAGCATGTTAACATAAATTCAACACAGTATAATAGCACGTTAAAGTAGTCATTTGGGGTCTTTCTCAGACTAATGGAAGAACCCATCTTTGTCCAGATCTGAATAAACTTGTGACTCAGAGAGAGCTCTCTGTTTGAGCCGAGTCAGACCTATTACTCCTGACTAATAAATTAGCATTTTATGAGTTTTACTGGTTTTCATGTTTCATTCCATACTTCTTCAATAAAGTACAAGAAGTTATAAAACGCCATTTATCAGCATTTATCAAGAGCCATTGAAAAAATTAATGTATATAGGTACTATAAGCCAGTAGTTCCCAATCCCTGGCTGCGGCCCACTACCAGGCCGTGGCCTATTCGGAACCGGGACATGTGAGGGGCAGGTGAGTGCATGTGCAGCATTACTTGCACGAGCGGCAGGCACTGGCACTTATTTATTTATTTATTGGGTCAATTTATGTGCCGCCCTTCTCCAGAGATTCAGGGCGGCTTACAATGCGTTAAGCAATAGCCTTCATACTTTTTTGTACATACCTGCTTCGTAGGGCTTTCGGCCCCCCCTAAGCAGTGTTCTTTTTTATACAAAGTCAGCTTATTGCCCCCACAATCCGGGTCCTCATTTTACCTACCTTGAAAGGATGGAAGGCTGAGTCAACACTTGCAGCCCCACTCGCCCCACCCCACTTGTGTGAGCCCATCGCTCACACGAATGAAGCTGTGCACGCATGCCTGACTATCACGCAAAACCATCCTCTCTCCCTCCACATACACCGGGCCGCCAACCCAAAAAGGTTGGGGAACAGTGCTATAAGTCACAGAGACTTTTTTTCTTTTTACGACCCTTTATTCAAGGTGGAGTCAGGGTGACTGAGTGGAGCTGAGCATTTACTGGCGGGATGTTCTTCCTGACACCTATGCAGAGTTTCTAGCAGATATTTTCTCTTTGCACTCTGACAGAGAAACATCGGCCGCTGCCTAGGATTGAACTCTTAACCTTCTAAGCGGGAGGCAAGTGTCTTCACTTCTAGGCCACCGCGCCACTCATATAGCCAGAGACTAATGGTCATTATATTTGGATATTAATGTAATACTTACGTTTTTTAAGAATGGGTTTTACTGAATGTTGTTGACTCTTCAGTGTTGTTAATGTCACATGACAATGTTTTCTGAAAAAAAGAAAATACAAAAATTATGGTTCCTAAAACTTGATGAATGCTTCCTCATATTTGGTCAGAGCTACAAAGAAAAAAAATTCCAATTTACTATATTAATCTTGATTAAGAATGACTACCTTATCTGAGCTCAGCTCTGAAACCTAAGCAATCTAGGTTAAAAGACCACAAGGAATTCCATGGATGGATGTAAGCTAGGCTTGAAAGTCAAACCAGAATTTCAGAAATAGACAATAGCAAACCATTTTTCTACGTGTGGTCACTAGAAGCTAAAGTCAACTTGAGGGACTGCTTTAGGATTTATTGGTATGTGAAGCCCAGTCTGGCCCAGCAGCCTGGTCAGGCACATCACATCAGCAGTGGGAGCAAGATGATGAAGAAAGTCAGCTGGGATGGTGGGATTCAGAGCAAGCTGGGGCCAAAAGGGCAGAGTTGGGAGGAGACAGCTGAGTGGATAAGTTGAAATACACCTGCAGTCAAAAGTGCAGGTGAGTTGTCAAGCACCCACATCTTGAACAAATGACCATTATGGTGGAAACTACAATGGCTGGAATGGCTGGGACAGGTTGTAAGTCCCTTTGTTCAGCACAGTTGAACAATCACTAAAAAAATGATTATTAAGTCAAGGACTATCTATATAACTTTTACCCAGTTTATTTATCCAATTCGAGAAATTTCCCCACCATTTGGGTTCACCATATTATTTGGGATGGTGTCTTTCTGATGCTGTAAAGTGAAGAAAGCTTAAATAAAGCTTAAGTAAAATTGTAAATAGTTGCAGTCACATGATTTTTCACTTGGCGACCATTTTGTTTAATAACCAATCATTGATCCCTATTGTGGTCATAAAATGAGGACTAATTAGAGCGCTATCACATTTTCGGCTCACTAGGCGAACTGGTTGTTAAATCATGTGAAGCCCACCTCTGACAATGGTACTTGTCATTAACAAAATATCTCTCTATTCATCATGTAAAACAGCTTGAGGTTGCAATTCTAAGTTTGCTTATACTGGACTAAAATTTACTGAACACCTTTTACTGCAGGTGGTACAAGACAAAAGGTTTTAGTGTTTCTTTTTTTCTTACTGCAGAAATTGTGTTAATTTTGCTCAGATCTAAGTGTACTCCACTTATTAGCAGACTGATAATACAAATGCTGCTAAAAGTATTGGTACCCTCCGCATTTTCCCCAAGAATTTCAATTTCCTGTGAAATAAGTTGAAACGGACACAAACTGTATTCCATAGTCCACAGAGCAGAATCTTTGTGCTGTGACCTAGGCTTCCTGAGTCATTAAAACACACGAATAGTCCCAAAAACCTCTTTTATTACAACAGCTGTGAATTACGTTCATTCACAGCTGAGTCCCAATTAGTTGCAAAAAGTCCTTTGGGATAATCACCAACCTTTATCTCCCTTGACACTCTGCCAAAGACCTACTTGGCAAAGCCACACAGATTCCAGAATCAAACAGAGATGCTGACTGGGAACAGAATTAACAACATTGCTTTCCTGCAAAGTGCCCACAGCCTTTGCTCCTCTTTTAAGCCTTATGGGAGGGGCCAATCATCTCCAGGCCTTACTCCCTGAATCGTCCCTTTTGTTTTAACTGTTCATGCCTTCTGGCAGCTGTACACATAAATGCACTAGGAACAGGTTCCTCCTGTTCCTCTCCCTCTCTGCTGTCCAACTCTGGAGGCTCCAGAATCCACGCATCACTCCCAGATGGCCCTGGCCCCATCTCTGCCTCTGACGCAGAACCCTCGTCTGGGTGTTCCCCAGACTCCAGGACTGACCCATGTTCCTCCCCAGTGTCGTGGAGGTTAAATCAATGCACCGTAAAACCTTATCTCTATAACAATCTACTATAACAAATGAGACTTACTAGCAGTTCACAATAAACTGTTTTTATTTACATAATAATAAAAACAATATCTATTCAAATACTAAATAGTACGTCATTCCTTTTCTTAAATATCCTGTCAGATATATATATATATGTAATCACTCTATGTGATTATAGTTCTGGCTATTCTTCCTCAGAAGAAGGAGTCTTTTAAAACATCAGATCTACCTCTGATCCCTAATCAGAACTCTCCTAACTGCCAATTTATTGATGACTAATTGCCATCAGAACTGCCTTTAAACTACTTACTGACTGCAGAACTGCCCTTTAGAACTGCCCTCTAACTACCATCTAACTGACATTTAGAACTGCAGAGCTGCCCTCTAACTGACAACTAATTGACTACTAACTGACAATAGTTTTCTGTCAGGAATCTCCTTTTATACTGTCCCAGTGACAGTTAGGGGAGGGAATATAAAAGCCAGGGAGTTTCAAACCCTTTAGCCGCTTTCTGATTGGCTTATTTACTTGTCCATTCCAAATGCCATTAATAGGCACAGCAAATGAGAAATAATTTTTCTCTAACAATCCCCTTCTCTGTGTCTATTGATGCCAAGTATACATCTGTCATATACAATATACAATACAAACAGTACATCCTTTACATGACTAAATGTACTTTACTTAAGAGGTATTGGTGTTGTTCCTGGGGTAATGGTTTAATGAGTATATCTGCTATCCGTTCTTTAGTTTCACAAAATATTATCTTAATAAAATCCATTTTAGACAGTTGTCTCACATGCTTGTATTTTATATCAATATGGTGTGTCCTTTGCCCCATGGCATCAGCCTTTGATATGTTAATGGCAGCCATATTGTTCTTGTGAATACTTATAGGATACACAGGTTTTTCCCACAGATTCATTAAAAGGTCATCAAACCATATCTAATTGTTTGAAGCCTTGGACAGACAGACATATTCTGCCTCAGCAGTAGAAGTGGCAATCAACTTCTGTTTCCCTGAATACCAGTGGATAGGGCTTCCATTTAGTAATACAACATACCCTGAAGTACTCTTCCTGGACTTGATGTCCCCTGCCCAATCAGCATCTGTATAACAACATAAATTTGGTCTGTCTGATATATTCGGTTCTAATAGAAGTGAGTAATTTGCAGTACTCTTCAGATATCTGAGAACCCTCTTGATCCCATTCCAATGAAATTGAGTGGGGTTCTCAGAATGCCTGGACAATACATTTACAGCTAGACTAATATCTGGCCTTGTCCGTCCCGCAATGTACAACAGTGATCCTATTACAGATTTGTAGAATGTCTTCTGTTCAAACTCTGCACTTTAAACATACATGTTTTTGAGAAAGTCCATTTGCATGGGAGTGTCACAGGGCTTGGCCTCTGCCATGCTGCATCTTCCAATTAATTCTAAAATTTTATCCCGCTGAGAAAGCTCAAACCCCTTCTCAGTCTTAACGAATTGAACCCAAAAAAATTTGTCAATTTGGCCTAGAGGCTTTAGGGCAAAATTCTGGCCTAATTCTTCAGAGAATATTTTACATCTGCTCTCTGATTTACATACGTACAAAATGTCGTTTACATAAACCAAAACGGTTTCTTTGGTGCCCTGGTAACTTCTGATGAATGCATATTAATCAGTCGATGATGCAGAAAAACCCATCTGCCTTAGACGTTTGGTAAGACATTCATACCACCTCCTGCCCGATTGCTTGAGACCATAGAGGCTTTTATTTAAGAGCCAAACATTACCTTCCTTATGATCTACACCCTGAGCAGCTTTGACATATAATTCTTTGTCTAATTTAGCGTGTAAATACGCAGTTTGTATATCAAACTGGTATACACTCTCCCCTTTTATGGCAGCTATGGTGAGTGCAGTCTTAACGCTCTCAGGACGTACTGTAGGTGAGAAGGTATCAACGTAGTCATCAGGGAATCTCTGTGAGAAACCCTGTGCAACCAACCTTGCCTTATAAATAAATTTGCCCTTTTCAACTGGCTTCTTCTTGAAGACCCATCTAGTGCCAATTACTTTTTTACCTTTTGGTAATTTTGTGGGTGTGAATACTTCTAATTTCTTTAGATTTTCCAATTCTATATCCATTGCAGTATGCCAATTCTCCTGCTCTTTTTTAGGCAGCTTTAACACATCCTCATATCTCTGAGGTGATACTGATATTTGATTAACAGAGGTAACATAATCTTCGTATCTCTTGGGTTTCTTTCCCCTAGTTAATCGAATTGGCTTTTTAATTGCTTCCTCATCTGTATCATAACTATTTGATGAGCTGTCCTCCTCATCACTGCTCTTCTGAATTTTTAAAGTGGAGTGCCCCTTCTTCCATGCTACTCCCTTCTTTTTCTTTAGTATTCCTTTTAAAGGTCTGGAGGGCATGCACTCTCCCTCATCCTTAGATCCAGATGTGTCACCATCACTAGATGGATTTTCTGACACATCTTTTACCTGTTTGTCCAAATTACGATTAGGACTGGGAGTCAGGATCTCGTTGGCATGAATCCTGCTCCAATTTGTACTTTCATGAAAAGTAGCTGACCTTGATATTACAATTTTTCCATTTGAGTCCACAAACCTAAAATCTTTAGATCCAGATTCGTATCCAACGAACCTTAATTTAATTGATATCTTATCCCCCTTCTTTCTTAGTTCCTTGGGGATGTGTACATCTGCCATTACTCCAAATACATGGAGATGTGTTAATTTTGGCTTATGGCCATACGCTACCTCATATGAGGTCTTCTGCACCACACTGGACCATACCCGGTTGAGAGTGTAGTTTGCATACAAAGCAGCTTCTGCCCAATATGAGAAATCTAAATCAGCATCCTCAAGGGCGCACCTCGTCATTTGCTGCAATACACCATTTCTCCTCTCCACCACTCCGTTTTGAAAAGCGGAGTAAGGAGCGGTATGCAAATGTACTATGCCCTTCTCTTTCAGCCAATCAGAGAACTGAGCTGAGTTGAACTCAGTTCCTCTGTCGGTCAAGATCTTCTGGATGTTGACCTTGTGCTGATTTTCAACCAGGTTGCAGAACTCCTTAAATTTGGATAAGGCCTGATTCTTGGATTTGAGGGGATAGACAAATCCGAACCTATAGTCATCAACAATGGTCAAGAAGTAATGATTCTTACCAATGGAGGGTTTCAAAGGACCCACCAAGTCCATGTGCACTAACTGGAATATGTGTTCAGAGTGCTTCTCAGATTTCCTGGGCGTTGGCTTCACTTTGGATTTTGCACTCCTGCAAATGGAACAATCCCAAAAAATATTACAGTCTTTAATTCTTATCCCCTTGGAGCACTCAGGCGCTTTCTGCACCACAGGGAAACTCATATGACCCATCCTGCGATGCATGAGGTGAGCACACTCATCATGGAGTGGTTTGCCAATAGAAATTGCATTGGCATCCTCGGGCCTTTCATTGCCTTGCTCCAGATTGAATCCCACACACTTTTTACATTTTGAATCATATTTACAATTGTAATTACAACCCCTCTTTCCTTGTGGACCCTCAGTCTCTATCACAGTAGCAAAATTATTGTTAAAGTTGAATTTGTCCTTTTTGTCATCTTTCTTTGGCCATCTGCCCCTTCTCTGGATTGCAGGATTAGTTTGTGGCTTTCTATGTGGGGTAGGTGATCTCCTTCTGTACCTGTCACCAGAAGGTGCCCTTTGACGTGCCCTGGCGTTGGCATTACGCAGGCAGTCTCTTTTGTAATGGTCCCTGGACCCACAGTTTAAACACTCCCCAACAGTGTTTACTCTTTCAGGGCTATTAGATCTCCTTGTTGGTCTTTCCTTCCTGTGGAAGACCACCCTGTCTTTCCTCAGGTTGTCCTCTGCAGAAGGCCTTGGGACCTCAGCCTCGGCTGAAGTAGTCCCGGAAATGGCCCCGAAGACTGGAGACGCCACAGGAGAGTCCACCATCATGGAAGTAGGTAAGGAGCAAGCCGCAGTCATTGGAAGGGCTGTCGCACGGTAGGTGTAAGGGAGATGGAAGGTGGCCCCAAAAGCCTCTGTCAGTATTTTGACTGCATTTTCTATCTCAAACTCGGTAGGTGAGCTTCTTGTTTTTGTTGCTTGGGCCGCCGCAACCAGACTGGTCGCCTGGGCGTGGGCCCATTCGGCCAGTGCTGGTGTCATGCTCGGCATGGCTGGGACCAGCGGTGCCACTGCTGCCAGCGGAGCTAGCTCTTCAGCTGGCTGGTCGCTTTGGGCCACCGCAGCATTATATGCTGCCAAGTGGGTGGCTTTGATGCCAGTGCCCGCTTGCAATTGCGGGTTGCTGGTATCTGACATATTGACAGGTGGCGCCATTTTTGTAATTTGGAGTAGAGCATTGAGATCTGCAACCAGGTCTTCGCTTGCTGTCTGCAAGCTGAACGCTTGGAGTATTGCAGACCTCATCTCGTCCCTTTCTGCAGAATTCATATTCGAGGTTAGAAGGGTGTCCTTCCTGTCTTGGCTTCTGTAGGTTGAGGGCTGTCATTCGCGGCTGCGAGAACCTCTAGAACCGGTATATTCGCCTTGGTACCTGTCATATCTCTGGCTTCAGTTGCTATTGAAGCATGTGGCGCTTCAGCTGAAGTCGCCTGGCCCCAGGTTCAGTTAGTTGGCGTTGGGGTGCCATGCACCTGGTGAAGGCTCGGGTTGCTATCCTTGTCTTTCTCATCGATTTGAGATTTGGCATTTTTGTTTAGTAGACTGTGATAAGGTTTGGTCTGCTATCAATTGTCGTGGAGGTTAAATCAATGCACCGTAAAACCTTATCTCTATAACAATCTACTATAACAAATGAGACTTACTAGCAGTTCACAATAAACTGTTTTTATTTACATAATAATAAAAACAATATCTATTCAAATACTAAATAGTATGTCATTCCTTTTCTTAAATATCCTGTCAGATATATATATATGTAATCACTCTATGTGATTATAGTTCTGGCTATTCTTCCTCAGAAGAAGGAGTCTTTTAAAACATTAGATCTACCTCTGATCCCTAATCAGAACTCTCCTAACTGCTAATTTACTGATCACTAACTGCCATCAGAACTGCCTTTAAACTGCTTACTGACTGCAGAACTGCCCTTTAGAACTGCCCTCTAACTACCATCTAACTGACATTTAGAACTGCAGAGCTGCCCTCTAACTGACAACTAATTGACTACTAACTGACAATAGTTTTCTGTCAGGAATCTCCTTTTATACTGTCCCAGTGACAGTTAGGGGAGGGAATATAAAAGCCAGGGAGTTTCAAACCCATTAGCCGCTTTCTGATTGGCTTATTTACTTGTCCATTCCAAATGCCATCAATAGGCATAGCAAATGAGAAATAACTTTTCTCTAACACCCAGCCTCCTCCCTGTCTGACTCCACTGCCAGCTCCGCAGGCTGCTGGCAGACCACAACACTTTGCTTTTGATGTACGACTTTACACATTCTTGTAAAGAATAATGGCAATGGCATGGACATTATTGATGACACTTAGAAATTAAGACATTAAATTTGAGTGATCTCTCAAGCAGTTAATATTACAGGTGTCTTCAGTCTCATAATCTATCACTCAATCTATTTGAAGACAGAACAGTATTCACTCAGGTGTTTTGTGTTCATTGCAGCATGGACACAACATGGACATGGACAACAGAAAGAAAAGCAGAGTTATATGAGAAAGAAAGGAAGGTAACAGCCAAACATGGCAATGTTAAGGCTACAGTACCACCTCCAAAGAGCTTCCTGTTCCTGTAACCACAGTTATTAACATTATCAAGAATCTCAAGCTTCATGGAACTGTAGCCAACAACCATGGACATGGTTACAAAGAGACTCTATCCTAGTTTGAACAGAAGGATAATTCAAATTATAGAGAAAGGACCAAGAAAATTGGCTGACCGCCCCAAGATCAAGATACAACACAATATCAACTTACACCATCCTTGCTGATGCATTATCCAACTGAAAGAGGCCTTCACGATAGAAGACCCAAGAACACTCTACTTATGAAATACAGATATAAAAATCCAGACTGGAGTTTGTAAAATACATGCTGCATACCATTTTCACTTGTTTTATTATTTACAAGAATATGGTTTGTCATACATCAAAAGCAAAATGTCTATGGAATAAAGGATGATGGATACCATTCACTTCTGTCCATGTCAACTTATTTTTTTGGGAATGTGTGGAGGTGGTACCAATAAGTTTGGCAATCTCTATATTGAAGTGAAATACACTTACAGCTTGTTGGATCCAAGTTATCAATAACCATCTTTATACGACGCACATGCTAGGTCAATGGACATTTTATATTATGCTTTAAATGTCAGGCTAAAAATGTCCATGACTATAGTTATAAAAAAGGCAACTGAACCATATTTATAGTCCTGTCGTAAGCTGGAGCCACTCCAAGGTATTAGTGTTTTGCTTTCCAATTGCATCTAGATTTCTTGGTTACTTTCTCCAGTTTCTGCTAAAAATGCTTGATGCACTTTGACACATCCTTGCGTCCATATTAGACTGACAATCCCCTTGTATGTCAGTGTGGCTTGCAGCAGAATTTCCTAGTGAAAAGTGATCATCATCTCATATTTTCTAAGCAAGATGAAAATCTTAAGTTTGATTGCCTACTGCTCTGTGAGATTTGAATTTCTCAAGCTGAATCAACAGGAGACACGATGAACAATACAAGAGCCTTTATTGAAGCTTTTGCAAAAACTGGCCCTCTGTGCTAGTCTAGGTAGCTGACAGAAGGGCAATGAGACAAAGGAATACAGGCCTTTAAATACACTTTCCAAGACCATGCTCCCATAACTGCCCCTTTTTGGGTTCACAATCTTATTATTCTCTTAAATGGTTATATGACTATATCCCCCTACACAATCATTGCTACATCCTTAACAACAGTTGCCATATTTTAACAATAAATTATTAACAGGACATCTGGTGTCATGAGAGGTGACTTCCTGACAATTAGCTTTTTGACCCAGATTTTGCTTTTAACAAATAATGTCCTTGTCATAATAGATTGATAACTTTGCTAAATCAAATTCTTGCTTAATATTCCCAAATGGATTCTGAGGTTACACAGAGGGTAAACATGGCGTAACTATTGCTCTTTGCTTTTACAGAAATAATTCTTATTTCTCTCATGCTCCTTTAAGACTACTTGGCCACATCTTTTAACCTTTTTGTTATATGACATTTTCTGTTAATTCTGAAATGTCAAGTCTTTTGTAAATACAATTTGAAGCTGTTCACGAATAAGCATTGTTTTGCAAGATATTGTGACATTCTTGTGGTTTGGGACATTTTATAAAGGCCCATTCTGATGTGATAGTTTCATGGCTGAGGAATAATGCAGCATTAGCAGCCTACCTATCGTATTTTTCAGAGTATAAGACTCACCTTTTTACCCCACAAAAGAGGGTGAAAAACTGAGTGCGTCTTATAGTCCGAATGTAGCCCCACCCACCCACTGGCTTCCACCCTTTGGAGGTTGTTGGCCTCTGCGTGTCGCATTTTCTGGTGGTTTCAGGTGACGGGGATCCTCACATTGCCAAAAATGAGCATATTTTGTTTCCGCATGCTGGGAGATGGGAGGCGGAAATGGTTAGGGTGACGCTTGGAACTGGCTGAAAACTACTGCCGCCACGTTTTCTTTTTTCTTTGCAAAAAGTTTTTTTTTTTACTTTTTCCAAATATACAAATTACATCTTTTCGGAACAGAGCTTTGATCCAGTCATCAATTTGTTCAATTCAATCTCACTTCTTCCCCCCCCCTCCTTTTTTTCCCTCTTTTATTTGTACATCACTTCTTTTTTAAAGCTTATTATCCATTCTCTATTTTTTTTTTGAAATTTAAAAAGAGAGAAGAAAAAAAGGATCTCTTTATTTTTTTCCAACCCTTTGTCCATTCTCAAATTTTTTAAGGTTTCCAAATAGTTTGCTTAAAAATCTATTTTCTATCGGGTATTTGTCTCTTTAAAGTTACGTTTCAAAGAAAACATGATGCATGGAGGCAATGCTCTTGCAAAGCGGGCGCTTCTGTGCGAATGTGTAAGGCAAGGTGGCTCGCTGCCTGGCCTGCCCCTTCTCCAAACAACCCAGGCTGAGGGCAGTCAGCTTCTCCTTCTGGCCCGGGAAACAGATCTGGCCAGGAGGAAAAAGAAAATGAGACTGCGGAAAAGGAGAAGGAGGGCACGCGGCTCTACGAATTGCTTTGGGGAATTGGGGAGAAAAACACCGGAAAACGCAATGCATGGAGGCAATGCTTTTTCCTCCCCGATTCCCCAAAGCAATTCACAGAGCCGCAGGCCCTCCTCATTTTCCGCAGTCTCCTGCAGTTCCAAAATCCAAATGGAAGTGAGGACGCCGCTGATCCTGATGCTGGTAGGCAGAGGCAGAATTCTTGTTTTCTTCCCCCAAAATTAAGGTGCGTCTTATACTCTGGTGCGTCTTATACTCCGAAAAAAACGGTATTTTTCTCTAAGAAGACTGTCCCAGGTAACCCTATTTCACAGAGTCTATGAAGTCCCTTAATAATTTCTGATTTGCTGACTAGCCCCAGGACATCATAGATAGAGCATTGTTCTTCAATATATTACACAACAGTACGTTTCTCTAAAGAGGCTTGTTTTCTTCTATTCCCACAGTCTAGAACATGAAACACAAGTATTTGAAAAAAGGAAACAAGGCGAATGAAAGAGAAAATATTAAATAAATGATCCTTGTCCTGTTTGGTAACTTGAGTCTGCTCTCTGAGGGGCTGCATATTATGCAATTGCTTAAGTTGCTAAAAATGTAAGAATCTAGCAAGGAACATTAGAAACTGCCACATGGAAAAGGAAGTGAGAGTCTGGGAAACTGCTGAATTAGCAATTTCTAGGCTAATTCTGCCGACTGCCAGCAGTTCAATTCTCACTGGCTCAAGGTTAACTCAGTCTTCCATCCTTTCGAGGTCACCCCATATTGTTGGGGGCAATGTGCTGACTCTGCTTAGAAAGGGTTATAAAGCACTGTGAAGCTGTATATAAGTCTAAGTGCTATTGCTATAAATGATCTAACAGGGAAGGATTGCTTCAATTGCCTGAAGATGAAAACCTATCATAAAAGCCATAAAAATCTCTGTCTACATATCTTACATTATCCTTCTGCATAGTATTTCAATAAAATTTAACTCACAGCTATGATTATGGCCTCCCATTCACTAAAAGGGTGTCGGAAATTTTCCCCAGCAAAGACAATTTGGCTGCCACATTCTGTAGCAACTTCAGCTTCTAGACCAAGCACACAAAGAACTTTGGATCTCTAGAAATGATAGCACAACTGTATGGACGTTGTTATCAGACTAAAGTCCACTGCAGTAGTGAAGCTACTGCAACAGGTGCTACTTTACAGAGTTTATCCAGAAGAATACCAGTCGATTATATCAAAAATTGCTGATGGATAAGATCAATAGAGATGCAGTCTCCTTTCTTTCCTAAAACAGAGCATCCATCTGGGGCTCAGTAAAAGACAGATCCAACAGGAAAAAGTTAGAGCCATCTTCTCCAATTAGAAGACAGGGTTTATGAATCTTTCTGCCCTGCAACAGAAACTATCCCTTTCAGTTATGGTCAATTCAGCTTACTCATTACAGTACTGAATAATTCACCAAAATAACAAAGGTTGTTTTAGTCAAGAAAACAGGAAAAATGGAAGAACCATGCATAATAGCAAACAGAGTAAGGCAGTTTACAGTGATCCCTTAGTTGCTTGAACTGACTCTAAATTTTTCCCCCTTCAAAAGAGTGTCACTGTTTGTAAGTAAAAAAAGTATTTATATGGTAAATTATCAGTCCCCAGGGATGGAACTGACAGTAGAAGTATATTTTGGCAATATTCCCAAAGAGGATTAGTAATATTGTAAGTACATTTGGCAGTACCATGTAGCCCAAGTTATGTTTGCAAAGGGACAACTTTCTCTTTATCCAAGTAGATAATTCTGCCCAAATCATTATTCTACTAGTAAAACCCTGCTGTTAATTAAAATGAGTTGTTGGGGTGGTAATGGTGGAGTATTGCTAATTGAGCATGCCAAAGCAATGCATTTGCTAATTAACAGCTCTTATAAGCCTTCTCTGTTTTCCTGTTTTATAGCAGACAAATGGGCTATCAAACCGTCACCTTCTGCACCATTCCTAATGTTCTTACCAGCCTGCCTGCCTCTAACCTTTGCCAGGTACATTCTCTAGGATGGGAAGGATCTGGGCAGAAATTGGGAAAATTTCTTGCAATACCCTCTTGTCTGATACAGAATTTAGAATAGACCTTGGTCAAAAACAAGGATCTACTCTTAATATCACTTTCCTTTTGGCATATGCATAGATTCCCTCTGACAGAAAGAAATTGTGAGAATTTTCCAATCCTTTCAGCAGAGGTTAGGACTATCAAAAAGAAGAAAGGAGTAACAGCTGTCCCAGGATGAAAGATTTGTGTTCCTGAGATGGCCCA
Source organism: Arizona elegans (assembly GCA_022577455.1). Classification (NCBI taxonomy): domain Eukaryota; kingdom Metazoa; phylum Chordata; class Lepidosauria; order Squamata; family Colubridae; genus Arizona; species Arizona elegans. The sequence continues at coordinate 72,750,664 of JAKOOJ010000007.1, forward strand.
AGTGAAGAGTGATCAGTCAGAAAAACCCCTTACCTGCTTAGGAGAACAGAGCCCAAAGCAATTGCTTGTCCAAATATTATTCTTTCTGTTAGTCCCCTCTCCAAACAAGCAGATTTCGTCTTTTAAGCCACCATTAAATTTCGTGTCTTGAATATTTTCACCTTGCAAAATACTTTGAATAATGTTGGTATTCACCAAAAACACAGAGCAGAACCTCTCACAACAGTAACATGGGATATCAATCCCCTTTGCTCCGTTGTCTTTAGATGTGGAGAAAATATATCTCACTTGCCCACTGCAATGAACAGGTAGATCAAATCAGGTCCCCATCTTGTTGAGATCTCATGAAAAATCCCAGGGAGAGGTCCTATTCTCAGTAAGACAAGCACCGTCTCCTCTCCAGGAGACAAAGTGCCTTCAGGACTAGCTGTAATGTCCCTAGGTTTACCTCATTAATAATCTGTGTCATCATTTCAATAGGAACAAAATCCTTGCACCAAATCATTGAGTATGTGGGCTGTCCATCACATTAGACTTTAGCCAATCTGTTCAGCAATCGGTGCAGCATTCTCCATGGCAAGCATATGGAATTAGCCACCAGTTCTGGAATTCTCCAACAATATACATATTTGAAATCATCTTCACTTGTTCAAGGAAGCTATCGAGCAGCCAATAGGCGATACACCACAGTAACTCCAGTCTTTCTTATTCAGCTAGTAAAGCAACTCCTTACCTGCCTTAGTTCCAACAGATTTTCTGGTGACCAAGCTGAACTTCCTATGGATAACAGCAACTCTCCCTCCAATCTTCCAGCCTTGGGATCACACTGCACTGAAAATCATATACACAGTAGTCTTAAACACATTTGAGAAAGGTAAAAATCATTCAGGGAAATATGCAATTTTTATCAAGATGGCTGTAAAGCTCTACCCATTGGCGGTGACATTATCTGAGGAAACACCTTTTCCTCAAGTGTTTCCACCCGAGTCCTAAAGAATAGAAATGCTGACTAGAATTTTCCATGCTGAGGAACAGCTAGTGGAACAGGATTTCTCCATGGAGGCTGCCTCTAGTTAGGAAATATCCATCCCAAAGATGTTAGATATTATATGTTATGAATATGTTACAAATATGATCTATGTTATATATTAAAAGTAGCTGGACGCCGGTGCTTCACTACGAAACTATGTGATCGGGCAAGATAAATTGACACTTAAAGCCTGAAACTTAATGTAGAATGTGTAACTCCGTAGCATCAGAGCATGTTAATATAAGGCAACTAGCAGTTGGGACAGAGTTCCTTTCAAGTGGGGAGGGAGTGTAGAACATCTAACTCCTTAGCATCAGACCATGTGAATATAATACTATATATGAAATACTAATGATTTAATGTTCATTTTGAAAAACCCTTTCTTAGCAAGCACCTAGAAGCCAAGAAGAACATATGGGCCAAATTTCAAGTTTGTAGGCTTTACAGTTCTGGAGATTTCGTGATGAGTGAGTGGTATTTGGCTTTTATATATATAGATAAATATATTGGGCTTGAAGTATAGCCATATTTATTCTTTGTATGAATCCACTGGGAACCTTACATTGCTGGAATGTGTGCAATACTGATGATAACAGAAGGTCCTGAATGTGCATATGAGTAATTTATCATTGATGATAACAGCTGGAACATTAGTGGGTGCAAGCAATGCAATGGATTGCATTTTTCATGGGGTCATAGAACAGAGAGTAAACATGTGAAGTTCCTGATGTGACACATGAATTTTAGAGTAAACAAGTTGGGTATAAACAGAAGATGGGAATGAACCCAGACCTCCGAAGTGCAAGATGACACCCTAAGTCTGCTTCCCAGCCCATTCTGGTCACCTGTGTTGAGATTGTATTTGAGTATTGTGTGAATGTGTAGCCTAGTTGAGCAGCAATACTTACAGCAACTTGAATACTATTCTAGGAGGTGCATTAGAAGAACTATTGTTTAAAAATGTTGCACACACCTGACAAGTTATTATTGTATGGAAAACAGGAGGACCGGTACTATGTATGCTGGCTTGAATTTCTGAACCCAAAGATAGATATAAATCTAACAAACAGGTTGAGAAATGAAACAAATTAAAACAGATTATATAAATGCTATAATGCTGTCTCCCTACAGCATTCTAAGATGAAATACAAACTATATATCCTAAGATAGTAGTCCAACAAATATTAAATCATCTGATTTTATATTCAATAGTTCTGGTGGAGGTTTTATTGTTTTTAAGCCTCTAAAAATAAATTATTTATCACAAAGGGAGGAACAAAACAAATCCTGTAGTAATATGTTAAACTTAACCTGAAAATTATAGTAAAGTAGGACGTAAAGTGAAATTTGGATATAAGAGTGAAATGATACGGGGTTGGCTTGGATGATCTCTAAGGGTCCCTTGACTTGTTATTGTAAGAGACAGTTGCTGAGTTTAAAAAGTCAAACCGCAGAGTTCGCTAACTTTCTCTTTCCATGTCAAAATGCAGAACTAAAAACCACATGGATCAGCGTAAATCAGTTTTCTCCTAAGCAACAAGGGACCTAGACATTAGGACTGATTTCACATATTTCCTGTTTTTGCTACTTTAGAAGACTAGAAGAATGCATGTCTTAAACAGAACGTTGTTCAGATGTTAGATGATTATTTTATCTGTCTGAACCATTTTGGCCAAAATAAAGCTTCTCTTGATTTCGAAATCCGACTCCTTTAATTTTCTGCAACAATAGGACAGTTTGTATACAGTAAAGAAGATTCAATAGTTTAACATTAATTCACATAAAAGCAGGAACTAAAGAAACTTCTGACATATCACGTTCAGCATCTAGTTGAACACACACACACACACATTATTTATATATATATATATATATATATATATATATATATATATATATATATATATATATATATATATATATATATATATATATATATATATATATATATAAAGCAAAAACCACTCAGGCATTAATCACGAAATCTCCAGAACCATAAAGCCTACAAACTTGAAATTTGCCACGTATGTTCCTCTTGGCTTCTAGGTGCTCACTAAGAAAGGATTTTTTGAAATGATCATCAGAGCATTAATATTTCCTATATTATTATTAACACGCTCTGATGCTAAAGAGTTCTACACCCGCTCCCCACCTGAAAAGAAATCTGTTCCAAATGCAAAACACAAGCAGAGGAGTTTCAGTTTTACTTTTACAGCAGGAAGCAGCTTTACTACAGAACGCTTCAGCTAAGCCACGCCCAGCCTCCTTCCTGTCTCCTTCTTGCTCACAAAGCAAATACTGCTTGAGTTTCCAAACACCCCTCAACTCTCTCACACACTGACAGGATGCTAGCCAGATGAATAACGATGGATGCTGCAGGCTGGGACATTCTACTCCCCCTTCCGCTCCCCCTCTGCTCCAACTGCCAGTTGCATTATATTAACACACTCTGATGCTACGGAGTTACACATTCTACATTAAGTTTCAGGCTGTAAGTGTCAATTTATCAAGCCCAAGCACAGTTTCGTAGCGAAGCACAGACATCCAGCTAGTAATTTAATAAACTGAGAAAATGAAATTGGTTCTAAGCATATAACCCTCAGCATTCCTATAAACGGAGGAACAATTATAATTAGCAGCTGAAGGCTGCAATCATAACATACCATAGGGAGTAAGTCCCAGTGAAGTCAGTTGGACTGACTTTCAAGAAAACATGCAGAAGTCTGTGCTGCACACCTAAAATTTTAAAATATATTTACTTGAAAGTAAGTCCCATTAAAAGCAGCAAAGCATATTTTAAAACATTGATGCAAAAGACTGGGACAAATATTCAAAGTACACAAATTTATCATCTAAATATGGCTTCAGCTCCCTAGCACACACTAATTCAAAAATTTCAGGATCAATTGTATGATTTGATTTTTTTAAAAAATGAATGTCACTTGTTCCTACTATGTTTCCTGCATATTTGACTAACGGTGATTCAAAAGGAAATTTGTTATGGAGCACAAAGACCAAATGAAACAATGAAAGCCTTCTAAACATGCACATGTTTGTAATGTATCTAAAATAACAGGTACAATACAGTACAGGCTGTTATGGCCTTGCTTTCAAATCGTGTTTATTGTTAGGAGGAAACAAGGTTTTAGTAAGATGATAGAGGAGTCACATCTGTGAAAGAGGGACACTATCAGGTCTCCAGAGAAACATATCAGCAATAATTCAACATCATCTGGGACATTTTTTATGCTAAGTGTTTTCAGGAAGTATACTTCCTGAGAATGCTCAGAAAGATAAATCTATCTCAGCATCTACTTCTGTCCTACTATCGCAGCACCATTGAGAGTGTCCTGACATATGGCATCCTTGCATGGTATGGGAGCAGCTCTGTAGCAGGCAAAAAAGCTCTACAGAGAATCATTAAAACTGCCCAGAATATCATTGGGCTCCAGCTACCAGCCCTGGATGACATCTTCGAATTTCGCTGTTTGAGGAAGTTACATAACATTCTCAGAGACTCTTCCTCATCCTGCTTACAATCTTTTTGGACTGTTGCCTTCTGGCAGAAGATACAGAACAATTAAAACTCGGACCACATGTTTTCTGAATAGTTTTTATCCCAGAGCTATAATTGCACTCAACAATGAACTAAAGGGCCACTGTCTATTGGACAGCATTACTTGGTCTGTTGTGTGGATGTTTGGGTGGTTATGGATTAGCACAAAAAATAGAAGCTATGTTCAGCTTTAAGGCTTTTTCAAATTGGTGGGTGCTTTTTTTTTTCAGACCCACACCTCCCATCAACCACAGGCAGCACAAATATTTTATGTGCACCTGGAGGACACCAGTTGGGTAGGTTGCTATAGACCCATAAAGGAAAATAAGCAAATGTCAAGGGCAGGAAAAACCACAGCTACAATTATTTCTATACCAACCATCACTGCTGGACTACCATGAAGACAGGAAGAGATAGAACCAGATCAAATTGTTAAATAAGATTCAACATTTATTTTTCTAGCACAGTGCGTTATATCAGGTAACTAGATCTGGCTGCAAATATCTGGACCATGATAGGTCTACAGGTTATTGCCAATAGTCAACAATTTCCTTAGTAAACTTCAAGCAGTGAAGCACTGAATAAATCTGAAAGTTTGCTTATTATGATATGGTTGTGATGAAACTAATTACAAGGGTGGACAACCCAATAAAATAATTATTTCCCTAGAAAATTATAGTTCCACAGATCTGGATAGCCAAAAAACTCATAAATATCCAACAATCAAAGATTATTCTTTACTGAGGACACTGAATTATCTCACAGTCCATATCTACTGTAATTTAAGATAAGAGTCTAGAGTGATTCCTGCAATTTCTGCAAAGCATTAGCAATGCAGACACTAGAGGTTCAGTGTAACATTTTATCAAGCTTTGATAAAGGATGCATGCACTACTATATCACATCAGTAACATCTATAGAGGAGGGGCATATTAAAATTTACAACATGGTGGGCACAATGATTGAAACCTTACCCTTTTTGTACATGAACTGATGTTGCACATGTGTACAAAGCTGGCAGTGCTTCTACCATACCATGATATCCATCACCTTGTATAGTTTTGACTCCCTGAGGAAACACACTTTTTCTCTTTCTAATAATTACATTCACTGGATCAAAAAAAGTTATGAGCCTTGGTGGTGCAGCAGACTAAAGTGCTGTTAAGTAACACCAGCTGCCTGCAATTACTGCAAGTTCAAATCTCACCAGGCTCAAGGTTGACTCAGCCTTCCATCCTTGCGAGGTAGGTAAAATGAGGAGCCGGTTTGTGGGGGCAATAAGCTGACTTTGTATAAAAAAGAACATCGCTGGGGGGAGGGGGGGGCGAAAGCCCTACTAAGCAGGTATATACAAAAGTATGAAGACTATTGCTTAACGCATTGTAAGCCGCCCTGAGTCTCCGGAGAAGGGCAGCATATAAATCGAACCAATAAATAAACAATAAATAAATAAATAAATTTGTTTGTAAAATTTATTGACCACCCATGTTACCTCAGGGCAATTCTAAATCTAAATGCGATTCAATGTTTACTAAGAATAAGGTTACATCCCATAAAACAAGTTTATTAAAATAAACACCGAAGAAAAAGACTTAGTCTATCTGAATAAAAAATCACATTCTAATCATCAAGGTTCAGTCTGAATCAGGTGGTCAATCCAACTGATTGTTAAGATATTTAATTTAGTAGCTGGAACAGTTAGGTGTATAATGGGGCAGAACACACAGTTGTGGTTGGAACTGTGGTTCAACTATAACTGGTTGGAGAGTGCTGGCTCAAGCATGAGGCAATCTACGCTGTGATTGGTTGCTGTGGGTGTTAAGGTGGAGTTTCCCCTTTCCCCCCTTTTTTTCTGTGTGCTCTGTATGCTGTTTAGATTTACCTCATGATATATCTGTGTTCCTGACTATCTAGTCTACTATAAATATAAACGATAAATATATTTATTTATATAAAACTACAAGTTCATGTCAGTGTCTCTGACTTCATTTGGACATTTGCTACGCAATTTTCTCTGACAGATTCTCTGTCCAGCAAAACAAAGAAGTCTGTAATAGCTGAGCTGGCCCTCGTTGGTTCCCATTTTTTGAATAAAGTCTTCCAATTGCTTTTGCTAATTTTGCCTTGGCCTTCATCATTCTGGAGGGGAGGGTATTCAGAGCCAATCAACTCCCACATCTTAGGGTTTGTCCAAATAGCTTAAAAAACCATTCCATCTTCCATAACTTTCCATTCATTACTTTGCATAACCATCTTAGATGTATACTCAAACAAGATCCATAGCGGTCAACCCATATATAACCTGTACTTTCAGCTTTTTAAAAATATCCTACTATATAGCTACGTATCTTAAGCTGCAAAGGCATCACATTCACATAACTTCATATTCCATTCCACTTTTCCCAATTCTCCAGATACAGGTAGTCTTCGAATTACGATCACAATTGAGCCCAAAATGTTGCTAAGTGAAACATTTGTTAAGTGGGTTTTGCCCCATTATATGTTTTTTCTTGCCACTGTTGTTAAGTGAATCACTGCAGTTGTTCAGTTAGTAAAATGGTGAACCTGGCTTCCCCATTGGCTTTGTTTGGCAGAAGGTCGCAAAACAGGATCATATGACCCCAGGATACTGCAACCGTCATAAATAGGAACCAGTTGCCAAGCATCCGAATTTTGATCACGTGACCATAGCAATGCTGCAGTGTGAAAAATGATAAGCCACTTTTTTTCAGTGCCGTTGTAACTTTGAATGGTCTCTAAATGAACTGTTTTAAGTCAAGGACTACCTGTATACTAAGGCTGCAGCTACTTCATATCCTGGCCACCAAGGGAAAAAACCCTTTTAAGCAAGTGATAGGAATGAGTAAAACTGACAGGATACCGATATATAGAGGGGCTTCCAAGAGCCCAGTAGTGGGAAGGCCACTCACTTTCTACCCATTCTCCAAAGCAGCACCAAATTTCAGAGGCACATCATTTCTATCCTTCAGGCATCAGTAATCCTCCAGATGGGTGTGGGTGTCTCAGTGGTGTGCAGTCTTCTGCTCCAGGCAAAGCCAGAAGCCCCCTGGTCCGGGTCTTCAATTCTCTCCACAGCTTGGGGGGGAGAGGGGGGGTGGGCAAAAAGAAACAAAGAGAAAAAGAGAGTTCCAATTAGTATAAACCAGTGGTTCCCAACCTTTTTTTGGCCATGCCCCACCTAAGCATCTCTAAAATCCTGATTGCCCCTCCCCCCACATATAATTCTTTATTTACTCAAAAAGTGAACTTTACTCACAGGGAGGAAGCCTAAAAGGCCATTAACTTGGTTTAAACAAGGTTCAAGTTGCCCCCATTAAAAATCAAATTGCCCCATTTTATCAACAGTTGGAGAAGAGGTATACAGGAACATTAAAACAATTAAAAATGTTGGGGAAAATGTCGTAATGAACTGAATGAAGATGTAAAAGCAAGATAGAAATGTAGTAAGAAAAATGGGGGAGAAAGGAGGCATAAAATGAATTAACATTGTCATGGAATGATAGGACCAAACAATATTCCTGGGTCAGCCAGAGGCAGTTTTATTCCGCAGTTTCAGAACCAATTGCGCAATTTTGAACCAAGAAGAGCTCTGATACAACTGCTTTTATACATCTCCAAGACAAAGGATTTTGCAAGCACAGCAGTTTTCCATATATGGTTAACATACATTTGTTACATTATAATTGACACTTTCTAATTACTAAATTCTTTCATTGTTTTCTAGTTCATGAGATTATTTTAGCTAAACAACCTTCCTCAATTCTGTTTGCTGATGTGTAGATTCATGACTGCTTTTGGATAATAAACTTTTTGTTTCAGATGGATGTTTCTGCATCCTTGATAGGCCCCTTAGAAGATATTTTATTTATATTTTATAAATTATTTATAAATTATAAATTTATATTTATAAATAAATAAATTTTACTTATATTATATTATATATATATATATATATATATATATATATATATATATATATATATATGTAAAAACCAAGAATGGAATTTAGCTGACCTACTGTAATTTCTAAACAAGCACATTTATTTCTTAATAATGTGAATAGAGGGTCCTTCAGTGTTCATATAGCTGATCCTGTACTATTCCTACATCATTCACATTATCATAAATGGAAGAAATTTGGAAAGAATGTTGTAATAAATTAAATGAAAACATATGATAGAGACACAGTAAGAAAATGATGGAGGAGGAGGAGGAGGAAGTAGAGGTCACAAAATATGTACTCAGATGACACACTGTATGATTAAGGACGCATTGTTTGTTTGTTTAAAAAAATTTTTTTTTACAAAAAAGTAAAATCAAATTGCCCCCGTGTTGGGAACCACTGGTATAAAACTCTTCCCCTTCTGGAGATAAAGCGAAATCAGCATCCAGCATTCCGAGACACTTTCTTCTAACTGGGAAGTTATGAAGCAGCAAAAAAACAGCCAGGCGGGGAAAAAAATTCGCTCGGGCTTCCTTCGCCTGAATCCTCCCCCCCCCCCCCCCTTCTGCTATTCCCACGCCCGGCTTTGCTATTTTGCACCAGGGACAGAGCAACCCCGCTAAGGGACGGCTAGGGGAGGGCCAGCTGACTCCGGCAACGACGCGCCTCCTTTCCCGCTCGGCTGCAATTAAAAGAGCGGCGAAGCGGGCCTTTCCTTCGCTCTGTTCGTCAATTCGGACACCCCAACCCCTTTCCTTTTCTCCTACGCAACCCGTCCATTCCCACAACTCGCCTCCGGTCTCCTTTGAGAAGCACGCCGGGGCTGAGGCGCTACCTACCTACCTATCCCCTCGGTGGCCAAGCGGGGCTCCCACCGACGCGGTAGAAGTGGAAGCTGCGCTCGGGCACGGCCAGCCACCTCCCGGGAGGCCAAGTTTCCAAAGACAAGGACGGCGGGGGAAAAATCTCCGTCCGAGGCTCCCAGGTTCCTCTCTCGAGGAAAGGAAAGGAAAGGAAGGCGCGGGGCGAGAGTAGCTTTCCAAAGGCGAGAGCGCCCCTTTCAGCCCAGCGCCGAGACGAGGAAGGTTCGAGCCACTGCCTGGCTGAATCCGCCGGGAGAGCGAGCGAGGAAAAGCGGCCGTGCGCCGAGGAAAGAAGCAGCAGGAGGAGAGGAAAAACAAGGAGCCGCCGCGGCTTCCTAGAAAGCGTCCCCGCTCTCCGCTTTGCGAGCCGCCGCCGCCGCTCCTTGCAGCACTGAGGTTCGGCAGTCCCGAAAAGCTCCTCTTGGCTTTTCCGCCCCCAAAGCCTCAGGCGAGGCCGCCCACGAGGCGAGGGAGGAGAAAAACAAGCCTCCTCAGGGAGACTCGAGGCGCTGGCGGCAAGGCGGACGCCGTCCTCCGGGCCGCGCTCCGCGAGCGCTCTCTGCTGCCGAGGCCGCGCATTCCTCGTCGCTCGCCTCGGTTTTGGGAAGAGGGCGGTGAAAAGGAAGGTCCCCAAGGCTGAGCCCGACCTCTCCAGAGACGAGTGGGTGGGCTTTAGAGTAGACCAAAGCGTCGGATCTTAAATATCGCTCCGGTCCGCAGATGCTGAGCCGAGAGTCTCGACGCAGGAACTTCTGCAATAATGGGAGGAAAGAGTAACTTAAAAAACGGGATGAGCGTCGAAAGAGGTTGTGAGGACACGTCTATGTTTTGCTGAGGGCATTTCCCCCCCCCCCCCCCTCTTGCAGAACCGTGACTGGAAGCCGAGAACGCTTTTTTGACTGAAAACACGTCGGACGGTAGAATAGCCCCAACCAGGGAATTGAGCCGTCGATGATCCCGGTCTCCGGAGCTTCTGACTAGCCTGCTCAATATTGTTTGAAATCAGTAAAGGTGGGGGGTTTTTTGGTTTTTGGTTTTGGTCTGTTTCTGTCGGAATCGGAATCATTTGGGAACCCACTGGTAAGTGACTTCCTTCCCCACTTAGAACAGTGATTCTCAACCTGTGAGTTGGGACCCCTTTGGGGGTCGAATGACCCTTTCACGGGGGTCGCCTAAAACCATAGGAAAACACATATTTTCAATAGTTTTAGGAATAATTTTATGGTTGGGGGTCACCACAACATGAGGAACTGTATTAAAGGGTCACGGCATTAGGAAGGTTGAGAACCACTGACTTAGAAGATAAGAAGAAAGGAAAGGCGCTAAAAAAAAAGATTTAAGCTGAATTTCCAATGTCTCTAGAATAACAGCAGCAGGAGGGTTTATTTCCTTTCCCTGATTTTTGTTTTTTTGGTTAATCCAAAATTATTCTGCTGTCATTCTGAAGATTCTTCAAGGAAGCATATTGCTGAATAATTGGGTTTTTTTTTAAAGACTGAGAGAAATGAGAATTATTCCTGTAAAGAAAAGAGCAATAGAAACGCCATATTTATCCTCTGTATAACCTAAGACAGGAGCTGTGAAACATCAGCTACGGAATTTTAAGGAAATAACAAGGCTATAAATTTATTAGTACATTCCAGGCTGGGAAACTAGTTGGAACACTAAACATAACAGGAAAGCAGTTGTCATGCTAAAATTAATAGTGTTGTTATTATCAGGATGTAGCAACTGTCAAGTGGGTAGAATGACTAGGAAACCAGAGGTTAAGACTGTGCATTCAAAACTTATCTGATGCAAACTGACCAATGATGGGGTGGGGGATTTGGAAATGTATTTAAACTCTGTACTCATTTGTATATCATTGCTCTTGTGTGGCTCTACCCACATGAGCACAGAAGGCCAACTTTTGTGAAAGTTCAAATAAAGCTCTTGTATTGTTCACAGTATATCCTGTTGATTCAAACTGAGAAATTTAAATCTCACAAGACCAAAACAAACACACCAGCTAGTAAAGAGATTTAAAGCTTTATTGTTTACTTTAGCACAGTGGTTCTCAACCTTCCTAATGCTGCGACCCTTTAATACAGTTCCTCATGTTGTGGTGACCCCCAACCATAAAATTATTCCTAAAACCATTGAAAAAATGTGCTTTCCGATGGTCTTAGGCGACCCCTGTGAAAGGGTCATTCGACCCCCAAAGGGGTCCCGACCCACAGGTTGAGAACCACTGCTTTAGCAAGTAAATTTAAACAGAGTCAAAAATCTTGCATAACACACCAGGCAAGATGGTAAGAACCCTCTGTTCAACTTTCAGGAGCCTTAGATGGAACAACAGCAGAGATTATGAGAAAGCCCACTTTAATCCATTTAAGTTTATGTATTGCTTATTATTTAGCACATAATTATAGCTCTGATATTTTGGAAGTATTCTGTATTTGAGTATTCTGCTGGTGAACCTACTTGCTAGGTAAATATCAGTGATGGTGAACCTATGGCATGCGTGCCAGAGATGGCACAGAGCACCCTCTCTGTGGTCATGCGAGCTGTCGCCCCAGCTCAGCTCTGCCGCGCATGTGCACACGCCTCCCACCAGCCAGCTGGTCTTTGGGTCTCTGTCACTCATGCACGGCGGACAGAGTGCATGTGGAGGGCGCATGTATTTGTGGGGTGGAGCGCATGCATTCGTGTGGGTGGGGGGCACGTGTGCATGTGTAGGGGGCACAGTGCATATAGGGTGCGCACACATGCATGGGGCCACGCACATTGCATTGCGGGGGTTGCGTGCACGCACGCTTTGGGCATTCGGTCCGGAAAAGGTTAGCCATCACTGGTATATAGGATGACACAAGAGCAGTGTTGGTGAACCTTTTCGGCACTGAGTGCTGAAACAGGAGCGCGTGTGTGTGAGCGTGTATCGGACACCAGAAGAGCAGCCACCCAGTGTGCATGCACACGCCAGGCAGATGATCTTCCGGTTTGTGGTGCACACATGCACACCAGTGAGCTGGCCTTCGCATGCGCATGCAGGCCAGAAAGTAGAAGACAAGGTGGCTGGAGCACATGTGTGCACCGGAAACTAGAATATCATCTTCCCGGCACACAAATGTGTATTTGGGGGCTGCTCTTCTGGTTTCCGGCGTTCCCAGTTGTGTGAAGACCAGCTGGCCGAGCAACGGGCGACAGCTCGTGTGCCAGGAGAGATGGCTGTCAGCATTCCAGAAAACCCCTGACTCCCAGTAAAGACGCGGAAGCAGGCATTTTCCAAAGTTCTCTTTACTAGCAATAGGTAAACTGGCACACCTGGAAATCCCGTATCTGAAAAACCCAGGCTTTCCTTTACTAATACAAAGCTCCCAAAACCAACCCCTTTCTCCCCCTTTTGGTCACATGCTCCAATCACTGTCGGTTTCGCCTCGGCCCAGCCCTTGACCACTCCTCCTCCAGCTGCTGGACCGCCCTGATCTTGACCGATAGGAAAAACTGTTATTATGTCTACTACCTCCCCTCTCCTAAATCCCCCCTCCTATTTTCCCACACATGAGGAGATGGCAGCATTGAAGCTTCCGGTTTAATATGGCTTCCAAGGCTGACAATGGGTCTGTGTGCCACTTCTGGCACGCGTGCCATAGGTTCGCCATCACGGCACTAGAGGGAAACCAGACTATCTGCCTTTGTATTTAGGAATGTCTACTTGTCAAGATGATAGATAAGACCCTGGTAACCAATTACTTATGATGGAAAAGCTAAGAAACCCTTCCCCTAATATCTTTATTGTCAAGGTTCTAACTTACGAATCCAACCAACTCAGCACTCTGAGACTTGAAACTTCCTCAAAGAACTGTTTTATTTAGTACATCATTTTGGCACGAATGAAAACAAAACCAACTCCTAACTATTTCCCATGGTTTCAACATAATTAAAAATTAACTAGCTCCATCCCCCATTGTCACGGGTCACATTGTCCAATTAGGTGTTCTGGTGTTTCCCTGGTAACTCTTAGTCTCTGGCCAGCATCTGTTGAGATGATCTTGGTTCCAATTAGACAATGCATTGTTATTGTCTGGTCTGACATTCCAAACCTCCGTTTCAAAGTTGACATTTATATTAAGTAGCTAAAACTTAAAAGCAGATCTTGATGCTTAGTAACTAGTGTGCAAGAATGGTCAAGAATGCTTACAAAAGCAAAGTGAGAGAGATGAGAATTATTCCTGTAAAGAAAAGAGCAATAGTAATGCCATATTTATCCTCTATAACCTAAGAAACCCTGGTGGGAAATTAACTAAGGAATTGCATGAGAACGTTAGCTATAAGGAAATAACAAGGCTATAAATCCATTAGCACATTCCAGGCCAGGAAACCAGCTGTCACGCTAAAATTAATAGTGCAAACTTTATCAGGATATAGCAACCGCAAGGGGATAAAATGTCTGGGAAGACTGTGCATCCAAAACTCATCTGATGCAAACCAACCAATGATGATCAGGAGCAGTAATGGGGTAGGAGTTTTGGAAATGTATTTAAACCATGTACTCATTTGTATCATTGCTCTTCTGTAGCTCTACCTACATGAGCATAGGGGGCCAACTTTTGCAAAAGTTCAAATAAAGCTCTTGTATTGTTCACAGTGTCTCCTGTTGATTAAAACTGAGAAATTTAAATCTCACAAAAGTAATTAGTGTTAGAGTTTGCAGTGATCCACCCAGCACACAAGTAAATAATTCAGCAGAATTCATTTATAGAAGAAACGTCTTTATATACAATAATATAAATCATGATTCATGTATTCAAATACCCATGCAGCAGAGCAGAAACCAGAACAGAAATCACAGAAGCAATAGAATCACAGAAGCAATAATGCAAGGACAAACCAACTCTTATACATATACAGTTAAACTAAGCCACGCCCAGGCTCCAAGCCGTCTCCCATGGCTCACAACAGATCCTGTTTCTTAGTCACCAAACAGTTCCCATTGGCTGACTTGTTATGGCTATCCCAGCTCATAATTTCTTATACACTGACACGCCTTCCTTCCTGATTGGAATAGACATAAAACCAAACAATTTAATATTCTTCCCATGGTGCACTCCACCCAATGGCTTGGTCATTATATCTGCCAGAGTCTTCTGAAGAACAGTGAAGCAAGCTAATTAATTTACATTTGATGCCTTCTCTTACATTACAATATTTAATATCCACATGCTTGCTTCTATTTTTTACTCTGTCACCTGTTGCCATTTTTATGCAAGCAGCATTATCCTCAAACACTGTTGCAGTTTCATTTACTTTTAAGTTTAAATCCTTTAACAGCTGTACGTACCAAGTTACTTCTGAACAAAGTTCAGACAGCAATAAATTCTGCCTCTGCTGTAGAAATGGCTACAGTTGTTTGTTTACTGGACTTACAACCAATTAAAGCCCCTTCAAACAATATCACAATCCCAGAATTGGATTTTCTGGTTTTTACATCATTGGCATAATCACTATGAGAGAAAAATGAATTATTCCTGTAAAAATCATAACCTAAGTAACACCATATTTAACCTTCATATAACCTGATTTATATAACCCGGTGAAAAGGACATGAGTAAGCATTATGTTCTGGAAAGGAAAGGGGAACTGTGATGCTTGTTTTGAGGTAATAGATGTTTTGGTACATTCTAAATTGAGTCAGGTGACCTAAGCTCTATTGAAAAGGAGGAAGAGACTAAATGATCAATTAAGGAGAACAATACCAATAATTATGAAAACATATGTAGAGGGTATTTTTGGAGGGTACTTTTGGAGGGGAACTCCAGGCGGAACATGTGAAGAAAGCCAAAACGTTATATAAGACCTGAAAACAATACCATGCATCGTTTTACCATGACTGAGGTTCGTTGGCTATGAGACAGGTTCTAAGGCCTTTAGGTTTGTGGACTCAAACAGGAAAATAGTAATATTCTCTCATCATCCTCAAAACCAGATGTGTCACTATCACTAGATAGATTTCCTGGCACATCTTCCACCTGCTGGTCCAGATCACGAGGGGGTGGTGGTGAGTCAGGATCTTATTAGCGTGGATCCTGCTCCAATTCGTGCTTTCATAAAAGGTAGCTGACCTGGATATTACTATTCTCCTATTTGAGTCCACAAACCTAAAGGCCTTAGAACCTGTCTAATAGCCAATGAACCTCAGTTGGACTGAGACTCTATCCCGCTTCTTTCTAAGTTCTTTTGGGATGTGGTCATTGGCCATCACTCCAAATACATGAAGATGCGTCAATCTTGGCTTATGGCCCATACACTATCTCATATAGGGTCTTTTGCACCACACTAGACCATACCTGATTGAGAGTGTAATTTGCATACAGAGCTGCTTCTGCCCAATATGAATAGTCTAGGTCACTGTCCTCAAGAGTGCACCTCATCATTGACTGCAGTACACTGTTCCTCCTTTCAACCACTCCGTTCTGAAATGCGGAGTAGGGCGCAGTTCGTAAATGGACTATACCCTTTTCCTTCAGCCAGTCACCCCTTCTCAGTTTTTACAAATTGGACTCCTAAGAACTTATCAATTCGACCCAGAGGCTTTAGGGCAAAATTCTTACTTAACTCATTGGAGAACACCTTACATCTGTTCTCAGATTTTTTTTTTTTAATTTGATTTATATGCCGCCCTTCTCCGGAGACTCAGGGCGGCTTACAATGCGCTAAACAATAGCCTTCATTCTTTTGTATATTTATACAAAGTCAGCTTATTGCCCCCACAACTGGGTCCTCAATTTACCTACCTTAGAAAGGATGGAAGGCTGAGTCAACCTTGAGCCTTGGCGAGATTCGAACCTGCAGTAATTGCAGGCAACTGTTCTTAATAATAGGGTGCTTTAGACCACTGTACTACCAAGACTTGCAGATATACAAGTATCTTGATACTTCTGAGGAAGGAAGAGCTGGGGGCATTTGAATTGTATTGCTGAGCATTGAAAACTGTATTTAAACCATGTAATCAAAGTGGTCCGACGTTCTCTCTCTTTCATGGGAGAACCCTTTGGCAAAAGCCTGAAATATAAATATAAATATAAATATAAATATAAATATAAATATAAATATAAATATAAATATATATATATATATATATATATATATATATATATATATATATATATATATATATATGCATATTCTTTCTAGCCAGGTTTTACCTACGTAAGCTAGGTTGTTCTGCAGCTCTGGCTGTGTGAAATCTCATTCACCATCCTCAGAGCTCCTCCTCTGCTGACAAACTGCAACTCTGCGTTGCTCTCTGGGAGACTCAGATAGCTATTTCTGCCTTATAAGGCTTATAAGGTGAATGAGATTTCACACAGCCAGAGCTGCAGAACAACCTAGCTTACGTAGGTAAAACCTGGCTAGAAAGAATATGCACATAAAAGCCTACGAAAAACAGAAAAAGACATATATATATATATATATATATATATATATATATATATATATATATATATATATATATATATATATATATATATATTTAATAAACCCCTCCATTTCAATTATGTTGGTGCAGCAGTAAAGTGGCTTATGATGCTTACTGCACAAGCTATGTCTGGTCTGGACCACTGTGACAGATATAACAAGCTCCCTCTTGCCGACTGATATATCTCTTGATCATAGATTTCATTTGTGAAAATCTGTTCAATTTTTCTTTTTTGACTGAGAACATAACCACCTTTCTCAGTTTTTCGTATCTCTACACCAAGATAGTTTATTTCACCCAAATCTTTTAATTCAATTTTTTTTCTCTAATGGATTAGAAAATTCTTTTACCTGTGACAAATCCTTTGCAATGAAACAAAGATAATCCACAAATGCTAATAATTGACAAACCCCACCTTGTAACTGTTAAGGATATTGTTGTGTTAACCAACCAGCAGAGCAAGTGCACAGAGAAACAGTACTGAGAGCAATGAATACAATACATACAAACTGGTTTAACAAAGTTTTTACTTTGTAGTGAAAAACAATTGCATAGTCGTTTAGTCAATCCAAGTCTTTAGCCATTCAAATCAGTCTGGAGTTACAGAAATCTTCTTACCATACAAAACAGCAGTAGATAATAAACAGCAATTCAACGCTGGTAACAAATCATGATGGTAGCAGATCCATCCATGATGAGAGCTTCTTCACACACGACAATAACAGTTCCAACCAACAATGACTATAGCTCGGCTCTCTTCTTATAAACAGTTTACACTAGTAATTATCCACTTAAGATAAGTGGAGTCAGCAGTGCAATGACTCAACAGTACAATTAGGATAATTGGAGTCAGCAGTCAGTCAGCAGTCAATTACAATGACTCATCAGTACAATTACTCAGCATTACATCTTAAAGTTACAGAACTCATTTAAAGTTATAGCACACATATATTGCCTGGACAACCTGTTAAGCCATATCCTAACAGTAACTTTCCAGTATATATACAACTATCAGCCTTGCAATTCTTGACCCCAAGACTCTTCAATGCTGCATCTAAACAGATATTCCAATTCCTGGCTGACTTCTTCAGCCCATTAATGGCCTTGTTCAGTTTATACACAGTGTTAGGCTTTTTATTTTCATACCCAGGTGCCTGAACCATGTAAATTTCTTCCTCTAATTCTGCATTTAGGAATGCTGTGGTTATATCAAAATGCTAAATTTTATGGCCACATGCTGCTGCCAATGCTAGTGCCAACCTTATGCTTTCACTCTTCACAGTTGGCGCAAATGCATCATAATGCATGTTTTTCCTTTGTGAAAAACCTTGTGCCACTAATCTTGCCTTATATTGTACCTCATTGTTGGGTAGTACTTTCTTTTTGTATACTTATTTACATCCTACGGCTTTGCAAAGTTGTGGCAAAGTCATAGATGTGAACACTTTACATCTATGCATGGGTTCACCCATGCATTGCATTTCTTTGTCCATGGCTTCTTTCCACTTTACTTGTTCAATTTTGGGTAATGCCCATATTTCCTTATAGTTCCTTGGCTCATACCACACATTACATCTTTACTTCACTAGCCTGACCTGCGTGGCATTGACTGCTCTTGTATTTCAACCCTTTCTTGCTTCATATCTGGGTCATCATCTACTCCTGATTCCTTTTCTTGTTCTTTTTCAGTTTCTCCTCCCTGAATGCTGACACCGTCACTAAGTGAGTTACTGACAGTGAGTTACTATCACTAAGTGAGTCACCATCAATTCTGTTCCAATTTTTCTCTGCAAAGCTAGCAGACCTGGAAATTACTATTCTTTTGCTCCCATCACTAAAGTGATAGCTCTTTGAGCCAGGCTCATAGCCTGTAAACCTGAGCTTCCTAGCCTTTGGTTGACCTATTCTCCTAATTGGTTTTGGAATATGCACCCATGCATTGCTTCCAAACACCCTTAAATGTGTCAGAGATGGCTGATTCCCATATAGCACAGCATATGGAGTATCATTAATTGAGGAACTCTACAGCCTATTGATTAAATAATTAGCAGTCAACATGGCTTCACCTCAATCTGACATGCTTAGACCAGAATCCTCCAGCAGTTAGTCCTTCATTGTAAGATACCATTCCGTCTCTCAACTACACCATTCTCAGCTGCTGTGCATGGATTTGTGCATCTGTGTTTTATTCCTAACTGTCCCAACCACTGTTGAAAATTTGCTGACATGAATTCTGAACCTCAGTTTGCAGCTGACATATCTGTTGTTTATATCTCCTTACTACAAAGCTTATTCATTGCTTAAATTTCTGTAGCACCTCTATTTTACACTTTAGTAAATAACAGAAACCAAATCTGCTGTAGTCATCTACAATGACCAGTGCATACTTTGCTGCTCCCAAACTGGCTTGCATTGGCCCCACCAAATCTGCATGTACCAGCTTTAGTGCATCTGTTGTCTGCCTTGTGCTACTCTTGCTTACTGGGAATGCCTTGGACTTTGATTAATTACATACTGCACAGTCCAAGTATGACTTATACCCTTTTAAGTTTAACCCTTCTCCAAACTGTTGCATCTTTTGCAAAACTCTGAAGCTGGCATGGCCAAGCTTTCTATGCAAGAGATAAACGCATGAATCATGTTGTGCCACATTTCCAAATGTTTGGGCACATTGAACCTTTTGTCCCTGCAACACATAAAGATCATTCTGTTTTATGCCCTGTGCACATACACTCCCATTTCTTCTTATGAGACACTTCCCATTTACAAATGTGGTCTCAAAACCTTGTTTGTCTAGACTGGAAACATTCAGTAAATTATGCTCCATTTCAGGCACACATAATATGTTATTAAACTTTTCCTCCAGACATGGAATCAGCACACTGCCTTTTCCTGTGACTTTAGCCTTCTGGCCATTCACCAAGGCTACTGCATCTCCTCCAGCTGGATCCATTCTGAAAAACAATTTAGAATTATTAATAATTGTTTGACTTGCCCCATTGTCTATTAATAATTTGTCTCTACTATTACAATAGCTAACTTTTGCAACAGCAGCTTGTCCATCTGTTGTTTTTCTTCCTTGTAAACAGTCTTTCTTTAAATGAGTCTTATCACCACAGATGAAACACCGCCGTTCTGTTTCTTTCTTCTTAGCAAATCTTTCCTGGGCTGTAATCTGTTCTGTTCTTTTACTGTGGTCTTTGCGGAAATCCTGTCTGTTGCTTTTCTCTCTCTGCACCTTGGGCCCCCACCTCAAGAATTTCTCCTCATGGCTTTTTCTAAAATGGCTTTTGTTTTCTTCAGAAATCAAACAGGCTTTAAGAGTTTCCATTCATAATTCCTGTTCTGGTTTGCACTCAAAAACAGCTGAAACAATGTCCCACATTTCATCAAGACTATTTGAGGACCCAGTTTATGGGGGCAATAAGCTGACTTTGTATAAATATACAAAAGTATGAAAGCTATTGCTTAATGCATTGTAAGCCGCCCTGAGTCTTCGGAGAAGGGCAGCATATAAATCAAATTAAAAAAAACAAAAAACACCAACAGCACCTTCTGGGATTCAAGAACCTGCATTCCACACTGTTCCAATTCAATAAATAGAGCAGCACTATCTTGTGGTAGCAACTGGGCTCTGTATAATTGTCTCGATAATTGCACAATATTGCATGCTGATGCACTCACATGCATACTTCTCAATTTCAGCCAAACCTCCTTTGCAGTTTTTGAATCAGCTACATTCAAGAATTGTTCATCTTCTAAACTTAAAATGATGTAGGCCAGTGCCTTATCATCCTGCCTTTGATCTGCTGCTGCTAACGGTGCCTGTGGTGAATTAATAACAATATCCCAGAGCTCCTTAGCCTTCAGAAAGTATTCCATTTTTGCAGCCCAAATAATATAATTCTTCTATCCCAATCGAGACAGAGAGCTCTCCTTGAACTCAACAGCCATCCTGCAAGCCTTCTCAACCTTGTTCTCTTTTCTTTATAATACAGGCTGTCCTTCAGTTTAATTACAGTTCAGCCTTACTGAACTTGGTGTGCTCTGAGCCCATAACCTGTTTGAGTTTGCAGCGATCCAACCAGCACACAAGTAAATAGTTCAGCAGGATTCATTTATAGAAGAAACTTCTTATATATAATAATATAAATCATGATGCATGTATACAATACCCATGCAGCAGAACAGAAACCAAAACCAGAAATCACAGAAGCAATAGAATCACAGAAGCAATAATGCAAGGACAAACCAACTCTTATATATACATAGTTCAACTAAGCCACGCCCAGGCTCCCAGCCGTCTCTCATGGCTCACAACAGATCCTGTTTCTTAATCACCAAACAGTTCCCATTGGATGACTTGTTGTTATGACTAGCCCAGCTCATAATTTCTTATACACTGACAATTAGTGCTTGGTCAAGTGAAACCTCAGACATATCATAACAATAGCACTTACACTGATATACTGCTTCACAGTTCTTTACAGCCCTCTCTAAGCGGTTTACAGAGTCGGCATATTGCCCCCAACAATATGTCCTCATTTTACCAACCTCGGAAGGATGGAAGACTGGATCAACCTTGAGCAGGTCAGAATCAAACTGCTGGCAGTTGGCAGAATTAGGCTGTATTCTAACCATTGCGCCACCACAGCTTAGATTTGGGAAAAGAGGAATTCGGGGACTATGTACTAATTATGGTATAACATGCTGATTGTTATTGGAAATTAGGGACAAATGTGCTGATTGCTGATGCTAGCTAAATATTTACTGAAAAACAAGAAATTACTTGTTGAACTCAGTTAACACCGATAAGATCGTAGGATGACCTAAGAGAGGTTGGTTTAAGGAGAGGTAACTATAAAAGCTGTATTATATAAGGAGTGGCCTTTACATTGGCCTATTGGGAGTAATCCCCCTGTGTCCTTTTCCTGTGCAGAATAAATTTTTTTGCACTCTCTACCACACTGAGTGTTTCATTGGGCGTGGCACACTGAGTACAAACCCAGCTTTCTGGGACAACACTTAAGAATGTTTGTTAGTGCAGGAATGTTATTGATAAGATTAAAGCCTTAGTATATCTCAGCCTTTAGTTGAATTATGTTACTATGACTGCTGAGGAATGTAAGTATGATGTTGGTTTTCATGATTGGTTTATAGAGATATACATTGTTCAAAATTATGTATTCACTCCCAATCTTAGAGAGATTGGTTAGAATTGTATGTATAAATGCCGAGAGAAAGATTGAAAGCCACTTCTTTATATATTTTTTACTTTACTGTATTTTTATTGAATATATCATAGGTGTAAAATCTTTTAATACAAACTATTTTTTTAAAAAAATCATAAATTTATAATTAAGTGAAATTTAGGTAACTGTACTTTGTGCCTTTAATTTCCAATTCTAGTTTTTTTAATAATAGAAAATAGTTCTTCACTGTCTTCTCTCTGTGCCCTTTTATGTATCTGAACACCAGTGGTGAAATTCAATTTTTTTTACTACCAGTTCTGTGGGCGTGGCTTAGTGGATGTGGTGTGGCTTGGTGGGCATGGCAGGGGAAGGATACTGCAAAATCTCCATTCCCACCACACTCTGGGACCAGCCAGAGGTGATATTTGCCAATTCTTGGAACTACTCAAAATTTCCGCTACCGGTTCTCCAGAACCTGTCAGAACCTGCTGGATTTCACCCCTGATGAACACTAATATCATGTCTGCATTAAGTCTTCTTTTCTTCAGACTGAACATTCCAAGTTCTTTCTTTTTCGTAACAGTTTTCAAATCCCAGTATTATCTTTGTTAACCTCCTTTGGATCTGGATCTTTTTCCTGATTCATAAAACTTCAGTCCTTCCTGCATGTGGTCTCTAGACTTCATGTAGACTTCATGTGCTATTTTTTGAGATATACTTGAAAGACTTTTGCTATATGGGACGTCCTCACTTACTAACCACAATTGGAACTGGCAACTCTGTTGCTAAACAATTCAGTCATAAAGTCATGAGTGCATTTGACTTATCAATAGCAATAGCACTTAGACTTACCGTATTTTTCGGAGTATGAGACACACTTTCCCCCCTCCCCCTAAAAGTAGGTGAAAATTTTGGTGCATCTTATAGACCGAATACAGGCCTTTTCTGGCCTCCCGAACCCTTCACGCATTGTGTTTTTGCCCTCCCCAGCCCCCAGAACCACTCAGCAGTGGCCGCACATTCCGTTTTTGCCAAAAATGGACTTGTTTTTGGGCTCCCAAACCCTCTGTGTGTCACATTTTCACCCTCCCCGGCCCCCAGAATTTTAATCCCTTATACTTATTGCTAAGGAGGAAAGTACCAGGAGAAGACCAAGTTGCCACTTGCTTGTCATGTTGGAACCATGAGTCCAGGGATATTTCCAAGTTACAAGCCACTTGCTACAGGAGAACCTGATCCTGTAAAAACTGAACCTGAAATTTCACTGAAGTCAGTTGAATTAAAGTTCAAACCACTACATCTGGGATTAAGCCTCAACCTGCTCTTCCTCATCCTCATTTGAACAACTTCCAGACCTATGGACAGATTTTTTTGTTGGCATCATTGTTTACCATGTGGTCAAGCCATAAAGTTGTGTATCATCAACATATGGATAGTATTTAGATACAGATATTTAGATTAAACATGAGTGAAGTAAAGGGATACAAGTTCCCAAGGGAGGGGCAAGGGAGACTGATCAAAAAGTCAATAAGAGTTAAAATACTAAAAAGGGCAAGAGATGATGGATAGATATAGAATACATCTTAATATGGGATTTGTTTTATTAAAGACTAGAAAACAGAGCTAGAAACTAAAAATTGGGAAAATGTTATGCATAGTGTTATATGATAGAAGGTATTATAGTTAATATGTATAAGTAAAGGTTAGAAGTTAAGACTACTATTATGGATGCTTAAAAAGTAAAAAATAAGGGATGATGGATAGATACATAATACTTCTTAATATGGGAATTGTATTAGGGACTAGTAATAAGAGATAGAAAATAGAAATTGGAAAAACACAACTTTGTATACTGCTACAAAATATAATACATTATAATTACAATGTATATGTAAATTTGAGAAGCTGAAAAAATATTATGTATATTTAATTGATACTATCATTGTCACCAAGTTTCTGTATAGAGTAAATTGACCCAGACAATGTACTATTCACTAAGTATATTGAAAGAAAATAAATATTTTAAAAAAACATATGGATGGTATCTAACCAGTGGTGGGTTGCCCCCGGTTAGGACCAGTTGCAAGAACTGGTAGTAAAACCGGCAGGAGTCTCCGCCCACTGACCTGACGTCATCAGGAAGCTTCTGCGCATGCGCAGCCCTGTTGCGAACCAGTAGTAAAGGTAAGTAGAACCCATCCCTGTATTTAACACTATGTAGACAGATGTTGTGGTCCATCAGCTGCTGACAGAGCTAGCTGCAGAGTCAGATGAGGAGGAGGTGCAGGGAGAACCTGGGCCAGCTCCAGAGCCTTTGCAAGATTCTGATAAGGAAACAGCATCAGAGACAGAAGCAGAACCAGGGCCTTCCGTCCTCCCCCAGGTGGAGAGGCAGCTGTCTTCAGGGCCTGAGCTGAGTGAGGGGGAGGAATAGATGGTGCCCATCCCAGATACGTGTATGCGCAGAAAGGAAAAGAGAGGAGAGAAAGGAAAGCAATAAGCCAGTTCTCAGAGAAAGGCAGACGCAGACAATTTCCAGTCCCTCCCTGGCTGGACAATAAATATGAGGGGTTAGGAAGTGGCTGTTTCTAGTATACAGCAAGCAATTCAGATTTTTTGGCTAAACCCAGTTTTTTTGGGAATAATTACATTTGATTTTTTGTTTATCCATGTGAATAAAATACTGTTACTGCCCTGTTATAAAAAGGGGTTTGTCTTACTCGCAAGTAAATGTCTTATTCCTACTTGCAAAGGCTGGGCAGAACAACAGATTACCTCATTCCCCAGCTTCATGTAATTAACAATGTTTAATTTTGTTTAACATATACATGTCAACCAGAATTTTTAAAACTTAAACTATCTGTTAAATTAAGCAATGTTAAAAATTAATTTCAATCTTTTACTATTATTTACTGTTGTTTTGATTAAATTTATTTTAATGTAATTAAATAAAAATTAAATTTAATATTTAAATTAAATTGTAAATATTAAAATTAATATTTCCTGGTGGAGGCGGTGCAGTGGATGCAGCTTCAGCAGCAGTGGGTAGGGTGGGGGTGATGGGGCGGAGCAATGGCGGCAGGGGGTGAAGCAATGGTGGTGGAGCGGCAGCAGCAGGATAGTGGCGGTAGCTCGACAAACAACTCCAGTTTCTCATGTCCCTAGGAAAATTAATTGCCCACCCTGCTATATATGCAATGATGATAAATCAACAAGATAAACACAGATATGCAATATTAACTTCTTTTAAAAAAACAACAACAGCACTGATTTAAGATAAAGTTTATGCTAAGGCCTTACATCCTAGGCAAGACGATCATTAATTTCGCCTGTTACAAATAATCACAGAGAGAAGAGACATAAATTAAACACATAGACCCTGGCACTTCTCCATCATGGCACTCTACATGGAGAAGGCAAAATGGAGCCCAACAGAGATATATCTTTTCAAAAGTGTAGTGTCTATAAACAACGTACGAATAAGAAGATATTTCAATTGCAGCCTGCATTTCCCTTCCCTCCATCAGGATGACTGTGCTGTGACAATGCTTGCAACCAATTTAAAAAGAAAAAAAATTGGTTACACACCACATTGAAGATGCAACGTGACTTCTCTTTTTGGTGAACAAAATCTGGAAAGAATGGCTACGGGAAAGTTCTGCTTTTCTTGTTGGGTAACTGCTAGCAAGAAAGAGGAACTTTGAAGTATAAGCATGCTCCCAAGGTACAGATTACTAAAAGGAACTAGAAAATAGATTTAAAAAGCTATCTAGATAAAATATAACCTAGCTTGCATACTTTTGATAAAACTTTTACAACTAAAAGCTCAAGCTGACACCACCAATAGTGCCTGGAACAAAACTTGAAGAAACGGGCTTCCGGTTTGGTTTCCGCCGCCGCCAGACCGGTCTTTCGGGACCGCCAGCCCCGCCGCCTGTAAAAATCTCTACAGCTGAGAGACGGCTCGAAAAACTCCGTCTCTTGAGGAGACGTGAGATAGAGCCGGCGAGAGCAGGTAGAGCCCTCTGCGAACTCCCCAGAGTTTTTTTTTTTACTCTTGGGGAGGAAGCAGAATGTGGCTCCCTATCCAGCTTGCTGCTGCTCCTGGTGTCGGGGGAACTCTGCTTTTTGCAGAGCCAGGCGATGGGACCAATCCATTTAACGAAATCTGACAGATTGTCTGAACAAGCAGGATGAAATCCGGATTTGGGACCCTAAATCGCAAGTATTTCTAACAATCCTATGAATAATTTTAAAAGCGAAGAAAGAAAGTTTTAAAATGGCGACTGGCTGAGGCTTGAGAAGAAGAAAGCTGAAAGCGAAAGTCCTTCCGTTTGAATAGCTTAATACGTTACAAAGTATCTGAAACAATAGCGCTGGCTAGAATTGAAGAGAAAAACTGCTATTTCATGTTTCTTCCCTCTTAGAGACTTTATATTGATACTGTTTGGAGAAAAGTCTTTTTTTTTCTTTTTTTTAAAAAAGACTTTGTTTGTGTGGCAGGATGGCGTTAAAACTGACAAAGCCAGATAACCAAGCTGTGGGGGGGGGCTCCCCCATTTACAAATCATATGAGCAAGTTTTGAGCTTGCAGATCCAGAAGAATGGCTCTAAAGACCTAAAGGAATTTGTTTTGGAGGAGATGGCAAGATATGATGAGATTGTGAACCAGAATCTTGAAAAATTCAGGCAGGAAATTAAAGAGTTGGTACAACGAAAGTATGATAATTTGAAACAACAGTTTATAACAGCTTTGGAAACTTTTTCAGAAATAGCTATAAAGATGGATAAAGATACCAACTTAGAATTAGAGTCTAAAATGAAGGAAGCTGATTATAAGATTCATAATTTGGACAATAAAATACAAAGAATTGAAAATGATTTGATAAATATTCAAGAAAATAGCTCAGAAGTAAAGCCTAAAATAAAGGAAGCTGATCACAAGACTTACAATGCAGGTAATATAAAACAAAGGATTGAAAGAGAAGTCATAATGATGCAATATAGGTCCATGGAATTTGCAGTCAGAATGAGGGGAATACAGGAAAATAACAGAGAGGACTTGAGAAAGATGTCTGCTGAAGTTCTGGCTGTGATTTTAAAGGTTAGTCCTGAAGAGGTATCCTATAAGATTGATAAGGCCTACAGAGTAAATTCTTGGGTTGCAAAGCAGAGGCAGTTGCCTAGAGATGTGGTGATTTACTTTACTGATAAAGGAATAAGAAATGATATTATGCAAAAGTCTTTTAACTCCACTCCAGAAATGAATGGAAGGAAGATTTGGATATACAGAGCTGCCGTCCAAGATGTTAAAAGATAGAAAGGAATTTGGATTTTTGGTGACTGAGCTAAAGAAACAAAACATCCCATTTAGGTGGGATGCTCCAGTTGGTATAATATTAAGATACCAAGGAGAAAGATACCAACTAAATACTATTGAAAAAGCGGAAGAATTTTACTACAAGGTTTTTAAAATGGATCCAACATCTCCACGTATGCCATCAGTGTCAGGAACACAGGAGGGGAATAAAGAAAAGCAAAATGAACAAGAGATTGAAACTCAGGCTAAGCAGATGGAGATGGAGGTAATGGAAAAACAAGTTACAGAGGCCCTTTTGGACGAGCCGCTTTTGGATTCTCCTTTAGAGGTTATAGCTGGATTACCTATAAATATAAGAGAGGCGGCTTTGGATTTTAATGAGATGTCTTATCAAGTTACAGACCAGCATGGAATTCAATCAGCTGATATACAAGTCCTAGAAAGGCAACTAGGATGGAGATCTAAACCACAAAAAGCTAAGAAAAGAAGAAGCAGGTTCTACAAAACTAAAAATTTTTAAACTAAACAACAGTCTAATGCCAGTTACTGAAGAGACGATTAAATATAATAAGCGGGATTTATAGATGGCTGATACATGAAAACATAACTGAGGCAAATTATTGACTTATACTATTTTGAGAAGAATAACAGATCTCTGCAGTGCTGGTGTTTTGAGATGTGGAAGATGGCCTCTGATTGAGTGGATTGGAACTTTCTATTTTGGACTCTTTGAAAAATGGATTACGTATATGCTGAGTTATAAGGCAAGAGAACTATGGGATTGGGGCATGCAGAAGATCTGGTTGTTACCCCAATGTGGTGGTTGGAATTAATAATCTAGATAAAAGACACTACAGAAGATACTATATGGAATATAAATATAAAGTCACTCGGGTGGTTTTTTATATATGAAAATACTTACTATTGATGGGGGCAGATGGTAATGGAAGATACTGAATATACTGTTGGAAGCTGAACCTGATGTTACTCTAACATGGGTGATGGAATTAATAATCTAGTTGAAAGACACTACAGAAGATACTATATGGATTACAAATTTAAAGTCATTTGAGGATTTTATTTATATATGGAAATATTTTTTAGACGTGTGGTGTGGGCAGAAGAACAAAGATACTAAAAATATTATGTATGGTAGACCTGTAGGAAAATGGGTGGAGGTGGGTTAGGTTACTGGATGTTTAGTCTAGGAAAAGGGATGTTATGTTTGGATATAAATATACGTAAAAGATTTGAATTAGGAGATATATGTATGGGGGTGGAGGAACTTTTTTGTAGGAACTAAAAAGATCTAAATCATTAAGAGAAACCAGGAAAAGCAACATAAGCAAAACCATCAAGAACAAAAAAACCACCCAGCTTTTAACAGGAGAACAAGAGAAAAGGGAAGTTACAGCACAGCTAGTCACACATCTTCAAACAATCAAGGTTGAGAAACACTGGTCTAGAAGCATTTCTTGGAAATGACAGGGCATCAAGCTGAGAATAAGAGCAAAATACAAAATAGGGTTACAAAGCTGAACCAGACTAGTCCAAAAAGCAATCCTCTAGAGCAGGGCTGTCAAACTCGCGACCCACGGGCTGGATGTGTCACATGCTGGTCACGTCCATGCCTGGTTTAACAAAGGGGGGAAAGTCGCCACTGTGATGACACAAGTTTGACACCCCTGCTCTAGAGATAGGGTGGGTATGGGTTCTTATGAAGAGCCAAAAAGTACATCTGGCCTATTGGTTCCATGTGATTTCTTCTCATTCTCTTATGCTCTCTAGGTTAGGTCTGGCATGGACCAAGAAACAGACTCCAAGTCTCCCTAAGTTACATGTTTATTCAAGTAAAGGTGGGTCATTCCATAAGGCTGGGAAGAATCCCATAGAATATTTCAGCAAGCATTTAGATTTTATTTGGTTATATACAGGGGTGGGCTTTAAAAAATTTAGCAAGGGGTTCTCTGCCCAGTTGCTGGGTGGGCGTGGCCATGGTGGGCATGGCCTACTCGGCCTCCTGCACCACAGTGGGGGGGGGGGCGTTTTTGTCCTATTGGGCTTTGGATGCTTTCCTCAAGCCTCCAGGAGGGCGATAACAGCCCCCCGAGGCTCCGGAGGCCCTCTAGAGGCTGGAAACGGGCCCATTTCCAGCCTTCCCAAACTTCCAATAGGCCTGTTTTCACCCTCCCTTAATGTAATGAAGCGGGCTCTGATAGATGACCACTGGATAACTTTCTATTCATTCTATTCTAAAAAGCAATGCATCCGGTTGGAAAAAGTACAAACTCAGCCAAAATCCTTTTGGTTCCTCTAGGAGGCCTCTAAGTTGTCAGAAGAAAGGAACATTCTAATGACATACAGCTTAAAGGTTGGTTAGGTCAAGGGGATCCACATGAGTTAAAAGTTGTCTATTGTCAAAAGATGATTTGAATCTATGCTTCAGTAATCTACAAAAAGAATTATGACTGTTTTGCAAAGAAACTCTGTAATTAGGAAATGTCAATTAAAAATGATAAATGTATATGACCATATGAATTGCTGAGTTAACAGAATCCTTTGTCTAGAAGGGTATAAAACCATTGTACCTAATTTCTGTCTTTGTTCAACGCTTCATGTACAGAGCCTTGGACCTATTGCGCAATATATAAATTTGTCTCTGATTAACCCTAAAGTTGTGTTTGTCTTATTAAATCCACAACACCCTGAGCTTCTGCATGCTCCCTGCACTTACCTGCATCCAAAACAGGCTGCGTAGGGACTCCTGGGAGGAGAGGGGCAGGATGGGCGGGGCCAGCCAGGAGGGGGATTTGGGGGTTCTCCAAACTGCACAGAATCTTAGCTAGAGGTTCTCCTGAACCCCTGCGAACCTCCAGCAGCCCACCCCTGGTTATATAAGTAAGAAACACAAGCTAATAGGGAAACACAAGCTATCTGTGCAAGAATAGATAAATAGAGAAGTTACTAAAATACCTGTATTACTTCTCATCAGTGAACATAAGCATTTTTCACAAACTTTATTTAGAGAATCTGCAGTGTTTTCCAGAGAGGCCAGAACAATTTCCTCTTAAACCAGGGGTATCAAACTGGCAGCCCATGGGCCGGATGAATCACATGCAGGCCACGCCCATCCTGGTTCTGCAAAGGCAAAAAAAGTCACAATACATCATGTGACATCACATGACGCAATCGAGTTTGACACCCATGTCTTAAAACAGTTTTTGCTGACTCCCCATCAAACTCTGTTATTGTTCTGCCCCAGCTCCGAATTCCCAAGGATTGTGACACACATCAACGGTCCTTATCAAAGTTATAACGTACCAAGAATAAACAAAGTCCGGCAAAGGTTGGCAACCAGCCCAGAAAACAAGATACAATAAGACACTCACTCTCCAAAATGCTCTGTAATATTTACACGTTGTTTCCAGCAAGAAATTACTAACTGCGTGCGACTTAAATAGGCCAAGGGAGTGGCCAATTATCCTCAAACCTTACTCTCGAGGAGACCTCCTCCTCCTGAGTAGCCACTCCTGCCTTTTGGCAGCCCTGCATGCTCAAGCACTGAGGAGAGGCTCCTCCACTTCGCTCTCTCCACTTGAAGGAGCCTCTGGAGGTTCTGAAGGCCCAGGCTGAGTCTCTGCCTCTGGCACCACATCCTCTTCAGCCTCCTCGCTGTCTGAGACGAGCGCTGGCTGTGCAGGCTGCCGGCGTGACCCCACACCAGCCTCGTCATCGGGATCAGCCATGATCCGTGCAAGCCGCTGGTGGGCCACAACAGTTATAATCTTCGCACACTCAAAACACCTATTCCCCAATTCACACAATTCAACACAGGAACTTTCATCAAAATCACCGATGTTAGAATCCTGATTACCAGTTCATGAGGCAGCACAAAAGGATGTTGGTCTAATTTGCTCTGACCCCACAGCTCATCTCCATTTTGCCTTAATTGGAAAAGATGCTTTTGGACTCCTGAAATAAAGACTTGGAAGATAAAGCAAAGCAGCACTTTATTGAAAAGAATCCTTGTTTAAAAATAGTACCTCTCTAGTCAATGTGTCCAAAAGAGACCCCAGGGAAGTTACAGAGATTAAATTTTCTAGGATTACAAGGATTTCAAACGGTGAAATCCAATTTTTTTTACTACCGGTTCTATGGGCGTGGCTTGGTGGGCGTGGCATGGTGTGGCGTGGTGGGCGTGATGTAGCTTGGTAGGCGTGGTTTGGTGGGCATGGCAGGGGAAGGATACTACAAAATCTCCATTCCCACCCCACTCCAGGGGAAGGATACTGCAAAATCTCCATTCCCACCCCACTCTGGGGCCGGCCATAGGTGGTATTTGCTGGTTCTCTGAACTGCTCAAAATTTCCGCTACTGGTTTTCCAGAACCTGTCAGAACCTGCTAGATTTCAGCCCTGATTTATCATCCGTTAACATTACAAAATAAGCCTTTTAGCAAATCAAATGCAACAAGTTCCAAGGTCTCCTTCTTAGGCTTCAGGTCCCTCTTATCTTATCTGAAGGGCTTCAGGAATGTTTCATTTTCCCCAGAAGGCAATCATTAATTACTTGCACATTCCATTTATTTGATTACATGTTTAATGATGGGTTTATGGAAAATTCCATACCAAGAGCAACACAAGCTTTTAAAGAACAGAAGCAATATTTTGAAATGAGCAGATGCTGCCTCAAAGTAGGGGGACAAAAAAAGAAAAGTTGCATAAATTTTGGAATTTTATTCTAGACATTACAGGCTTTAGAGAGGCTCTGTGATTAGGAAGCGGAGTCTTAGGCCGTTAAAGGTCTATAGCTCAGCAATTTGAGACCCGAGTGTCACAAGACAGAGTGAATTCCCGTCATTTGCCCCAGCACCTGCCAACATAACAATTCAAAAGCATGCTAATGCAAGTAGATGAATAGGTACTGCATATGAGTGTGCAGGAAAGTAACAGAGTTCTTTGTTTCGCCAAGTGCTTTGTGCTGCAGCATGATGTTGTGCCGGCCATATTAGAGCAGAAAAGTCTCCAACCAAGGGTGATAATGAGCACAAGTCGGTCGTGACGAGTGGGGTAAAACCCACAGGCGCACCTTGTTTTAATGGGCTTAAACTGAGCAAAACACAAAATCAAATTTTCAGAAGATAAAAATGTTAATAATGGCAATGCAACCATTAACTAAACCAGGGGTGTCAAACTCATGATGACACATTGTCGTCATGTGACGTATCGCAACTTTTCCCCCCTTTGCTAAAACGGGGGTGGGCATGGCTTGCTTGTGACGCCTCTGGCCTGCGGGCCACAAGTTTGACACTCCTGAACTAGATCAATACTTTTCAATCTTGACAACTTTAAGATATGTGGCCTTCAATTCCCAGAAGTGTGCTGGCTGGGGAATTCTGTAAGTTTATTGATTTATTTATTTATTTATTAAAGGTATATGCAACCCATCTTGTTGTCCAAGGCGACTCTTGAGTTGGAGTTCATACAGGTTAAAGTTGCCAAATTGGGAAAGAAAGAAAAAAAACAAAGTAAGAAAGTGCCCTGGGATTACAAAAGGAAAATCTTCCTTCCTTTCTGACTCAATTTCTCACACTTTTCAGAGAACTATTCCCTTCTTTTCTTAATAATCCAGTACAGCTTGTTAACAAATAAGTCTGCTGCAAATATCCAAGCCTTTCTTGATCCAATGTTAGACAGAGTACAGTGATTTGTTGCCAAGACACTTCCAATCCAACATAAACATCCAGAGCCCTCGGCTCAAAGAACACAAGCTACCCTGGGAAAGGGAATTGTGATGAGAGCTAGACTGAAAATAAGTACTAGTGTTTCAACTGGCTTGGAGAAGTCAAAAGAGCTTTTGTATCATGGTGGTACACAATGTTGTTAGTTCGGTTTGGGATTAGCTGAGGTCCTTTTATAGCCAAAGTTGATACAGTGCCATATAAAAGTACTCACAAGGCTGACCAAGCCAGACATATTGGTATTGATCAATATTATTTGTATGTATTTTAGTTACAAACAAGATAACCTGTTCTCTTTAGTCTTGGATGTCAAATTAAAGTAGAAAAATGTCAGAAAGGCACAATAAGATCAAAGGAACTGAGGTGACTGCACCTCCCTGGGGTAGAAATGTGACATAAGATAGATGACCGCACCTTCCTGGGTTCCAGAGGCTTTCCTTGAGTCTCCGGAAGGGTGAAAACGGCCTCCCCAGCCTCGGGAGGCCCTCTTCACGAACTTCCGGTAGACCCATTTTTCACCCTCCCCGAGCCTCTGTGTGTGCCCTGCACTTACCTGCATGCAAAACGGGCCGTGTGGGGACTCCTGGGATGGGCATGACGGGGTGGGCGGGGCCAGCCAGGAGTGGTAGTTTGCGGTTCTCCAAACTGCACAGAATCTTAGCTAGAGGTTCTCCCGAACCCCTGCAAACCCCCAGCAGCCCACCCCTGCTTGTAATATTGTCCCAGCTAAATATGGAGAACCTTTGCCTGGTATGTCCCCTGCCCAAACTAAACACATTGAGATGGGAATTGTAAAAGTAGACTTTATTCTGCACAGAAGAACAGCACAAGGAGATCTCTCCTAAAGCTTGCCCACCAGCTGGTGCTCACGTAGTGGTTTTATGCAGTATTTACCACAGCATATCTAATATCACAATGTTACAAGACATTTCAAAACAACTGTAAGGTTCGGTGATGCGCTAAAGTCAACAATGAGCCAAAAGAACTTAAGCGGAGGCTTGAGAAAGAATCAGTGTTTAATATGATCAAAGCAAAGAGCTGGGTAAACCATTCCAAACATATACAAAAGAGACATGTAAGGAAGGCCATACCTTAGAGAAGGTATGGCGTCCTTTTTATACTTTTAGAAACATCATCTTGGTCCCCAATTCCGGCCTCCTGATTTAAGTTTTCACATTCCTCATAGTCCTGCAAAAGATAGCTGCCTCCCCATCAATCTTATCTTGTCCTTGGGTATTCCTTTGTTCTCTTCTCCCCATTTGCTACTAGGCCCCTGGTGCTACAGGGAGCGGAACTGGGCACCTAACAACACAGATCAAAGGTGTAAGTTAGAGCTGAGGTGTAAACTGTAACAAGGAACCCCCCATATGTATCCACTGCGTGAACCCTGACGATGATGAATGCAGCTTCAATTTGAGATAGGTGCCAGGCTCAGGATGGGGGGGGGGCAAGGATAAGATTGATGGTAACATGGCAAAGGTGAAAAAGTCTGATAAATTCCATTCTTATAGGACGTCTGTGAGACCAGACAAATGTCACGTTTGCAAGGTAACCCATAGGGAGCAAAGTCACATATTAGCTCCCATTAACAAGTCATACATTAACCGAGGTATAGGTAACCACAAAGCTAACGCAGGAAACTTAGCTAGCTTTACAAGAAAACTATGAACTAGTGATAGGAAATAAGTTACTTAGAATAGCAACAAGGGGAGGGCAATGAAGCTATCAATATGTAACCAATCATAATCTGACAAGTGTATATTAACCATATATAGAAGAATTGCTTTCCTTGCATCTTGTACCCTGTACTGTTGAGGTATAAAAGTATCTGTACCATAACCTTTCGGGGTTCAGACTTGCAAGTACAAAACTGCTTCTGAACCTTGCACAATAAACTGTCTCTGGCTAACCCAGGAATGTTGTTCAGTCTCATCATTCCATAACAATGGGGGTTCAGACTGGTGGCAGGAGCATATATTTGACAGATACCAAATACTTTACAGAGGCATAATGCAGCATATATGTGTTACAGGGAACAAATGTTTAGCTGAAGCAAATGTTTACAGAACCAAATAACAAACTTCTACTAATTCTATTATTCCAGTATACTATATTCTACCGTTATTATGTCCCTGTTATTATTTCCCTTTACAACAACAGCTTATGCAACGCCGTGCAACAGTTAACATAATTAACTTGGATAGAGCTTAACTACAAATCATAACAAATTTTTGTAACCTGTGTTTATTTATTCATAAAATAGCTATCTCATCAGAAAACTTCTTATTTCAGCAAGTTATATTTAGCTATGATATCTACAATTCATTTTTCTTTTCTGCCTATGCCTTGTACAATGATATGCTTGGGGTTACATTTTGCTAGCTAAAATCTCTGTCTTGTCCCAAAATTTGGATTAAGTTTTTATTGGGCCTTTTCTTTCAGTATCATAGTGTTTGAAATATTGTTCTAGTGGATTTTAAACAAATCATCTTTTATCTTATTTTGGTATCATTTCTTATTTTAAAATTTATTTTAAAACTAATGTTGAGCCTTGTTTCTCAGGAGGCTAATTAGAAAGTTTAATTTTCGTAATGTTTTTTTACTCATCTCTTTTCTTTGCCACACCACTAACTCACTCACTCAATATTCTGAGATCAGAGCTGTTCCCTTCCTTCCCTCTCACCAGCCAAATTAGCAGCCACATCCTCGTAACTGAATTGCAAAACTTTTAATTGTGCAGAACCTTCTGTCTTTTATCTTGTAGATGAACACTGCTCTGGGCTCAAACCACCTTTTAGATTTTTTTCAATTCAATGTTATCTACATGATAGTTGTCTTTTAAGATAATCAGTATTGTTGCTGATGGTTTGATTCTGGAGTTTGCTTGCAAATTGACCTCTGCTCTTTTGAGAAGAAGGCTGTGTCCTTGGGTCTTGCCTCGAGTGCTGAAGCTAGGGTTGCCAGGTCTACTTCCAAAAAATAGCGGACAAGTGGGGAGGGGGGGTTAAGTAGTAAAAAAATAAAAAAAATACAATTAAATTATATATTTTCTTACAAACATTTTAACACGTATTAAAATAATCACTTCAAAACTTTACTTAAAATTCAAAACATCAAATATATTATAATAATATGTAAAATATTAAATTACATTTTACTTTGCTGTCGTGTGTATTTTTTATTTGACTGCACAGCTTTGATCAATTCTTTGTGTTTAAGGAATAATTCTTTAATTTCAGTACAACGTTGAGAAATATTAAAAAATATACAAAGTTCACTTTGAACTGATGGTACAAGCAGTCGGTTACGTTCATCAGTCTACAAATTTCCCATGACACTGAAAATTCGTTCAACGTTTGCATTTGATACCAGAATTGATGCACATTACTGGAACAGTTTCAGTAAACTTGGAGCTGGCTCTTTCTTGAAAAGGTATGTCCACTTATCATGGGATGAATCGCCCTGCAGATGAACATAAACTTTGGTGTATTTGCACACACTCCTCTCTTTTGTTTTAAAGAATTTGAAATCTCGCCGCTGTCACTCTCATCACTCGACGCCATTTTAGGTCAGTCAACACAAGCTACAATACATTTTAAAAATGTGAACTGTACATAATTTTATAATATATTTTTATTTTAATCTCATCATTAATTTTTTCGAAGAATCGAGTTCAATGGATATTCGATCTTTGTCTCATTCTAACTTATGAAAAAAAAGACAAAACGCGATTCTCCTATCCTTATTCTCTTAGACTGTACAGCTTTAGATTACGTACCATTTCATCATAAAGCTTTTGAATTAAAAAAATGTCCACTATTTTGTGAAAAAAAATAGTGAACATAATGTGAAAAAAGCGGACTGTCTGCTCAAATAGTGGACATCTAGCAAGCCTATGTTGCAAGATAAGAAGGCTAGCAGCAAAAACAAAATTGGGGATGAAGACCTGGCACTTTAGTCCAGTAAAAGCTTGGTCAGTGATAATTTAGCTTCTAAAAGAGCTTCTGTCAGAGCTATACTAGTGGTGGGTTTCAAATTTTTTTACTACCGGTTCTGTGGGCGTAGCTTGGTGGGTGTGGTATGGCTTGATTGGCATGGCTTGGTGGGCGTGGCAGGGGAAGGTTACTGTAAAATCCCCATTTCCTCCCGATCAGCTGAGACTCGGGAGGCAGAGAATAGATGGGGGTGACAGCAGTCAGAATTTTTACTACCAGTTCTCTGAACTACTCAAAATTTCCGCTACCGGTTCTCCAGAACTGGTCAGAACCTGCTGAAACCCACCTCTGAGCTATACCTCAAGTTACTCCATAGTGAATTGCTAGTTAAACAGAAGCTTCTGCTATGATTCAATAACCAGCAACCCAGATCACATAAACATAAGCTTGCTGACAGGTGTTAACTACAGATAAAAATCAGCACAAGTGTGTGCTTAAAAAAATGCGGAAGGCATAGACCACATAGAGGGCGTGTTAGTTTGATGAAAGGATGTGGTAAGAAAACAGTTCTAGAAAAGGTTGCAAGTGTGCCCGTTACTGGAAAAAAGAAAAGTAGTGTGACATTCAGCTTAAAAGCTGTGGGCAAAGAATCCTATGAGGGGCCCAGAAGTGAGCAAAAGTTCATCATCGGCATGCTAAAAATACGACCCCTAAATATTAAAAACAAGCAAATTAGAGATCATGCCAAGAGTATTATGAACATGCTACATGGGAGTGTGTGTGTGCAGCCAGTACACCCAGGAAATGGTACATAACCAATGAGTAAAACTGTAATCTTGCACTTCCTTGTGCAAACAATATAAAAACCTGATGTAAACCCGACTCTGGTCTCTCTTCTTTTTGCTGGAAGTCTTCAGCAGATGTGCCTCTTCTGTGCAGAAATAAAATGTTTGAATTCCACTTTCTTCAATTCAGCGTGAATAATTAGCCAACTGCACTGGATAAACAAATTACAAAAGGGTTCTAGGCCATCAGGGAATGTAAGGAATTAATAGAACATGGGTTCTGTATAGCTTTGTGGAAAAGGAGCCTGCTTGGACAAAATTGCAGGCACCTGTGTTGCTTTCTTTCTCTTCCACCTGAGCCTTTCCTCCCTCCCCCCTTGTCAGCACAGTAGAATTGTCAATAAGGCAGCAACTTGGCACAGGTGTGGGAGAAGAGCTCTGCAATCACCAGCAAATGGAGTACATCTGCCAAATGAAAGAAGGCATTTATTTTTTCAGAAGGAGTGGATGGTCCAAAAGAGAAGAAGTTTAGATGCCCAGCGAGATGAAGTGCAATGTAAAAAAAGGTGTAAGAGCTTTACTTTAACAGAAAAAAAAAATCTTGGAGAGAGGGGACTTAAGACAGAAAAGACCTAAGAAAGAAACGTTGATGCAACAAGGTAACAGGGTAAAGCAGGGGCTATCCAACCTTGGCCACTTTTAAGACTTGTGGACTTCAACTCCCAGGATTCCCTAGCCAGCCAACTTGTAGAAGTTGAAGTCCACAAGTCTTAAAAGTGACCAAGGTTGGACATTCATGGTGTACAGCAGGGCTGTCAAATTCGCGGCCTGCGGGCCAG
Organism: Arizona elegans; assembly: GCA_022577455.1. NCBI lineage: Eukaryota > Metazoa > Chordata > Lepidosauria > Squamata > Colubridae > Arizona > Arizona elegans. The sequence continues at coordinate 72,789,347 of JAKOOJ010000007.1, forward strand.
ATGCGTCATGCGCTGGCCACGCCCACCCCCGTTTTAGCAAAGGGGGGAAAGTCCCAATACATCACGTGATGATGCCATGACGATGCGTGATGAAGTTTGACACCCTTGGTGTAGCGCATAGTACGTAGGTAATTGTAACAGAGTGGTAAGTAATAATAGTAATAGAGTATAATATATTGAATAGTGATAGGATATATTATAGCATAGAATATAGTAATTATCATAGTAATAGTATAGAAATAGCAATAGAATGATACAGGAAGCACTCACATATCCCTTTAATATACAGAATAAAACATCACCCCGACCCATATAAGGACGGTGTGATGACTCTGCAGTTAAGATGCTGGGCTTGTCGGCTGAAAAGCTGACAGCCCGGGTTCAAGACCCAAGTATGCGACGGGGTGAATGCCCATCTTTGTTTAACTCCTGCCCACCTAGCAGTCTGAAAGCATGAAATGCAAGTAGATAAATAGGTGTCACTTCACTGGGGAGGAAACAGCTTTCCACATTATGCTGGCCACATGACTGTGGAAACATCTTTAGTCATCGCTGTCTCACAGCCTTGAAATGGAGATGAGCACTGCCCCCTATAGTCGGCGATGACTCCTGGAGTAAAATCTGGAGGGATTCCTCCTCCAACCCATACAAGGAGAAATAAAACAACCACCTGTCCAGGCTGTGGTATTTTTGTGTTTCTCTCAAATCTGGGCCAATCCAATTGGACATGAGATTGTCCCCAAAATCCTGGATCTGTACTCTGCATGTCAATGCCCAATGAAAAAAACACCAGGGTGCAGAGTGCAATTGTCCCCAGTTCTTATAGTAAATAGGAAACATTGAGTCACTTCCCCTTTTCCTTATTTTATAAGGGGTTGTTTTTTGCTCCTAACCTAATTGCTGAATAAGGTTACCTTATTCAGCAATTCAAGCAACACTTGCCATATGTGTACATCCAAATAACTTTTGCAACCAATTCCTCTTTTCTTAGGCTTAAATTTCCCCCTTTGCTTCTGCTTTGTTCCATAGTACAGTGAGCTTACAGGTTAACAAGCAGTGATATTTGCAATAATGTGTTACCTTTTGCACGTCTTCCTATCTTTCAGGCTGTCATGTATAGTGAGGCCTAACATTTACCTTTAAGCCCTTAGTCTTGCATATGATTAAGAGCAGATGGGTTGACAAGCTTTAATATAAGAGCAAAATGCCAGGATGGGAGCGTGCATTAGGGAAGAGGAGCCATTGTGTTGGGTTGTATTTGCTAGAAAACAGACCTATCTGTTTCCCTTCCCTTTTACCCTTTGTCTGATAAGTAGAGTTTGGGGATAGGGAGCTGATGATGGTTGAAGACTGGGAAGCCATAAAGATAGAAGCAGATGGAAGCAGATATCATTGGGAGGTGGCTAGCACTGTTACTGTAATCCCCACCCAGTATCTGGAATTTAGACTATCTGCTAAGGGACAGGCATTCTTAGATGAGCCAATCCTCACATAAGAAATGGGTGGTTGGAGAAAGTCGACTCCAGAGTGAGAGAAAGTCCAAAGTGGATGAAATATCTTATTTCTTCTTAGCACATCTAGCTTCTCAGCATTCACCCATCCTACAAGGCAGACATCATGGAAATAACTAGGGGTGGGCTGCTGGGGGTTCACAGGGCTTCAGGAGAACCTCTAGCTAAGATTCTGTGCAGTTTGGAGAACCCCCAAATCCCACTCCTGGCTGGCCCTGCCCACCCTGCCCCTCCCCTCCCAGAGGTGCCAACGTGGCCCGTTTTGGATGCAGGTAAGTGCAGGGCACACCGGCGGCTCAGGGAGGGTGAAAAATGGGCCTACTGGAAGTTTGGGAAGGTTGGAAGCCTCCAGAGGGCCTCCAGAGCCTGGGGAGGCCATTTTTGTCCTCCTGGAGGCTCAAGGAAAGCCTCCGGAGCCTAGGGAGGTCAAATGCACCGTGGTGCAGGAGGCCGACTAGGCCATGCCCACTGTGACCCAGCAACTGTGCAAAGAACCCCTTGGTAAAATTTTTGAAACCCACCCCTGGAAATAAGACTTAAAAATTGCAATAAGTTCCTTGGAATCAAGAACATAAGGAAGATGCATAGGGAAGACAGCACATGTAGTCAACCTGTAAAGCCTGTGTGAATGACAGAGAACTTGAAATTGGGAAATGCAGCTGTCACTCATCTGGTAGGTTTTCCAGGTCTGAGATTCCAAGACTGCCTTAAACTGGACTTGGCAAGAACAATCCTGGCTATTCAGGTTCATCCAATCAGCTTCACATGCCTAATTCTAAGATTCTGTTAATTTGATAGGGTTTGGATATCGACTAGGATTGGGTTTATTCCCTGATTCTCACTGACTCTATATTAATGTGTATGGGTAATTCTTGGTGGGTTTTAATATAAAGTCTACCAAAATACAGCATTGTGTTTACTAAAGGTATATGGAATGGTTGGAACCCCACAATATACTCTGCCCCATTCTATTTTTGGATGGACTTCCAAGTGAATGCATGGCAGGCTAGCAAGTCTCTGCAAAACAGTGGGGATGATGCAGAGGCAAAGACCAAAAGCCAGGCAATATGCTTGAGCTAATGAAGCTTCTCTCGACAAAAAGAAGCAATGAGATCGCCCACATGAACTCTGGGATCCCGCAGAGACCCATGGGAGAAGATTGCTCACAGCCTTGAGTAAAGCCTATTTAAAGGATACTGGATCTGCTTATTCATTTTCTAAAGCACGATTAAACGGAACAAATCTAAAATGTAAGAAAACCTGGCCAAAGAAGATACTATATTATTATTTGGCTGGAAAAAAAGTTAGAGTTGATAAAAAAGAAAGGAAAGCCATAAGAAAAGATAAGAAGAGAAACAAAGTGAAAGGCAAACAACATCTGGAAGATGTTTTCTGTTTTTCCTTTTCTATTTACTTGGGTTTTGTTTTTGTTTTTTGGTGGTTTGGGAATAACTGGTGAGCCTTTTGAAACCTCTCAAAGTAATGTGGAATATAAACAATAGGAATTGCCCTTGCAACTGAACACCTGATTCATGGGGAAATTTGGTGGGCCATTCTGGATTACAAATACTATTCAATGGAATATTTTATGAGGCGGAAGAAGAAAAATTAAACAAGACTTACAAATTTGAATAACCCAGAAGGAGCAAAACAGCAGACTTTGAGGATTACAAACAGGGTAGATTTTGAGGAACAGTTCAGGGACTGAGCAAAAATATTGGCTTTTTGATGTTTTTGAACACTTGGGACATTGGGACCTGGATGGATTACCAAATAACTTTTAGCCCACTAAAATAAAATAAAATAAAATATTACAAGAAGGAAGAACAAATATATTCCAAATGGAAATATTATTAATGCTTCAAGATATCCAGGAAACTATGGCAAAGAATCATAGGGAGATGATGGAACTGATGCATGATACAGATATGAGACCAGGAAACCTCCAGGAAATAATAATGGAAAATGAACAAAAAATTCAGACAATAGAGGAGAATCCAGAAGGAGGAGAAGGAAGAATGGAGGAGAGAAATCAATGAATGACACAAGTCGATAATGATAGAGAAGAGACAGTAAAAATAGAACATATGAATGATTTTTCAAGAGGCAAAAATGCAGAAGAAAGGAAAAAGAAAGATTCCTTAGCAGAGACCAAAGAGGTTCTTAGAGAGCAGACAGCAAGAGGCCGATGTGGAGACAGAGAAGATATTTAGATTAAACATGAGTGATGTAGGATACAAGATCCCAAGGGAGGAGCAAGGGAGACTGATTAAAAAGTCAGTAACAGTTGAAATACTAAAAAAGGCAAGAGATTATGGATAGATAATACATCTTAATATGGGATTTGTTTTATTAAAGATTAGAAAATAGAGCTAGAAACTAGAAATTGGGAAAATGTTATTATACATACTGTTACATGATATAAGTTACTATGTATAAGTAAATGTTAGAAGCTGACAGATTACTATCATGTATGTTTAAATTAATGTGAATGATGTAGGAATAGTACAGGGTCAGCTATATGAACACTGAAGGACCCTCTTTATTCACATTATTATAAGAAAGAAATGTGCTTGTTTAGAGATTACACTAAATCAGCTAAATTCCATTCTTGGTAATATATATCTTCTGAGGGGCCTAACTGTCAAGGATGCAAGGACATCCATAAGAAACAAAAAGTTACTTATTATCCAAAGCAGCCATGAATCTACGCCTCAGCAATCACAGAACTGAGGAAGGTTGTTTAGCTAAAATAATCTTATGAACTAGAAAATAATGAAGGAATTTAGTAATTAGAAAGTGTCAATTATAATGTAACAAATGTATGTTAACCATATATGGAAAACTGCTGTGCTCAAAAAATCTTTTGTTTTGGATATGTATAAAAGCAGTTGTATCAGAGCTCTTCTTGGTTCAGAATTGCAGATACAAATCTGATTCTGAAACTGTGCAATAAACTGTCTCTGGCTGACCAGGAATGTTGTTTGGTCTCATCATTCCATAAAAAAATAGTAAAGAGTAAGAGATAATGGATAGATACATAATACTTTTTAATATGGGAATTGTATTAGGGGTTAGAACAAAATATAATACATTATAATTACAATGTATATTTATTTATTTATTTATTAGTTTGATTTATATTCCACCCTTCTCTGGAGATTCAGGGCGGCTTACAATGCGTTAAGCAATAGCCTTCATACTTTGGATATACCTGCTTAGTAGGATAGTAATCAGTAGTATATGTAAATCTTAAAAGTTAAAAGGCTATTATTATTATGTATATCTAAATAATATTATTGTTACTAGTATTTTGAATAAAGCAAAACCCAGACAATGTACTGTTCACTAAGTATTTATATATGTTGAAGAGAAAAAACATAAATAAAATTACAAAAAAATAAAATAAAAATAAAATGTAAGGAAACCTTGAGAGCAACAGAGTCATCTGTTGGGGATGTGTACCTTCAATTCAGGAAAGACTAAAGTAAAAAGGAAAGAACCAGTTAGAAAAATATAAACAAATTGCAAAAATCTGAATGGGATTTTGGAATAAGAAAGTTAAAAAACAAACTAAAGGCACAATTAGATTTGGAATACACGAAGTCCCTGACATAAGACCATCATGATGCCTTCACATTTTGTGATGGTTGTGAAATGGATTGGTCATGTGACTAACCCAATTTTATGATTTTTTTAATGGTGGTTGTTATAGCAATAGCACTTTAGGCTTATATACTGCTTTACAGTGCTTTATAGCCCTCTCTAAGCCATTTACAGAGTCAGCATATTGCCCCCAACAATCTGGGTCCCCATTTTACCAATGTTGGAAGGACGCAGGGGTGAAATCCAGCAGGTTCTGACAGGTACTGGAGAACCGGCAGTGGAAATTTTGAGCAGTTCGGAGAACCGATAGCGGAAATTTTGAGTAGTTTGGAGAACCGGCATATACCACCTCTGGCTGGCCCCAGAGTGGGGAGGAAATGGAGATTTTGCAATATCCTTCCCCCAGGAGTGGGGTGGGAATGGAGATTTTGCAGTATCCTTCCCCTGCCACACCCACCAAGCCACACTAAGCCCATCAAGCCACACCCACAGACCTGGTAGTAAAAAAAATTGGATTTCACCACTGGAAGGATGGAAGGCTGAGTCAACCTTGAGCCTGGTGAGATTCGAACTGCTAAATTGCAGGGAGGTAGCAGTCAGCAAAATAGCCTGCAGTATTGCATTCCAACCATTGTGCCACGGTTGTTAAGCAAACTCATTGTTTACTATGGCGCAGTTTTGCTGAAAATTGGAAATAACTTCCACTTTCAGCAAGACCACTGTAAAACATGGTCACATGACTACGGGATTCTGCAAATACTATCAATGCAGCCATATTGTTGAGTGCCTGAAGAGCAGTCATGTGTTGGATGGTTGAAAAGTTTTAAGTTCAAAGTAATTCTCCCTTGTGAGTCTGGATGATAGTGGGAATCAGTACTAAGATAAATTACAAGACCCTGACTCATAGAATAGTCTGATCTAAAAATAGCTTAAGTATTGTGACAAATTCCTAAATTTCTGGAATGGAACAACAGTGTCCCCTAAACTTTTCAACAAGTTCATTCCATGATGGGAAACACCTATAGATAGAATTCAATTTTTGTTTTCCAAAAGTGATTTTCTCTTACAATTCTATTTATTACAATGGTATAATTGCTGGAAACTTGACTGTATCTTTCTCGTTCCACTAAGGGTTACTAGAAAGAAAGATTGATTCTTTAGATTCTTTCTGATTTGCTGACTAGACCTAGGACATTATCAATGGGACATTTTGCTTGATTAGTCAAAGTAATGTATTTTCCATATTTTATAAAATTGAAGAGAATTAAAACAAGAAACTTGCCTATCAACACCCAAGCAAGAGGTATAGATTTTTCTGTCTGCAACTGTCATCTCTACTGAAGCAGATGGGCCCAAATACTAGTAAATTGATATCAAAGTATAGGTAGATTGACCTTTATTTGTTTCTATCTCTGTCATAAGATTAGGAAAGTACCAAGTTCTTGCTAAATGTACTTGTATGCTTAATGACCTATGTATCAAATTATTCTGTAACACAATATTTGGCACGTGAGGAGTTCCGAAACTAACAGATGGTGTAAGATATGCAAGATATAACCCTATATGGAATATGTACTGAAACATAACTTCTTCTTTTTATATCCTGTTTTGATGTACTGTATCTCAATACATATAAGGAAATGTAAAGCATCAGTAGAACTAGAATTGCAAAACCTATAAAAGATAGACTCTGAGCGTAGCTCAGGGTTCAGATTTTGCCAAACTATTACTCTGAACCTTTGCTAGCAAATAAACCTGTGCTCTCCAACTTTTGTGGTCTTGTCTCCTGATTTTGGGAATGTGGTTTTCCCGCAACATTTCAATGAACATTAAATATGCCAAAAGTGTATTTACGGACGTATCAAGGAACTAGTTTAACTAGGCTAACTGAATTTATTTCTATTTGAGTCTGAAACCAGAAGCGTCGTGGCGAGACTGGCTGGAAATTAGCGGGCTCCAATGAGGCCAGCAAAAATCCAGCCAGACAAACTGCTGTCAGCGGGGTGGGGTCTAGGGACCAGAACCGTCTTGTAGGGACGATGAACCTTGGACAACCAAGAGGCACCTTGGACAACCAAGAGGCACCTTGGACAACCAAGAGGAACAGGCAAGTTCCTCTTAAGGTCGGAGGCAGCTCTTCGAGCCGGCAGCAGGGGCAGCGGCCATTAAAAACAACCACTTTGAAGCTGCGGCAACCGCAATAAGATTTTGTGCAGGAGCAGTGTTTGGATGGAATACTGATACCAGGTGAGTGATTGGCCAACTCACAGGTAAAAAAGGAATTTTTTTTTTAAAAAAAAAAAACCTCTAAAAGGTCACGGCGAGGAAACAAGTGGCTAATTGGCACCTGGGAATTTTAATGGAGTGAGAAGAATAAAGAGGAAGTCAAAGTACTAAAGCCCAGAAAAGAAAACTTTATATTTGGATCTAAAATTGGATTTGGAGAAATTAAAACTAATAAAAGGAAACCTGAAGGGAAGTATTTTTTAATGAAGATTTGAAATAATTTTGACAGTCGTGAAGTTTGAAGGAAGAACAAAGAGGAGATTAAAATATTAAAGCCCAAGAAAGGAAATTTTACAACTGCATTTAAAACTGAATTTGGAGAAATTAAAAACAATAAAAGGAAAAGCAATTTGAGAGAAAATATTTTCTATGTGGATTTAAAATATTTGTATAAACTGGATACTTTGTTGTTTTGAGAATTGTGGATTGGAGAGAGACAGCCGCTGGTGGAAATAATTACAGTGTCCTTGATCATGATAAGAACTGGGAGAAATTTTAGGGAGTATTTGTTGTGTCTTAAATTGCTTGGTCTCGACTTCTAAAGGAGGTGGACAATAATAAAGCATTAAATTGGAGTGGATTGGACAAACATTTGTACTGGATATTATCTGGAAATAAAAAAGACTATATGGATTTACATTGTAATTAAACATAAGTTGAAATACCAATAATTTTTTAAATTGACAATATGGAGTGTTGGATGTGTGAGGAATTAATTGAGATGCTTAAAAACATGTATGAATCAATAAAGGGCAATAAAAAGTCAGAAATTTTGTTAAGAGCATATAAAGCAGGAAAAAGAGAACTTAAATGAGAAACAAGAAAACAATGTTGAAGAAAGAATTGAAGGGAAAAGGCTAGATCAGTGGTTCTCAACCTTCCTAATGCCGCGACCCTTTAATACAGTTCCTCATGTTGTGGTGACCCCCAACCAGGGATGGGTTCTAAATTTTTTTACTACCGGTTCTGTGGGTGGGGCTGATTTTGTGGGTGGGGCTTGGAGGTCATGTGACTGGGTAGGCATGGCTAGCTGGTCATGTGACCGGGTGGCCATGGCTATGTGTATAGGGACTACTCAGAGGGCTGAAAAAAGTCATTTCTGACAGGTCCTCGCACTTTTGACTGGTCCTCACACTTATGACCATTCTCACATTTATGCCCATGCAGCATTCTTAACAACCATGTTACTCATTTCACAACTGCTTCTCTTCACCATGGTGATAAGATAGGGAAAAAAACGTAAAATGTGAGGACAGTCGTAAGTTTGAGGACTGGTCAAAAGTGTGAGGACCAGTCAAAAATAACTTTTTCAGCCCTCTGAGTAGTCCATGTGCACAAAAGGATACAGCAATAGAGAGGAATGAAGGAAGAGAAGGGAAATTAGAGTAGGAGTGAGGGTAAGAGGAGGAGGAAGAGAGGAGGAGAAGGAGAAAGGAAGAGGAAGTAGGGAGGAGAAGAAGAGGGTGGGGGAAAGAGAAAGTAAGAAGGAAAGAAAAGAGAGAGGTGGTAGGTTTGAGGAGAAAGATTGCTGTACAATAAAAAAAGATGAAAGGGAAGAAAACCAACCCCAAACAAATATGAAGATATTAAGATAAAGAATGAATTGTTAAACTTTAAAGAATAAAAGAGAACAAATATGAATAAATAGCAATAATTAGAAACACACATACAAACATACAATGTATTTTCTTTGAACAGAGTATTTGGCCGGTTTACAAATTTAAACAGTGTTTAGTCATTTCAATTAAATTTACAATTTCTATGTTTCCTTTTTGCCATATTTATTCCTCATCTATTTTTGTAAAAAACCAATATTACCCTTCATCCTCATCTCTAATCTTAATCAAATTAAATTTTTCCCTTCTATTCTATATTATACCCCTTCGCATTTTCATCTATTTTTATATCCATCCTCACATTGGTTAATTATGTAATTATGTAATACAGTTGTTTAATACAAGTTCAACATTTTAATATAAACCAATTAGTTATACAATTATCTTTTTTGTATATTAATCAATATGAACATGAATATTCCGATTATTTCCATGCAATCCAATTTCTTACAAATCAATTAATTATATTTACCAATAATAATAAACCAAATAATTTCCCCATATATTCCTCCAAACCACAACTTAACCATTTCTGCTTTCAACACAATATACAATTAATAGTATCTCAATTATTACAATTCCCTAGTTAAATAGAGCTTTTTTTCTTTTGTGTTTTAAAATCTTGAACCTCCTTTTTTGCCCTAAATTTCCCATTGTTTGCAGTTTTGCACCTACCTTTTTTTGGTGAGGAAAAAGAAAAAGAAATCTCTCTCTGCCTAATTTTCCAACGTTGCAGCAAAGACCCTGCTTTACTTTCAGCTTCGTTTTTTCAGCATAGCTAGGGGGGAAAAAATCTGCTCCAGATTTTTTTGCAGCTAGCAACAGAGCCCTCTGCAAAACAGCTGAGAGCAAATCAGCTGAGAGTCGAGGCTGATCTAATCAACTTGTGCTAATTAACCTATCCTGAATCTGAAAGGGGCTGTTTTTTCTATTTTTGCATGCATCAGTCTACTCATTTGTTTTCTTTTAACACTGATCAGTTGTAGGGCGGCCCTTTGAAGCCCGGCGGCAAGAATTTAAACAGTTTTTTTCCCTCTAGCCATCAGCTGGGACTCAGGAGGCAGCAATAGATTGGGAGTGGGCGGGGTAAGCGAACGGCCGGGGATCCAACAGAGGCAGAGAGTGAGGGTGAGTGAAGGTGTGGGGGGGAGGCAGAGAGAGCTTTGGTGACCCCTGTAAAATGGCCGTTCGACCCCCAAAGGGGTCGCGACCCCCAGGTTGAGAACCGCTGGGCTAGATGATTACACTGGGATTTACAGTGGAAAAAAAAAGAATGGATAGGGGGGAATATTTTCCCCAAAAAAAGCAATCTAAGGGAAGAGAAGGAAATGGGAAAAGATTAGGTAACAGTGGGGGTGAATTAAGCAAGTGATGGACTCAAAAGCTAGAGAAAGGATTTAGGAGAAAAGATATAATAAATATGAAAATAAAAAAAGAAGAAGAAGATAAGAAAATGGGATGAAGGGAGAAAATTATTAAGAAATGGAATTCTGGAGAGACTAGGTGAAAATGGTTAAAGGGGGAAGAACAGTGGAAAGGAGGAAGGGAAATAAGGTATATATTAGTAGATCTAAGGGAACTGTATTAATATTAGTAATTATGAATGTAAAAAGTAAATATGCATACTGTGTATTGTAAAACAGAACAGCAGATGAAATATGAAGTAGTAATTAGGTTTAATTATGAAAATAATTGACCTTAAGATACAAAATGGAAATGTAAAAAAAGTATGATGGAGAGTTTGAAATAATATGTTGTAAATAATGAAACAAAATAATTAATTGATGCTATAATAGAAATTAGGAATTAAGGGTGGATAATTATATTGCTTATTATGTATTAAGAAGAGATAAGATATGATGTGGAAGATCAATTAAGTTAAAGGGTTTCAAAGTAAAATTGAATAAGATGAAGTTTATTGTTTATAACCAAACGTGATGGGGATTATAAGAAATATACTATATAAAGGGAGAAATAAGATAAATAATTGAAGTAATGCTAAGAAATTAGGATTTAAAGGGCGGATGGTGATACTGTTCATATATCATGTATAAGAAGAAATTAAGATAAGATAAAAAAGTAGAGAAAAAGAATATCATGGCAGAAAATGAAATATATAAATTGTATTTGGAAAAATCAAAAAAGAAGATTGGAATAGATTATAAAAATCAATATATAAGTATGTCATAAGTTGTAAAAGATGTGACCCAGTCAATACTCTGTTCATAAAATATGTATGTAAAAGAAAAAAATTAATAAAACTTGTTTTTTAAAAAAAGAATTTATTTTTATTTGAATTTTGATCACCTGCTTTTTCTTCCTATTTAAACTCCATTTCCCACAAAGACTTTATGTTAATCCTCAGTTGCCAACCAAACATAAAATAGTTATAATTCTATTTACCTTCATTGATCATTCTTCAAAAATAATAAAGAAAAAGCTAGCCAAAGATCAATGTTACTCCAATAAGATGCTGCTTAGTAGGAATTTGTGGTTCCTATACAGCAGAGGTGTCAAACTCGCATCTTCACAGCGATGTCACATAACGTATTAGGACTTTTTTCCCCTTTGCTAAACCAGGCGTGGGTATGGCCAGTGCGTGACACATCCGGCCCATGGGCCGTGAGTTTGACCATAAAGTTGTGGCTTGCTATAAAGCCTCTTCCCCGAAGAATACACTTGCTGCCAAAGTATAAACCCATTTCTACCCTTCTAGAGTTGTGATGGCCATGGAGCGGGGACAGTGTTGTATGAAAACACTCCCTCTATGAGTTGTCCTTCAACCTGGATTTCTGAGTAGGATATGTGGGGTCTGCACGTGATTGAAATAGCATGTCCAACTCCCATAATATTAAACTAGGTGAGGCGATATACAGTTTTGGTCCTTTAGATGAATGTTGCTTTTCAAGTGATGGATGTAGTGTTGTTGATAGATTATTTATTTGCTTGAAAAGACTGTAGTCCTGTTTTATCACTGTGGTGATTGCTTCTTATGTGATTTTTTTTTTTTTAATAGTTGCATGTTGGATGACTTATTAAGAAAATGTGGTTCTATTCTTGTGATTGTTGACTTAAGAGTAGGTGTTGGTTATTGGATTGATAACAAGTTCCATTAAAATATGTATTTAAATAATGTATCCTTTAAAGTATTAAAGTATGTCCTATCCTTTCTGGAAATGGACTGAGGGGAAAAAATGCAACATTCTAGTATTAGAAAAAGGAAATATATTTGAAAACAGTAACTGAAAAGTTTGTTAAAATGTTTTTGAAACTTGCTGGGCTGACAGAAAATGAACCAAACAACATTACTGAACTGATCTTAAAGGTTAATGGTGAAGCACATTATTGCTTATGAAGAAGAGGCCAGAGTACAATGGAGAATATTGTGTGCATGAATTGTATGGATTTTACTAGGACAACCCAACAGAAGTCCAAGTGGGACAAAGGCTCTAGACTGGGGGTCAGCAACCTGCGGCTCCAGAGCCGCATGCGGCTCTTTGGACCCTCAGCTGTGGCTCCCTGTCAGGTGATCCCACCACTGGATGGTCCCCCAGTCACTCCTCGCCTGGCCTGAGAAGGTAAGGGTGATGGCGGGGGATGGAGAAGCAGCCAGGGCAGAGACAGAGAGATACAGAGAGAGGGGAGAGAAGGGGGGGAGAGGGGAGAGAGAGAGATGTCAAGAGGATTTTGTGGTTCCCGGTATTTTTTAACAACTGGTTCTCTACCCTAATGACCGGCTGGGTAGGTGTGGCTAGGGGGGGTTCATGTGGCTGGTGGAAGTGAGTGACATCTAGTTGGCCACACCCACCCAGGTTTTGTGGCTCCTGGTGTTTTCTTTTTTTGTGGGAAACGGGTCCAAATGGCTCCTTGAGTATTTATGGTTGCAGACCCCTGCTCTAGACTTAGATGAACAGACTGATCCAAGGTACTATTATTCATCACCCCATGAGATAGTCACATTCTCTGCTGCCTTTTGTTTTCTGCCCTCTAGCCAGAACCCCTGAAACCTTTCTTATTTTTGCTGTGAGACAGACTGCTGAGGCCTGCCCAATCATTTTTCTATGCAGATTCAGTACAGGCCTCCTTTTAGCTCCCTCTAGAACCCACTTGTCCATCCATACAGGCGCAGATCTTCTCCGCAAATAGAAGTGAAGTTCTAAATCTGCTTCAAAACTCTTCTAAAGCTTTCCAAGTGCCCTCTTCTGGGTTTCAAGTTTGGATGTTAATGCTTGACCTTTCTGAAATATTTACCTATTGGATTGCCCACTGAATGTCAGATGAATAAAGTTGCATGCCTTGTTTTGCTTTTGGGGAGGTCAAGGACAAATGCTCCATTCCTGATGTCCTGTATATGTGCTGTGATGTCACACATGAAGCACAACACTGTTTTGTCTTTATGATGAACACAGTGCATGTTGCAAACACCTCAGATTACTCCTAAGCATCTTTTTACATGTTTGCTTCTTCTGGACAAACAATATCAGTTGTAGAACAGTGAGATGTGTGTGTGTGTATATATACACACACATACATACATACATACATACATACATACATACATACATACATATATGTTTGTTTTCGTAGATTTTCACGGGTAGAGGTATGCAAGTTTTGGTGTATTCGGGTCTTTTCCCATGTAAGATTGAGAGTATCTTGGCGATGTTTCGACGAGGTCCCACTCGTCGTCTTCAGGCTGGTGTCTTCGGCTTCGTGCTTGTGCGAGGAATTACGCCCTTAGTCTCCCAATGGGCAGCAGAGTGCTTGCTGGCTGCCTGAAGAATAAAAGCCTAGAAACTAGTGGATTGTGATTTCACTGAACTAAGGCTGCATAAAAATCTTGGTTTACGTAGGAAGAACCTGGCTAAAGAGAAAACACACACACACACACACACACACACACACACAAACACATATGAAAATATATGGCAAAAGTGCATTATAACTTGTTTAAATTATCTTGGTCTAAGACATGCTTTTTAATTTGGCAACTGAGACAAGAATGCACTTTTCATATTTTAATCTTGGTTTTTAACACAGACTGTTCTCAACCTGTTTTGAATAATCTCCAAAAGTTACTGCAAAATGTTAGTAAATATGCCCTATTTCATAATTTTAAAAATATTAAAAGACTTCATGTTCTGGATGTTTAAAATATGTAGCAAAGATAGCACAAGCAGGTTAACTGTGTTCCTTCTTACATACTTTGTAACTGCTGCTTATCATAGCCTTTCCCAATTACAGCCAGAACATAATATATTTTTTTTACTCTTCATTAGCGTAGCATGGCCTCTCTTTCACAGTAGCACTGATGATGAGGTGGTAAGTAGGGTTGTCAGAATCTTGTTTTGATTACATATCTTCTTGTTTCAGAATCAAGAGCAATTTCCGTGCCAGCAATTTAGCTAATTTCAATCTTGTCCTCCCCCAAGATGAGAACTGTGTGAGAATGAAAACCGTATCTATTTCACTCCTAGCAGTTTTCCCAGGCTGAGCCTATCACTTACAAGGTTGGTTTCCCTGCAAGGAGTTCATCTGACAGATTTGCAGACAGGGTCACAGGGCCCTTTCTGAAGAAGCTGTATTTATTTGCAAGATATTGGACTTTGGTGAGGGGATGCGGTTCTAAAAAAACACACACCATTCCAATTCTGGAAAATGGCAGGCAGAAGGTGAAAAAGTTACTAAGACTCCCACAAGTTGAGACATAAGCTTACGACAAGAATTTCATCCAAAATATGGAACTTTGTTATTATATGTATTGACAGCAGCAAGACTATTGTATGCACAAAAATGGAAGGATGCTTCGATTCCTACTGTGAGATTTGAATTTCTCAATTTCAATCAACAGGAGTCATGATGAACAATATAAGAGCCTTTGTTGAAGCTTTTGGAAAAGCTGGCCCTCTGTGCTAATGTAGGTATCCACAGAAGTGCAATGAGACAAAGAAATACATGGCTTTAAATACATTTCCAAAACTGTTTCCCACCTATGGCTGCCCCTTTCTGGGTGCACAATCTTTATTCCCTTATATGGTAGTATTCAGTGGTGGGTTCTAACCGGCTTTACTACCGGTTCTCTTCGTGCACGCGCTTCAAACTTGTGCTCCACGCAAGTGCGTTGGGAATCTGCCCAGCTGAGGTGCGGCAATCCACTCTGTCGCACCTATCAGCTGGGCTAAAAAAGAAGAAATAAAAGGTAAGAATAAGGCGGGGGTGGGCGGGAGAGCCCAGCTCCCAGACAAAGAGAACCCTTTTGGTGATGTCATATCGTCACCACTACCGGCTCGGCCGAACCAGGCCAAACCGGGAGGAATCCACCACTGGTAGTATTTGATATATCCTGACAACAGTTGCTATATTCTACCAATAAACCAGGGGTGAAATCTGACCAGTTCGGGCGAACCAGTAGGGTTGATTGGTATTGGTTCGCCGAACTGGTAGTAATCACCCCTGGTTGGCCTCGCCCACACCTGCCCGCTTGCTGCTCACCTCTTCCAGCTCGCTTGCCCCTTCCGGCTTGCTTGCCGCTTCCAGCTGCTCAACGCTTCCAGCTGCTGTAACCAAAACCTTGAAGCGCACCCGGAAGACCACCGGGAGCCAGTGCAGCTCGCGCAGGAGGGGTGTTACATGGGAACGCCATGTCGCTCCCATTACCACCCGCGCGACCACACTTTGCGCCAGTTGGAGCCTCCGGGTACTCCTCAAGGGGAGCCCCATGTAGAGAGTGTTACAATAGTCCAATAGTTGCAATAATTTGCTGTAGCCGGCGATATTTTTAAGAGTTTTCCACTCCAGGAAATATTGGTGGTCAACTCTAACGTCTAAAATGTCAATAGCACCTGCCATTTCCTACAAAAAGCAGCATGTTTAGCTAACCACAACCACACGAGTGATGTGATCAAGTAGGAACAACACTTCTTAAAAAGAAGAGATCATCTAAGAAATTTATTTCCAATCTTCTGGATTTTTTTTTCTTAAACTTTACCCTTTATCAGAATCCTAGGCTAAAGTTGAAACAATGGTTTTTGTTTAGAGTGAAGTTCATCTCTTGTAAGTCATTTCTCATATGCATTGTCTGTCCCTGTGTATAGTTTGGCTGTTAATTTACTTGTGCCAAAAAAGAAAGTATATTCTTTGTTTAAGGATAAACGACTGTAGAGAGACAAAGAGTAACCATTGCTAGGCGGATGTCATTAGGCAGACTTTATTATCAGTACGTAAGGGTAGCGTGCAGTTAAAATAAATGAGTTGAACGGCTGAACAGCTTGTGAAACCCAGGATGTGGTTAAACTGAAAAGCTTTGCTTCTTAAGTATGGAACTAGAGCAACCAGAAAGAAACTTAAAATGTCAACTATGTTAACATAAGGGGATTTAGATCTACCTCTAGGCCTCTAAGAGGTAGATTTAGATCTACCTCTTTTCCTTTGTTAGGAAAAGAAAAAAAAATCTGGTTTAGCCATCACATACCTGGAAACCCCCAAGCTACCCAATATAGGTTGCCATAGTAATATTGTTATTTTGTTAAGCATGCACAGAGTAGACTGTAGTAGGAATTTTCCTGGTTGCTTAGAAACACAAGTACAGGAGGCCAAATATGGCATACTACATGTAACAGTCAATGCAATGAAAACACCTGGCTCTCTTTGCATTTAAGCTGACAATAACAATGTTATTTTGTGCACGCTCCAGGTCTCGTTCTGTGTGCTTGACCAAGTCTCTGCAGGACTCTTCATATAAACATTTTGGAGACTTTCAAAGCATGTCCCCAATAGGGGAACAGTCCAGAATCTCATCACAGTGACCGAGAAGCGGAAGTGACCGAGAAGGGAGAAAGGTGCTCCTAATTTTATTCGTAAATTAGTGAATACACTTTAAAGGTTGCTTGTACAAGCAGTCCTCGACTTACGACCACAATTTATGAGAGAAACATTTGTTAAGTTAATTTTGCCCCATTTTACGACCTTTCTTGCCGCTGTGGTTAAGTGAATCACTGCAGTTGTTTATGTTAGTAACATGGTTGTTAAGTGAATTTGGTTTCCCCATTGTCAGAAGGTCACAAAAGGAGATGGCGTGACCCCAGGACACTGCAACCGTTATAATGAGTCAGTTGCCAAGCATCTGAATTTGGATCACATGACCATGGAGATACTGCAATGGTCATAAGTATGAAAAATGGTCATAGGTCACTTTTTTCAGTGCCATTGTAATTTTGAACTGTCACTTATTGAACTGTTGTAAGTTGAGGACTATCTGTACCACTTGCATCTGTGTGCATTCTTTGGCATATATGAGGTCAGCAAACCTTTATCAGCAGACGTGGGTTTCAGCAGGTTCTGAGAAGTTCTGGAGAACCGTTAGTGGAAAATTTGAGTAGTTCGGAGAACCGGTAAAAACCACCTCTGACTGGCCCCACCCCCACCTATTCTCTGCCTCCTGAGTCCCAGCTGATCGTGTTCTGCCCCAGTTACTTACCCCAAAGAATACAGCACACACAAAGTTAAATTTACTAAAGTTAAGTAAAACTTAAATTTACTAAAAAACTGGCTGTTTTTTAATACAACCTACAAGAAACCAAAGATAAAATAATCACAATCTTACTAAGGTTGGCCGAAAGCCCAGAAGCAATTTTGCAGAGAATCCAAACGCGAAGGAGAATGAACTAAAGTTGTTCCCTACAAATTGCTTCAGTCAGCATTCCTCCTTAAATAGGCTAAGGGAGTGGCCAATTAGCCCCAAGCCTTACTCTCGAGGAGACCTCCTGAGGAGCCACTCCTGTCTTTTGGCCGCTCTGCGCACTCGTGCATCAAGAAGAGGCTCCTCCTCTTCATCCTCTTCACTTAAAGGAGCTTCTGGAGGTTCTGAAGGCCCTGGCTGAATCCCTGCCTCTGGCACCACAACTTCTCCACCCTCCTCATTGTCCGACTTGAGTACCTGTCCAGAGTGGGCAGCTGTGGTAGGAGAGACATACTATTAATACAAATCTCTACCTGCAACAGGTGTGATTGTAAACATCATTCACAGAACCCAGGTTATATGCTAATGCAAGCACACTTGTTTTGCAGCAAAGTTTCACTCTGTAAAGAATTTCAAAATAATGTTTAAAGAGCCCCCTTTTTTGTGCATTGGAGCAAACATGGAAATGTACATCATGCCCCTGTAATGATTTACATAGGATGAGCATCTGTCTCTTGTTTCTGCAAGAGAAATACAAAAATGCCCATTTATGTAGATGCTATAACCACAAATTAGCATTGTAAAGAAAACATCTGTTTTAACAGGATATGAAAGTGTTGATCAGGATTGCGATTATCAAGATTCCTATATAGAAAAGGTTGAAATAAAAAACATACCTCCTGAACGTGGGGAAGGATGATCGGAAACCAGAAAGGTTCTTAAAATAAAACTTGCTCAAAATACTTATCGTTACAGGATGTCGGGACAGATATTCTAGTAACGTCTTTACTTTATCTACTTTCATACTGACAGCTGTTTCCTGTTTATGTAACCAAGTACAATATAAAAGCACATTAAAGAAATCATTCAGGGTCTTTCTCAGCCTTAATAGGACAGAAGTGTCAAACTTGCATCGTCACGGCGTCGTCATGTGACATATTGTGACTTTTCCCTTTGCTATCATTATTATTATATACTTTATTCATTAAACATGAAACTCAGTCAACTGAACATTTAAAAATGTGTCACAAATACGATTGACTGGTGCTAATGGTTGATATGGGTTGCTGCCAGAATCCTAGGTATCATCCTAGGTATCGTCTTAAAATATATGATGTTCTGAATAGCGCAGTTTTTTGCAGTTCCGCTGGTGTTATTGCAGGAAGATGCAATTTCTTGATGTGTTTTGTAAAATTCTTGGACATGGTACCATGTGCCCTGATGACAATGGGTATCACTGTTACATGTTTCATCCATAGCTGTATAGTTTCGATGGCCAGGTCGCGATATTTCGTGATTTTTTTCCAGTTCTTTTTCTTCGACTCTGACGTCTCCTGGTACAGCGATATCAATAAATTGCACGTTTCAGTTTCCAACATCTGTGATATCTGGCGTGTTGTGTTCCAAATGACAATCCATCTGTACTCAAAAGTCCCACAAGATCTTCACTGTCTCATTTTCGATAACTTTTTCCACTTTGTGCTCCCATGACTTTTCGGATACAGATAAGTCGTATTTTTTACATAATGACCAGTGGATTAATTTAGCAACTCAGTTGTGTCTATCTTCGTAATCAGTTTGTGCGATTTTGCTGCATTCACATATTAAATGTGAAACAGTTTCAACTTTGTCGTTGCATAGGCGGCAGTTTGGATTGTCGGTGGATTTTTGTATCTTCATATATTATTATTATTATTATTATTATTATTATTATTATTATTATTATTATTATTATTATTGTTATTATTCCATCTTCACCTGCATCTTTAATAAATCACTAAAGATGTGCTATGTTCCTTCTTGCTTCAAATGCTCTACTATCATCCCAGTGCTGAAGAAACCCTCCATCAAGGAACCTGATGACTTTAGACCGGTTGCTCTAACATCTGTAGTTATGCAGAGTTTTGAAAGACTAGTGCTCGGCCACCTGAGAACAATCACGGATCCACTGTTAGACACCTTGCAATTTGCCTACTGAGCAAGTAGATCGACAGATGATGCTGTAAATATGACTCTGCACTACATCCTACAACATCTTGAATCTCCAAAGACCTACGCAAGGGACCTCTTTGTAGATTTCAGCTCAGCATTCAATACCATCATTCCAGATATTCTTTTAACTAAACTAAATCAGCTACAGGTACCTGAACACACTTGTAAATAGATCATAAACTTCCTAACAGACAGGAAGCGGCAGGTAAAGCTAGGCAAAATCACATCAGACACCTGCATAATTAGCACAGGAGCCCCACAAGGCTGTGTGCTCTCTCCACTACTCTTTTCTCTATACATCAATGACTGCATCTCAAAAGATCCCTCTGTTAAAATACTGAAGTTTTCAGATGATACAACAGTGATTGGTCTCATTCAAGAAAACGATGAATCTGCATACAGACCGGAGGTTGAAAAACTAGCCTTGTGGTGCAACCAGAACAATCTTGAACTAAATACACTCAAAACTGTAGAAATGGTGGTGGATTTCAGAAGAAACCCTTCCATACTTCCACCTTTCACAATACTAGACAACACAGTATCAACAGTAGAGTCCTTCAAGTTTCTAGGTTCTGTCATATCTCAAGACTTAAAATGGACACCTAACATCAAAAAGTCATTAAAAAAGCTCAACAAAGAATATTCTTTCTGCGCCAACTCAGAAAGCTCAAACTGCCCAAAAAGCTGCTGATCCAGTTCTACAGAGGAATAATTGAGTCTGTCATCTGCACTTCTATAACTGTCTGGTTTGGTTCTGCAACCCAACAAGGCAGACACAGACTTCAGAGGATAATTAGAACTGCAGAAAAAACAATTGCTACCAATCTGCCTTGCGCTGCACACCAAAACAACTAGACACCAGAAGTTTTTTCCTGAAAAAATTCTAATTCCCACAACACTGTCAAACTATTTACTAAGACTGTATTACTATTCTTCTCTTTTTTACTAGTATCTCTCTTCCCACTTATTACTGTAACCATCTTGCTTGTATCTTTCAATTTATATTTTTTTAATTTGTTTCCTAGTACGATTTGATAGATAGTAATCTTGACTATCACTGTGTTGTTATCTTTTTATTCTTGATGAATGTATTTTATTCTCCTTATGTACACTGAGAGCATATGCACCAAAGACAAATTCCTTGTGTGTCCAATCACACTTGGCCAATAAAGAATTCTATTCTATTCTATTATTCTATGCTATTCTATTCCTATTTCATTCTATTCTATTCTATTCTATTCCTATTTCATTCTATTCTATTCCATTATATTCAGCTATTCTATTCTATTCTATTCTATTCTATTCCCTTAACCTAATGCCATTATTATGTCCCTTCAGCATGATGCATGTACACATACACGATTTGCGATTTAATTCGACGTACTTGGGCTGCCGGAACCACGAAAACCCAAAGCAGCGCTCCCCCCGCCTCCCCCAAAACCCCGTAACCCACTAGGCCTCAGAGGCGGTGTCTTCCTCTCGTTCGATCGAGGCGAAACCCCTAGAATCCCTGAGAGAATCTCGCGGCACTTGAAACACTACATTTCCCAAAGTGCTTTGCTGTCACCCAGAGACGCTCTGAGAATTCCAGCGCTCCTTCGACGGCCGGCCTGGCGAGCGGGCGGGAGAGCCTCCGCGGCCTTTGGGATGGCTGAGCGCGCCCATTCTGAGAAATGAGCGACGGTTTCTGAGGCGGCGGGGGCGGCCCCGGCCTGGCCTGTGAGGGAAAGGAGGCGAGCGACCCAGGCTCGGCGATGAGCTGTCGCTACGGAGGCGGAGGGACGGTTTCCTCGCTCCTGGAGCTGTAAGTGGCCGATCCTCGCGCAGCCTCCCGTCATTCACCGAGGAGATTTCTTTCCCGAGCCCCGAACTCCCCTTCTTTCGTACAGCCTCCTTCCGTCTCTCCCCTGGTTGCTCTGCGGTTTATTTCTTCCTCGGTCGGCTAAATAACGGCACCAACGCCCGGCCCCTCAGGAATCATTAATATTTTAGGGGAGCGCTGGCCGTTTCTCCCCCGATGTGCCTTTTCCATGAGGGAAAATGGAGGAGGTGGGAAGAAAGTCGTGTCCCCGAGGAAGCTAACTGACTGACCTGACGTGAAGCAATGATTAAAAACAAAAACAAAAACAAACAAAAAGTGTTAGTGTTCAGAATAAAAGAAAGGCCAAGGCCTCAGGATCCCGGCTCTTTCATAAAAGTGGCCAAATATTTTGTATTTACTCTTACTCTTTTCATGCATTCAAATTATGTTTATACCTTTGCCTGTTATCTTATATATGCTTGATAGATAGATAGATAGATAGATAGATAGATAGATGGATAGATGGATAGATGGATAGATGGATAGATGGATGGATGGATGATAGATAGAATAATGTGAATAAAATAGGAATCATACAGCGACAGCTACATGAACTCTAAAGGACCCTCTCTATTCACATTATTATAAAGCTACATGAACTCTTAAGGGACCCTTTCTATTCACATTATTATAAGGGAGAAACGTGCTTGTTGGAGATTACATTAAAAGCAGCTAAACCCCATTAAGTGGTAATATAGGCCTAGCTGTCACGGAAGGACAGCGATATGGAAAACATTTGAGGGGCATCACTGTCAAAGACAAGGACATATATGTTACAAAGAGTTACTTAATCCAATAAATTTACCCAAGGACAGCAATAAATCTCCCATTAGCAACTACAGCACTTAAGGAAGGTTGTCTAGCTAAAGATAATCTTATAAACTAGAAACTAATGGTTTAACAAGTGTATGTTAACCATATATGGAAGATGCATGAGCTCATGTTAACCATATATGGAAAACTGGATGAGCTCACCGAATCCTTTGGCTCAGAAATGTATAAAAACAGTTGTATCAGAGCTCTTTCCTTGTTCAAAGTTTCAGGTACAAATCTGGCTCTGAACCTTGCGCAATAAACTGACTCTGGCTGACCCAGGAATGTTGTTCAGTCTCAATTTTTCCACAACAAATATATAGATACATAGATGATAGATAGATAGATAGATAGATAGATAGATAGATAGATGATAGGTAGATGATAGATAGATACATAGATGATAGATAGATAAATAGATAGATAGATAGATAGATAGATAGATAGATAGATCTGATGCCAAAGTAATCTGGCTGTGGAGCTAGCACAGTTTGTATTCCAACAGGTATTTCTGAGAAGCAGGATGAAGGGCTACAGATGAATTTAAATCTCCGGGATCAGATTAACTGCATCCTAGGATTTGGCGTGGGTGTCAAAATCTGCAAGATGCGGCCAGGTAGTATCATTTTTGTACATGCTTGTGTTATTACACCTGTGCCCTCCATCTCACAGATTTCCTCCCTTCCCACATCACATTTTCTCTTAGGAAAAAAAGAGTTTGCCAAACTTTATTGCAAAATCCTTTAAAAAAATGATCAGAGGAGGATGGCAAAGGTTTTTCATTTTTAAAAGGAAGATCTGGGAAACCGCAGATTAGCTGGTCTGACATCAAAATCTGAAAAAGTCATTAAGAGATTGATACATAAGAGTCTTGAGAATATTCTAATTATCAAGTTAGAATGGGTTTATCTTGCAAGAGTAACTTATCTCATATTTCAGTTAAATAAGTAACCCCTAGTCTGGTTCATTGAGAGTTGTCACTAAACCAATGAGAAATAAATATACTCCATATAGCTACCTATAAGAGGTTGAAACTGATAGCTTTGATTTAGATCACACATCATAAATCATACTTGGCCTAATCATGGATTTTTGAATAAATTGCTATTGACTTGGTTCACACATGTTTTTTATGGTTTATTGCAAAATATAAAACTAATCTCACCTGTCACTGAGAAATCTCTTATACATGTGTGATTATCTTCAAAATTTTTCGGAGTATAAAATTTAGCAATTATGTAATTTATCTCACTATAATTCAATCAGCACCCATAAGAAGCATATTTGTGACTAGAACATGTTTAAAATTATTGTATTTCATTTGTTCACATTCCTGTTTGTGACTACTATACATTGTGCATGTCTATAGTGAAGTACCCTAATATTTACTTTTTTTAAAAAAATGCTTGTTTTTGTACTTGGCTTTATCTTTATAAAAAGAATCATATGTATTCCCGAGTAAGACAATATGATTTTATACCTGATACTGCAGCCACTACAAAATATTGTCAACAAATAACTTTTTCTTTTTCCTCCTCAGATGCCTTCATTGTTTAACAAGAAACATATCCAAATATGCTGCAGATATTAAGTCTTTGCCTCCCAACATAAAAGATAAGCTGATTAAATCATTGAGTATCCAAGGATGGATAACAGATGCAAATATTAGTATGGTAAAATTCCATTTAGATTACGATCTTTGCTACTTTTTCAGCATTGTGACTTAAAATAGAGGTTCACCTATAAAGTGATACGCAGAAGATGCTAAACATGAGAGATAAATTGTGGCACTTTTTTTTTTAAAAAAAAGATTTTTTTATTTTTTACACAAACAAACATACAATGTATTACAATGTATTGACCGGTTCACAAATTTTAACAATTTTTAGTCATTTCAGTACAATTTATATATTCTCTTTTTGCCATAGTATTTATTGTCTCTATTTTTTTATAGACCAATATTACCCTTCATCCTAATCTCTAATCTTAACCAAATTCAATTTTTCCCTTCATCTCTTTATTAAACTCCTTAAATTTAAAATCTCACATAATATAATTCCTAGTATTACAATCACTCATTTCTTATCAAAATAATAAACCAAAATGTTTTATACCAGGGGTGAAATGCTCCCGGTTTGGACCGGATTGCCCGATCGGTAGCGATGGCGGCAGGTGGTTCGGAGAACTGGTAGCAAAAATCCCTGTGCTCGCCCCCCCATGCCCAGCTGAGCTGCACGATCATCAGAGGCTTTTTTTTTTTTTTTACTTTTAAAAGCATTTTTTCTACAACCTCTTCCAATGAAAAAATGCTTTTAAAGGTAAAAAAAAAAGCCTCTGATGATCGTGCGGCTCAGCTGGGATCGTCAGAGGCTTTTCAAAGCATTTTTTTCTGCAACCTCTTGGCCGAAGAGGTGGTAAAAAAACTGCTTTGAAAAGTCTCTGATGATCCCGCTGAGTTGCCTGATCGGCAGAGAGGCATTTTTTAAAAAGCCTCTCTGACGATCCCAGCTGAGTTGCCTGATCAGCAGAGGCTTTTCAAAGCATTAGAAAAAATGCTTTGAAAAGTTTAAAAAAAAATTGGCCACGCCCACCCAGTCACATTACCCCACCACCACCAAGCCATGCCCACAGAACCAATAGTAACAAATTTTACATTTCACCCCTCTTTTATACCATACATTTCCTTAAATCTTATTCCAAATAATACAATCCAACATTTTAATAAAAAACAGTTAGTTATATAACAATCTTTTCTCTTTATATGATAATAATAAACCAAATTACTTTATACCAGGGGTCAGCAACCTGCGGCTCCGGAGCTGCATGTGGCTCTTTGGACCCTCTGCTGTGGCTCCCTGTCAGGTGATCCCACCATTGACTGGCCCCGCCCCTCAACCTCCCCTCCCAGTCACTCCTCGCCTGGCCTGAGAAGGGAAGGGCGATGCCGGGGGATGGAGAAGCAGCCAGGGCAGAGACAGAGAGATACAGAGGGAGGGAGAGAGAGATACAGAGAGAGGGGGGGAGGGGTGGGAGGGGGAGGGAGGGAGGGAGGGGAGAGAGAGATATGTCAAAAGGATTTTGTGGCTCCTGGTGTTTTTTAACAACTGGTTCTCTGCCCTAATGACCAGCTTGGTAGGCATGGCTGGGGGGGGTCATGTGATTGGTGGAAGTGAGTGACATTGAGTTGGCCACACCCACCCAGGTTTTGTGGCTCCCGATGTTTTCTTTTCTGTGGGAAATGGGTCCAAATGGCTCTTTGAGTATTTAAGGTTGCAGACCCCTGCTTTATACCATATATTTCCTTGAATCTTATCTCTAATTTTCAATTACTTTGTCAAACATATGTATTTATACCTCTTCAAACAACATCTTAATCATTTCTACTTTCACCACAATCTAATTAATTCATAATACGATATCATTTCACCTTTTTTCTTTTTTAATTAGGTTCCAAATATGCAGTTAAAAATATTCCAATTGATACAATTTCCCTAATTAAATTTATTCGTATTTCTAAAACTTATCATTATATAAACTCCAACAATACAATTAAGAATATTCCAATTGTTATAATTTCTCTAATTTTAGGTAGAAATATTCCAACTATTACCATTTCATTTGTCAAATTTATTCATATTTCTAAAACTTATTTGAATTCATTCATACATCCATATAGTTTTCCATTGTTTTATATTACTTAATTAGTATCACAATCTCATCTTTTTTCTAACATTCATTACATCTATAAATCTTACTTTAATTCATATTTCAATTCTAAGTGTATAGAACATATTCCTCTTTCATTTCTTTCTTCTTTTCTCCCTTTCTATTTCTATTTTTTATTTTTCTTTCCCCTTCTTTTCTTTTGTGCTTTAAAATCCTGAACTCTCCTGTTTTGCCCTTTCCCATTATTTTCAACCTCTTTTCCCTTTTTCTTTCTTCTTCCACTGTTAATCCCAGTGTAATCATTTTGTATTTTAAAATCATGAACTCTTCTTATTTCCTGTTTTTCCATCCCTTTTCCCTCTTTCTTGTTTTTCCACTGTTAATCCCAGTGTAATCATTTAATTTTTTTATATTCTTTCTATTCCACCCCTTTTTCCCTCTTTGTCTCTTTCCACCCTTTCTATTTTTTCCATTGTTGATCCCAATGTAATCTTTAAAATTCTCCTTTTTATTGTTACTACCCACATAATCATTTAATTTTCCATATTTCTTTGTTTTCTTCTTTATTGTCAATCTCTCTTTCTTGCTTCTCATTCGCCATTTCCTTGTCAGTTTGAGTGTACTTAACACAATTTTTGAATCATCAGGTTTCGGTTTTCCATGCAACATTGTGATTATTTCCCTTACTTCCGTTTTCAGTGATAGGTACATCATTTTCATCATTTCCTTAAGTTCCTGTGCCATTTTATTCTTTTTGAGTTAATATTATTCCAATTTAAAGTTGCGTTGTAATCCTCTTTTTTTAATCATCAAAGTCAAGCCGCTTGCAGACAAACAAACCCTCCTCAGAAGTTCTCACAGCTGTTATCACTATCAAAGTTCAAGGTTTTTTCCAAAGCAAAAATTCAGTGTTGTAATGATCTTATTTCTCCTGGAGATGTCTCTCTACAATCCACAATTCTAGTCAGCAACCTGAAAAAGTATCCATTTTGTTTGCAATCCACTTTAACAATCTTTACTAATTTTTTTTCCTCTTCTTTTTTTTACCTTTATATACACCAAATCAATTTAAAGTCCAGTCCAAATTACAAAGTCCGTTTTCCCCTCCTTTTTTTTTTTGGTACAAAACTTCTATTACAGGGCTTTAATTTTAAGTTTCTCTTTAGTTTTTCTCCAACATTCATAAAAGAAATCTTATTTTCTTTCCAGTCCTCTACACAGTTATGGGGTTTTTCTTCTAATTTTTAAAATTCTCCAAATATTTTTATCCAAAAGTCAATTCGGGTTTTGTCACTTTAAATTTCGGCTTTAGCTTTCTTCCTTCCTTTCCCCTATGCCCATTAGCCACTATTATTCTGCTGGGGCTTTTTTGACAGATTTAAAAATCTTTTCCTTTTTTTTTTTTCCCCATGAGGTGGCAATCACTCACCCGGCGTTCATGCTCCGTTCAAATCACCGCTCCTGCTCAATACTTGGTCCAGTTGCCCCAGCTTCTTGACAGTCACAATGGCCACCGCCCCCACTGCCGAGTCGGAGAGAGTTTCCTCTGACCTTCGAGGAACTTGCCTGTTCCTCTTGGTCTTCTGTGGTGTATCTCCTTCTTCTCCATCCCTATGAGACGGTTCCAGTCCGAAGACCCTTCAGCAGCAGCTTGTCAGCCCGGGATTTCGCAGAGCTCGTCAGAGCCCGCTATTTCCCCGACTGTCTTGCCGTGACGCTTCTGGCTGCATCCAAATTGTGGCACTCTTGAAGGGTTTGAATTGCTATTAATCTTACCCTTGGCCATACTTTCGGGTGAAGAAGTAGATGTTATTGCTTGATATAAATGGAGTTGTTACAGAGCAT
This sequence comes from Arizona elegans, assembly GCA_022577455.1. NCBI lineage: Eukaryota > Metazoa > Chordata > Lepidosauria > Squamata > Colubridae > Arizona > Arizona elegans. Next base: position 72,817,220 of record JAKOOJ010000007.1, read on the forward strand.
GATTCTTGCTGGATGAAGAACATATTAGAAAAGATATATTAAAGAATAATAAATGTGATGAGAAAAAGCTCAAAAGAAATATTTAGGTGGCTGATAGGTGAGGCAAATTGTTCCAAATTGTTTACAGGATGTTACATACCCCAGAATGCTTAAACTGCAAGCAGTGCACTAAGTTCCAAAAGCCAAAGCGGGAGGCAGAAATATACTGTAGTTAAGTCATGGTCCAAAAGTTCAAACACGGATCATCAGCCAGTCTAGATTCTAAGGAATAGAATATCCATAGATAACAGGCTTAAGAGGCCCATTTTGTTTTGTTTTATTTACAGTAAAATCTGATTGAAATACTTGTCATTTTTAGGTTCTTCACCCTGCAGTGGAGGCACTGGATCTTCGAGACTGTGATATTTCAGACTCTGCCTTGCAACAACTTTGTAACTGCAGGCATCTTAAAAAGATAAATGTAAATGTTTGGAAAAACAAAAGGCTGACCATAACTTCTGAAGGTATACTTTCTGCACAATGGTTATTTAAAAGAGCACTGGGAGATACAAGTGATGGCTGTTTGGGTTGTTATATTCTGTTTTAATTTATATGCCTTACAGATTGTTTTAAGTAAGTAATCTAAGTAGCAAAGATAGGAACCGAAACTTTTTTAATGGAAGTTAGGAGATCCCATTTATGAGTGCTAAGTCATTTATGAGTGCTAGGCGCAGTGTATCCATACTGACCTATGTGAGATTCAAATTTCGCAGAGAAACATCAAGCGCCTCATAAACAATAAAAAGAGCTTTTAGTCATAACTTTTGCAAAAGGACCCCCTTTGAGCTCATATGTGGAGCAACAAAAGAGAGCAAATTATGCATGCGAATACAAAGATTTACATACAGTTTCAACAAAGGAGAAAAGCAACCCATTGGCCAGTTCAGATTATATAAAGTTTTGGCTTCATAACAGGTGGTTTCCTGGACTAGAAATCCCCTGATAATTTCTCCATCTTCATCATAACAATACTATGAATTTTAGCACAACAGCTACATCCCTGCCAATGTTAGCCTGACCTGACCTGGAATGTTAATCAATTTATAGCTTTGTTTTCCCCTAAAACTTCCTTACACAACTTCTTATCTTAATGTCTTACAGATGATGTCTTGGGTTATACAATCTAATGTCTCATACAGAGTTTAAATATGGTTGCACTCTTGCTTTTTACAGGAATAATGCTCATTTCTCTCACCTATATTTTAATACAACTTAATTATGCACTTGGAAAGCATAGCCCACATTTTTCCAATGAAATGTTTCCGTTTTTCTTACTTTGTTATAAAAGGGCAGTCTGTACTGATAATAATATACAAATAAATATATTAAACCCTATTAGTATTTAAATCAGACTATCCATTCAGGAAATCTAAAAATAAAACTATAATAAACTAAGTAAGACTTATCAGTGAGAATGGAAACATATACTGTATTTTCCGGTGTATAAGACGACTGGGCGTATAAAACGACCCCCTACTTTTCCTGTTAAAATATAGGGTTTGGGCTATACTCGCCGTATAAGACTACCCCTCTTCCAACGCACACCAAATAAAAATTAAAAAACATCAGATTTGATTTCAATATGGTAATTTTAATTCAAGTGCTTATGACATGCAGGTACTTAGCAGGAAAACTGTCACTTATAAACATAAGGCTGTTTGTCATCAAACATGTAAACATAAAATAGTGCAATTGGATTAAACTTTTCCTAATTCACTCTAAAGCTGAAAGGAAGGATAAGACAATAAACCCATGGGAGCTGCCATGCTGTTTGTTTTCTAAGCTGTCAACCAAACTGGAACTGATGATAGGAGGAAGATAACAAACAATAGAGAGCAAGTGCCGGGCAAGTCCCTGGCAAGTCAGCAACGCCCATCATAACTGCAAGCTATTTTTACAGGTTTTGCTGGCGTGACAGTTTCCCTTTAAAAGCCTTCAAAATCCTCCTGTTCATCATCTGATATCATAAGTACATCAATGACATCTTGTGATACATTTGTAAGGCAGTCATTATATGGAACTAATTCCGTATCAGATGGTGTGGCCTCAGCTTCGGCTTCCTCTTCATCTTGCCACAAGTAGTCGTCCTCCATACCATCTAATGAATTTGATGTGCCACACTTCTTGAAAGACTTGATTACTGTTTCTGCATCAATATCATTCCAGGCTTTTATGACAAACTTGCGCAAAACATCCAACTGTGGAGCACGCATGTTTCCTCCTTTTGTGAATGACTTTTCGCCGCTAACCATCCACTCATTCCACTGTTCTCGAATGCGATCTTTAAATGGCTTGTTTAGGCACACATCCAGTGGCTGTACCAACGATGTCAATCCTGCAGGAATAACTGCCGCATTTGTGTTTATTCTTGCAAGCCTTTGCTTGGTGTTGGGAGTTAAATGAGCCCTGAACATATCCCACACCAGTAGACTACGTTTTTGAATAAGTCCACCTGGTCACCTGCTCCATACATTATCAAGCCATAGCTTTACCCCTTCTTCATCCATCCAGCCTTTTTCATTCACATGTACAAAACAACCAACAGGGAACTTGAGTTTCGGCATTGTTTTTCTTTTAAAAATAATCATTGGTCTCAGTTTGGAACCATCAGTTGTGCATGCTAGTACCACTGTAAAACTGGACTTCTCATGTCCTGTTGTTTTAATTAAAATTGTTTTTTTACCTTTTGGATGGACAGTTTTATTTCCAATCATATCAAAATTCATTGGAGTTTCATCTATATTTCCGATACTACTTAACGCATAGCCATGTTTATTGCACTGTTGTATTACGTATCGATGGAAACTATTTACTTTGGCATCAAGATCTGCAGGTAATTTTTGTGCAATTTTCGTTTTTTGCCTCAGTACCATATTATGCCTTTCCAAGAATCTAGTACACCAGGATACAGTGGCCTTAAATCTATTGCTGTGATCTGGGTTAGATTTGGCCCACTGAAGTGCAAACAAACGTATTTTATTTCGTGTCACTACATAACCGTTTTGGCAATGCTCATTCACCATGTTTGCTACATGTTTTTCGAGTTCTGGCCAATGTGGGGTGCCTCTTCTTAATGCACACTTACCCCTTGGCATACTCTTTAATGCTTTTACATTTGCTTTCCAGTCCCAAACCATCTTTTCTGTTACTCCATATTGTCTTGCAGCAGCACAGTTATTACGTTCCATGGCAAAGTTTACAACTTTAAGTTTAAAACTGGCTTCATATTTCTTTCTTCTTGCTGGTGGAGCCATCATGGGGTCTTGATTGTTAGCCATTTGTATACTGTACTGTATGTACTGGTGCTGTACTGTATGAACCTGTTCTATTCGGAGAACAAAGCAGGACGACGTAATTAACATCAAGCTAACTTTTAATAAGGCACACCATTGACAACAGGTGGCCGACTGACAGCTGCTTAAATAGCAACCTGTCAGGCGGAGGAAAACCAATAGGAGAACTGTGTTTTTTCCCGTGAAGAGCCTGCTCGCGTCTTAGCCAATTAGAGTAGGGCGGCAACAGTGACGACTGTGGATAGGACGTAACCCTGAGGACTTAACAGAACCGATACAGTTACCTACAAGCCAGGCTGCCCATCTGTCAAGGTAACAGGGCATGTGTAGCAGCAAGAGGGCTATTTCGTACCAGGTTTTTTTCCTGTCACCCTGTCCTGTCACCCATGCAGCCTTGACGAGATCGGCACAGCTTCCCCTCAATGTTGTCGGCACTCCCGTAGCGTCATTGGTCAGCGCCGGCAACTCAGATTCGGGAAGCTGTGCCGATCTCGTCAAGGCTGCATGCTGCTGAATGCTGGACCCAGCTGGTTGCTGCGCGGAGCTTCCCCCACCATCCCAGGCATCCAGGTGGATATTACCGACGCTCCGACTTCCCCAGACCCCCAGTGATGGCGAGCCCCAGCTGTCTGGGGAAGTCGGAGCATCAGTAATATCCGCCTGGGACGGGGAAGCTCCGCGCAGCAACCAGCTGGGTCCAGCATTTAGCGGCATGCAGCCTTGACGAGAACGGCACAGCTTCCCCTCAATGTTGTCGGCGCTCCCGTAGTGTCATCGGTCAGCGCTGGCAACTCCGATTCGGGTTAGAAATCTCTAGCAATGACTAGATATGGTAGTAGCCGCTCTTACCGCTTCCATCAGTCTGTCAAGGTAGATATCATAGGCTTATACCCGGCGTATAAGACAACCCCCGACTTTTGAGAAGATTTTCCTGTGTTAAAAAGTCTTCTTATACGCCGGAAAATACGGTAAATTTAATAAATAGATAATCAGTACAATTTATTTAAAATATGTTTGTAATCACCTTAATAGTCACAACAATCAACTATGATCTGTTGGCAAAGACAGATTTCAAGTTGTTAATACTTAATAGTCTAAAGATTAACACTATAAGCATGCATTCTCAACCATGCTATAACCCAAATCCTAAAAGAAACATTGTGATGATGCTCTGGCCTTTTGTGCTTGCATTGTGAAATCACACACAACAATGTAAGGAGTTAAATCTTCATTAGAAGTATGTTTGTCCTTCTGTTACAAAATCAAGGTGTGTCAGGGGAAAAAACTGATTATGACCATAGTTGCACTTAATAACAATTGAACAGACAGCACACAAAAAGTCTCACTTTAAAATTCAGAGGTTTATTAGAATTTAGAGCATAATAAACATAAAGCACTTACATTAATCACATTGCAATGAGAGTCAATCAGATAAGCAGTCAAGGGGACGGCTTGAGACTGATTGAACACCTCCCTTTCTTCACTCTTGTCTTATATACCTTAAATCCACAAAGGCACATGACTTTCAGGATTCTGCCACTTTGCCATAGCAACAGGACAGTTGCTCATTTCTTTAGCCTAAATGTCACAACCTAACTATTTTTATATATGTGACCAACATAAGTTCCTCTTTTCCCATGATCTTAGCCTACCACATCTTGCCAGCTAAGCAGCTATCCTGCTTGCAAAGCACATTTTCAACATACACAGCACAATTTCTACATACTCTGGCACAAGTCCATCACACAGGCACCACTGACTTTTCATAAATTAATCAGTGTTGTTCTGTGTGCTGGGTTCACGACCCCCAATACCTTCACAAATACAATCATTCCTTGTTTATAATATATGATACAATATGTTAAACAAGTGTTAATATTCCATAAGTATTGCAGGTAATTTCATATTAATGCTGGACCTAGTGCAAGTTCCCTGAGATAACAGCAATCCAGGAAACTGGATCAGGGACAGCATCAGTAGTACCTAGGTAAGGGGTCCCTTTTTGCAAGCTTCCCACAGGTGAGGTGTTAAGATATTGAATGAAAGACTCAAAAGAAACATTTAAACCATCAAATCCCCCTTTCCCCATCCTGCTCAGTGTAGCAGTCCAAATTAAATGCTAGTAATCCCAGACAAATATTTTCTAATTTCTGCTGAAGCAGATCCAGTGAAGATGATCTAGTGCTTCTGGAACCCTGGAGTTCTGGGGAGCATGGTTTGAATAACACAGCTCTACAACAGGCTGGGAGTACTCTAGGATCTCTTTTAAAGGTCTTTTCTAGTTATCTGCTTTATAATTCAGATGTAGCACCTGAGAAATGAATGGGAAATTTGAAAAACAAATAAAGATAATGTACACGCATATGAATCGTTGTGGATCCATTATCCTATGATGATAATTTTTTAAAAAGTATTGAAGAATGGTATGCTGATAATGAACAGATGGTCCAATCTTGGTTGAGAAAATTACTCTCTTAAGACACTTTCCAATTATTGTATTATCATAAAGTTCAGAAAAGGAAATAATTGATTTTCTTTAAAAATCAACAAAACAAAATCCTTTATGTACATTATGCAAACTAAAACTCAATGAAATCAAACTTTTATATTTAAATGTATTGTAGTAGAATTCTATCTACAGGAGAAAAACCTGCCTTTCATCTCCAACAGGAGTTGCAGCACTGGCCTTATCATGCCCCTATCTGCGGGAAGCCTCCTTTAAGAGATGCAGCAACCTAACAGACAGTGGAATCCTTGCTCTTGCCCTCAACTGTCCCCTTTTACAAATAGTCAATATAGGTGGATGCTCCAACATCACAGACACATCCTTAAAAGCCCTTGGACAGAACTGTAGATCCCTGCACAGTGTTGATTTCTCATCAACTCAAGTAAGAGTGAAAAGCATTATTTCCGCAGTCTAGTATTTTTTTAAATTATATTATCATTTGTAGGAGTTTCCTCATTTTTCCAGTATTGTGCAAATACAATTCTTGTTGCTGTCTAAACATGCAATATTAAATACAAATTCCCTTTATTGTAATTTTCTGGCTATATACCCAACAAAAATATTTCTGGCTTTAGAACCATATGTTGTTTTATCATTTTCTCTAACCATGTATGTATTTTTGTCCAGAATTTTTTTGCTTTTGAACATGTCCACCACATACAATAGTATGAACCTGGTATCTGGGTGCATTTCCAACATTTGGCGGACATATCTTTAAATATCTTTGCTAGCCTTGCCAGTGGCAAATGCTACCTATAAAACATTACAACAGCATCTTGAAAAACATTGTAAGCAAAGAAGATAATTCATAAATAATTTCATAAGATCCTCTGGTATCAAAATTGGAATTCTAAAATCAAGAGGGATCAAATGGCTGTCTTAATAATTGGAGATACTAGACTGTTCTTTGTTCGGTTTTAATAGGCATTAGATTCTGGGTTCTCAATGTGATGTCCAAGAAAAGGAATGTGCTCCATTGACATTTTAGTTTAAGTCCGTGGAGATTTAGTGATAGGTATGATGCTGAATTTGCTTTAAACATGAGTAAAATCATGAAAGTAAAAAGCAGGCAGCTAGTGCTGTGACCCTGGAAAAGAGACAAATAACAAAAACTAGATGGTTGTCTTTGTGTAGTGTGAAAGAAGGCAGTATATAGGCACAATACATTTCACTGTTTATGGTAGTGAAATGTCTAAGGTAGGAAGAGAGCTCCATTTGTTTAGAAGAATGTAGGGATATTGTAATAAGGTCATCCCCTAACTATCAGAGACAGTTTAATGGTAGAAGTCATAGTATGATTTGTTTTATTTTCTTTATTGTTTCTATGTAACAAACCAAAGAGCTATAATGTGTAGCTTTGTTCAATCCTCTGCATTGTTTCTTAGTAATCATTGTAATAGACTCCATTTCAATTGTTTCCAAACACTTTGGTTTCTTATTAAAGTGGGCAGGTTTTTTTAAAAAAAAATTTATTGATTAAAAATATACAAGCAAACATAAATACATTAAGACAACATATAAAACAAACAAACATCGATTCAGTCTTATGACTGACTCTTAAAGCTGTCACATCGGTGGGTTATTTTTCTATTTTTCTTATCTTTCTCTATGCATATCTATATTTACATATTTATGTATAGAACATTATAATCCGCTCTTTGTTTAATTCTTTACATTTCCTATTAGGTAGTCAAAGTTATTTTTATGTTCCTATCTTTTCCTCCAGCCAGCTATACCATCTTTGCCACACTAAATAGTAATCAGTATCATCTTTCTCTTGTAGTTCCTTTGTAAGCCTATCCATTTCTGTGCATTCTGTAATTTTTGCAATTTGTTTGTTTTCTGTCGGTAATTGCTCAGATTTCCAATTTTGAGCAAAGAGTATGCGTGCTGCTGTTAGGATATGAATAATTAAGTATTTTATTTCTTTGGTATATTGTGCTGTGATTATTTCCAGTAGAAAGATTTCCGGCCTCATTTCCAACTTCTGTTTTATAATTTCTTCAATCATTTTCTTAATTTCTTGCCAATATTGTTTTGCCTTTCGGCATGACCACCAGAGATGATAGTATGTCCCCTTTTGTGATTAAAGTGGGCAGTTTTTCATACAACATGTCTATGAGGCTCGGGGTCTAATATGACTGCTATTTAAAGCAGCATGTTGTTAAAAATCTCTGAGTGTTCAAATAGATGTGTCCTTTTGAAGTTAAAGTAGATCTGCTTATCGGACCTGTAGGTCTTTATAGTTAGATTGGGCTAGGACATGGGCCACACCTGGCTTTGATATTGCATGCAATTATCCGCACTCCAAGATGGTAAGCAGAATGCAGGATAAAACTCACATTTGATTTTTGAATTCATACCTTTAAGTTAATTAAAATTAATTATTCAATTACATGTAGCTAATATAATTGGTCCCCATGTATTTAATAAGTGCCGTCTGGCAAAACTGAGTGGAGACCATCTGTCCAGTCCCATCTGGGTTGCCAAAAAGTGTCCCAACTCAATACTGGGTCTATTGCTCAGTATGTCTTTTACCAAAATTGAATGCACTGAGGTGGGGATTGTAAAATAAGTTTTATTCTGCAGAAGAAAGCACATAGGAAGATCTCCCTCAAGCCTAAGAACATCCCCCCAAAACCACTGGTGGGTTTTTTGCAGCATTTTATCACAAGCTACAGCATGCTTAATGTCACAGGGTCACAAGTTATTTTCCTGTTCTTTATGTCTAATGTCTTTACTTTATTAGTGTAAATGAAGCAAATGTATTTCCTGCTTGCAGATAGGTTAACCACAAAATTACCATAACTGTCATTTCAGCAGTACCATAGCATAGCTTCCACCCATGTACTTCCTGTTTAATAATATACTTCTTTTTTCAGCAATATGTTTTTAGTTATAATATGTGCAAAGGTTTCCTGTTTATCCCTTATGCCTTGTCCCATACTTCACTGGGGATTACAATTTAGCAAGATAAAACTGAAACTAACTGAATGTTTATTGATATTTGAATCTTCTCTACCACATGTACCTCTTTCAATCTCTTTTCATATGGCTTAGTTTCCAGTCCTGTATTCATCTTTATTGTCTGTTGCTGAACTTTTGTTGCTCAAAAATGGACAAAGTGCCTCATTTGTGATCTGATCAAAGCAGATTAATGTGGAATAATAATTTTATATGATTTGGAAAATAAAATTATGCTGATTCAGCCTAAATTGCACAGTCACATCATCTTGCTGTTCATTTTCTGTTTGCTATAAACCACAATTCCAAGATTTGTTTCTACAAGTATCATTAAGGCAGGTATTCTTCATCTCATACCAATGCATCCTATCTTTGTACTCTAAGCTTCAGACTTGTTTAAATTTCAGCTTTTTTTCCAAGCTTTTACTTACTGGTTTAAAAGATAAAAACTTTGACTTTTCTTGCTAATTAAAGAACCATTATTCTGGCCTTGTTATTTACTGTACTTCTGTTTTTAATGCAAGACACTTTGAAAACATATATAAACAAACATCAATAGATTGTATATGGATTTCCATTATTGAAAGAGAAAAAATAATATTTTGGCTTCTGTTCGATAAAAGATCCTTTTTTCCATTTAGGTCACTGATGATGGTGTAATAGCGCTTGTTAGTGGAATGTGTTCAAACAGTTTAAAGGTAACATTTGGATATGTTTAATTTAAGTTGCTATTAGTAAGTTACATAGGTGGGGTAGAGAAAATTGCCATACCACCACAAAGATATTTTTATCAACATTCAAGGGTACTTTTTAAATTGACAGCTTTTGGTGAACTCCACAGAGAAGTGTGCCAAAATTAATGTAGCTCATATCACTTTTCATACATAATGCTTATATATTACATAAGATAAAATCTTGTTTATGTAGAATCTTAAAATGAGTATTATTGGCTACTAAAAACATAGTATGTTGTTTTCCACTAGTACTATTGGGCAGTAAATATAACTTAAAAGTTGTTTTCCCGTTTTTGTCTGTGGTTGCATGTTATTCACATATGATTTCCTGTGTGCCAGGGAATGCATAAGCAAGAATAGATTTATTAAAGGCTGAGCCAAAGAATTTGGCCGATATAAGTTTAAAACACATGAAAACTGTAATATACTTATTCAGCCCCTTCAGTTTCTGTCTCTTGTTCTTCATTCTATGTTACCTTATTTTCTCCACCTTTCCTGAATGGGATATTGTGACATGTGGGATAAAGTGTTTAAAAGAGAATAGCACTCAGTTGGGACAGTGGAGAAAAAGATTCATACATTTGCATGAGCTGCAGTCTACAAGATCTCTTTTGAAATACAAATGAACTACTGCAAGAGACTAAAACATAGATAGAAACAAATCCCTACTACTGCAATCAAAGCTATTTGTAAAATCAGTTTTCCCATGCTTCCAAAATTCATCCAGCCCAAAAGTATGTTTTATCACTATTTTCTGAATCTAAAATTAAGGTAGAGGTGAGATTTTTCTCTAACTCATATGCTGCTTTCTTCATGTCATGATATACTTAATATATTACTGAAATACAGAAGAGAAGGAGACCTTTGTCACCTTTGTTTTTATTTTTGTTTTGGAAGTAATGAAGAGAGATATTACTAAGAAGAAACTGGTAAATTTGCATATGAAATTCAAATTATTCTAGAGCAATTTATCTCTTGAGAGATTAGGAACACCCATTGCTTTATGAAATTATTTGAAACATTAGTCTCTTCTATAATTTCTCTTCTAATACCCTTCTTATTGTTCCAACATATTTCACAAAACAGAAATTTTATTTAATTAGTGATAGCTACTAATGGCATTATTCTTTATCCTTAATAGGAGATTCATATGGAACATTGTGTTAATTTGACGGATATAGCTGTGGAAGCTGTCCTCACATATTGCCCTATGATATACATTCTGTTGTTTCATGGATGCCCACTCGTAACAGGTGATTTGAAATCTTGAGTAGAGTAGGTTTTCCTAGATGTTCACTGAAAACCACATCAAGTGGCATCAAAATGACACTGCATGCATTATGATATCATGAGCTGCATAATATCATCACCTGCATGACATAACTTGGCTTTGAAAGAAAACATTTCTAATTTCTTTAAACAATATATTTAAAAATGGAAGTTAGTAAAGCAGGGCAAAGCATTAAATGCCAAATATCCTTTGTATTTTAGAACTACTATTACACTATCTAAAAGCCAGAGTGAAGTCAAAACAAGAATCCTATGATTGTAAAACTGGTTTCCAAGAATAGGAAAACCCTAGTTAATCTCTTTAAAATATTGAAAGATATTAACAGACCTATACTTAAAAATATTAACAAAGTCAGATTTTCTGAGCAGTCAAAGGAAAATTTGTAAATAGCAACCCACACTAGAAGGAATAAGGGAAAGTTAAAAAAAGCATCACACAAGCTAAGATTTATTGTGTCTTTTGCATAAACTGTCTAATAATTATTTGGTGGTATGTTTAAATACTGCCATGAACAGATCAATAGAATTCTTTATTGGCCAAGTGTGATTGGACACACAAGGAATTTGTCTTTGGTGCATATGCTCTCAGTGTACATAAAAAGAAAAGATACATTTGTTAAGAATCATAAGGTACACCGCTTATGAAGTGGTGCTAATTCATTGGCAGGAGATATAATTATTAGATTTATTTATTTTACTTGAAAGTTAAAGTATGTTTTCATCGTCTGAATTCCTGCTCTGAGGAACTCCTACCATTAAGAGAGCCATAACATGCTTATAAAATATGCAGAGGATGAACACTTTGTAAAAGCCAGCAAAATATCCAGTAAATATAATAAATTAAAATGTTGAATTGGATTTTGGTTATTTATACACTGGTCTTGTAGAAAAATAGTTTTAATCGTGTTCCCTGTCATAAACATTTCCTTAACCTTAAAAATAAAAACTAAATATAATATACTTTATTTGCAGATCGTTCCCGAGAAGCACTGGAGCAGCTGGTTGGACCCAAAAAATTCAAGCAGGTTTCATGGACTGTTTATTGATTTTTGTTTGAAATCACAAGGCATTACTTCTTTCATTCCCCGCCCCCCCCGCCCCCCTCCCCGGATCATTTGAGTCTTCTGATTAATTTGTACGTTTGCTGTTGATACTGTAGTCTCAAACTGGAGAAGAGTAAACATGCTATTCATGTTTGTTTTTTTCCAAGTTAGATTGTATCAGTGTTCTGCATTTTTTCTTCATGGAAGTTTGTGAAAGATGGCTTTAGGGCTTTACTTATTTAAAAAAAAAAGCATGACACTACCAATAAGGACCAACAGTAAATAAGGGAATGCAAAAAGCAGAGAGAACACCAGTAAGCTAATGGAGCAAATATCATGGAACCATCTACTTGTGCTGCCTGCTCTGCTGTCAATTACGTGGGGACCAGTTCTATTTCTAGGCATCCATTGTAACAAGAGCCATGATTTGTTTGTATCTCAATAAAACCTTCAAGTTGTACAGTGCATGATTTTCATTTAATCCTATTAATAACCAGTCATAAAATGTGTTTGTAGAACTCAATATTGTTATTTTCAAGGCAAAAAACTAATGTGGGGCTTGGCTGATACCGCAGAATGGGATGCCATATTCCCATCTCTAATTAAGTTTTTATGTATTTGATTTGTAACCCCTTCCTTCTTCTCAATCACCTATTAAAGGCAGCTTATAGTAACATTCACTGAAGTTTTATTTTTGAAAGCGTTTGCAAAAATAAACATGTTAGTGTGTAAGCCGATGCAAGACTCTTGATTACTTTTGTTTCAGAAAACTAACATGAATACTTTTTGGAAAATATTCCACTAAGATATTATCATTGTCTTTAGTAGTAAGAAAAATATTGACCAGTATGGATTTTGACATTCTCTAGATAGATATAGTAATCTTCTACTTTTTCCCTTTATCATGCATTACTACTAATTATTGTTGAATTGGGATTTTGACATGCTTCCTAATCAAATAATGTAGCATGACTTTTAAGAATTCCCACCCAGCACTCTTTAGGGCAGTACGTGGAGTAAAGTGAGACGAAACATAGAAAATGCAACGTTTGATCAACCTTTGTGAATAGTTGTGTTGAAACAGAAAGCAGTCTTTGTGAACATATTCAGTAATTGCTTCTGTACAATAATTAGCTTAACAGAAGTCAAGCCAGAAAGATCCACTCGTTTGCAAACATGAGTAGCAACAAAGTCATGCCAGAATGGATAAGATGATATTCCATTTCAGACCAGGATGTTACATCAAATATGTGCTAGATTGGTTGACCAAACATGATAGATAAAAACCAACAATCGAAGATCAAACATTTATTCTCATAGAGGCGTGTATTATAGAATAGTATCAAAAGAAGACAATGTTCCGGAGATCAAAATATAGCAAACTGTCCCAAGGTTTCCCCCCCTTCTTAGATGGGTCATCCACTGACTACCCAGGACCAACAACTAGCTATCAGGTATAGTGCCTGAATTCAGGAGCTTCATTAGATATAAAACTGCTGTTGATAGGCCACTCTCTACAAATAAAATTTATTTTAATTCGCATAAGCAGTATTGTGTATATTTTTTCAATAATGCATTTTCAACAACAGGCAAAGTTTTTCATACTGTTGTCTCTAATATGGCTGCAAATAAAGTGTTCTAAACATATTGGAATATACATAGTGATAGAGGCTAAAATTTCAATGTATGAGAACTGGAATTCAAGAGATTCAAAGTAACATCAACTGATTTAATACTTCCAAGACTTCTGAAAAATTAAGGCTGATAATTCCAGATAATAGTTTTGATTGAACCATTGTATTCTTCCGGTGATGATTTAGGGAGAGCATATTCACTAACTTTGTGCAACATTCTCTGAATTTGGTTGGTCACAAAATAGGGTCTGCCAGGATCCCCGATCAGCAGTTCAGTCTTATCATCCTGGATGCACTTCTTCAACCATTCAGAGAGGCTGTCTGCAAGTTCTTCACTGTAAAACATGTCCCCTATGACAATAAGGTCCCACTTGCCTATATCTGTACCAATCAGGTTCTCTGTTAAGACAGGGATGGGATCTACGTTGTTCAGTTCACAGTTAAGCACCATGGCAGCAGCTGCAACTGAGGTACCAAGAAAATAAAAGATCAATGTCAACATTATTTCTCTCAAAATCCCAAATTAACAATTAACTTTGTACAATTAAAACTTTGGGTATAATGTTTTTTCTTTTTCAACTACTGGAGGAAGGGTACAGGAAAGAGCTGATAATTTTGACTTGACATTTTGATGTAATCTTGCAAAATGTAAATTTTAGGTTACATTTCCTGGAGAAAATCTGATGCAAGGTAATGTTCTAGTTCCTAGTAAAAAATATGCTTGCCACTTGCCTTCCCACTTCATTCTCATTAAATAAAATGCATTCTACATATAACACTGCTGTCTCCGATTATCATTTTTAAATGCAAGACTTCAAAATAAGACCAAATGATAGGTTTCCTATGGAGGACACCATAGTTCCATTGGTCTCAAGTATCTCCAAATGGGAGAATAAGGTATTTGAAAGCCGCCTTTATATCCGTGTTTTTCAATCTTGGTAACTTTAAGATGTGTGGGCTTCAATTTCCACAATTCCCCAACCAGCTGGGAGCTGAAATCCTTAAAAGCTGCCAAGGTTGAAAAACACTGCTTCATTCCAGAACCTGCCAGGTACAGACACCAGCATTTCTAGTACTATTTCCATATGAGAGTCAAAAAAATACATATTTGCTGAAGGAGATTTGGCGCTGCTCTCCTATTTTAAAGGCACGTATGACGTATAAAATTAAACCATCATATAGCCTGTTAGCTTGGTTTGAGATATGAATTCCATCATATTGTCTCTTTTTTCTTTTTACCCACTTCCCATTGTGATTATAATTCTATTATGTGTGAGCTTGTTGAACAAACCATAGTTTAAGAATCCTGAGTTACCATTATGTGTATATCTATGTAGACCTTTGGATTTCAAAACATGCTTGACCCTGTAGGTTTACCCTAATGAACTTAGCTTGTCCTACATTTGGTAGAAAATAGCTTACCAGGGTCAATATCATTTGCAACAACTTGTGATGCTCCACTTAGTGTAGCTGCAATAGCTGTTGCTCCACAACCACTTCCTAGATCCAGAACTTTCTTCTTCTGGACCACTTTTGGATTATCAAGAAGGTATCTGAAAATGAAGAATAGTAAAAATAAAAAAATCAATCTTGCAAAGTCTGTTACGGAATCAGCTCATTTCAAAACGCCTTAACTCAATTTGATCTGAAGTTTACATCTATCAGCAAAATGCTAAAAACTTCATCTTTTAATACCAAAGTGCTTCATCATCAACTACGTTGAAATTGTATGAGAGTGACCAAGAGAAATTATGGTTGTTACAAATTTTTATTTTTACAAACCACACATCAAGCTCAACTTCAAGAGAGTGAGCTTTTCATCCTTTGGATAGCATTGAAAATTCAGGAGCTTGATTAATGCCAAGGGACCATGAAAGCCACCTCTGGAATTCATAAGTGGAAGGATGTCTTAATATATTATAAAGATAGTGTATTAAGCCATATTTATTTTAATTATTACTTAATAAATAAATAATTGATTTGCTTCCATGAATTGTGCTACCTCAGAAACTATGCCACAAAAGCTAGGCTTACAGCCAATAAAAGCTTGAGCTGTATCAACACAACTAATTAACATAACAGGAAATACTACAGTGGTCATCTC
Source organism: Arizona elegans (assembly GCA_022577455.1). Classification (NCBI taxonomy): domain Eukaryota; kingdom Metazoa; phylum Chordata; class Lepidosauria; order Squamata; family Colubridae; genus Arizona; species Arizona elegans. Next base: position 72,832,827 of record JAKOOJ010000007.1, read on the forward strand.
AATATACCCAGGATACTGGGTGTCGTTCTGGTCAATATAATACAAGAAAGACACTGAGGAATTGGAAAGAGTGAAGACTAACAAAGATGATGAGGGGCTAAAAAACTGAATCATGTGAAAAACAGTTAAAGGAACTAAAATACATTTAATCTAAAAAAAAAAGATGGCCACGACAAGAAACAATAGTCAACTTCCGTTGTTTAAATGTCACAGAGAAAAGGGTGTGGATTTATTTTGTATAATACCCAAGAGTGGAGTGGATTTCATGGCTGAAACACAAATTGAAAGGCAACGATTTCCTAACCTTGTGAAGCTACTTAAGCCTGCTTCCTGGAGAAATGGGTACTTCCATGGTGGAAGTTTTCAAACTAAGGTTGGACAGCAATTTCACTGAGATGGTCTCAGTACCTCTATACTGGGCAGGAGGTGCAAGGTCACCTCTTTTCCAAATTCTTGATTCTCTAAGATATTCAAAACGAAAACTATTGTGGTGTGGTGCTTTACCTACAATGATCACCAGGGGCAGTATTAACTGTGTTCAGCTTGTAAATCCTAAATAAGACAAAACTGGTCACATACTGCCATCTGGTGGTCAATATAGGTAAAAGCAAAGACCAGGTGTAGAATACATATGTAAAAATAGAGAAATTGTAAAAAAAGAAAACCCTTTAAAAGGAGTTGTGGGAAACGAAAATATAGCCTATTGATCTATTAGATTGAATAAGGCCTATGTGGATGATAGCAGGCCCCAGGATAGAGACATGAACCAAAGTCTTCAGCTAGGATGATTTCATAATGTAAAAAAACTATTTGTAATTTTGCTACCATAAGCAGCTGCAATTTGTGCAATACAATTTTGCAAAATAGGCGGTTTCATTTATTTTATTTTTATTTTATTTTATTTTTGAACTTGTATACCGCCCTTCTCCCTGAGGACTCAGGGCAGTGAACAGGCAAATAAAAACATCAAATACAAATATTAAAATACAGTTAAAAATATGTATAAATTTGGCCCCATTAATTAAAACAATAAACAAAAACAAAAAAACAATTAAAAACATTTAAAAAGAGTTAGGCCAGCCCGGCTTGTTGGAAAAAGAAGGTTTTAAGGGCACGGCGGAAGGCACTGAGGTCCTGGATTCTCCTTATCTCTGGGGGCAGCTGATTCCAGAGGGTAGGTGCCCCCACAGAAAAGGCCCTCCCCCTGGGGGTCACCAGCCTACATTGTTTGGCTGATGGCACCCCGAGGAGGCCCTCTCTGTGGGAGCGCACGGGTCGATGGGAGGTCGTCAGTGGCAGCAGGCGGTCTCGAAGATAGCTAGGCCCTATGCCATGGAGCGCTTTAAAGGTGAGAACCAACACCTTGAAGCGCACCCGGAAGACCACCGGGAGCCAGTGCAGCTCGCGCAGGAGCGGTGTTACATGGGAGCGCCATGCTGCTCCCGTCACTACCCGCGCTGCTGCGTTCTGGACCAGTTGGAGCCTCCGGGTGCTCTTCAAGGGGAGCCCCATGTAGAGAGCGTTACAGTAGTCAAGGTGAGAGGTCACGAGGGCGTGAGTGACTGTGCACAAGGAATCCCGATCAAGAAAGGGCCGCAACTGGCGGATCAGGCGAACCTGATAAAAGGTCCCCCTGGTTACAGCCGTCAGATGTTCCTCCAAAGACAGCTGCGTATCCAGGAGGACGCCCAGATTGCGAGCCCTCTCTGTGGGGGCCAAAGACTCGCCCCCAATAGTCAGTGATGGAGTCAACTGACTATATCGGGATGCCGGGAACCACAGCCACTCAGTCTTGGAAGGGTTGAGCTTGACTCTGTTCCTCCCCATTCAGATCCGTACAGCCTCCAGGCACTGGGACATCACTTCAAGGGCATCGTTGGGGTGGCCTGGGGTGGAAATGTACAGCTGAGTGTCATCAGCGTACTGATGGTATCTCACCCCAAAGCCACGGATGATCTCGCCCAGCGGCTTCACATAAATGTTGAACAGGAGGGGCGAGAGGACCGACCCCTGAGGCACTCCACATATAAGAGGCCTCGAGGTCGACCTCTGCCCCCCTGCCAACACGAACTGCGACCGGTCGGAGAGAAAGGAGGAGAACCACCGTAACACGGTGCCCCCCATCCCCAACTCTTCCAACCGGTGCAGCATGATACCATGGTCGATGGTATCAAAAGCCGCTGAGAGGTCTAACAGGACCAGAACAGAGGAACAACCCCTGTCCCGAGCCCTCCAGAGATCATCGACCAACGCGACCAATGCCATTTCCGTGCTGTGCCCAGGCCTGAAACCAGACTGGAACGGATCCAGATAGGATGTTTCCTCCAGGAATTGCGGAAACTGTCGCGCGACCACACTCTCAACAACCTTCGCCAGAAAGCGAAGGTTGGAGACAGGACGATAGTTAGCCAATATTGCCGGATCCAGGGACGGCTTCTTGAGGAGAGGCCTCACCACCGCCTCTTTCAAGGCCGCGGGGAAGTGACCCTCACTCAACGAAGCGTTGATAACACCCTGGAGCCAGCCTCGTGTAACCTCCCGGGAGGCCAGTGCCAACCAGGAGGGACACGGGTCCAATAAACATGTGGCCGCACTAAGTCTCCCCAAAATCCTGTCCACATCATCGGGAGTCACAGCATCAAACTCCTCCCAGATAACATTCTCAAGACTATTCCTCGTCACCCTGCCCTGATCTACCCAGTCAGAGTCCAAGTCCCCCCGGATCTGAGTGATTTTGTCATACAGGTATTGTCCGAAATCCTCCGCCCTGCCTTCCAATGGATCCTCCCGCACTCCCAGATGGAGCAGGGAGTGGGTTACCCTGAACAGGGCTGCCGGACGATTCCCTGATGACGCAATAGAGGCGGAAAAGTAATTGAACTTTGCCGTCTTTATCGCCACTAGGTAGGTCTTAATATGCGACCTTACCAGTGTTCGGTCAGATTCAGCGCGACTGGCCCTCCAACCGCTCTCTAGGCGTCTTTTCCGGCGTTTCATCTCCCTCAGCTCCTCGGTGAACCAAGGAGCCGTAAGGGATCGACACCGGGTCAGAGGCCGCAAAGGCACGACTCGATCCAAGGCCCCACCAGCCGCCCGATCCCAGGCAGCTACTAGGTCCTCGGCCGAGTCGTGTGCCAGATCATCGGGAATTTGCCCAAGCTCCGTCTGGAACCTATCAGGATCCATCAGGCGCCTGGGGCGGACCCATCTAATTGGGTCCGCCTCCCTGCGGCGGGGTGTAGCGGTACGAAGGTTCAGACGAAGGAGTGAGTGATCTGACCATGACAAGGGTTCCATGTCTATATCCCCTATAACAAGATCACTCAACCACTGGCCAGAGACGAAAATCAAGTCTAGAGTGTGTCCCCCCCCGTGAGTGGGGCCATGAACTAACTGGGTCAGGTCCATGGCCGTCATGGAAGCCATGAACTCCCGAGCCATCCCAGACGTTTCACCAACGGATGGCAAGTTGAAATCACCCATGACCACAAGCCTGGGTGTATCAACTGCCACCGTGGCTATCACGTCGAGTAGCTCAGGCAGGGCTGCTGCCAGCGGCAGGGAGCCAGGTACGCAAGCAGCAAGCCCATCTGAACCCCAAGACCCCATCTCACGAAGAGGGATTCACATCCAGCAATCTGAGGCACAGTGATCTCCCTCGAACCAAGACCTTCTTTAATAATAACCGCCACCCCTCCGCCCCTCCCCTGGGCTCTCGGTTGATGGTATGCTCTGAAACCTGGTGGGCACATCTCGACCAGAGGGACTCCTCCCTCCGGTCCCAACCAGGTCTCCGTAATACCGGCCAGGTCTGCTCCCCCCTCCTGGATAAGATCGTGGATGAGGGGGGCCTTATTTACCACAGACCTAGCGTTGCACAGCATCAACCGCAGGCCCAGGTCCCGAGTATCTGAGCCACCTAGTATCCGAGGGGAGCTTTGGGGGCCGGGGCGCGCAATTGCTCTCAAACAGCAAGTGCGCGTCCCCAACACATGATATGGCCCCCTGCTCCCGCCATATCTGCCCCTCCCAGCCACCGTGCTGATGGTATTACCCTCATTGGGATAGCCCGCCGCCCCCTCCCCATTCCCACGTCCAGTGTCCTCCAAACCGTTACCCCGTGCCGGGCTCGGCTCTGACCTTGGTGGATTAACCCCCCCATTCCCTTTGGTCATCCTCCCGGTTCCCCTTAAAAATTTATTAAAAACCCTAATTAAAAAACCCCTTAATCCCCGCTTTGAAACATGCCACCTCTCGGGGCTCCAAAGCCCGTCCTTAAGGTAGGCCTTTGATAACATGGAGGGCCATCGCCGCGAGAGGGGGGCATCTCGCAGAGCAAGCAGGTCTGCCGAGGTATAAGCCATACATAGATGAGAGGTAGTAAGTCTGGTCAGGAGTTTGATGAATAGTCTAAGGTATTGGAGCAAGATGGACCTAAAAGCCGGTAAGCTGGACTCCACTGCCCTCTCACTGCAGTGGAAGGAGTCCCGTATCAGTTCATCGAGATTGGAGGTAAAAATCCAAGCCATCCTCTCACGATGGCTAGCCCAGATGGAAAGGGCTTAGGAAAGTTAGATGGTCTATTCCTCCGTTGGTGAAAGGCAACAACTCCCTCAGCTCCCGGATGACAATTGTCCAAACACCCTCCAGCTTGGGGCACAAGATGGAAAAGGAGCCAAACCATAGAGGCATAATGATGTTAAGCCCGAGGAAGAGAAGATATTCAAAAGGGAGGGATAACACACAGCTGGGTACAAACTGGAAGCGGGGAGCCGAAGACCAAGTCAAAGGCATGGGGGGGGAGAGATCAATCAAGGTGACCAGTTTTTTTTTGGCCGCTCTCCAGCCTCTCCGGCCCCCAGAACTTCATAAATCCCCCTGATTGTATCTCCCGCTTCCAGACTCCAGCCCCCAGGTCCGATGGTCTATTCCATGGTATAGATGGTAAGGCCAGAAACAAAGCGGCCATATCTCCCCTTCTTTACTGCTAAGCACCAGGCCGCCGCCGCCATCATCTCGCCATCGAGTCACAGCCGCCATTGCCGCCTCAGCTGCCATCGTCGACGTCGTCTGGAAACCGGCCCCTCAACACATCCCAGGACCACCGGAACAACATCCCGGGCCTGGGAGGGAAGGGCCCGCTCCATGCCGCCGCCGCCGCGTCCACAGCCGCCGCTCCGGCCTCCGCGGCCTCCGGCGCAGAAGGAGGCTGCCATCCTCCCGCAGCGCCTCCCACGTTAGCTCCACCCAGCCGCAATATTCTGGAGGGCAAAAGCCCTCAACAAGCTGGGCAGAGGCTCCACAACTGGGGCCGAGGCCGCCCCGGCCTCCGCCGCAGAAGAAAACGCACCCAGGCCGCCGTCCTCCCGCAGCGCCTCTCGCGTCGGCTCCGCCCAGCCGCAATACTCCGGAGGGTGAAAAAGCCCTCCACAGGCTGGGCAGAGGCTCCCACAACTGGGGCTGGGGCTGTAGATGGTCAAGTGGAACTAGAAGGATGAAACCGTAAGAAATAAGGAACTGAAAGTAACAGAGGGATGACATATTGTTGGGGACAATATGCTGACTCTATAAACCGCTTAGAGAGGGCTGTAAAGCACTGTGAAGCGGTATACAAATCTAAATGCTATTGCTATTTATTAGATTGATGTCCTGCACAGGAACTGCTCAATCATTCTACCTTGTCTTCACAATAACAATCCTGTGCAATAGGTTGGGCTCAGAAAGAGCAATGAGCCCAAGGATGCCAATTCAGCCTTCTGGCTTCTGGTTGAACACCTTAACCAGCAGACTACACAGGACTTTCTTTGTTTAGAAAAACATTGTACTTTCAAGTAGCACAAGAGCATGAAGCTAGCCAGCACCAATTAAAGTTTCCTAATGGTTCTGGGAATAGGGGGAAAAAAAACCCAATTATGGCATTCATAAAAGGGGTAGAAATTTAGAACCTCAGGACTGAAAAATTGAAAGAAAGAATTTGACACACTCAACCCAAGATCTTGTGACGTGACATGAGATTATCAAAATCTTTCAAGACTTTACTTTCTTTATTTGCTTCTATTTCATTCCGAGATTTGTAGGCACCAATTCTGAGATTGTCATTCTCACAATTATTGAAACAGGCATTAAGCCTAGGTATGGATGTAGCTATATTGTCTCTAAAGACTTATACTTCCAAATCCACTCCTTAACCTGGATGTATGATTTCAAAAGGGCTCAACTGCTCCAGAAGATATCATAATCCAGTACAATGATTTATGCAATAAATTCAATTTATTTGAACAATGTAACAGGTGGCCTATGAAAAGTACCTGGAAACCTCAACAGTCCACAACACTGTAGCTAATTTAATAACTAGGGGCAATGATAGATAGCATATAGTTTCTTTGTTAATCTAATACCACTGGCAACCAGTCCGTATTTGGGACACCATTCCAGTATTGATTATGACATTTAGGCTGGGTTTACATCACCTTCATCTGTATCTTAGTGTGGTATGCAAATCCAACAGGTAGTGAGTTTATTGCTCAGTTCACCTCTCTCAATTTGGATATCTTCCCAATGGGTGGACTTCAACTCACAGAATTCTCCACTCAACATGATCAGTATTGAGAACTGTTTCAGATGACAAACTGAAGGGCAATTTATTTGAAAAAATCTCATTCAGGGTATCAGTAGAACTGAGAAACAAAGTCCTATGTGACTTGAGATAAGGAACCTGTTATACATTAATACGCTTCAGGCTTTATAATAATAATAATGTTAGGGGAAACCAGGTGAGTTCTGTTTTTACTATGCTTTAGGTAAAAGTAAAGGTTCCCCTCGCACATATGTGCTAGTCATTCCCAACTCTAGGGGGCGGTGCTCGTCTCTGTTTCAAAGCTGAAGAGCCAGCACTGTCCAAAGACGTCTCCGTGGTCATGTGGCCAGCATGACTAAATGCCAAAGGTGCATGGAACTCTGTTACCTTCCCACCAAAAGTGGTCCCTATTTTTCTACTTGCATTTTTTACGTGCTTTTGAACTGCTAGGTTGGCAGAAGTTGGGATAAGTAATGGGAGCTCACCCTGATATGCGGCACTAGGGATTCGAACCACTGAACTACCGACCTTTCGATTGATAAGCTCAGAGTCTTAGCCACCAAGAACCTATACTATGCTTTAGCATGCTATTATAGCATCATTTAGCCAGCTTCCTATTAAACTGATTGCACAGAAGATAAATCTCAGTCTTCTGGTGTTTTATACCTGGATAATCCTTGGCCTCCTGGCCAGTACATTGCCCAGTAGGGCTCCCCATAGGGCCACAAAGCAGCTTTGTCATGCCAAAACCTGCAATTAGGGGTTAGAAGACGTAATCTTATTTCTGGGGTCAGGTTCCCACTGTCAATGATCTCAGTATTCTGCTCTAGAAACATTCTCAGCTCAGGATCTATATGTCTTCTTGAAGTTCCTCCACGGTAGCACCTCCAAACCAAACAGCCTCTCTGTTTCTGCTTCAAGTCTTTTCTAAGGCTGGTCCTACCACAAAAGTGTAGCAATCTTCTCCAGCCGAGGAAAACCATGTGTCCTTTTCCCTCTAGGCCAATGTCCTCCCAACTTCAATACAGATCTTTAAAAATATTTGCCTGGAGCATGTCAAGATTCTCTAATGTCAGTTTGAGAATGAAGAGATCTCACAATTCTGGCTTTCAGAAAGAATGGGCAATGTTCCTGAAAACAGAAGAACAGATTTATTTAATTTTTTGTTCCTGAAAAGAAAAGAACAGAAGTTTACTACTCAGATTGTCATAGGTTAATTACTTAAATGAGAACTAAGGCTGTGCTTTTGTATATAAATGATATTATTCTTGTTCCTGATTTATATTGTTATTCCTTATTTAACTAGCCCTCTCTGAATTGTTTTAAAAACATGGATGGAGGCTTTTGTTAAGGCCCTGTTTAGACTAAACCCTGTTTAGTCTTCTCTGAATGGCGGAATATTTTTGAACTTTGAATCTCTTCCTTGCAAAACCTATATTCCCATCACTGACTTTGTTATGAATAGCGTAAATTAAATTTTGGTCTCACGTCTTCCTGATTATTACAGATAGAAACGTTTGCCTAGTTTTCCACCAGCAGGTTCTCTTTCCATTATAAATCCACTACAGATAATTTATGTCTTTCAGTGGTGGGTTTCAATTTTTTTTACTACCGGTTCTGTGGGTGTGGCTTGGTGGGCGTGGCAGGGGAAGGATACTGTAAAATCTCCATTCCCTCCCCAATTCAGGGGAAGGTTACTGCAAAATCCCCATTTCCTCCCGATCAGCTGGAACTCGGGAGGCAGAGAATAGATGGGGGCGGGGCCAGCCAGAATCTTTACTACCGGTTCTCCGAACTACTCAAAATTTCCGCTACCGGTTCTCCAGAACTGGTCTGAACCTGCTGAAACCCACCTCTGATGTCTTTGTTGTATGTAACTTGCAAATGCTTTATTTGGGTCAAAATCAAGAATTGGGAGTGTGGCTCAAAGACCACATGAAAATCTTGTTGAAAGGGAGCATGGAGAAAGTAAACATCAAATAAAAAATGTGCATTTCTAGAACACAAAAAAGGCGGCTTTTTTTTTTTTTAAATCCCATTCAGTTCATTTTTAGTTCTTTACTTCCATCTCCTCCCTTAGGGCTTTCTTATTTTAGAACATAAAAATCTTCTTCCAAACAAGCTTGATGCTTAACAGCTACATGGACATATTCATGTCATTCTCTTGGCAGCAAAATGGAATTCTAACGGTCCCGCCCCCCCCCCCCGCCAACATCCTAGTTTAATTTATAACTTCGAGATTTCCTGGTGATCCAAGAACTGGAAGAGATCAACTAGATGCAGTGATGCTGGTTTTACCTGGAGAGGAGAAATTACATGTATCTCTTTCTTTTCCTTTAGGTGCATAGTCTGTATCAGGGATCTCCAACCTTGGCAACTTTACAACTTGTGGACTTCAACTCCAGTGGTGAAATGTAAAATTTGTTACTACCGGTTCTGTGGGCATGGCTTGGTGGGGGTGGGGGTGTAATGTGACTGAGTGGGCGTGGCCAACTTGTTTTTTTTTAACTTTTAAAACCATTTTTTCTACAACCTCTTCGGCTGAAGCGGTTGTAAAAAAATGCTTTTAAAAGCCTGACGATCAGGCAACTCAGCTAGGATCGTCAGAGGCTTTTAAAAGCATTTTTTCTAGAGGTTGTAGAAAAAATGCTTTTAAAAGCCTCTGACGATCCCAGCTGAGCCGTATGATAATCAGAGGCTTTTTTTTTTACTTTTAAAAGCATTTTTTCATCCAAAGAGGTTGTAGAAAAAATGCTTTAAAAAAAAAGCCTCTGATGATTGCGCGGCTCAACAGGGCATGGCGGGGGGGGGGCAAGGATTTTTACTACTGGTTCTCCGAACCATCCACCTCCCTCGCTACCGGATCGGGCGATCCGGTCCAAACCAGGAGGATTTCACCCGTTCAACTCCTAGAATTCCTCAGCAGCGAATTCTGGGAGTTGAAGTCCACAAATCATAAAGTTGCCAAGATTGGAGACCTCTAGTCTATAAAACACTATATTCCCGTTTAATTAATTAAATATTCACCTTTACAGCTAACATATCCAAATACACCTACCTTCTCCTATTTTCCCCAAAACAACAACTCTGTGAGGTAATTTGGGCTTTAGAGAATGGCTCCAAGTCACCCAGGTGACTTTCACGGCTGAGGAGGAACTTGAACTCACAGTCTCCCTGTGCCTGGTGCCTTAACCACTAGACCAAACTAGCTGGTAATGATTGAAAATGTAGTATTAAGCAAGTATTTATTTTAGACATGAGTTAAATCCTTTCTGTTCTATTCTGTTATTCTTGTTAACTCTATTTTATCCTGTCCGTGGAATGAAACAAGGTATAGAATGGGGTGATCTTTCTCATCTTCAATACACAAAATTAAAAAAATATATATTCCTTAACCTTGGGTGATCTTATCTTCGGCAACAGGAGGTAAAGCACTCCAAGGAAAAGATCAGATAAACTTACCCTCCTTTCCTTTGGCAAAAATCAAGTGAGACAAAGTTATCTGTGTGATCCAGATGTGATTAATTATGGAGTCTACATACACTGGTTGGAAACCTCCATGAGGTGGAACATCATTACACATATAATTGGAAATATGAGAGGGTTTGCTCCCCAACGTATCTTTGGGATTTTCTGACTGGCAGAAAGGACATAAAGTTGTTTTTTTTTTAATTTTTATCCTATTCATTAGTGCACTGTTTCTTAACCTTGGCAACTTGAAGCAGCGTGGACTTCAATTCCCAGAATTCCCCAACCAGCAAGAAGAGGATGACTAGCAGCAAAGTGGCTAGACTCGGGGACAGTGGCACCATTAGGAAACTATTATGAATAGATCTTCATGGAGAAAATCTATCTATGTCAGAGGTGTCAAATTGGCGGCCCGCAGTCCAGATGCATCACATGTTGGCCACGCCCATGCCCAGTTTAGTGAAGGGGGGGAGTCACAATACGTCACGTGACACCACTATGATGACACGAGTTTGACACCCCTGATCTATGTTCTTGCTAGGCATCAAAAATGATGTCATTTCCTGAGAACAACTGATGGAGTTTTGCAAAAGCTTTATTCTGCACAGAAGGAAGGACCTCAGAGGGATCATTCCCACTAGGCCTGTGCAAAGGCCACTCCCAACAGTACAGGTAGTCCTCAACTTACAATCACAATTGAGCCCAAAATTTATGCTGTTAAGTGAATTTGTCCTATTTTACAACTTTTCTTGCCACATTTGTTAAGTGGATCAGTACTGTTGTTAAATTAGTAACATGGTGGTTAAGCGAATCTGGGTTCTCCATTGACTTAGCTTGTCAGAAGGTCGCAAAATGACTCCTGAACACTGCAACCGTCATAAATAGGAGTCAGTTGCCAAGCACCTGAATGTAAATCACGTGACCATGGGGATTGCTGCAACGGTCATAAATGTGAAAAGTCACTATTTTCAGTGCTGTTGTAACTTTGAACGGTCACTAAATGAAGTGTTATAAATCAAGGACTACCTATAGTTTTTATAGGTACTTCTCCATAAGCTCACCTTAAGCCAGCTCCTCTCAGATCATCTTATGATCTTATCAAGGTTTATTAATACTGCTTACCTTGCATTTGCAATGTCTAGCAATCATCAGCACATTTGCCCCTCATTTCCAGTAACAAGTAGCAGAGCAGTCCCTTCCCCTTTAAGTTCATCTTTTCACACAATGTAGCATTACTTTTATGTATTCAGCAAAAATATTCATATTTTAGCACAATCATCTAGTTCAAAATGTATTTTAAGCACAGATTGAGGATCATGATAGCACTGGAGACGTTACCTAATTTGGGTAATGAAACATCTGCAAGTAAATAAGCAAGCTTGGTAGTACAGTGGTCTAAAGCACCCTGTTATTAATTGCAGCTGCCTGCAATTACTGCAGGTTCGAATCTCGCCAGGCTCAAGGTTGACTCAGCCTTCCATCCTTTCTAAGGTAGGTAAATTGAGGACCCAGTTGTGGGGGCAATAAGCTGACTTTGTATAAATATACAAAAGGATGAAGGCTATTGCTTAGCACATTGTAAGCCGCCCTGAGTCTCCGGAGAAGGGCGGCATATAAATCAAATTAAAAAAAAAAAAAGCTCAGAGAGCACCAAGAACCCCTCATGTCAACCCTGAGCTACGAATATTCTCCTTTATTAACTCCCCAGATTTCCTGTTCATGCCTTGTCTCATGTCTACACTTGGGGTTCTGTTTCAGCAAGCATTTGCTAGGGATTTAGCTAGCGAAATTGTTTCTATTCCTCTCTATGCATGAACAATTAGCTAACTTCAATGCCTTAATGGTTATGTACCCAGATAAAGGCCAAAGAAGCCAAAGTTAGAAGAGGGTCCTAGAATATAGAGATTTCTGACCTTTCCTTCAGATCTTCCATCAATAAGCATTCCTCACAGTGATGGATGTACAAGCACACAAGCCGAACTCTCTTCTACATTCATGGTTTCCATTCCATTCCATAACTCACCAAACACAGCCACCATCAGAAGGAAGTAGGGCTAAATTATACATTGTACCCAGCTGGAAATATGAATTAGCTTCTCAAGCTTCTGTACAAGACTTTTGTTTCTTTGGGTTGAAGCAGCTGTCTCTCAGGAAAAACCAGAATGAGGACAAAACAAGAGATTAACTCATTATGTCCCACTTATATTGAATTCAAACGCTGTTTTTCTGTATTCCGTTATAAAACGCTTAAGAGTTGTTTATAGACCATCCTGTGGATTAAATTCACATGTAAAATGCAAAGCGTCAGTACATTAGGCCAATAATTTCTAATCCCTCCCTAGTCACTTCCAGCTTCCTTTCTCTTGTCAAGAGGGAAAATATTTGACGAAAAAAATGCGTCTTTAAAAAAGATAAAGATGTATAAAACTATGGATATAATATGGAAAATTTGTAGTGAGCTAATGTAAGTAGAAATTTAGTTGAAGTTTTCTTTTCTTTTTCCTTTTTTTTTTGGTTGGATTACTGTAATTACTGTTAACATAGTACAGTTATAGTTATTAGCTTGTATGTTAAGATTTACCATTGATTTCTCTCTGGCTCTGCTTTATTTGCATTGTTATCCTGACATGGCACTGTCTTTTCAATAAAATATTTTTTTAAAAAAAATATATATGGTAATTCGAAGACTAAGGGGGGCAAAAATCAGCCTGGAGCCGCACTGAATACAAATGTGGTTTCTTCCTTTATGCTTTATAAATATATTCAAATGATTTGGGGAAAAGGGGGAGAGGGAGGTTACACTAACAATGCGACACCTCCCACACACACACTCACCCCAAACAATCCCAATTCTCGTTAATTTGGAGTTATAAAATATGAAGGTAAAATTGACCTGGCTTGATTCTGAGATTGGTTAAACGTTGCAGCTGTCGGAAAAGATCCGGGCTTCTCCCTCGTTTTGTGAATCAGATCTGGATGTTTCTCGACCCCAGGAACTTTAAGACGTGTGGACTTCAACTCCCAGAATTCTCCAGCCAGCATATTCGTTCATTTGGCTGGCTAGGGAACTTTGGGAGTTGAAGTCCTAATTTCTTACACTTGGCTGGTGACGAAGAGAAACCGGAGGCCGGTTCTCCATTTAAGGAGCCGCCTTCCGCGGACATGCCGACAAAGCGATTGGAAGCCCCGCCGCTGCAATCCCGACGGCGCCTTGCTTTTCAAAAGGCCTCGGGTTCAATTGGGAACCGGAAGGGTTAGGTTTGTAGTGTGGCTCTTTTACAACCTGTGGACTTCAACTCCCAGAATTCCTGAGACAACTTGGCTGTCTCAGGAATTCTGGGAGTTGAAGTCCACAGGTTGTAAAAGAGCCACATTTGCCCACCTTTTTATAAGTAGTCCCCCCCACCCCCCACCCCCCACCCCCGGGTTCCCTGCAGGATTGGGATTATGAATGTGTAGAGATTCTCAGTCATCCAGGTCATGGTTGTCCCAAAGGTGCTTTTTCAGGAGGCAGCTGGACTTTCTCGTTTTTTTTCTTTTGAAGACGTTTCGCTTCTCATCCAAGAAGCTTCTTCAGTTCCCCACTATCCTGTCAGAGCTGAAGAAGCTTCTTGGAGGAGAAGCGAAACGTCTTCAAAAGAAAAAAATGAGAAAGTCCAGTTGCCGCCTGAAAAAGCACCTTTGGGATTGGGATGATAGCTCCCATCGTTCTCAGCCAGCCGTTTATTGGGCGTGCTGGTTGAAGAAGCCTGGGCCAATGTTAGGTGGCAAGCGCTGCAATCTTCTCAATCTTGGGAAAGATTCGAGTTTATTCTAGTTTTCACAGTGGTGCTTCAAAGTTTATGCACTGTTTGAATTTTCAGTGCACAGTGCACAGGCACTTTTCCCCACATAGAAATGCGTGGGTTTAAACTGGAAAAACGAAAGGATACCTATAGATGAAAATGTAATAAAGAAAATATTTAGTGGGATTCAAATCTTGTTGCTACTGGTTTGCACGTGCGCACTTACACACATGCAACACTTCTGCAGATGCACAGAAGCTTCTGCGCATGCGTAGAGACGTCCAGACAGGTGGGCGGAGCCTCCCACCACTGCCGCTAGCGGTTCACCCAATCCAGGGCGAACCAATAGCAACCCACCACTGCTGGGCCGAAATGGACAGCTTAACGATGAAAATTAAGGATAAAGAGACAGAGTATTAGTTAACATGGGGCTTATTTTATAAATGGTTAGAAAACAGAAGCAGAAGTTAGTAAATTTATAATTAAGGATGATTAATAAAATAGAGGTAAATGTATATATAGATATATATAAACATAACACTAGAAGCAATATTATTATTGGATTATATTTGATTACAGATTAAATTGTATAGAGCGACCAGAAGTGAATATTATATTGTATATATTATGAGTACAATGGCTATAATTATGGTGTATAATATTATGTGTATTCAAAAGAGAGTTGATATGGACAGTACACTGTTGTTGCAGAAATGGAAACATGATGTACAATAAAGGAGAACGTATAATAAAAAATTATATATATATATATATATATATATATATATATATATATATATATAAATGTGGGTTTGGATCATTTTGTTATCAAGTCAATGAACGAGTGTGATGTTTTTGATTCATTTATTTAATTGGGTTTTCTCTCGCTTAGGACTTTGGGGGAGAGCAGATGTTTCAGGCCACAATTACGCAAAAATATTGAAAATTTAAAAAGAGTTCACAAACTTTTAAGCACCCTCTGTACCCTACGCTGGCTTCATAACAGCTGCTACCCTGTGGTTTATTCAATTGCTCAGTCAATAAACAAGTCAAATTGGCAGGATTCATGCAATAAATTAAACCATGATCCTTACTTTGCAATCCCCCTTGGCTGGGCTCGCTGACGGTGCTGGGCTAAAGACTTATCAACAAGCAATGACATCCTTGTTTGAATCCTCCATAGCTACATTGTACAAAGTAGCTGGGGTGATTATGATTGGGTGATCAAAATTTGGACTCTTGGCAACTGATGTACTTATGATGGCCGCAGGGTCATATGATCCCTTTTTGCAACCTTCTGACGAGCAAAGTCAATGAGGAACCCAGATTCGCTTAACAATTGTATTACTAATTTAACAATTGCAGTAATTCACTTAACTGGGACAAGAAAGGTTGTAAAATGGAGTAGAATTCACTTAACTGTCTTGCTTAGCAATGGAAATGTTAAGCTCAATTGTGATTGTAAATCAAGGACTACCTGTACTGATAAACCTACACCACTTCAGTAAGTATTCTACCAAAATACACTAATTCATCTACTCACTATACTTGTAATTTATACAGTATATAATTTACAATTGTTCAATCCGTTTTTCCTTATCAAATACACATCATCTTCACATATATTTGAATATTTTTTGTATATCTTCACATACAAACCTATATTTCAAGAGGAATATAATACAATATATAGTATTATCAGTAGAAACACAAAAATCAGTTGATGGCTCTTGTTGGACGTGGGAGTTTAACAGGATCAGATCTAGTTAGTAGTTGGACTGAAAATAATCAGAAAATCTAGGGTCTATAATGTAGACTTGGAAGTCAGACTTGTGACCACACTGTCAGTAGACTTCACAGTGGTAGGATTCAAAAATTTTTACTACCGGTTCTGTGGGCGTGGCTTGGTGGGCATGATAGAGGAAGGTTACTGTAAAATCCCCATTTCCTCCTGATCAGCTGGGACTCTGGAGGCAGAGAATAGTTAGGGGCGGGGCCAGTCAGAGGTGGTATTTATGGGTTCTCCGAACTACTCAAAATTTCCACTACTGGTTCTCCAGAACTGGTCAGGACCTGCTGAATACCACTTCTGGTCTTAGAAATTGGCAATAGTGAACCATTTCTATCCTGCAGCCAGGAAAGCTACATAGATGATGTGGTTGCAAGGACCCAATGGCCACTGTAAGCTATTTGCCTTTGCAGGGTCAAAAAGAGCGAATGAATGGGAGTCAACTCATATTCCCATGAGTGAACAACACCCCCGCCCCCGAAGAATGAAATATTTTGGGAAATATTTAAAAAAGGCAGAATATTATATTGTATTTCCCTAAAGGAGAAATGGAGAAACGTGTTTTTAGAGGCAGAAAGCAGCCCCCAGTCTTTCTTAATAGCCCACAGCAGATGCCATCACTTAATATGTTTAATATGTTTTTAATTGTTTTTTTAAATTTTATATTAAATTTTTATATTTAAATTTTATATTTAAATTTATATTAAATTTTAAATTTTATATTGTATGTGTTTTATCTTTGGCTGTTCACCGCCCTGAGTCCTTCGGGAGAAGGGCGGTATATAAATCCAAACTAAACTAAACTTAAGGAAAGAACGAGCTTATTGAAAGAGGAAGCCAACTATCTAGATGGCTCCATTCATAAGCAAAGCAAATACTGCCTTGAGGCAGAAGTCTATTCAAGACAGGGTATTTTGAAACCGTTTACAGCAATTTCGACAGCTAACAAACGCAGAATGATAGGATTAGAGCAAGCAGCCCCTCACCCCCAAAAAAATCTAACATAGGACATAGCCATCGGCCACAATAAGAATTACCCACCACAATTCAGCAAAAGATACAAGCTCCTTCATTGCACAACCCCGAAAACAGTTCAAACTTCAAAGTCACAGAAACCTATAAAGATCCATCCACTCATTCAACCATTTGGTCACCTGCCCCAGAACTGCAAACCCTAATGGTTCTGCTTCATTAATAAACAGAATCTTTCTTTTCAATCAAGCTTCCATGTTATTTCCAGTGTCTTTCTCCCAGCTTGGAACTGAACCAGATGGATTTTTCTTCCAACACCCATTATACAGATAAAGAACAGTGAGATTGAGAGACAATGATTAATGGAAGGGTAGCCATGAATTATTACATTTTAAATTTTGATACTGTTAAAAAAAAACACAACTTAGAATCCTTAATGAGTTACTGAAAATTACCCGAAATCATCTATCCCATCAATAAAGCCTGTCTACTACTACCCAAGCATGTTGTAACAATTATATCCTCACTGAGGCCAGGAAAACCTGAATTCACATCTCCAATTGTGAAGTTTTATTAGATGGTCTTGGGGCTGTAGCTCTTCCTTAGGCCAATCCATTTCCCAAGACTATTGTGAAAATAAAAAGGATTTAGGGAAACATTAAACATGCTGAATTTTGGGTGGGGAGAGATAGTTAAAGACAAAAGGTGATCATTTACCTAATTTGAGTCTGTCTGTCTGATCTATGGATTCAACTAGCCATTCTTATATAAAGATGACTATGACTTCTAGTAATAGGGGGGTCTTAGATCTAATATAAAAGGTTCCCCTGGCACATATGTGCTAGTCGTTCCCGACTCTAGGAGGCGGTGCTCATCTCTGTTTCAAAGCCGAAGAGCCAGCGCTGTCCAAAGCCGTCTCCATGGTCATGTGGCCGGCATGACTAAACGCCAAAGGCGCACGGAACGCTGTTACCTTCCCACCAAAGGTGGTCCCTATTTTTCTACTTGCATTTTTTACGTGTTTTTGAACTGCTAGGTTGGCATATAGATCTAATATAGCCATGGTGTAATGCACAAAAACAAGCAAAGAGAAAGCAACACGAATCCTAACCTGTATGAAAAGTCTTGTTCCTAGTTTATATAATGAGTTGTCCATCACCAAGGTAACTGGCAACCTATGTTCTGGAACTTTCTTCTGTGACGGCTGTTCAGAGGGAGAATTTAATTTTTTAAAAAAAATTTAGCACGTTGTGCCCGGGTTCACCAATTGTGCTCTTCGGCTTGTTTTACAAGTAGTTCTCCACTTACTACAGTTCACTCAGTGACCATTTGAAGTTACAACGGCATTGAAAAAAGTGACTTATGATCATTTTTCACACTTACGACCATTGCAGCATCCCCATGGTTATGTGATTTACATTTGGATGCTTGACAACTGGTTCATATCTATGACGGTTGCTGTGTCCCGGGCTCATGTGATCATCTTTTGCAACCTTCTAACAACGGGGAATCCAGATTCACTTAACAGCTGTGTTACGGATTTAACAATTGCGGTGGTTCATTTAACAAATGTGGCAAGTAAAATCGTAAAATGGGGCAAAGCTCACTAAACAAATTTTTCACTTAGCCACATACTGTATTTTTCGGAGTATAAGACGCACCTTTTTCCCCCCTAAAAGGAGGTGAAAATTTAGGTGCATCTTATACACTGAATGTAGCCCCGCCCACCCACTGGCCTCCACCTTTTGGCCTCTGCCTCCCAGCAGTTACCTCCTTGCAAGCAAACAGCAAGAAAAAACAGCTCCTTTCAGCTTCAGCCCAGCCTAATTAGCACAAGTTGATTGGATCCGCCTCCCGACTCTCGGCTGATTTGCTCTCAGCTGTTTTGCACAGGGCTCTGCTGCTTGCTGCAAAGAGGTAAATTGCTGGAGCAGATTTTTTTTTTCCTTGTGCTAATCAAGCTATGCTGAAAACGAAAATGAAAGTAAAGCAGTCTGTTTGCTGTTTGCTGCAAGGAGGTAAAATTGCTCAGAGGCAGAGGCAGATTTCTTTTTCTTCTTTTCCTCACCAAAAAAGGTAGGGGCGTCTTATACTCCAGTGCGTCTTATACTCCGAAAAATACGGTAAATTCTGGACTGAGTTGTGGTCATAATTTGAGGACTACCTGTAATTACATTCACACAACATGCTAAAACATAAACTATGGTTAACAAACTGCAGGTGGCCCTTGCTTAATGACCTTGTGTTTAGCAACTATTCAAAATTATGATGGCGTTTCAAAAAGTGGCTTACAGCGGGCCTTTGCCCTTGCAAGTATCACTGTGGCCGTGTGATCACAATTCAGTTGTTGTCAATTGTTGCGTTAGAATGATTGCAGTATGCCATGGTCACATGATTGTCATTTGTAGCCTTCCAAGTTTATCTCCAACAAGCAAAGTCAATGGAGAAGCCTGCAGGAGGTTGCAAGACATGGTCACGTGATGTCTGACTTAATGATTGTGTGATTCACTTAATGAATGCAACTGGGACCGCTGTGTGGTCACATGACTGCTTTGCTTAGGGATGGAGTCCCAATTAGAATTGTTAAGTGAGGATTACTTGTATAAGGATTAGATCGGGGTCACCAACCTTTCGGACCTCAGGGACCACAAAATTCATAATTTGAAATCCTGAGGATCATTAATATGAATTTTTTAAAAAGATAAATAATATTTAGTGCAATATAAAAATGCAAATAATTTTTCTGCGGACCACCAGTGGTCCACGGTCACTGGTTGGTGACCGCTGGATTGGATTATGCTAACCACATCATGGTTTATCTTGGACTCTGCAAGTACAGACAGTCCCCAATTTAAGACCACAATTCAGCCTAAAATTTATGTTGTTAAGTGAGAGATTTGTTAAGTGGGTTTGCTCCATTTTACGACTTTTCTCGTCTCATTCGTTAGGTGAATCACCACAGTTCTTAAATTAGCAACACAGTTGTTAAGTGAATCTGGACTCCCCATTAACTTTGCTTGTCAGAAGGACGAAAAAGGAGTTCACATCACCCCAGGACACTGCAAACTGTCATAAACGTGAGTCAGTTGTCAATCATCTGAATGTATGTCATGTGACCATGGGGAGGCGGCAGAGGTCAAGTGTGTAAAACGGTCATAAAGTCACTTTTTTCAGTGCCATTGTAACTTTGAACGGTCACTAAATGAACTGTTGTAAATCGAGGACTACCCCTAATTAAGCACCTTATGACTTGTCAGAATATACATTTAAAATATAATAGAGGCATTTTAGTTGTTGTGGGAAGAGAGTCACCATAGTTTAGGACAGCGTTTCTCAATCTCAAATGGTTATTAATATACATGGAGCTCAATTCCCAGGATTCTCTAGCCTGCATGCTGGGTACAGTCCATACCAGTGGTGCTATTCAGCTGGTTCTATCCGGTTCGGACGAAACTGGTAGCGGTAGCTGCGGGAGGCTCCACCCACCTGCCTGGACGTCATCACATCCTGTTTTTGATGCTCTGTGCATGTGCAGAAGGTCGCGTTCCCATTTGCGAACCGGTAGCAAAGGTAAGTAAGTACCACCCCTGGTCCATACATCTTAAAGTTGCTGAGGTTGGCGAACATTGATATAGGATAACCAAAAATCAGAGACTAATAGCACCTTTCCAACAAACTTTAATAAAAGGCATAACTTCTGTGTGCTGCAATTCATCATAAAAGTTGATACTAGACTCATCCTGATTTCTGACATTTTTTTAAAAAACACCATTTTGAAAGTTTTCAAAACTTTTTTTAGGTGCTTCTCTCAGTATAGAACTTCAGTTAGGTTTCTTTAATTGCTGAAGTAACAAGGACATCTAGTGATCATAGATATTAATACAGTGTAATTCAAATTCTTAATTACGTAGTTGTGGGGATTTTTACCAGGATTATATCAGAGGTTCTCTAACAAAGGAATAAATAAATGTTAACATTTCTACCACCAAAAAGTCATAGAAAGGTATAGAAAGGATGAATGTATGTATAGACATTTTGGCTGAAATTGATTAACAGCAGAAGAGGAAAACAGCAAAAGTTCATTGTATAATTGCAATTAGTGAAATTTTTTGTTTTTATTCAAGTACGTTAATAAAGATTTATATCTTTATTTTTTCTGCGAATGACATATATTGTGCAACTATTATTCTGCCAAAATAATTACAGTTTCTGTGTGACTTCAATAACAGGACGGTGCTGTTAAAAAAATGTTGTAAATCATTCATCAAAAATGGCCACAGGTAGATCTGTAGATTCATCTATTCCACCTTTCCTTCTTGCAATAGGTATCTAAGACAGCACTCAATAAAAGAACGTGAAAACACAAATCATTTTTTTTAATAAAAAAACCCCCCATATTTATGACTGGTGAAATTATGTGGAATGTCTACGTTCCTGTCCTTAGATCAAGGATGGGGAACCTGTTGTCCTTCAGAAGTTTCTTAACTATCAGCATGATTCAGGGTGCAAAATGCTGAGAGGCTGGGCTGTTTTGACTCTGATAACTTTTGTTACAACTCTGACACATTTTCCTTTCCATTCTAACTGGAAATCAATCTTTTTATCTTTTATTTTGTAAAGTGGGGCAACAAGATTGAAATGGCTGTCTGAAAGTTGAGAGGTTGGAACTTTACAATTGAAATGTGTGCTGATAAAAATCCTTCCATTGAGGACCAGTCAAAAAGTGGGCTGTGAAAATATCTACAGACCCCTCACATCCTGGACATAAATTGTTTCAACTTCTACCCTCAAAACGACACTATACACACCAGAACAATTAGACACAAGGACAGTTTTTTCCCGAATGCCAACACTCTGCTTAACAACTAATTCCCACAACGCTGTCAAATAATTTACTAAGACGGTATTACTATTATCCTTCTCTTCCTTACTAGTATCTATCTCTTCCCACTTATTACTATAACCTTGTTGCTTGTATCTTTCAATTTATATTGTTTTTATTTGTTTCCTAGTACGATTTGATAGCTTATTAGTAACCTTGACTATCACTAAGTGTTGTATCTTTTTATTCTCGATGAATGTATTTTGTTCTCCTTATGTACACTGAGAGCATATTCTATTCTATTCCATTCCATTCCATTCCATTCCATTCCATTCCATTCCATTCCATTCTATTCTATTCTATTCTATTCTAAAGATACCCCCTTCATACACATGCGAGCTGCATCCACTACCCAACCTCTGAGAATTTCCCCCCACCTCCCATCTGAACTATTTAACATGTCCATGTGAAAAAGACATTCTTTTCACAGAAAGCTAAATTGACCCTGAGTGGAGACAAGAAGGAGACTCAATCAGGAACACATGGTCCTGGAAACCAAATTGTTTCTGTTCACTGACCACAATTCAGAGATAAGTGGGGCTAGCATGCTGACCTAGAAGGAAGGAATGCATAATAATAAGGTCACCCAAATAGATATATCAAAAACATTGCAATGTCATGCTGTAATGTCTGCTTGTCTCTTGCTTTTTTGTCTTGCCTTTAGCAATGTGGTAGATGAAGGGTACATAAGCTCTGGTTCTGCCTTTGCTCAGGCTGCTTGACAAAGTGTCAAGGCTTTGCTGGGAGCACAGTATATATACCCTATGCATATTAATACAAATAGCAATAGCACTTAAATTTATATACTGCTTCACTGTGCTTTACAGCCCTCTCTAAGCGTTTTACAGAGTCAGCTATTGCCCCCAACAATCTGGGACCTCATTTAACCCACCTCGGAAGGATGAAAGGCTAAGTCAACCTTGAGCCTGGTGAGATTCAATCTGCCAAATTGCAGGCAGCTGGCAGTCAGCAGAAGTAGCCTGCAGTACTGCACTCTAACCACTGCGCCACCGCAGCTCTAAATACAGATATTAGTGTACGGGTAATCCTCGACTAACAACCACAATTGAGTCCAACATTTCCGTTCCTAAGCAAGGTATGAAGTGAATTTTGCCCCATTTTATGACAATTTTTTTTTGCCACAGCTGTTAAGCAAATTGATGCTGCTGTTAAGTGAGTCATGTGGTCATTAAGTGAATCTACTCTCCCCCATTGACTTTGCTTGTCAGAAACCGGCTGGGAAGGTTAAAATGGTGATCACCAGTGCTAGGATTCAAATTTTTTTACTACCAGTTCTATGGGGGTGGCTTGGTGGTTGTGGCATGGCTTGGTGAGCATGGCTTGGTGGGTGTGGCAGGGGAAGGATACTGTAAAATCTCCGTTCCCTCCCCACTCCAGGGGAAGGTTACTGCAAAATCCCCATTTCCTACTGATCAGCTGGGACTTGGGAGGCTGAGAATAGATGAGGGCAGGGCCAGTCAGAGGTGGTATTTACCGGTTCTCCAAACCACTCAAAATTTCCGCTACCGGTTCTCCAGAACTGATCAGAACCTGATGAAACCCACCTCTGGTGATCACATAATCCCAGGACAACGCAGCCATCATAAATACATGCCAGTTGCCAAGAGCCTGAATTTTATTCACGTGACCAAGGAGAAATGCTGCAACGATCTTAAGTGTAAAAACCAGTCAAAAGCAGGGGTGAAATCTAAAATTTGTTATTACCGGTTCTGTGGGTGTGGCTTGTGTGGGGAGGGGTAATGTGACTGGGTAGGCATGGCCAACTTTTTTTTTTTTTTACTTTTAAAAGCATTTTTTCTGCAACCTTAAGAGGTTGAAGAAAAAAATGCTTTTAGAAGCCTCTGATGATCAGGCAATTCAGCTGGGATCGTTAGAGGCTTTTAAAGGCATGTTTTTTGCAACCTCTTCGGCCGAAGAGGTTGTAGAAAAAATGCTTTTAAAAGTAAATTTAAAAAAATCCTCTGATGATCATGTGGCTCAGCTGGGCATGGAGGGGGGGGCGCGCAGGGATTTTTGCTACCGGTTCTCCGAACCACCCGCCACCATCACTACCAGATCGGGTGATCTTGTCCGAACCGGGAGCATTTCACCCCTCGTCAGAAGTCACTTTTTTCAAAGCCATTGTAACTTCAAATGGTCACTAAATGAATGATTGGAAGTCGAAGATTGCCTGTATGTCTATCTTCAAAGGGATTTGGTTGCTTTAAGTGAGCCAGGGTTAAGCCACAGCGTGTTACTCTTTCCATTGTCCATGCTGGTTGGAAAACTGCAAGATAGGAATTGTGCAACATCCGAACAGTTTTTCTACTCTGGCTAGAGCATCAGTTAAGATTATAGTTCTCTACTTGTGCGACTGTGTTCCTTTTCACTGGAGCTTTCTCCTTAGGTTCGTTGGGTAGATAGGCACCAGTACATATTGGTGCGGGGCCCTTGGTGCTCTCTGAGCTTACTTGTTTTCTTGCAGACGTTTCATTACCCTGACAAGGTAACGTCATCAGTGCTAGTAAAGAGTGAGATTTGCTATCAGTTTATATTCTGGTGCCTTGCCCAGTCAGTGTTAGTGGGAGCGGTCTTAGAGATTCTTTGGTGGGGCTGTTTACTGATGGCTCTTTGGCAGTTTCTTGATTGGGGTATTGTTTACTTGATTGTTGGTCTGAAGTTTACATACATATTTCTTAAATAATAATAATAATATTAAATAAAGTGTGTTTCTGACTGCAGATAGTCCTCAACTTACAACAGTTCGCTTAGGGACCGTTCAAAGCTACAAAAAGGGACTTATAACCAGGACTTATTAGCAAGGGGTTCTCTGCCCAGTTGCATGGCATGGCCACGGTGGGCATGGCCTAGTTGGCCTCCTGCACCACAGCAGGTGGGGGGGCTTTTTGCCCTCCTCAGGCTCCAGAGGCTTTCCTCAAGCCTCTGGGAGGCCGGAAACAGCCTCCCCAGGCTCCGGAGGCCCTCTGAAGGCCAGAAAGGGGCCTGTTTCTGGCTCTCCAGAACTTCCGGTAGGCCCGTTTTTTGTCCTCCCTGAGTCTCCGTGCATGCCCTGCACTTATCTGCATCCAAAACGGGCCGCGTGAGGGGGAGGGTGGGTGGGGCCCACCAAAAGTGGAATTCGGGGGTTCTCCGAACTGCACCGAATCCTAGCCAGAGGTTCTCCTGAACCCCTGCGAACCCCCAGCAGCCCACCCCTGCTTATAACTGTTTTTACATGACTGTGGCCGCATCCCCATGGTCACGTGATCAAAATTCAGACTCTTGGCAACTGACCTCTATTGATGATGATTGCAGTATCCTGGGTTCATGAGGTCCCTTTTGGTGACCTGATCAGCAAAGTCAATGGGGAATCCAGATTCACTTAACAACCGTGTGACTAATTTCACAAGTGCAGTGATTCACTTAACAACTGTGGCCCGAAAGGCTGTAAAATGGGGCAAAACTCACTTAACAGATATCTCACTTAGCAACAGGAATTTAGGACTCACTTGCGGTCGTAAGTCCAGGGCTACCTGTAAAGAGGACTAAACAGCACTAAATATTTGTCTCCTGAGAGAAGCCGATCTCCTCTTTCCTGCAGGAGATCATTGTGATAGATAGGAATCCATTTGTATAGCAATGTTGACGAGGGAAATTTTTCACAGCAGGGAGATAAATGGAAAATGGTGACAAGTTTGACAAGCAATAAATGTAGGAACAAAATGTATTTGCTTGCTTAATGTGTGCTAAAGTACAGCAATCTGCTCAGCCATCTATATGGCTTTAGATTTTCTCACTCTGCTATCACAGAGCTGAGACAGGGAATCTGATATTCTACAGATAGATGCCCATCACTTCCATTACCTTTGACCATTGGCTGTGCTGACTAGGTTTTATGGGAGTTGTAGTCCAAACTTTTACTGAGTTGCCTGATCGGCAGAGGCTTTTTTTCTTTTAAATGCCTCTGACGATCAGGCAACTCAGCTTGGATCGTCAGAGGCTTTTAAAAGAAAAAAAGCCTCTGCCGATCAGGCACTCAGCTGGGATCCTCAGAGGCTTTTACAAGCATTTTTGCTTTTAAAAGCCTCTGAGGATCCCAGCTGAGCCGCGCGATCATGAGAGGGTTTTTTTTTTTTTACTTTTAAAAGCATTTTTTTCAGCCAAAGAGGTTGTACAAAAAATGCTTTTAAAAGTTAAAAAAAGCCTTTGATGATTGTGCGGCTCAGCTAGGCATGGGGGAGGGGGCAGGGATTTTTGCTACCAGTTCTCTGAACCACCCGTCTCCATCGCTACTGGATCGGGCGATCCGGTCTGAACCGGGAGCATTTCACCCCTGGTTTAGATGCTACGTTGTTTTTTTCTTTCATAGTTGCTTTGTTCTATATATTAGGAAGAATTGATTAATAAGTTCCCCCAGTATTAAAGTTGATTTCTTTCTGACTACTGATGGTGTTGTTTTAGGATGATAAAATTTCCTCTACTATTCAGAGAGTTTCTAAGCCTATGGAGCCATTGGTGGCGCAGTGGTTAGAATGCAGTACTGCAGGCTACTTCTGCTGCCTGACGGCTGCCTGCAATTTAGCAGTTAAAATCTCACCAGACTCAAGGTTGACTCACCCTTCCATCCTTCCGAGGTGGGTAAAATGAGGAGCCAAATTGTTTGGGGGCAATAGGCTAACTCTGTAAAACCGATTAGAGAGGACTGTAAAGCACTGTAAAGCGATATATAAGTCTAAGTGTTACTGCTATTTACTGTGGCTTATTTTCACCTTTCAATGAGTATCTAATACGGGAGTAATTTTGAGACATTGTAATTGATCATGGACAAATATTTGCCTATATATGTACTTTCATAAGGAAATATTTGAAGTTTATCCGTCCAAGTTAGGGCAACATCATATCTTTTGAAGGCACATTTTATTTCTGTGTTATAGTGAGATGTACATGCAGACATATACTAATCACACACACTCACAATATGTATAAACATACACAGATACTCCAACTTCAGAAGCTGAGCATACAACCCCAGGAGGAAGGCTACTACCTGTACTTCATGAAAAAGTTAAGGGAACAGGGTAATAGAGCTATTTTTTGCCTCCCTTCTCCTAATACTCTTCTAAACAAAGACACAAAACCACAAAAACAAAGCCATGAAACTCTAGGACTCTAAAAGTGTCTCCAGGACTCTTTTATTCAAGGCCTGAAAGTAATTGAATCTAAGTCAAAAGTGGACAAAAAGCGGCATTTCCAACATGGCTCCGGATTGAAGGAATTTCTTGTTGTAGGACTCAACAAGTTTTCTTTCTTAGCATGGCCTTGTTCCCAAGTAATTTTCTGAAAAGCAACTGACAATGTGTAGAGCAATGGTGAAATCCAATTTTTTTTACTACTGGTTCTGTGGGCGTGGCTTGGTGGGCATAGTGTGGCTTGGTGGGTGTGGCAAGATCTCCATTCCCACCCCACTCCAGGGGAAGGATACTGCAAAATCTCCATTCCCATCCCACTCTGGGGCCTGCCAGAGGTGGTATTTGCCGGTTCTCTGAACTATTCAAAATTTCAGCTGCCGGTTCTCCGAACTGCTCAAAATTTCCGCTATCACTTCTCCAGAACCTGTCAGAACCTGCTGGATTTCACCCCTGGTGTAGAGGCCTTGTAGTAAGACATGTAAAAATCCTATGTATAACGGCTGATGTGCTAATATGGCTATGGCTTGCTAATGTAACTATGGTTTCTTCAAGGCTATTTTCTTGTCTTTCCATAACATCCTGAACTAAAAACATGAAGGGTGGTTTTATGCTAGATATGAAGTTCTAGAACAGGGGTGTCAAACTCAAGGCCCTGGGGGCAGATCTGGCCCGCTGAGTGCTTAGATCTGGCCCACGGGACTGTCCTGGAAACAGACGGCCCACAGTGTCTCTGCCAGAGGGTTGCAGGAGGCCGTCACAGCCGAAAATGGAGCTAGGGAGCCCAATTTCGCTGGCAGAGCGCTCAGGTCACCACAGGCACCAACACGAGTGACTTCCAGCTGGCCAACCCACCCTGGCCACCCCCACCCCGGCTCCCTGAGGTCAAATACAACTCTGATGTGTGGCCCTCAATGAAATTGAGTTTGACACCCCTGGTCTAGAATATGATCAACTAATCTGTAGCTCAGCATGTTGAGCGATCAAATCCATCCTATGTCGCCAGTTCTTCTGATCCCTTGTTGAGAAGGTCCCAATCTTGGAGTTCTGTGCTTGGACTCCCCCAGACTTGGATAAGTAACCCTTGGCCTGCATGTGACCCTATAGTACCCATTGGTGGCCCTCAAAGCATCCCCAGGGCATGCCACTAAAATCCGGTGGCAGAAGTGCTTATTTGGGGAAGAGAAATCTCCTGCCTCATTTCACCCACCCTCCTATACATAGCAAAATGGTCCTGATGCTCCATGGCTTAGGGCCAGGGTATCTACGGGACCGCCTTCTGCCGCCAATAGCCTCCCACCGGCCAGTTCGCTCGCACAGAGAGGGCCTCTTCAGGGTGCCATCGTCCAATGTCGGCTGGCGACCCCCACAGGGAGAGCCTTCTCTGTGGCGGCACCTGCCCACTGGAACGACCTACCCCCAGAGATATGAATGATACCAGACCTCTGGACTTTTCGTCGGGCCCTGAAAACACATCTATTCCATCTAGCTGGGCTGGCTTGATCCCATCTTTGTGATTTTAATTTGAAATTGGTTTTAATCTAGGTTGTTTTAAATTGAGGGCCAAAATCATTAATTGTCTTTTAAACTGCTTTTAAATTTTATATGTTGTGTTTTTACCGTGGCTGTTCACCGCCCTGAGTCCTGTTGGAGAAGGGCGGTATACAAATTAAATAAATAAATAAATGTGTATTTTGTACTTTAATAAAGTAAGTGGAATGTTTTTGGCTATGCCATCTGGTGATGCCAATGGACTGCCACCTCCAATAGCCTTTGAAAACAAGCCTGGCCCACATCAACCCAAACCTATATTTATGACTTATTTGAATTTAGACAAATTAACTGAATTAATTAAATTATGAAGTACTGAGATGTATAAAGCACTGTGTCTCTTAATCACTGTTTAGTATTGCCAATTTCTGCCTTAGTTTTACTGATGACCTTTGGATAGTCTAGCGTAACTAATGACAATCTACTCCTTCCCTTTGAGACCATGGACTTTTGCCCTTTTCTGTGTGACAACACTTCAGATTAAAGGTACATTTGGGGAAGTTTGAGGTCTGCAGTTAATCTAAGTAGCAAATTAAATGTGGGAAGAGAGATTTGAAGTTTACAAGTGCATTTGAAAACCCCAGTTCTTCTGCTTTCATTTCCTTGTTAGCTTTAGCCAATTTCAGCTTTCAAGTTACCTGGATTCATTTATCGATTAAAAAGAATTTTTGCATGATGTTGCAACAGCGTGAAAGGTTGTGTTAAGTGTTTTAATATGTTCCCCTGCCTCTTCAGAATCCTGTCTGGCTTTCTGTTTTCCTCGCTTAGTACAGGTAGTCCTCAACTTACGACCACAATTGAGCCCAAAATTTCTGTTGCTAAGTGAAGATTACCACCTTTCTTGCCACCATCGTTAAGTGAATCACTGCAATTGTTAAGTTAGTGACATGTTTATTAAGTGAATCAGGCTTCCCCATTGACTTTGGGAAGGTCACAAAAGGGGAATGACATGACCCCAGGACACTGCAACCATCATAAATATGAGTCAGTTGACAAGCGTCTGAATTTTGATCCCTTGAAAATTGTCATAAGTGTGAAAAATGGTCATATGTCACCTTTTTCAGCGCTGTTGTAACTCTGAATGGTCATTGGATGAATTGGTAAATCGAGGATTACCTGTAGTCACTCACTATTCCTTACTGCAAGGGTGGGCAAATGTGGCCCTTTTGCAACCTGTGGACTTCAACTCCCAGAATTCTTGAGACAGCCAAGCTGTGGACTTCAACTCCCAGAATTCCTGAGACAGCTTGGCTGTCTCAGGAATTCTGGGAGTTGAAGTCCACAGATTGTAAAAGGGCCACATTTGCCCACCCCTGCCTTACTGGACTGTTGTTTTTTTTTTTAATCTTCCTTGGTTGGACTTTTGCTTTCTTCTATTAATTTTCAATATTTGCATTAATATTTCCCACATTTGCTAGAAGTCTCTCCCTCTTATGTAAAGAGGGTAATATTCTGGCCATATCAGAATCCATCGCTGGACCTTGGAAGCAGGAGTAATTAGCCAAGGCTCTCAGCAACAAAGAGGGAAGCAATTAATTGCCATTCCCCTTTTCACCTACAGTTCTATAAATAGAGCCTCCATATATATTTTACTAAATGCAGGTCTTCAAAAAAACCAATGACGTTTATGTAGCGAAATACCTGGAATTTTCATATTCATTCAATGCGTACAGGTAGTCCTCAACTTACAACACTTCATTTAATGACTGTTCGAAGTTACAACAGCACTGAAAAAAAGGGACTTACAACCATTTTTCACACTTAGGATCTTTGCAGCATCCCCGTAGTCACCTGATTTACATTCAGCGACAACCGACTCACATTTATGACAATTGCAGTGTCCTGGGGTCATGTGATCAATTCCCTTTTGCAACCTTCTGACAAGCAAAGACATTTAAATTAAATTAAATTAAATTAAATTAAATTAAATTAAATTAAATTAAATTAAATTAAATTAGACGGTAACATTGTACTGCAAACTAGGGCATACAAAACCTTTGCTAGACCAATTCTCGAATACAGCTCATCTTCCTGGAATCTGCACTGTATATCGGACATTAATACAATTGAGCGAGTCCAGAAGTATTTCACGAGACGAGTACTCCACTCCTCTGCTCACAATAGAATACCTTATGCCACCATGCTTGAAATTTTGGGCTTGGACAATCTAGAACTACGCCGCCTATCGTCTAAGCGTAGTATATAAAATTATCTGCTACAACGTCCTACCTGTCAATGAGTACGTTAGCTTCAACTGCAATAATACACGGGCAAACAATAGGTACAAACCCAAGGTAAACTACTCCAAACTCGACTGCAGAAAATACGACAGAGCAGTCAATGCCTGGAATGCACTACCTGACTCTGTTTTTATATCCTCAAACCCCCATGACTTTAATCTTAAACTGTCTACTGTGGACCTCACCCCATTCCTAAGAGGTCTGTAAGGGGCGTACATAAGTGCACCAGTGTGCCTACCATCCCTGTCCTACTGTCCCCATTTATTCGTACCCATTTCCTGTGTTCATATCCATGTTTATACTTATATCTGTTATCTCGTAGATGTTTGACTAAATAAATAAATACATACATACATACATACATAAAGAAAGAAAAGAAAAGACAGACAGACAGACAGACATTGGAGAAGCCAGATTCACTTCACTTAATGTGTTACGAATGGAAGAACTGCACTGATTCACTCAACAAATGTGGTGGGAAAAGTCGTAAAATGGGGCAAAACTCACTTAACAAATTTCTCACTTAACCACATGAATTTTGGGCTCGATTTTGGTTATACATTGAGGGCCACCTGTATTAAGAATTGTCCCTGTTATCTTCAAATAAGGCATTGACTTTTCTATAGTATGAATCACCAAAGAGAAGATCAGTACAAAGCTTAGGAGTAGCCTGCAGGTTGGCAACTATACATAAACAGCATTAGTTCTATGAGCTGACCCATGGTCTTCTTGCATTATTATGGTACTTTTTTCATGGGTCATTTGAGACATTTATGTGGTAAACCAGCATGATCAACTCAATGACTTGTGTTACAGATATGGTAGTCCTCAACCTGTGATCATGATTGAGCCCAGAATTACGGTTATAAGTTGTGCAAGTCATTTAGTAAGTAATCACCTGACTGCGCTTGGTTTTTACTACCTTTTTATGGTGGTCATTAACTGAATCCCCATGCTGCAAGTGAATGCAGCAATCATTGTCCACAATGGGTATTTTTTGTCAGAAACTGGAAGTAAATGCTAGTATTAAAGCATGGCTCTGGAGGCAAACTGGCTATGAAAAATGGACTTGTTATTGGCTCTACTCCTACCCATCCTCTGATGTAGTTTCTGAATATTCCTCAAATAGCAGAGGTATTGCACTTGAGGCTTAATTAAAATCATATTCTCTGGTTTGTTTTTAATCTTATTTTGAAAAGACCTCCTGGCACATATTCACAAAATGTGACCCTTTAGCCTAGCACAGCTGGTCTCTCGCAGCAAGCTAAAAGCATGACAATCAAGTTTGTGGTTTAGTGTGCGATACAAACCTCAAAAATGTAATTAATTTGCAGTTCAGTGTGTTGTGTGCTTCCAGGTCACTGAGTTAATTCAATAAACCATGGTTCACATCATTCCATGGAAACACAGCAATGGGTCCTGACTTGCTGGCTAAATGTTCTGGTGGATAATTGAATTTTCTACCTATTTTCATATTATCTGCAGAATTATCCCAATAGAGAACAGAGTTTGCAGTAGACCCATTCTGGAATAATAAGATAAGGGCCCATGCCACATCCAGCTACTGCTCTGCAGAAAGAATTGCAGCTGCCACAAAGCTGAACTTGTAAAAGGCATTTTCTTGGCAAGCGTGACTAGGTTAAAAGTGTTTTTCTTGAAACTGTTCTCTTCATGCATCACTGCACTGTACAATATTACCATTTGAAACTATGAATTTCAGAAGCTGCACGCAATCTAGGCCAGGGGCCAGCTGTGTCCAAAATATATTTTTTTTTATGTTCTTTCTGTGCCAACTCAGAAAGCTCAAGCTGCCCAAGGAGCTGCTGATCCAGTTCTACAGAGGAATTATTGAGTCTGTCATCTGCACCTCTATAACTGTCTGGTTTGGTTCTGCAACCCAACAAGACAGACACAGACTTCAGAGGATAATTAGAACTGCAGAAAAAACAATTGCTACCAACTGGCCTTCCATTGAGGACCTGTGTACTGCATGAGTCAAAAAGAGAGTTGTGAAAATATTTACAGACTCCTCACATCCTGGACATAAACTGTTTCAGCTCCTACCCTCAAAACGAGGCTATAGAGCACTGTATACCAGAACAACTAGACACAAGAATAGTTTTTTCCTGAACGCCATCACTCTGCTAAACAAATTATTCCCTCAACACTGTCAAACTATTCACTAAGTCTGCACTACTATTAATCTTCTCATAGTTCCCACCATCCATCTCCTCCCACTTATGGCTATATGACTGTAACCTTGTTGCTGGTATCCTTACGATTTATATTGATATTGTTTCCTAGTTGCTTATTTGTAACCTATGACTATCATTAAGTGTTGTACCTTATGATTTTTGACGAACATATCTTTTCTTTTATGTATTCTGAGAGTGTATGCACCAATACAAATTTCTTGTGTGTCCAATCACACTTGGCCAATAAAAAATTCTATTCTATTCTATTAATCCTGCTAGTTTAACCTTTGGATGACATTAAGGAAACTTAAAAAAACACATCAGCTCAGAGCAGTTCCACAAAGGTCACAAAAACATATTAAAAGCAAACCGGTTTAAGGCAGAAGTACTCCATCTAGAGTCCCAGAGTTTGGGACAAGTCCCCCTTTCCCCCTTCCCCCAAGCTCTTCTGCAACTGATCATTGTCACTATATTAGATGGGGCAAAAGTTGAGTAACCAGATTGGTTCTTGTCCTGTTCCCCTCTTTTCTTCTGGAGCACTGAGGAATGGAAAGATACAGTTTAAGAAAACCTAATGATCATTATGTTTTAAATTCCATATTCTTAATTCTGCCTTGAATTAAAACTAGAGGCTGCTCTTCACTTGGATTCTCCAGTTCATGTGGAATTAGTTTAATGAAGACAGTGTTTAGCAAAAGATGCTCTCCAGATATGTTGTACCACATCTATCTTGATCCCAGCAGTTGATCATGCTGATTGTGATTGATGGGAGCTGTGGCCCCCTGTTCCTCTAGAACAGGACTGTCAAACTCCCAGCCCGTGGGCCAGATGCGTCACACACTGGCTATGCCCTCACCCGGTTTAGCAAAGGGGAAAGAAGTCCAGATACACCCCTGCTCTAGAGAGATTAAGGAAAGCTTTTATCTGCTTTTACTCCCTGTCTGAATGGAGCTACTATGGTTTATAAAACCACCTTTTTGACAAATGCAATGGGTGAAACCAATCTGTTTGTGAATTTACTGAATATCAACGTAGTGAATTGTGCATGATTAGGAAATAGTATTATCTTCAGTGCTTTCTCTGCGTCAGACCTCACTAACTCTTCCTTGGGGATGTCTGATAACCAGGGCATGGGATATATAATCTTATCCTGTTTGAAGATCATCAGATTGAGAGAGACGGTTGCTCATTGATGATGAGGAACATAGTTTAATACAAGTGAATGTTTACATTTCTGCCACAACTTAAACCTCACTTAATACCTTTTGGATTTCTTTAGGCCAGGGCTCTCCAAAGTGATCAATACTAACCCAGAAGTTAAATGTCTGGGGGGCAATAAGTGACAGATGTCTATTGGGATCAATTAATCTTTTGCGGTAGAGCTCAGTGCCCTGTTGAGTGGGTAGCAATGAGATAGTGTTACCCAGGATTGGATGGTCAGTCTCCTATGAAAGCAGCCATATTATTAGTGTTAGTTATTCAGAGTGCTATAAGTTAAAGTAGGACAGCCAGTTTGGTATAGTGGTTAAGACATCAAAATAAAAATCAGTGCCACCTTAATCCTAAAACCACCTGAGTGACTTTGGACCATTCACTTTTTCTCAGCCCTAGGAAGGAGGCAATGGCAAACCACTATGGGGGAAAAAACCATGCTAGGAAAACCAGCAAGGAATTCCAGGCAGTGACCAGGAGTCAAAAACAAAGGTGCGTGGGCAAGCACGCACACACACAGTTAAAGTAGTATTAATTCCTTTTCATATAGTACAGGTAATCATCAATTTAATGACCACAATTGAGCCCAAAATTTATGTTGCTAAGTGAAACATTTGTTATGTGAGTTTTGCCCCATTTTACAACTTTTATTGCCACAACGGCTAAGTGAATCATTGCAGTTGTTAAATTAGTAACTTGGTTGTTAAGTGAACCTGGCTTCCCCATTGACTTTGCTTATCAGAAGGTTGCAAAAGATGATGACATGACACCCCCCCCCAACACTGCAACCATCATAAATATGAACCAGTTACCAAGCAGCTGGATTTTGATTACATGCCCATGGGGATGCTGCAATGGTTGTAAGTGTGAAAAGTAGCAATAACACTTTTCAGAGTGCTTCACAGCCTTCTCTAAGCGGTTTAGAGTCAACGGCCTTAACTCACCGTTTTCAGTGCAGTGGTAACTTCGAACAGTCATTAAATGAACTGCTGTAAATCGAGGAATATCTGTAAATGTGTGGGGGTCAATGAACAATTTGAAACTTCATGAAGGGGATCGATGAATGGAAAAGTGTGAGGACCAC
This sequence comes from Arizona elegans, assembly GCA_022577455.1. Taxonomy (NCBI): domain Eukaryota; kingdom Metazoa; phylum Chordata; class Lepidosauria; order Squamata; family Colubridae; genus Arizona; species Arizona elegans. The sequence goes on from JAKOOJ010000007.1 coordinate 72,867,768, forward strand.
CACCTTAGACATGATACGCAGCTTGTTATTCAGATTTGTATTCCCTTAATTGTCTGGGTTACACTCTCTGCATCAGATAGTTTCCTCAGGGTATATGACTGTAACTTTGTTGCTTGTATCCTTACGATTTATACTGATATTGTTTCCTGATTGCTTATTTATACCCTATGACAATGATGGCTAACCTTTTTGCTGTCACGTGCCAAAAGTGGGGGGAGCGTGGGGGGTCATGGGTGCAGGTGCCCACATCCATAATTCAATGTGCCCCGCCCTTCCGCACATGTGACCCCCCACACTTCCCCCTGCTTTTGGCACGCGATGGCACGGTGGGCACGGTAGGCCCGGTTTTTCCCCTCCCCAGGCTCCAGAGGCTTTCTAGGAGCCTGGGGAGGGCAAAAACATCCTTCCCCATTCCCCCACAGGCCTTCCGGAGGCTGGAAATAGCCAGTTTCCCAACTTCTGGTGGGACCGGAAGGCCTGAAAATCAGTTGGCTGGTGTGTGCATGCGCGCTGGAGCTGAGCTAGGGCAACACTCCTGTGCCCACCAATATGGCTCCGCGTGCCACCTGTGGCACCCGTGCCATAGGTTTGTCATCACGGCCCTATGACTATCATTAAGTGTTGTACCTTATGATTCTTGACAAATGTATCTTGTCTTTTTATGTACACTGAGAGGTATGCACCATAGACAAATTCCTTGTGTATCCAATCACACTTGGCCAATAAAAAATTCTATTCTATTCTATTCTATTCTATTCTATTCTATTCTATTCTATTCTATTCTATTCTATTCTATTCTATTCTATTCTATTCTATTCTATTCAAATTGAGATGGGGGGGTGTCAGCCGTTCCAACCCACCTCCCCCACTGGCTTTGCGGCGGCTCCCGACTCCGGCGCTGCGGTTCTCGGGGCGGAGAGCGATTTAAATGTCCCGCCGAAGAGGCGGGGCGGAAGCGGCTGGCGGGCCTCCTTTCTCCTCCCGCGGCTCGGATTGGCGGCGGCGGCGCTTAGCGGGGGAGGCGGGGCCGCGGGACGGTGCCTTGCTTGGCTTCGGGCGCCGCTGCAGCCTCAGCTGACCGAGAGGCGCCCGCACCGCCGCCAGCCGCGCCGACGCAGCCCCGTGGCCAGAGGGAGGCCGCCACCGGAGGCCGGGCGGCCCTGCTTGCGCCATGGAAGAAACGCGGCGGAGGCGTTAAAGGGCGACTGCCGGGAAAGCGAAGGCAAGCGGGCCAAGGCGAGAAGCCGGAGCTGGGCGGGGGGAGAGATGAGCGGCGGTGGTGGTGGCGGCGCTCCTTCGGGGCCGGGCTCCGGCTCAGCGCCCTGCCGCTTCGCTCACTACTTTGTGCTGTGCGGGATCGACGCCGACAGCGGCTTGGAGCCGGATGAATTAGCAGGTAAAGCCCGAAGAGGAGGAGAAGGACGGACGGACGGACGGACGGGGGAGGACAAAAGAGATAGCGGGAGGTGGGGGGGGGGGATCCCGTCCTCCCGTCCTCCTGGCTCGGCTGGGGCTCCGAGGGTGGCGCTGATGTAGGTCGGCGCTGCCTTCTTTCTTTCCTCCTTCCCGCTTGCTTTTTTTTTTCTTTTTTCCCCCGGGCATCGGTCTCCCGGGGGCCCCCTCGGGGCTTGCCCTTTGTGGGGAGCCTCGGTCCGGGATGCGCCCCGCACTGCTGGGGCGCCCAGAGCGCAAAAGGCAGTTTGTTGCTGGTGGTGCGGGTTTGTGCCTGCCTCCCTTTGGAGGGCAGAAGATGTTTGGGGTGCCCTTGACTGATTTTTTCCCCCTCCTGGCAAGAAAGTGGGGGGGAGGGCAGGCGCCGCGAGTGGCGTCGTCGGGGGGACCCCAGGTGGCGGCAAAGCCCCTGTGGGAAAAAAAAAAAAAAGGACTCTTCTCACCGCTGCGCCTTCCCTGAGGGGCTTTGCCGCGCAGCCGCTTTCTCCTTTCTCTCCCTTTGGGGTTGCCAGGAGGAGATTAACTGGGACGGGGTACTTCGGAGGGGAGACCTCCCCCCACCGTTTTCCCGCTCCAAATCGCCAGCCTTTCGGTCCTCTTGAAACCCCCCCCCACCTTCTTCACCCCGCTATGCCTTAATAATTCCCTTCAAATACGTTTTAAAAGAAAAAAAGGTGGCGGGGGTGGGGAGGAAGAATAAAAGGGGTTTAATTATTTTTTTTTCTTACCAAGCAGCAACTCATCTCCTTGCCCAGTAATGTTTATTATCCCTCAGGTCTAATTTTCCCGCCCCCCTTTTCTTTATATCCCCGCCCATCCCCCCCCCCAAATCGTGATGCCTCCAATGCCTGCAGTAGCCAGGTTTGGTTATGTCACTGGCAAGAGTAACCATGTTTCAATGCAGTTGTCTTTTATCAAGAGAGGTTGGATACAATCGGTTTCCCCACCCCCACCCCCTCATTTGCTGTCGTCAAGCCCAGGTGTTGGAGTTGTGAAAGATTGATAGGCTTTCCCTGGTTGTTGTTGGCCAGCCTTCCTTGTTGAAGTCCAAAGAACAGAGGGGGAAAAAAAAACATCTTTGTAACTGCTGTGTTGCTACAGAAGGCGCCTCTTTGAAAGTGGCTGGTTTAAACCCCCTTTTTAGGGGAGGGTTTAGGCTGGGGTGTCAAAACCTCTGACTGTGATGGACAGAGGAGAAGATGTTCATTAATGTTGCACCAGGATTAATTGATATATGGCAACGCACTGTCCCAAAAAATATACAGGGGAAAAAATAATCATTGAACTATACTTAAGAAGCATATAATGGGGGGGGGGGGGGAGGGCTCTTTGCCAGTAGATTTGATATTTGAATAAAGGAAAATCAATGATCTAAGGGGAAAAAAAACCCCACTTTCAAATGCATTCTCCAAAATATGGTATATTGGTTTTCAGCAGGACTATTTCATTCTTCCCTTTGTTTCCTCCAGAGCTGCCTGGACCTCAAATTGTTTCTCTAGTATGCTTTCTTTGATTTAAAAAAAAAAAAAAACTGATTTTTTTTCTATCAGCAGCACTCTTAAAAAGCATCTGTGCAGGTTGGGAGAAAAGCCTTCGCTCACATAATTTTTACTAATTTCAGGAGAAATTTGCTTTTATGTATATTAAAGCTAGAGAAATGTCAGAGCCTCTTTGCATAACCAGCTGTAGAAAAGAGAGAAAAATCTGCTTTAAAAAAACAGATAAAGGTACAAGAATTAGGAAACCATTTTAAAAGCCTGTAATTAACGCTGTTTGTGGACTGAAAAGGATTTACATTGTACTGCTGTTTTAGAAAATTCTGCAGTGTTTCAAACCAATAGATAAAAGAAGAAATAAATACCTGAACTTCAGTTTGTTCTGTTCAAAATAAGACTAGCAATCTAGTAGTGGCTTAATTATTGCTACATAAAATTGTAGATTTTACCTTTGATATTGAGCTGATTCTGAAAAGGCATCATGGTATTCATTCCAGTATCCTATTTTAACAAGTACGCGAGTGCTTGGTAAGCAATAAAATATTTAGAGGACTAGAAACAGAGACATTATATGTTTGTTGTTCGGTTATCGTATTTAACTTCCCCTAGCAAAGGAAGTATATATTCTTTAAAAAGTCTCCAGGCTACTCTGAAATTAAAGATTAATTCAATGAAGGGATTTTGTTGTTGTTTACTTGACATTTTCAGAAATTAACTGCTGCTTTTTCAGCTGTTGAGCTTACTTTCTAGGATATCTATACTGTATATTGGAACTGAATGGCCATACTTCAAGGCAAGTGAATACAGCAAGATTGACTTGAATTTGGGAAACATGGCAAGCACTAAAGTAGTCTTGGATACATTGGCTAACCATGATCCTATGTTGAAAAGGGAAACTCGCCTATGTGACAACGCTGCTCCTAGAACTCGGATAGGTGCAAGAATTGCAATGAAGTATAGATAAAGTCACTGAAGCAGTAGGCGTGAGCTTAAATAGACTCCAGAGGACAGGAAAGCCTGGAGGAACATTGTCCATGGGGTCGTGATGGGTCGGACACGACTTCGCAACTAACAACAACAACAGATAATGCATATTAGCGTTGCCTTCAGATTTACAACTTTGTTTGTATCCTAACGCAATTTAAGCATCTCGGCTAGTAAAATGTTCCTTCTATTTTAGTGAGATAAATATCCTGCTCCAATTTTTTTCTCCCCTTAATATCCAATCTGATAAGAATGGCAGAGGAAGCTTGTCCATGATTTGTGACTATGGAGTCCTTGGTGCTCTCTGAGCTTGGTTGCTTGGAGATGTTTCATTCCTCAACTAGGTAATATCATCAGAGAACAGTTCAACTCCGAGCTTCAGATAATTCTCTTGTAATTACTTGTGACTTGTAGTCCAACCTCCTGTCCTCTCATACCATCTCGGATAAATGACTGCCCAAGGTTTTCAAGGAAAGATCGGATGACCTCTTATCCGAGATGGAATGAGGACTCTTTCCTTGGGCACAGAGGTTTGGACTAGAAGACTTCCGTGGCTCCTTCTAGCCCTTTAATTTGCTTTGTCTTAATATATAGATTTTGAAATTTTTTTGTGGGTCAATAATGATAAGATATTTAAAAGTTTTTGCTACAATGGGTGGTAGCATCTGCACAGACCTGGGCTCAGAAATGACCATAGTTAGGCTGGTTAGTGCTTGGATGGGAGACCACAAGGACTCTGGATTAGACTGAGAAGTTGAAAACAATTCCTAGAAAAAGACAAAGGCAGATTACTTTTCTACTATTGCCAAGAAAGCAGCATGGAGATGTCCATGAAAGCATAAGGTTGAAGGCATCTTATTTTTACTTCACAGAAAAATATTGCTTTTCTATGAGAAAATGCTTAATTAGGTAAATTATACTTTGTCCAGAGTATTTGTTATTGAATTTAAAAGTAGAACAGATACAAACAAAAATAGACATTCATTTCAAATGTCCTCCTTATGAAATATACTTTAGTTTCCAAGATAATAGTACTTTGTCTGTAGTTTTTCCATTTCAAGCATTAAATTAAACGTTGGATTTAGTTATAGTATGCAGTATAGTTTCCATTTACATAAATGTATTTTTTTTCCTCCATGAGAAGCTTTTTGGTGCTTTGAAACTGAAGGTGAACCCAGGTTCATTTGCATAGCACTTACCTTTGGGGAATTTAAACTAAAATAACTTCTAATTCCTCTTTCTGAAAATAGCTGCACAATACTTATGTTGCTATGCTAATTGGGAGTTTGCTGTTAATTTTCAAGTGTGAATATGCTGTTGTTTTCAGAGCTGTAAAAGCAGATTTGCATCCTTCTCAAGGGCAAATGCAAATATCCACAGCAAATAGTTTAACCCTGATCTGAAGTTACTTTTCGGTATTAATGTTTTTTTCAGCTGATATTGAAGCTACTCTTGCGCTTCTTTTTCTGCTACTGTTTGAGAATTGACTTTAGAGATCTCCTGTTGGATATTACAGTCTAAAGGTAAAGGTAAAGGTTCCCCTTGCACATATGTGCTAGTCGTTCCTGACTCTAGGAGGCGGTGCTCATCTCCGTTTCAAAGCCGAAGAGCCAGCGCTGTCCAAAGACGTCTCCGTGGTCATGTGGCCGGCATGACTAAACGCCAAGGCACACGGAACGCTGTTACCTTCCCACCATAGGTGGTCCCTATTTTTCTATTTGTATTTTTTTTATGTGCTTTAGAACTGCTAGGTTGGCAGAAGCTGGGACAAATAACGGGAGCTCACCCCATTACGCGGCACTAGGGATTCGAACCTCTGAACTGCCGACCTTTCGATCAACAAGCTGAGCATCTTAGCTACTGAGCCACCACATCCCGGACATATTCCCTGACACATGATTACAGTCTAGCAAAACATAATTTCTGTGAACATCGCATGAATTAGGCTGTTGAACCTTCATAAGAACACAGATTGTCAAGTAAAATTGTTGATGATCTACTTCTAATGAATTTAGAACTTTAGCCATTACTTTAGCTAGCTTTGTTTACTTTAGCCTTCTGGAAGGATGTGAAGACCTGGCTTTTCCCCCAAGCATTGGGCTAGGACAGGGATGTTCAAGCTTGGCAACTTTTTAAGACTTGTGGACTTCAACTTCAAGAATTCCCCAGCCAGCCATGCTGTTGTTTCTATTGGTTGTTAGGAGCCACCAAGCATCACTATGCGAAATAGGGGGCCATACAAGTTCAATAAATAAATCTTAGTGTATTTCTGGCACTACTTTATCCAACTTCCTTCTCTAAGCCGAAGCTTAACAGATGTGGAATTGGGGTGTTCTTATTTTTCTGGGGGACATTAGGCAAGAAACGCTTGTATAAATACCGTTTCACCTGTTGTTTTCAATTGTAAATAAGGAGAGCAAGTTCTCTATGTGGGTTCCCTGCCTCATTTTAGGGTCCTGGAACCTCCAAGATTGTGCTAAATAATGGCAGATCATCTATTTTGTTTGAACCCCTTAAAGGCAGAAAGTGGGAAGGGAAAAGAGTTATTACTACCGTATCTCTTGCAACATTGCTCCCATTCCGAAAACATTGCAAAATTGCCTACATTTGGAATTTTTAAAAATTCAAATGCATTATGCATGGCCTGTTTTGCATGGCATGGACTTATTGATTGGTTGATTAATTGATTGATTGATTGAAGCTGCACTCCTAGGGGATGTCGAGCTGAATGGTATTTAGTTTTATAACTCTTGATGGCAAACTTTAATTGCTAGAGTAATCAATGCAATAGCTGCCTTTTAAGAATGCTTTGGTTTTGCTTCCTGTTTGTTTATATAAAGCCTTAAAATGGACCTGCTTCAGTGTTTTGAATGGATTGATAGCTTTCATGAAAGCCATTCCTAGCTGGTTGGCAGGATATCAATTTTGGAATAAATAATAAAAGCTTTGGTTGATTCATTGGTAGAAAAGTGTAATTGGGAGGCCGAGATTTAAGCGCACACCTGTTTGTTTCCTATCCCTTCTGATTGTAGTATTCTGCAACAGGGAATTTAGAATGGAATACAGAAATGAATATCGGCTTTTTTAAAGACAGGATCTTTTGTTTTTTTAAAAGGTCCACACGCTGATATCCTTGGTGTTTGATGTATAATTCCATGATTTGAGATTATGGGTATAGCTATCAAGGGGCATAGCAGTTTGCAAAGACTTAAAGACTCTAAAGTACTCCGCTTCATTTCCATATATATTTTTATTACACCTTTATTACAATGACGTTTTTATTATTGACCACTGGAAATGCAAATCTTTTCTCTTTTTTTTTATTTTTTAGACAAACAAACATTTAATAGATCAGTCATTCCTTCCATGTGACATCTTGGTGTTGTCTCCAAAACTTCTTTTTGTTGTTTCTTCTATCTTCATTCTCACCAAGTCCATTACAACAATTCATCACTAACACAATATTCTAATTGTAACATTTTTATACATAACTATTAAGTTACTTATTTGTATCTCTTTTCTAACCAATAGTAAAATTGATTCCATATCTTAAAATATTCTGAATCCTCTCTTTCTTTAATGATCAAAATTAATCCATTCATTTCTGCACAATCTAAATTTTTTTTAATTACTTCTCCTTCCAAAGGTATTTTCTCTGCTTTCCAATTTTGTGCATAAATAATCCTTACAGATGTTATTATATGTATAATCAAATAGATATTTTCTTTACTAATTTTCTGTGGAAGGATATCCAGTAGGAACAGCTCTGGTTTTAAATCAATACATTGTTTATCATTTCTTCCAACCATATCTTAATTTTATTCTAATAGATTTTAACTTCTGAGCATGTCCACCACATATGATAATATGAACCTAGTAACTGGTGACATGGAAATGCAAATATCTGATGATCACTAGTTAAACGAGTAGCCGGGCTATTTTAAGTGAAGGAAATGAAGACAGAATAAGCGGGAGAAATATTTAGTTAATTTCTGTTAAACCTATGCTTTTTAAACTAAAAATTAATAAATATATTTACTATAAAAGGAATTTAGCTTCTGCATAAATTATGCCAAATTGAGGAGTATCTTTACAAAAAGGAGACCATTTAAAGTAGCAAATATTTTAAATCTAAGAGGATGCAGGAATTATAATAGTGCACTTAATTTTATCAGTTTATTTTGGCAAAAGGTATTTATGTGGGCAAAAAGGTATTTTTACCATCCTGATGTGCTGGATTATAATTCCCAGCATTCTCAACACGCTTGGAAATTTGGGGAGTTATATCCCAACACTTCTAAACTTCTGACTACTGTGTTTTTATTCCCACTTGGAATCAACTTTAATGTTAAAACTGCAGTGAGATATGCAGCCAACTGATAGGTCAGCCAAATGAGTCAATTTTGCAGCAACATCTAAAATGCTAGAACTTTTCTCCTGCAACCAAGAAAAAGGGAATCTGATGGAATTTTGTATTAGCATTATTATTTGTATTGCATTACACGAAATCAACATTGAATCTCATATAATTAATTTATTCAAGCTCGTTTGAATAAAAATAAAGCAAGGTGCAGTCGTGGTCTCTTGAATCTAGTGGATCATTTTGCCATCTAATACCAGACTTTTTTGTATTATACTGCGACAGGGTGATAAATTCTAGGTTGGTTGATACAGTTTTTATTTATTTATTACATTTCTATGCTGCCCATCTCGTCTAAGTGACTCTAGATAGCTTCGTCATTCAATAAAAATGCCATATAAAACATTAAAACAATAAAGGCCATAAATCTGAAATTCAATTTATCAAAATGGAGAAGAAGGAAGTTGGAGGTGGGGTGTATTAAACTGTTCAATTAAACATAGTTTGCTAAGTATATTGCAGTTATCAAAGTTTGCTGAATAAAACTGGAATTATCAGGGTTCAAATGACAGGCTAAACCATAGCCATAGCCTATGGCTATGGGATCATCCAGATAGGTTGAACTTAGTGCCCATCGTATTTAATGTTGGGCATGATTGGATTCTGAGAGCTACTGTAATGGTGTGGTTAAAAGTCTAGAAATAAGGGGAATATGAATTCTAATCCTGCTAATCCTACTAATACTAATGCATTTTCACTAAGTCCAAAGACATCTAGAGCAGTGTTTCTCAACCTTAGCAATTCTATGACGTGGACTTCAACTCCCAGAATTCCCCAGCCAGCAAGTCTGGCTAGGGAATTCTGGCAGTTGAAGTCTACACATCTTAGATTTGGCAAGGTTGAGAAACACTGATTTAGAGAATGCTAGATGGTGCCAAAATGTAATTTATTGCTTTCTATGTGTTGTGGATGCTTTCAGATATAAGCTGCTGAGGCTTCAACCTAGTTACTACCTTGGCTGTACTGTGTTACATGAATATATTATAAGCAGAATTTGATGCTTTTGGCATGGAGAGCATCATTTGAGAAAGCGCTTGGTCTTCAGAAACTGGAGAAGTAGACAACTTGACTACACTCATGAACTGTTGCTTGTGTTCAGAAAGGTGTACATTGTTATGATTAAATCAGGAGTAATGATTCTAACCTGAGAAACAAGTTAAGTTGAGGCACATTATTATAAGAGGTAGTGCTCTGTGGTTTACCGTGTTTCCCCGAAAATAAGACCCTGTCTTATATTTTTTGAACCCCGAAATAAGCACTTGGCCTTATTTTCAGGGAGGTCTTATTATTTTGGGGCGCGTGGAGTGAGACGGGGATCCTCTTGCCGTCTTACTTGATTTCCAGCTCTGTCTCACTAACCCTAACCAGAAGAAATGGCAGGGACTGGCTGTGCATGCGGTTAAATATTTTTTGGGGAGGGCTTATTTTCGGGGGAAGGTTTATTTTTGGGGGAGGTCTTATTTTCGGGGAAACACGGTAGTTCTACAGTCCTGCATTGAACATCACTTTGAATCTGTTTTTAGTAGATGTTGGTCCAGTAATGATGAAGCTATCATTGGCAAGTACAAAGGTATAACAAAGCCTATCACGGTGTCTACTAGATGTATTGAGACAACATCTTCCACAGTTCACCATATGTTTAGGTGCTATCCTGAGGGCACTGATCTACTGCATTGTTTCTTTCAGTCTCTTAACTAGAAGTAACTAGTTGAATATTCCAAAAGTTGTGGTCTTAAGCATGTCTAGAGGCTACTAATTGGAAGAATAAGATAGAAGAGTTTTGGAAAGGGGCCGTGGAAATGTGGCAGGGGGAATAGCTTTCCACTATTTTTCCGCTTCTTAAAAGAACATCATTATTGAATTTCTGTTACATATGTACATTTATTGGACACCTTAGCCATGAAATACATAAGGCGGTGTGAAATACAGAATTATAGAACTCTACCTTTTATGAAAACAAAACAACAACAACAATCTGATAATTGCTGAAAGAATCAACATTCTTTAAGGACTCAGTATTTAAGATTACTGTGTGCATTATCTCAGAAGTAAATCCCTGAGTTTGGTAAGGTTTATTCCTAGAGGTATGTAAGTGAATGTAATCAGAAGTTCATGCTGCCTGTTGCTGCCGTTCGCTGGAGAATGGCGGCAGTGGTGATAGGTAGCGGCGATCCCTGCCACCTGGAACAGCTGATCGGCCGTATTCCAGTAGGCTGATCCGACCACCAATAGGCAGTGATGATAGGCAGTGGTGGCGACTGGTGGCGATAGCTGGGGAATGCTGGCGAAGGCTCCAGCGTTCCCCAGTGGATGCAGCAGACACAGAGGAGGCAGCAATAACAATGTTTCTGGTCGGCCAGCCCGCTGATTGGTGGGGCTACAGGAGGCTGGGATCCAGCTGTCGTTCAGCTGACCAGTGGTGGGCGCAACGGAGCGGAGCCCTGACAAGCCACATGCTGGGGCTGGGAGGCAGAGGCAGATTTTTGTTTTCCTTCCCAAAAGCTAGATGCATCTTATGGTCCGGAGCATCTTATGGAGCAAATAATACGGTTGTTGATTTTTGTTGTGGAATGAAAAAATATTGATATTTAACAATTCATAGTTAAGCCAGTTGGTTTTATGCACTTAAAAACCCACCTATACTACTAACTGCCTGGGAACTCATAATTCCAGTACCTCACTTTGTTTGATTGCAAAGAGATTACTCATCTCTGCACTAGAATATCATTACTGCTCACAAGTATAAAGGTGCATTAGAATGGCCCTAATCTGGAAAAAATAACTGCCCAATTTCCTTTCAGTTTCTTGACCAGTAAATACAAGGCAAACATACAAGACAAAAGAACAGAAATTCATAATTTTACCAGATCTTCATTTCCTTTTTCCGTTGTATGTATAATTTGATTATAATATATAGATGATGAACTAATGTGAATGATTGTTGTATGCTATTGACATTGCTAATTCTGTTTTAAGATCAGGTTCTCCTTGATTTTAAGCAGCCACTTAGGAGAAAAATCATCCAAATTTTATGTGACTCAGCTCTTGTAGGCAGCAATGTTCATTCTGCAGATCAGATCAAATGTGGAATAATCAGTTTGCAATGGATGCTGGTTGCTTTTTTGCATGGATCATAATGATAACCATTGATGCTTTTTATACTAATTCCCCAATTTGTAATGCCAGGAAGTTGATATTATGGTGACTGTGCTGAAGGCTGAATTTAAAAGATACCATATTCTTTTGTTAATATGTCAGATACAAAGTTTTAAAGTTTTGGAAATTAATTTGTTATCTAGTGGAAGTATTATTCTTTAGAATTTCTGATTTTTTTTTACTGTTGAAATTCTTGGGGTTCAAATTATACACACATATCACTGGAACGGAGGTAAAATGACATATATAGAGAGGGTTTGTTTGGAATATAGAAAACTAGTTTCAATTATAAATGGCCCTGGGGCACTTATTGCAAAGATTTTCCATTGTATGAGATGTTACCCAGTTTATTGTGGTTCAGTTGGGTTAATAAAAAATCCTATTTTCAAAAATGAGAAAAATTCATAACTTTTGTGAGTATTGCATACAGTGGAGCAGTTGAAATCTACGAACACACTATTCAAACCAAGAATAGAAAGAAGATATTATAGAAGAATATACCGTATTTTTTGGAGTATGGAGGCCAAAAACGTGACACGCGGAAGCCAAAAACTCAAAGTGCAGAGGGCAGGGATGGGCTGTGGCGTTCCCCGTAGCCTGGAACAGCTGATTGGTGGTATTCTGGGAGGCTGATCCAACCACCAATCAGCTGCTTGTGCTGAATCAGGCTGCAATAATGTGCTGAAGCTGACCAGGCTATTTGCTGCAAGGACGCTAGCCAGATGAATACTGAAGGATGCTGGTAGGCAGAGGCAGAATTTTTTTTCTTGTTTTCCTCCCCAAAAACTAATGTGTGTCTTATACTCCGGAGCATCTTATACTCTGAAAAATACAGTAGTTCAAGATCTCCTTAGATCTTATTTCTTACCCCATCATGTTTTGGCTACATATTAATAGAAACTGTGCAAAATTCAATTATTCATTCTTAACACAAATGTGCAGATGTTTGTGTTCTGTCCCCGTCCCACACACGCACCCCCACGGACGGCCCGGAGTTAATAAGCCACACGACAAAATCTTTGAAGATAAAGCTGGCAGCAACCCAGTGGCTAGCTGTCAATTCAGACTTTACTCACACAAAACAAAGATTAGACTGCAAGCATTCCGATAAAGCAGGCAGAGTTTCAACAATACAAGGATTAGTCCAAATGCAGTCCGACAAGGCAGGCAGAAGTCCAGTAATGCAGAGATCATGGATTATTTCTAGTTTTTGCTCGTCACAAACTGAACCGGCCACCACACCCACATTTATACCCTGTGGGATGTAGTCCAGTGACTCAGCTAATCTCTGGCACGCCTTCCCCTCTGCTGCACACGCTTCTCCCTGCTCCTCTCCCGAGGGTCCAGCCAGCACTTATATACTTCTTCGCTGTCCACCTGTGGCTGCGGGGATGTGCTTGGCTCTGGGCCTATCTTTTGGCCTTCGGTGTCCTCCGGAGGCATTGCCAGAGAGGAGGGTCCTGGAGAGGGAGGCCTTGCCAACTCCTCTCCCTCACTCTCAGAGTCTGCATCTGTCGATAGCCCAGGCTCAGGCAACGGAGCCACAACAGTTTGCAAATATTCCAGATACAGGATTCTTGCCATAAAATTAAGTTTCCTCATCCTAATGCCTCTGATGTTATTCTCCCATATTTTGAATAGGATACATCGAATTGTCAACTGTCAAAAGATGAACCAATTGGATCATCTGTTCAGAGACATTTCCTTATCCGATTCCTCAGTGTCTTCAACAATGACAGAACTTCTAATGTACTGCCTTCACTGGAAAAAAGATGTCTCTGCCTTGAAACTCAGCTATGTTGAACTGTAAAACACAATCATTTGCACAGAAAATTAGTAATTTGTGCAGAAGGATTTTACAGAGGAAATCAAAATGAAATATTTATAAGGATGGCATCTTAAAAGATACATTAAAATAGATTTATGATACTTTCAGGGACCTGTGAAGATAAATATTTGACAACATAACTAGAATTTAGTTTAGAAGATGTTCTTGGCAGTCTTTGATTTTTGGATATTATCCATAACAGTAACACGCTAATTTTATTTCATTCCAAACCATAACAGTTTATGGTTTTTATATTTATTGAAATACATTACAGAAATACAACCTATTGCTCACTTTTTGCAAAATGCCATTTGTTTTGTTAGAATCCAGACAAAAATGGACTTTGATTTCTTTCCCTAGATATTTTTCTTTCTATATGAAGATTCTGTTTTTGCAGACTTTCAAAATGTCATCCGTGCCATGTGTCATTCAAATATGGACAACTGTAGTTTAGTTAATTAAATAATGGTCATTTTATCTTTACATACCATGATAGTGATTGATTGGCTCACACATTACACAAACCATGGATTAGTTCAGTCATAATGCATAATTATCTGAGTTTGTACAACAGATTAAGCTTGAACTATCATCTGCAAACCAGTATCTGAGTTCACATAATAGACTGAATCCAAACCAGAGAAACCACATTATCTGGATCCATTTCAGTCTTGATTGGGCCATGTTATGATACCAAGGCTGCACTGAGCATATTTTTGGACAAGCTCTGTAGGACTTGGGATGGAGGCGATGCACTCAATGACTTTCAGTACCATCAACTATATCTGGTATCTGGACCAGTTTTGGGGTTGAAGTGGGACAATATATACAGTAGTTTTCTTCAGCGGGTGATTCCAGTTAATCTTGGTAAGAGAGTGGGACAGGGCCAGAGGTGGGCTGCTGCCGGTTCGGACCAGTTCAGGTGAACCGGTCCTTCCAACCACCTGGTGGGCCTGCTTACCTACCCTGGTGCTATCCCATCCTATATATCTCACTCTCAGGCTCGCTCGCCCCTCTTACGCAGCCCAGCTGATTTCCATGCCTTGCCTGCTCTACTTGCTGCGACTGCCTGAGAAGGTGTGCTGGAAGCCACGCACATGAAATCACCGTGTGTTTGAAGCCGCACGCAAGCGTGGAAGGCACACGCGAAAGTTCACCTTTTTGGTTCTGCATTAGGCGAACCGGTTGTTAAATTATGTGAAGGCCACCTCTGGACAGGCCTAACTTTAGATCTCTGTTGTGTGGATTGGCTCAGAATTTGGATCTCCCACCAGTTACATTTAACATCTAAATGAAAGCACATTTGGTGGCATGGGTGTGGTATCATAAGTATGTTAATGATAATATAGTTATACATCATCCCTGGCTGTGCGGGTGATCCTTTTGAGTGCTTGCCCAGAGCTGGAGACTATGCAGGTTTGGATGGAGATGAACCCATTCTGTTGGCAAGATCGAGTGCCTTAAGGGTGTTGGCTCCCTGGATCCAGAGAAATGTCATATTTGACTCTTGACTGAGTATGTATGTTAGGAAATGATTATTACCTAACTTGTTGGGTTGGCAATATATAAACCCTCAATATAGCTTTAAGACTGCTGTATTGTATCATACTGTGTCCTGATTGGTTAGCTCTGTAGCCAATGTCCTTAAGAGGGAGCTAGAAACATGGTTTGTTTGTCTTTGCTGTTCTTGCTCTCTGATATCTCTGTATGCTACTGTTTGCAAATCCAGAAGAACTGTTTATTGTGAATGACTACGACGACTGGTAAGAAGACTTTGTTATTGGATTAACCCTGGACTGTCGTTTTGCTATCTCCTGCTTTATATGTGTATGATCTGGATGGTTTATTGGACTGTGCCTTACTAGTTCCTGAAAGTAAACACAACTTAGTGTATCTGTGTGTTGGCTGTGTTTATTCGTAACTACTCTCAATCGCTTTCATTTGCACAACCTTGCTACTCAAGGGTTACTCTGTGAATTCCTTAACAACGTACTCCTTTGGACAGAGTTGGCATACCCCTGAACTCCTTGAGTCAGCCAGAGTTAAGGTGCAGCTTTCTTTATTAATAAAATAATTAATTTAGAGGACAGATTATGTAAATGCTTTCTTCTTATGTATAACTATATTTATAGTTTTTCTAAAATAAAATGACTCCGGTAATGAAATTAACAATAGGAACTTTTTTTCACTTTATTCTGTTGTAATAAAAATGGTTAATGCTGTGACATAGCCAATCATGTATATTTTTAAATATCAAATTTACACAACCTGCAGAATAGCTTATATTAATCATTTTCAAGATCCTGGGATGGATAGCATTGCAAATTGATGTGCATTTGCAGTCATTTGAAATAATGTGTTTGTTTGAGCATAAAATATGATGATTTCACCACAGGTCAAGTAATGATTAAAAGCACAATGATTATTTTTGAAATGTTTATGCATGTGCACAAATGTATTATATCAAGTAAAGAAGGCAAGATACTATGCTAGCTATACATATGAAAAAGCACTTACTTGGCACATAGGGAAAAATTTTTTAGACATATATTGTTTTTAAAAGGGGGCTGGTTTTTAAATTAAAAATATGTTTGAATACAATGTGAAACCTAGCAATAGCATTTAGACTTATATACCACCCCATAGCATTATACACCACTTTGTGTGATTTACAATGAAGAAGTATTTATATGCATATTGCCCCCAACAATCTGGGTCCTCATTTTACTGACCTTGGAAAGATGGAAGGCTTCAGCCCTGTCACAATTGAAATCTAATTGCAAGTGCAATTGAAATTCTGAATATTAAAAATCGTTATGGATTTGTCCCCATTTTTGTATGAACGTCAGCTTAGCATAAACTGTCTGACTCCAGTTATTAGAGACAGCTTAGGTACTTTATTAAACATTACAATAACAAAGCAAAGAAACCTCTAAAAATAAGTAGCCCAATCCTTAGAAAAGCAAGCATCCTATTTGCTGTCAGGATATTCATTTTTTATAAAATGTTTTGGCATCTTAACAATATCACTGTAGGGGGCAAAGCAAGATTTTATAGTCCCCACTTTAAAATCCGGGTGCATTAAAAATTAAGTAGATTTGTTGTGCTGATCGCACTCTTAAAATACATAATGCATGCATTGTTTTGTAAAGCAAAAAAAAAAAAGTGTTGTCTTCATTGGTAGTTTATTGTCAACTTCAGGCATATGATCCTTTCAGCCTGGGAAACGAAAGAAGGCTGCATTTCTGATTTGTGGTCTAGTCTGATCCTAAAAGCTCCCTAACTAACACATATGTCAGCGTTCCAGAAAACCCCCAACTCCAAGTAAGGACGTGGAAGCAAACATTTTCCAAAGTTCTCTTTACTTTAGAATAGGCAAACTGGCACATCTGGGAAAACCCGAATCTGAAAAGCCCGGGTTTTCCTTCAGTAAGTCAAAGCTTCCAAAACCATCCCCTTTTCCCCACCAGTCGGTCACATGCTCCAATCAACGTCCGCTCCATCTCGATCCAGACCCCTGACCACTCCTTCTCCAGATGCTGGATCGCCCTGACCTTGACCAACAGAAAGAATGCTATTATGTGTACTAACAACCCCTCTCCTTAATCCCCCCTCCTACTTTCCCACACACAAGCAGCATTGGAGCTTCCGGCCTAATATGGCTTCCAAAGCTGACAATATAATTCCTCCATTTTCTTTTGGAAGTTAGTACAGTTATTTATTTGAAAGCTTGGGGGCTCAAGCAAGAAAGATCCTGTTCTTGCTTCCTTCTTGAAGCTGGAAGTTTGGGGCTCAGGTACACTCATTCCTTCAACGTAGCATACAGAAATCTAGCTATTGAAACCTTGGATTGTAATACATCAGCTTGTGAGATCCAATATTCTTTGTCATTTAATATTTTATAATGCAAAAATGAGGTACATATATAGAATTCTATTATAAATCTAAGAAGAAATAGGCATACATTTTCCCCTTTTTACTTTAGTGCCTGGTTTAGCGCCTTGAATAATTGAACAGTTACACCCTGCTTGGAGATTCAGTCTTCCGACCCCACATCTTGTATATTCTAAATTTCAAGCTTTTGTCAAATCTAATCCAGTAAATTAGCATCTTCTTTTTATTTTGAGAATTACAAATTGTTTTTTCTGAACAGATCCTCCACTAAAGTTGAGATAGAGAACAAATTAGCTTATCATTGAGGCATTTAGCTATTGGTAGTCCTCAATATCTTCATTTAATGTTCATGTCTGGTTTGGTTCTGCAACCCCACAAGACAGACAGAGACTTCAGAGGATAATTAGAACTGCAGAAAAAACAATTGCTACCAACCTGCCTTCCATTGAGGACCTGTATACTGCACGAGTCAAAAAGTGGGCTGTGAATATATTTTCATACCACTCACATCCTGGATATAAATTGTTTCAACTCCTACCCTCAAAACGACACTATAGAGCACTGCACACCAGAAAAACTAGACACAAGAAAAAAAATTTCCCGAATGCCATTACTCTGCTAAACAAATAATTCCCTCAACACTGTCAAACTATTCACTAAGGCTGCATTACTATTATTATTAATCTTCTCATCGTTCCTATCACTCATCTCCTCCCACTGAATGACTGTAACTTGTTATATTGATTGTTTCCTAGTATGATTTGATTGCTTATTTGTACCCTATGACTATCATTAAGTGTTGTACCTTATAATTCTTAACGAATGTATCTTTTCTTTTTATGTACACTGAGAGCATATGCACCAAAGACAAATTCTTTGTGTGTCCAATCACACTTGGCCAATAAAGAATTCTGTTCTATTCTATTAATGACAATTCGGTATTATAACAGACTTGGAAAGGGTGCTTTACGGCCCCGAAACACTTTCAGCCATCACAAAATGTTGCAACTCCCCCTCACTGATCATTTGACTGCTGTCTGAGGGCGTGGCAACCTATTTGCACTTACAACCGGTTGTCAAGCGCTCCACAATCATGTGATTGCCATTTACAATCTTCTCTATCAACTTCCCCAGAAAGTCAATGGGGAAGCCAGCAGGAAAGCTACTGCCTACCAAGAGAAATCCCCCTCATCTCTGGGAGCTGATTGAAGGAGCTGCCTGCTGAGGGGAGCTGAATACCTTGGCGGGATGCAGAAATGGAGCTGAAATTTTGTTCCTGCACCTCACCAAAGGGAAGGGAAACTGAACTCTTCGGCGGCTCTTTTAGCCAGTCCCCAGAGATGAGAGGGAGCCAAAATCCAAGCAGTGAGTGGAGAATCAACATGATAAGGGGAGGTGTGTAGGTGAGGGAGGCCATGTCCAAAGTCTCCATTCAGGACCTAAAATCTTGTATGGATATTGACAGGGAGGATTTTCAGGTCCTGAGTGGAGTGCCCCAGAGTTCCCTCACTCCCCTGAGGGATCCCCTGCTACCTTACTTACCTGTGGCTCTGTCCTCTTAATGACCCGCTACTCATTTAAAGACCACAACTAGTATCATTGAGCAAACCAGTCACAGGGACATCTTGCTTTACTTTCACTGTAATCAGTGACCACAATTGTGGTCCCGGGCTACCTATATTCTGATCAGCTTCCTGTACTTAAGTACTGCTTAGACATCGTTCTACTTGCTTTGAGCGTCTTACCTTCATCAGTCCTAAAGACTAAATAGAATTTTTTTCTTCCAGTTAAAACTGGAAATACGGAATTGTTGGTTTATGCCTGCCTCTTCCATTATTTTGTTTGACAGATTATCATCATAAATGGATAGTGCCTTTTATTAAAGCCTGGTTTTGGCAAAGAGATGAATTCTGTGTCCAGTATCTTCTGTCTGACCAGAACCCAAAGGCAATGTTTAATATATTTTTCTGCGATAGCTTGTACAGTTTTGACTGCAATTAAAAATAGATTAATTTTCCCTCAATAATCTCAGTTGACAGTCTTAATATTTTACTCTAGTAGAGCACTATAGTCTTAATGTCAACCTGTTTGTTCCTAGTCTTTTCTCTTTCAGCATTTGACTCCTCAAATTACAACTGTTATAATTTATTTGTTATATATATATTGTCTGCCCTGTGGGTAGCAACTTTAATAAAGAGTGGAAGGGAACAAACTTGTTTTTTTTATCCTATTCATATGATTGAATGAAGTGCTCACCTAACTAATTTCCTAGCATAGTTTATCCTCTGCAGTGGCATTTAAATAAATGATTCACAGGATAATCCTATGGAAGATTTCCCAGAAATAAATCTCATCATGTCTGTTAACTGAAGAACTGTAGTTCAGCATTTTAGTGATTAGTGGAAATCATCCTGTTTGAGATTCTCTCATGTGGCTGTATTTTTTTTCCCTTTCAGTTCTCCACTCTAGCAGGGTGCACAAATGGCTTTATCTGTTGTTAGGGATAAACAAGAGAAAACATGGTAGTTTAATGCAAACAAAGGGAATAAGATTCCGCTTTGAGCATCATACATAATACAAATCCAGCTATTATTTATTTATTTACTGAGATATCGCTCAACTCCCAAATGATTCTGAGCAGCTCCAAAACGGAATATAAAATGAATAAACAAGATACAAATGCAATTCCTCAACAAAAAAAAAGCATCTACAAACCACATTCCACAAAGGGCTCCATCCACGGTTAACTCAAGACCTTGGAAAACAGTTAAGGATTTCAGGAACATCATCAGAGTGGGAGCCATTCAGATTTGTGCGGCAGAGAAGGCACACTTTCTGGATCCTGAAAGATGACACTGTTTGATCGAGGGACCTGGAACAAGCCAACTTTGTCAGGTTGTACTGGTTAGGCAGAAACCATGAAAGATAGGCAGTTCTTCAACAACCTGACTTTATGCCATGTAAGCATTGTGGAGAATAACCAGCCTTTTGAATCATACCTGAAAGTATACTGATATCCAGTGCATGTTTAGGGGTATGACATTAGCATGCCAAGGGATGCCCATCACTGCCCACACCACTGCATTCTGAGGATATTTCAGGACCTGTGCTTCAATAAGCACAGATCCTGTTTATCTCCTCCTCTTTCTCTTTTTCAGAAAATATGCTTTTTATACCTTAGTGTAAAGGTACCCTTGTTCAGGCGTAACTGACTCTAGGGCAGGGGTGTCAAACTCAAGGCCTGTGGGCCAGATCCGGCCTGCGGGGTGCTTAAATCTGGCCATGGGGCCGGCCTGGAAATAGCAAAGGACCCAGACCCAGTCTGGCGGCCAAAACGGAGCGTGGGGGGTCACACATGGACCCCACTCAGCCCTTTTTTTGCCTGGATGGTCTCCTGCAGCACTTTGTTGGCCAAATGGGGTGTGGGGGGCCACGCCTCATTTTGGCAGGCAAAGTGCTGCAGGAAGCATCCATCCTGTCTCCCCCTCTCTCCCCGGCCCATAGTGGAGAACTACAATGCGATCCGGTCCTTGAAGAAATCCAGTTTGACATCCCTGCTCTAGAGGGTGGTGCTTATCTTGATTTCTTAGCTCAAGGAGTCAGCCTTGTCCAAAGACACTTCCATGGTCATGTGGCCAGCAGGACTATAGGCTGAGATGCAGGGAATTTATTACCTTCCCACCAAAGTGGTCCCTGTTTATCTTTAATCACTGCTATCTGATTCTGGTATCCTATTATTGAAACCCTGGTCACAATGCAGACATTTGATTAGACATATGAAAAGGACTTTTATTAGTTTCTGTCCAGCTCAAAGTTTTCTTTTAACATACATATAACATGTTACTCTGAGGATGGTTTGGAATAGAACTTCTGCTGGGCTGGTGCTGCTTAATTCTTGCTTCTCCTTACTGTTGAAAATTAGTCTTGTCATTATATATACCGTATTTTTTGGAGTATAAGACGCACCTTTTTCCCCCCAAAAAAGAGGGTGAAAATCTGGATGCGTTTTATACTCCAAATGTAGACCCGCCCAGCTTCTCAAATGGAGGTTTCAGAGGCTGAAAAAAGCATCAGAAACAAAGCTTCAGAAAAGAAGCCCCCAAACAGAGCTTCAGAGGCTTTTTTTCTGAAGCTCTGTTTCAGAGGTTTTCAGAGGCACGAAAAAAAGTTTTCTCTGAAACAGAGTTTCAGAGGCAGAAAAAAAAAGCAAAAAACAAAACAAAAAACAAGGCACAGAGCTCACAACCAAGGAACCTGTTGCTAAAATTCAGCTCTGGGAACAGCTGATTGGGGGTATTCCGGGAGGTGGATCCACCTGCCAATCAGCTTTTTTCTTATTTTCCTCCCCAAAAACTAAGGTGCGTCTTATACTCCGGTGCGTTTTATACTCCAAAAAATATGGTAATTGTAGAACATAAATCAAAGCTAGCCTTTTCAGGAAGACAAATGACTGTTAGTCAATTAATTGAAATGTCTCACCTTTGATGCCATAGATCCATCTAGTCAATCAGAAACAGCCCAGAAGCTGATCCCACCAGATGCATATTAGTAGTCCTTGACTTACAACAATCATTGGGACTAGAACTATTAAGTGTGCCCTGCTTTATACCTTTTTAGCCATTATTATTAGGTGACTGACGTGGGAAAAAAAATGAAGAGGCATAAAAGTGCATTTATCACATTTTTCTTAGAACAATTAGCTGAGCTCTTTCTTGTTTATCATTATTTTAGGGAGTAAAATCTCATTATTCAGGTTAAATGGCCGTGTTGGCACTTTGCAATAAATAAGTGGGTTTTGGGTTGCAGTTTGGGCACTCGGTCTCAAAGGTTCGCCATCACTGCTCTAGCCAGTGTGGGGGATTGTGAGGGTTGAAGTTAAACACATCTGGGCACTATCAGGTTACTGGAAATAAGAATACAGTTCAAATAAACATTCCAACAAATTCTATTTTGATTGCAAAACCTCTTGGTTTTCAGTTCTTTAGATGTGATGTCACAAATTCACCCCTGCTGTTTTAGATGGAAAGTCAGTCTGTCAGTGTTTACAGCTGCGGTTAGAAATAGAAAACTCTTGTCAAGTGATAAGCAGTATGACTGACAAAACATGTCAGGTGAAATGGATAAATAGTCTCTGCACATAAAATATGTATAGGCAGAAATGAAAAGAACATCTTAAGTCTTCTGAAGTAAGTGCTGGCTTTTAATACCTTAATCTCCAGGAGCTTGATACATTTTTTTAGCAGCAAACTTTTATTATTGGAAGTGTTGGTGGGTGCTATCGTTGGTATCTTCTTGTTGCTCTGAAATTTCCTCCTGATGTACGGTATTTTCCTGTGATTTAATGGATGTGTTTGGAAGGCCAGCAGAAATTTCCCACACATGAGAATTTCATCAAGCCTCTTTTCTTTTTTGGAAAAAAATAATAATATCAAAAGCACATTAAACTGAATAAGAACGGATAGAAAAATGTAAGCATTTTTTCTATGTAATATTAATTTATATAGAATAGCTATAGCAACAGGATCTTGCGAATCTGATTGCAAGATTCCTTCTTTCCCTCCTTCTTGGTTTATCTTCAGGAGAATTGGGAAGGGGGGCTATCTGTGGCATTACCCTAAACCACTTTCTTGGCCTGGGCTCAAGTCTCCCTTTTCTGATTTTTGCCTCTTCTCTTTGTCCTTCAAGACTACTGTTCTGACCTAGGCTCCCTTAACAAGCAGGAGGCAGGAATTGGTCCTGGCAAAACTTCTTTTATTTATATGACTGTGAATTACATTCATTCACAGTCAGCAAGGTTTGTCCAAACAGTTTTTCAAAGGAATATTTCTCAACACACCTTATCTTGTTTGGCAAGCTGCCACGTAACTTGTTTCCAACCGCAGTACAAGGC
Organism: Arizona elegans; assembly: GCA_022577455.1. Classification (NCBI taxonomy): domain Eukaryota; kingdom Metazoa; phylum Chordata; class Lepidosauria; order Squamata; family Colubridae; genus Arizona; species Arizona elegans. The sequence continues at coordinate 72,890,888 of JAKOOJ010000007.1, forward strand.
AAAACTTGGCACAGAGTCTTTCAGAGTCACGGAATGAATGAATGGTTTCCTGCAAAAGCCCACTCCCTGTTCTCTCCTCTTTTATTTCCTATGGGAGGGGCCAATCACCTCCAAGGTGTGGCTTTACTCCGAAGTCGACCCTGCTTTCTGAGTTGTTCTTATCTTCTGGCAGCTCTGTGCATGCACACACTAGGAACGGGCTCCGGCCGTTCCTCTGCCTCGCTGCTGTCTTAACTCCCTCTCTGCTTCCAACACAGAGCCTTCGTCCGAGCTTTCCCCAGCCCCCAGGACTGGCCCAAGTTCCTCCCCAACCTCCTCACTGTCCAACTCTGCTGCCAACTGTGCTGGCTGCCAGCGGGCCACAGCAACTACCCTCTTTACTCAGTACATGTACTTTGTGATGAAGTCGACCAATACCCATGCCATTCTCCCTTTTGCCAGCCCCACTCAATGCTGGATTCCTGGTTGCCCTTATTAGTGCTAGTGTTGACTTGGCTTCACCTTCAGTTGTCAGTGCTGGAAGCTGCCTGCAATTGCTTGGCAATCTTAAGCTTATCTTTAAATGTTCAGAAACCACAAGCTCAGAGAATGAACCCTCACCCACACCCAAGCTACAGATATTCGCCACTATTGCAAATATCTAAGGCTTTGGGGAAGGCCATCCTGGTGCCTGTGGTTCCATTGTCCGACCCATTTTCCTTCTTTCTCCTGGAAGAATTTTTCCCCTCACAGAGCAGAGAGATTGCTTAAGTAAGCTATCTCTTCCCAAACTGCTCTGCTCCCCTCAGAAGTTAATTAAGACCCTCTGGCTGGTTTGTGCTGCTATCTGAAATTGGCAAAACCTTAATAAGCTTCACCCTCCAGGCTTCCTTGTGTTGTTGTCTGAAGTGACTTACTCTCTTGTAATCTCTTCCTTTCCAATCAAAGTAAATGGAAATATTAATTTCCCCTAGCTAATTATCCCAGAATGGAGGTGAGGATTCCAAAGGGGGCGGGAATGAAGAAAAGGGCTGTAAGATAGAAAACATCCTTTTTCCCAGCTTCCTGGTGAGCTGAGTTCTGGAATATAAGTTTCCCCAATTACATTGGGCTCTTTAAGTACTTGGGTGATTTCTTAATACTGTAATTTTTTCCATGATTTATTATCTTCCTAGCATCTCCTTTACTGTTCTAGTTCTTTGGTATCCATCCTATAAATTCTAAATTACATGTGGACACACACAGATTAATGGAAACACCTGGCTTGTCTAGTCTATGTTGCTGCTAGACTGTTTGTTTTTATTTATTAAATTTATTTTGCTGCCTGTCTAACCACAAGGTAACTCTGGGCAGCTTAAAAGCATAGATAGATAGATAGATAGATAGATAGATAGATAGAAGATGGGAGGGAAAGAACAGGGTGTACAGGGGTGAGAAGTGATCCGCTATTGGTCCATCAACCATCTCCAGTGTGATACTTCCTCATTGGGGACCCAAACCAACTGGCAGAGCCAGGTTTTCTGCTAGATCAGGGATCAGCAACCCGCGGCTCTGAAGCCACATGTGGCTCTTTCATCCCTCTGCTGCGGCTCCCTGTTGCTAGTCGGCTCCACAATTTATAGAGCTTTCGGTTAGGACATGTAGAGGAAAAAGGATGTTGCGCTAGGAGGAGACTTTATGGTGGGGAAACTGGACTTTCGGTCAGCAGAGGAAAAAGGACGCTGCGCTAGGAGAGACTATGACAGGGGAACCGGACTTCTGGTCGGCTCCAGAATTGAACAGGGGCTTCCGGTTAGGACCTTTCTGGCTCTTTGAGTGTTTAAGGTTGCCAACCCCCGTGTTAGATTGTTGGTGGTTGGACTAAAATAGGTGCAGACAGTGGGGATTAAACGCTAAGAAATTTCTGCTGCAACCATGTCTTGGGGCTCCCTTGCTGCCTTCTTGATGTCTGAGGACTCTCTGTTTCCATTCTCCTGTTACCTTGTTAGGAGGCTGCCTTGCTACTTTGCAAAGTTTCCTTCTTTGTTCTGAGGGTCTGTTGCGTTGGCTCTTCCTTCCATTCTTCTAGCATTCTGTTTTCTGCTGTTTTTCATCAGAAACGATTGATTATCTAGCAATTATATAGTTTTGTTGTACTTTCATATAAAATCCCCATGAAATATTATTAAGCTCTTATTAAGCAGATATTATCTTATCAGAATGCAATGGCAAGAAAATCAGATAAAGAAGAGAAGAAGTGAAAGAGGCTGGGGTCTTTCCTGAGCCATTGGGAGCATCCCCATGGAAGAATTGTTGGTCGTGTGGTCCTACGTGCTGTCTGAGCTCGGTGGTTTTCTTGCAGGTGTTTCATTACCAAATTAGCATCAGTGCTACAAGGGAGTTTAGTTTGCCCTTATTTTTCTATATTTCTTAGTGGCTTGCCTGTCAGTGCTGGTGGGGGTGGACTTGGTGGTTCCTTGATTAGATTGTTTACTAGTAGCTTGCGTTTCTACAGTGGTAGTTCCTTGATTGGGGAATTGTTTCCTTTTTTAAAAAAATTGATTTATATGCCGCCCTTCTCCGGAGACTCAGGGCGGCTTACAATGCGTTAAGCAATAGCCTTCATACTTTTGTATATTTATACAAAGTCAGTTTATTGCCCCCATAATCTGGGTCCTCATTTTACCTACCTTAAAAAGGATGGAAGGCTGAGTCAACCTTGAGCCTGGTGAGATTTGAACTTGCAGTAATTGCAGGCAACAGATGTAAGTGGATGTTAATAACAGTGCTTTAGTCTGCTGAGCCACCAGAGTTTACTTGATTTTGGTTTGTTGTTAATCTTGGTCTTAATCTCATACAGGGGTTGATTGCTGTTTTGTTCTTTTTGTTTCGTTTTGGGCTTTTGCATTGTCTCTTTTGAGTGATGTAGATGTTGTTTCTGTGCCTATTGATGACTTATTTGTTTGAGTGCCAGGCCTCCAGGAATTCTCTTCCTTAAACAAGACATACCCAGTTCTCTCAACCCAGTTCCCTCAACCGTTCATCGCATGCATAAATCTCCAGTCCCCGAATCCCGTTTGTTGTTTCTGAGATCTTTTTGATGTGTGGCAATGGGAAGAGGTGGCTCAGTGGCTAAGATGCTGAGCTTGTCGATCAAAAGGTCGGCAGTTCAGCAGTTCAAATCCCTAGTGCCGCGTAACGGGGTGAGCTCCCATTACTTGTCTCAGCTTCTGCCAACCTAGCAGTTCGAAAGCACGTAAAAAATGCAAGTAGAAAAATAAGGACCACCTTTGGTGGGAAGGTAACAGTGTTCTGTGCGCCTTTGGCGTTGAGTCATGCCGGCTACATGACCACGGAGACGTCTTCAGACAGGGCTGGCTCTTTGGCTTTGAAACAGAAATGAGCACCGCCCCCTACAGTCGGGAACAACTAACACATATGTGCGAGGGGAACCTTTATCTTTACCTTTTAATGTTCTCCCTTTTGCAGCTTATGTTGGTTGTGCTAATGGTAGGTTAAGTGGTAAGGGACTTTGATAAAGTTGCATGAATATCCATTTTGTTGGAAGATATTATATAAATGCTCTTATCTCTTTTCCACTGTTCAGGGTTGCTGCAGTGTGTTTATGCTCGTCTAAGTAGTGCTCTTACGCAACTTCTCTTGTGGGAGGTTAGATTGTTACCTTGGTAGTAGAGCACTTGGTTGGTGTGGGTAGTTTTTCGATAGATTTATGTTTCTAATTTGCCATAATTGCCTCTGCTGCTATCTAGTAGGGGAGTGTGTTGTTTTCTTCTTCCCTGGTGAATTTTTTTCTTTTGAAAATGATATTAATAGTTTCATGTGTTTTCTCTAAATGGTTCTTTTTTTATTATGACAAAATATGACAAAATGTTGTCTATGTGCTGCATCCAGAATTTGGGTTGTATGCGTGGGAGTGCTGTAGATTCCAGGTGTTGTATGATGGGCCCAAGCAATGAGTCCTAAAAGCAGTGATCCCATGGCTATTCCTTTGTTTTGGTGATATATTTGTCCAATAAACTAAAAGTATGTTGTCAGGCAAAGGTTGATAAGGTCCATGATTCTGGGTATTTCAATGTTGGTGTATTTGGATTAGGTTGGATGTGCTGTGTAGTAGTGCTATCATGGATTCTTTTGCTAGTTTTGGGTCTATGGAAGTGAAGAGTGCTGTGACATCAAATGAGACCATCTTCATCTATGGTCAAGTCTTTGATCTTTTGGCTGCACTGTAGTGGGGAATTAATAGAGTATTTACTTCCCTTTGTGAGGTGCCCAAGCTTATTTATCAGTTCTTTAGGAATGTTGTAGGTTGGGGTTCCTGATAACTGTATAGTTGGCTGGACAGAGATATGTCTGGCATATGTGTTTTGGGCACCATAAAAATATGGTAGGTTGGATCCACTGCTTTCATTTGCCACTGTTCTTCTTTAGTGATTTGACCTTTTTCTCAATCCAGTTGTCTAGTTTCTATATTGGATTGGTGCTCACCAGGATGTAAATTTCTTTGTCTTCCAGTAATTCTTTGGCTTTTTATATATATTTTGATCTGTCCATGATCACAGTGGTTTGGCTTTTGTCTGTTGGTAGGAGGATAATTGGTCCTAGTTAACCAAGTATTTCTGATGAACACTTTTCATTGGTCCTTCTTTACTCTGATTACACATTTATAGAAAATGTTTTTTTTTTTTTAAATTTTAGATATCTTCCAGTGGAGCTGGACGTGCCTTGTTTAAATGTCATAGAACACACAAGCCTTGGGGATCTTGCAAGAACGCTTAAAGCTTTCTCCGTTTCTCTCACCACCCATTCTTGTTATGTCAGATTCATTCATTGGATTCAGCATAGTGACAAGGAACAAAATGGATTTGTTAGGGTCACTGCTTCACAAAGTGAAGCATGACTTTGGTAGGCAATGGGGCCTATTTTGTAGTCCGCTAATAAAGCGTCTGTAGGATTTACAGTCTGCCATCTGCTTCTGAAAAACCTTTGTTAGTGTGAAGTGATCATGCAGTTTGCATGCAAGATGTGTGGTGTGTGTGTGTGTGTGTGTGTGTGTGTGTTGGCTTAGATGTGGAAAGAATTAAACTGTGCCTCTGTATTTATGAAGAAATTACAATCTAATTTGCAAATATGCCAAGGATGACAATTCTCAAAGCAAACAGGCTTTTAAAAATTCTGTTTTTAATCCAATCAGTTAAGTGCCATATTCATCTCTGCACCTTTTTAAAATCCTCGCATTTGCTTGAAAGTAACTTGAGAATGGTTTGGGTAGGAGAAATTCATCACACATCTAAAGTTCTTGGCTAAAGAATGTTGAAGTTATTCAGAATGTTCTTTCTGTGCGTGTGTGTTTGAGGAAAAAGGAATAAACATCAGTTACTGCTCTGACAGATATTTTAAGGCATACTATCTATATATAAATAATTGTTGCCTTTAAATTCTGATTCTAATATAGAAAACCACAGATATAATTGGAAGATCAGCTGGAGATGCAAATTCATCTTACAATAACAATTTCTCTTGTTCTGCCAACTCTTTGAGATATTTGCCTTTAAATATGTGCTTAAATATGTGTTCAAACATATATTTGGGGAAAAAAACATACAGCTTAGGCTTTTCAGCCTAATGCCCTCCAGATGTATTGGGATTGTGGAATTCTGGAAGTTGTAGTCCCAACACAATTAAAAGGTGCCAAGCTAGACATATTGTTGATCTGTTTTATCTCCTTACATTTATCCTCACACCTTTTTCTGGTTTGCATATTCAAAACCACCTCAGCTTTTTTGGGTATTAATTTGTCTAAATCACCATGTTCCTCCTATCCCAATTATGTCACTGAAGTTGGGAAGCCAGTACATTTCAATAAATAAAATTATTGTACTCTGTTCATAACAATGTGAGTCACCCTCTGGGTTAGCTGATGTTGGCCTTAATACACATTGAGTTCTTCTCAAGAAGACAGGATGTCATAATATATTGGCATAGTATATGTGTAGCTCCAAGCAGCCTAGCCTTGCAATTGACAGATGGAAATTTTGTCAATGTGCGGATTTTCCAAGTGCCATCCAATTTTATTTTATTTTATTTTATTTTTGCTAATAACCACTGGGACCACTCTGGCCAATTTATGCATAATCTTTCAGTTCTGATTTTCAGAACTTGTTATTTTGTCATCTTCTCTAATCCATTGTTTTCTGTCTTACTATCCCCTGGTATTGCCTCATCAATTATCCACACTTCTTTTCAATCACATTTATATATGATGTGTTAATAAGATAAAACTTTTATCAGTCTGTATTCAGAAATCCCACAATCCTTGAATCTGCTTGTTATAATTAATGAAAGAGATTGGTCAGACAGTGAGGATAAAGAAATACTATTTGTCATGATCCATGGTTAATTTATGTCAACAAGCAAGGGTTGTTGGGGAGTAGATGATTGAAGGAAAATATATATATATTGTAGGCAAACACTTGAATAGCATTTGTAAAATCAAAGGGGAATCTGTATAGATCTCTTATGTTCAGATTCTGCTTGTGGATATCTCAGAAGCATCATGTTTTGGGTAGCCATTTCAGATCTTCAAGAGGGCTAATCTTATGTCCTGCTAATGTTTATTTAAAAAAAAACATAAATGGACTCAATTCAACAGTTAAAAGAAGAAAGGTCTTTTATAAACTAGAGAAATTAAAAATTTGATATAATCTGTCTACAAGAAGTACATATTAAACAATATGAACAATTATTGATACAACCAAAACTTGGGAAAATTTTCACATCATTGCCACAATGTAAAAAGAGAGGAGTGGTCTTATATATTAGAAATACAATACCAGCCGAACAAATATATGAAGATACAGAAGGTAGAATTTTAATGGTGGAGATAACAGGTAATAATATGAAAATTCTTTTAGTAGCAATATATGCTCCAAATAATAATCAGACGTCCATTTCTGATCACAGTGACAGCAAAAGGTGAACTGCATCTTATATTGTCCTAACAACACATAGAATTATATAAAAGGGCAGAATTTGTGTTAGAACATAGACTTTCTCCCTTGGTCCCTTCCCCCATTTTACTCCTCAGGCATCTTATAGGGGCCGTTATTTCCTTATATTAATATTTAACAGTGTTTGCAGGGGGAAGTGCAGCCAAGCTTTGCCTAATAATGTACATATTCTCGTACTAGCAAATTATAGCTGTCTCTAATTGAGTTGATTGTAGTCACCAAATGAGGGGGCAAAGACAATTTCACAAAGCTTTCATACGAAATGCTTCGGGGCAGATTTTAAAGTGTCTGTAGGAGAATATGAGCTCTCAAACACTCACATTTATACAAATTGCCATAGTCCAGCTCTTGGCCCCACTACAAATGAAACAATAGGCGCCCTTCATATCTTCTGCAAATGCTTTGGCTGCTTGATAGTGTTGCCGGAATCTGAAGATCAAAGCAGACAAAATTATTCTGCAGTCATCAGAATCTCTCTTGGCATTCCACATCCAGTTTAAAACAAAAAGGAAGCTTCTCATAACCGATATCCCATACTTATATCCTTCAGTTGATCCCATACTTATATCCTTCTTTCCTTTAGTCCACATTTCTGCTGTGGCTTGTGGGTGCTGTGGCTTGTAGGTGAAAGAAAAACTAGAAAATGCCAACATGATGCAGCTTTTGCTCAGCATCAGAGCGGATTTGTTTAGATTAGATGCTGAGGAGGGATTAGCCCACATATTAATTTTTCTACAGTTAGCCCAGTGCTAAATCTTTATGAGGCCTGCCTTGGGGATTGAGGATGGGAATCCACAGTGTGGCAGCTGGAATTTTATTGCAGAAATGCAATGGGTTTGTTCTTGGAGATCAAACCTGCACGTTTTAGCATCTCCAAGCTAATTATGTAATCAGGGCTATAAAACAATATAACCAGTGTTAAATGAGTAATGTAAAACCATTCTCATGGGACATGAAAAGCCACAGGAAACTAATATTTTCAGCATGTGCCTGAATGGGAAGAATGTCAGAACATATTTTATTTCTGGGGGGAAAATATTTCAAGGAGTGGATGATCAAAGGACTGCTTCTGGCTAATGCCGAATGTATATTAGCAAGAGACAGGAGGACCTTAGGTGAAAATTACAGTGATTTGGGCCTGTCTTCCCAGGAGAATCTTTAAAGCATCCTATTTTGGAGTTGCTCAAGGTTAATTCCAAAACCTTCAGTCAGATATAGTAACTAAGTGCTACAGGTATATATAGGTGTACAATTTTTTGTTGATTAGTGTTGAAAATTGTTGCAGATTTTCATTCCTTTATTTTAAAAAAAATACTGTTATTTGAAACAGAGGAAATGGGAGAAGAGGAATCTTGTTTGCTTGCTTGAGGATCTATGGGTCATTAGTTCCAAATCCAAATTATTTTTTGCTTGGTTTAATTACTCTAGTTTGAGGGTAGGTAACTTTTTCATTCCTGAGTAAAAGAAGATGCTCTGATGTGATAAGAATATTGTAATATGAAGCTTAATCATCAGAATGGTTTAAGCTTAAGACCATAAACATCTAAATAAAGCAGAGCCTCTAGATTTGTTACATCTTGAGAATAATAGTTTAAGAGGGGAGTAACAGATATGTTACAAGGGAAGCAGTGACTAAGACGCTGAGCTTGTCGATTGAAAGGTTGGCAGTTCAGCGGTTCGAATCCCTAGTGCCGTGTAATGGGGTGAGCTCTCATTACTTGTCCCAGCTTCTGCCAACCTAGCAGTTCAAAAGCACATAAAAAATGCAAGTAGAAAAATAGGGACCACCTTTGGTGGGAAGATAACAGCGTTCCGTGCTGTTTAGTCATGCCGGCACCATTACCACGGAGACGTCTTTGGGCACCTCTGGCTCTTCGGCTTTGAAACAGAGATGAGCACCGCCCCCTAGAGTCGGGAACAACTAGCACATATGTGTGAGGGGAACCTTTACCTTTAACAGATATGTATTATTTCATTTTATGTTTTGTTTTATTTTATTTTATTTTATTTATTTTATTTTATTTTATTATTTTATTTTATTTTATTTTATTATTTTATTTTATTTTATTTTATTTTATTTTATTTTATTTTATTTTATTTTATTTTATTTTATTATTTTATTTTATTTTATTTTATTTTATTTTATTTTATTTTATTTTATTTTATTTATTTTATTTTATTTTATTTTATTTTATTTTATTTTCTTCCCATCTTGTAAAAAAAAATGACTCTGGATAGCTATTGGATGCTGTGCAAATAGAATGCCCCTGTCTTTTCTCTGTCATTCTCGGATTCTGTACAGAACAAGAAATAATAAATTTAAGAGCAAATTTCAGGGGGGCCGATTACCCCAAGAACTGTGGGATCCTCTTCAGTAACTGCAGTCTATGTCGGGAGAGCTTTAATTTGGATTTCTGCATGGTATAGGAGGTTGACATGGAATGTCCTCTTCCAACTCTGTGTCTGGATCTTGTTTATTGAATTGATCCAAGTTTGTTAGTACAATATACTGTACATTCAAAGAAAGAAATAACCAAACAGGATGACTTCACACAAGCTTTTAAGATTTAAAAAAAAATCTTACCAAAGTTAAAATTAACCAAATGTAGCATGTGTGAATATGGATGCTACGTCTTTCATTGATCTGGGAAAGCATTTTGTGGTAGCCGCAGCCTATGTGAGATTGTATGTTCTTATATGGGAGCATATAAGAGCATATTTTGGTGTTCCTGTATGACTTTTTGGCTTTTATGGCATTTTGATGCCTCTTATGACTAAGTTCTGACTCTTGCACTATGGCATAATGTATTGGTTTACCCAAGTTGCTAAGTCGGAAGGAAATTGATTACACTGTAATTTAGGATTATATTTGAATCCAGTTGTTATAAATGCGGAGTGTGTTATTGGGAGAATTTGGCAACAGATATGCATTCAATTGCTTCCTAGTAAGTGTGCATAGGCTTGAGCTGTAGGTAGCTGAGTTTATGAATCCATTACTTGCAGCTAAGGAAGAAAGTTCTTTTTTTCCATTTATTTTCCATTTCACATTTTTTTTATTCCTTTAGCAAGGCAGATAATAAATCCGCTTAGTGGATGTGAAGTTCTAAATGCATGTGGAAAAAACAATAGATCGTAGCCTTTTTCACATAGCTGACAGGAGGAGAATGGCTGGTGATGTGGTCATTCCAGGTTGCTTAGCTCAATGAGAAGTGCAGTTTGCGAAAACAATGCCCATGGGACCATCATATGCTCCTGAAAGTCCCTAGAAGGCATAAATCAGAAAGGAAATGATGAATTACATTGCTCTATAAATCTACTTTCTGAAGTGTGCTATTGATCCTTTGCTCAACCATTAATTTTCCCAGAACTTCATATTTGTTGGAGAAGCAAAGCAGTAGATTGCCGAATAAAGATTGCTCATGGGAAAGCAGTTGGAAGCAGCAATGATGTTATGTATGGGGTAGGTGGACAGATTACTCCATAATATATGATTTCAGGCATGAGACTAGCCTTTTATTGTTTTCTTTGAGGACTCTAATTTTAAGGGATGCAACATACCATTAAGCCTCTCTTACTGATATTCTAAAAGTACGCAATTGCAATCAGAGCTAAGATGCTATATATTCAAATTCCTCTCAATCTGTCTCTTTCTTTGTTGTGGGGTTAACGCACCGGTTGGAGGATGGAATAAGAAAGCAGTAATCAAGATTATCCAAATGAGGGTGTAACATGACTTACATTAACAAGAATCAACAACTGTGCAAATTTGACATGCTGTGAAGGTATTGTTGGAAGGTTTTCCAGTAGGTAAAAGCGAGAGAGCTAAAATAGGTGCTTAGGAAATGTGTGTTAAAATATTTATATTTTCAGAAATTCAAACGTTTAGCTTTGTTCTGTTTGTATTGGGATTCTTGCAAACACTTTAATGTTTCCAAATCAATAGCCAAGTTCATAGGTTCCAGTGTCACACTGAGGAACGATATCATTTGCTTATTGCTTCAATTACTATGGGAACCAAGTCCAATTATGTTTTGAGAAAATTGCCGAAAATAATAGCACATGCACACATGTCGACAGAATAACACATAAGGAGCTGAAAATAATAACACATTTCTTCATTTGCCTATGTTTTGGTTCTTTAATAAAAGGTGTTTTTCATAGGGAAGATTATTGGGAAAAGACCCAGCATCCATCTTGCTCAGGTGCCTAATGTACTGTTCATCCTGTTCTCTTTTTTGGCCTGAGGCTGTTAGTGAAGCTGGGTCAACACATCTTCCTCTGACACTTAACTGTTCAATAGCTTTGATGTTCCTGTGTCCTCAAGGTTAAGAGGATATGAGAAGAGAGGATAAGTGAAGTAGACATAAAGCTAGCGGGTGATGGAGGAGTATTCTTTAAGTGGAAGGTAACAGGCCAGCTCATGGCAAATGCATTTCCCCAAGTGGAAAATTCGCTGCTGGAAAATTGTTCCACCCCACATGTGCATCGAATGTAGCCCTCCAAACAACGGGTAGATTGCTTTATATCACAATTTTCCATGACCTCCAGTTGAGTTGAGTGACAGTGATATTATTATTATTATTATTATTATTATTATTATTATTATTATTATTATTATTATTATTTTCCTGTTTAGATATTTGTGTTAATTTTGGAAGCTCTGTCTTCTTTTTAACAGTTGCTGTGTTTTAAATGCAGGTTCTCAGATCTACAAAGATCTTACACTAGTTGCTTTTCATATCGTGGCATCCTCATAAGTGGTCAACATACACTGAAGAAAGTGACCAGAACTGTCCTTGGTCCTGCTAGAATCCTGACCATTCTTTGCAGATGTAGGAACAATATTATGTCACAATTGTCCCTTTCTCTCTTGTCAGAGAAACCTTAACAATAATTAGCATGTTTATTTTTTACATTTATATCCACCTTTATTATTATTTTTAAATAACTCAAGGCAGTAAACATACCTAATACTTCTTTCTTCTATTTTTGCCACAGCAACAACCCTGTGACATGGATTAGATTGAGAGAGAATCAATATTTAGCACAACTTACTCTTTTTTCCTCTCTCTGGAATTAACTCATTGGCTATGAAATATTTAGAAGACAAATATGCTTTCTAATAAAAATAAATAAATAAAGGGAAAGCTTTTTACTGTTGGAAAATTCTATATCTGTATTTTACTTTATATTCTGCCGGTGCATTTTAATAGAATCTTTGGTTAGGAAAGAAAATGAAGATAATGGTAGTTAGAATTAGAAGATAGATTTTTCCCCACTTTGGAAGAAAATGCTCTAATTTTCTCTAAAAATCAATAAAAGTGGGAACCATGGGAGCTATTAGAGGTTCATATATCGCATTTTTAAGTTGTGGATTGCTGAACTCAATATTATGGCTATAGACTATGATTCACTTGGTTGTATTCACATATCTACTAAAGCCAAAGCCAAACAGATCCCATCATGGCAACATAATTGTGAATCAGAGATATGTCTGCAAATGGATATAGAAAGCATAACAGATGATGTCATGTTCAACTTATCCCTTACTCATTGTGAAGATAGTCTGTTAATTTTTTTACTTAATTTGCAAAGTGGTGTTTTCCAGCTTTTTCATCACAAGCCATGCTATCTGATCTGTCCAAATTACTCATACCATATTGCCACGTTGGCCACTTGAAACTGCTGTGGGCATCTCCCCATCCTGTTACCTGGTAAATAGTTTGCATGGCTCTTTCTTTCTTTCTTTCTTTCTTTCTTTCTTTCTTTCTTTCTTTCTTTCTTTCTTTCTTTCTTTCTTTCTTTCTTTTTTTTTTGCAATTGATGGGTCAGGACTTTCTCACAATGCCACAAAGCCATCCCTCATATTTACGAACCAATCAGAGAGCAGGAAGACTTCAGAGGAAAGGATGAAAATGAGTTCTTTTAGGTGCCCATCATTCCATCACCAAAAAGGACCTCTTCCCTTGACAGAAGACCTAGCACCAAAAAAACAAAACAAAAAAACCCTCCCTATTTATTTATTTATTTATTTATTTATTTATCAATCAATCAATCAATCAATTTATATGCTGCCCTTCTCTGGAGACTCAGGGCGGCTTACAATGCGTTAAGCAACTGCCGTCATACTTTTGTATATACCTGCTTAGTAGGGCTTTCGGCCCCCACTAAGCGGTGTTCTTTTTAAACAAAGTCAGCTTATTGCCCCCACAATCCGGGTCCTCATTTTACCTACGTCGGAAGGATGGAAGGCTGAGTCAACCTTGAAACTTTCCCTTTCCTTCCATACTACTTCTCCCACCCATGGACTGGCAAGAGAAGCAGGAATAAGGAAGCAAGATCTGCAGTTCTTCTGCCAGTTACTGGAGGAGGTATTCACCATTTCTTCTGGAAACTAATAAAGGAGAGAAGCAACCTGGCACTAAGGAGAAATTTCCTGACAGAATAATTAAGCAGTGGAAGGACTTGCCCTCAGAAATTGTGGATGCTTCTTCACTGGAGGTTTTTAAGAAGAGACTGGACAGTCACTTGTCTGAAATAATATAGGACAGTGATGGCTAACCTGTTCTGGACTGAGTGCCCAAAGCACATGCACGCGCGCTTGAACCCCAAAAATGCAATGCACGCGCAGCCCGTACATGCGCCCTGCCCCACACACATGCACAGCTCCCCTCATGTGTCCTGACCCCAGCACATGCACGGCAGAGACCCGAAGACCAGCTGGCCAGCAGAGCTGAACTGGGGTGACGGCTCGTGTGCCATCAGAGAGGGTGCTGCGTGCTACCTCTGGCATGTGTGCCGTAGGTTTGCCATCACAGGTATAGGGTCTCCTGCTTGAGCAGGGGGTTGGATTAGAAGACCCCCCAATGTCCCTTCCAGCTCTATTCTGATTGATTAACCTTTCAATTTTAAAGGTAAATTATTCCTGAAGGGAAACTTAATTTTTTCTTTTAAGTAAATGTAGGGTTTTTTTTGTTTGTTTTTTTTTTGCTTTAATTTATATGCCGCCCTTCTCCGGAGACTCAGGGCGGCTTACAATGCGTTAAGTAATAGCCTTCATACTGTTGTATATTTATACAAAGTCATCTTATTGCTCCCACAATCTGGGTCCTCATTTTACCTACCTTTGAAAGGATGGAAGGCTGAGTCAACCTTGAGCCTGGTGAGATTTGAACTTGCAGTAATTGCAAGCAGCAGATGTTCATAACAGTACTTTAGTCCACTGTACTACAGGCTCTTTTTAAGCAGACACTGCCATTTTTGTAGGCTTCCTCCCAAGTTAGAAATCTGAAATTTGAAGGTGTAGTTTATGGGGGTTCAGGCACCCTTGATCTATCCAACTGAGCAAGGGCTGTATTCTAACCTTTTTGTTTAAGAGTGATGATAATGACTCATTCAGTTTAAGCCATATGTACATTTTCTATTCCTATATTGGTTTTGTTTGTTTTGGTCTGAGATTAGTCAATCTTGCTGTTAGTTTTCATGATATTTTCAGCCTTTGGTCTCCTTGATTCTGTCAAACCATCAAACCTGGATCATGTGTCTTTCTGTTAATCCTGACCTTCGTACGTTTTACCGTTTTTCCACATTCAAGCCTAACACTTGCAGATTTGTATTCTAGTTTCTTGTGCTGTTTCTATGGCAACTTTAATAGCAAGCTTCGAAGCACGTTCTGCAGCTGTACAGCAAGTCTGTGTTGTGACTTAGTATTCATTTATTCTCATCCAAAGCTTTGTTTAAGCAGTGCTTCTCAATCTTGACAACTTTAAGTCGTGTGGATTTTGACTCCCAGAATTCCTCAGCCAAGCGTGCCGACGGGGGAATTCTGGAAGTTGAAATCCAAAACTTTTAAGATTGTCAGGGATGAGAAACATTGATTTAAGGTGTCTTTTCAAAAACTGAAAGGCTTAAAGCACCAGGCTAGAAAGCAGCAGCCGTAAACTCAAATCCCATCCTAGCCGTGAAAGCCAACTGGGTGACTTGGGGCCGGTAACAGTAAACGAGTTGGAAGGGACCTTGGAGGTCATCTAGTCCAACCCCCTGCTCACGCAGGAGACCTGTACCAGGGATTCGAACCGCCAAACTGCTGACCTTTCTGATCGACAAGCTCAGCGTCACTCTCTCTGATCTCAAAATAGAAGAAGGAAAATGTGTTGGATATGTTCACTACCTTGAGATATTTGCAAAAAAATATTAAAGGCGGAATAAAAAGAAATAAAATTACTATCGTGTTATCAAAAACACCGCTGCCTGTTTAATGTATCTTGCACTGGAACAACAGTAGGGCATTTCTGTCAGATGACCTGTGCTCCGTGCAGCTTGTGTGTGCATGGAAGCGCATAGAGATTCATGAAGGTTTCTTCGCTTGATTTCAGACAATTACACTTCCATTGCAGTGTCACATCTTTCCAAGGTTGATGCTCTGGAAAAGAAGAGTACCATTTCTGTCATTGTGCTGCTTTCTAGAACATCCTCCCTAGATTAGGATGGCTCTGAGCCTGCTGGCCTTTTAAAAAATCTTGAGGATACAGCTGTGGCCGGAGTCTGGAGTCCCGAATGTGTAAAAGGGCCTGTTTGTGATTATGTTGACACTAATGGATTATAATATTTCTTGGCTGCCTGAATGTACTCTATTTTTCGGAGTATAAGACACACCTTTTTCCCCCCTAAAAGGGGGTGAAAATTTAGGTACATCTTATACACCAAATGTAGCCCCGCCCACCCACTGGCCCCCACCCTTTGGCCTCTGCCTCCCAGCAGTTACCTCCTTGCAAGCAAACAGCAAGAAAAAACAGCTTCTTTCAGCTTCAGCACAGCCTAATTAGAACAAGTTGATTGGATCGGCCTCCCGACTCTCAGCTGATTTGCTCTTAGCTGTTTTGTGCAGGGCTCTGCTGCTTGCTGCAAAGAGGTAAATTGCTGGAGCAGATTTTTTTTGTTGTTGTGCTAATGAAGCTATGTTGAAAACGAAAATGAAAGTAAAGCAGGCTGTTTGCTGTTTGCTGCTTGCTGCAAGGAGGCAAAATTGCTCAGAGGTAGAGGCAGATTTCTTTTTCTTCTTTTCCTCATCAAAAAAGGTAGGTGCGTTGGTGCCTCCAAAAAATACGGTATCTTACTTTTTTTTTTTTTACTATGTTATAACTGCTTCCATTGTTTTTATGTTTCTACATTACCCAGAGTCACTGGTTTGAAATGAGCGGCTATACAAATTGAATAAATAAATCTGTCTAGAGCAGCTTAAAGCTGACTGTATAGTACAGCTTAATTTATTTTTTTTCAGCTAATTATAAGCTGAAGCACCTAAAGTTTATAGTTAAAGCTTCGCCTTTTTAAATCCATTCATTCATTAGCCAATAAAGTATAACATTCTGAAAAAAAAAAAAAGGAAGCACCCTAGGAATATAATACATTCTTCTTTTCTTGTATAAACTGCAGTTTTGATATGCATGCTGAGGTGAAGGCCATCTTTGGACAATACTGACCAGGACAAATAAGTTCACAAGATCAGGAGAAAAACTAATTTGGGTTGAGTTATTTGAAATTAAGATTTTATTTCACTTAGATCAAGTTTATTAAACACAGCAAGTATTCCAATATGTGTGTGATAGTTGCCCCTTTTATCAGATTAAATTATAATTTGGTGGGAATTTCTGGAGCAGCCATTGACAGCTCCCTCAAATTAAGCAGTTATAAAAAAAAAACACTATAGTGATGCTTATAAGCGACCCAGAATTTTCAGATAATTTTTTTAACTGTATTTGTAATTTCCAAAGCATTCTGCTATACTGGAATGAGCCTTTGTCAATTCCAGCATTTCTCCACTGTGCCGAAATCAGCAAAATATTTGATAACAGTGCTCTATATAGGATTGTGCTATGTGAGAGCATATTTACTAGGGCAATTTCTCCTTTGTTTTATAGCAACATAATTATGGCTGTCTGGTATGGGAATCTATTATTATTATTATTATTTATTATTATTATTATTATTATTATTATTATTATTATTATTATTATTATTATTATTATTCATATTTGTATACCGCCCTACTCCCGAAGGACTCAGGGCGGTGAACAGCCATAATAAATACAAATACATATAGAAGTTAAAAACTATTAAGAAACAGATTAAGTAATTTAGGCTCAAAGATTAAGAACATCCAAATTTATCTAAAGAGTTTTAAAACCCAATTTAAAAGCCAGTTTAAAAGCCAAATTAAAAAGGGAGAGTTAGGCCAGACCAGCTTGTTGGAATAGAAATGTTTTCAGGGCACGGCGGAATATGCGTAAGTCTTGGATGTTTCGTAACTCCGGGGGAAGCCCATTCCAGATGGTAGGTGCCCCCACAGAAAAGGCTCTCCCCCTGGGGGCCGTCAGTCGACATTGTTTGGCCGACGGCACCCTGAGGAGTCCCTCTCTATGGGAGCGAACTGGTCGGTGAGAGGCTATTGGTGGCAGGAGGCGGTCTCGTAAGTACCCTGGTCCTAAGCCATGGAGCGCTCTAAAGATAGTAACCAAAACCTTGAAGCGCACCCGGAAGACCACTGGGAGCCAGTGCAGCTCGCGCAGGAGGGGGGTTACATAAGAGCGCCACATTGCTCCCATTACCACCCGCGCGGCCGCATTCTGGACCAGTTGGAGCCTTCGGGTGCTTCTCAAGGGGAGCCCCATGTAGAGAGCATTACAATAATCCAGGCGTGAGGTGACAAGGGCGTGAGTGACCGTGCGTAACGAGTCCCGATCCAGAAATGGATGCAACTGGCGAATCAGGCGAACCTGATAAAAAGTCCTCCTGGCTACGACCGTCATATGCTCTTCAAAAGACAGCCGTGAGTCCAGGAGGATGCCCAAGTTGCGAACCCCATCTGTGGGGGCCAACGACTCGCCCCCAATAGTCAGAGATGGCGCCAACTGACTATATCGGGACGACGGAAACCACAGCCACTCGGTCTTGGATGGGTTGAGTCTGAGTTTGTTCCTCCCCATCCAGATCCGTACGGCCTCCAGGCACCGGGACATCACCTCGTGGGCATCATTGGGGTGGTCTGAGGTGGAGATGTACAGCTGGGTGTCATCAGCGTACTGATGGTACTTCACTCCAAAACCACGGATGATCTCACCCAGCGGCTTCACATAAATGTTGAATAGAAGGGGCAAGAGGACCGATCCTTGTGGCACCCCACATATAAGGGGCCTCGAGGTCGACCTCTGCCCCCCTGTCAACACAGACTGCGACCGGTCAGAGAGAAAGGAGGAGAACCACTGTAGAACAGTGCCCCCCACCCCCAACCCTTCCAACCGGTGCAGCATGATATCATGATCGATGGTATCAAAAGCCGCTGAGAGGTCTAATAGGACCAGGACAGAGGAGCAACCCCTGTCCCGAGTCCTCCAGAGATCATCAACCAATGCGACCAATGCTGTCTCTGTGCTATACCCGGGCCTGAATCCCGACTGGAACGGATCTAGATAATTCGATTCATCCAGGTACTGAGGCAGTTGTCGTGCAACCACACTCTCAACAACCTTCGCAACAAAGCGAAGATTGGAGACAGGACGATAATTTGCTAACACAGCTGGGTCCAGGGAGGGCTTCTTGAGGAGGGGCCTCACCACCGCCTCTTTCAAGACGGTGGGAAAGACACCCTCACTCAAAGAAGCATTTATAATCTCCTGGAGCCAGCCTCGCGTCACCTCCCGGGAGGCCAGTACCAGCCAGGATGGACACGGGTCCAATAAACATGTGGTCGCATTTAGTCTGTTCAGTATCCTGTCCACGCTTTCGGGAGTCACAGGATCAAACTCTTCCCAAATAATATTCTCAGGACCTGCCCCTGTCATCTCCTCTGGATCAATCCAGTCAGAGTCTAGCTGTTCACGAATCTGAGCAATTTTGTCATACAGATATTGTACAGAATCCTCAGCTCTACCCTCCAAGGGGTCTTCCCGCGTCTCTTGATGGAGCAGAGAGTGGGTCACCCTAAACAGGGCGGCTGGGCGATTATCTGATGACGCAATAAGAGTAGAAAAGTAGTTACTCTTCTCTACTCTTATCGCCACTAGGTAATTCTTAATATGAGATCTTACCAGTGTTCGGTCGGATTCAGAACGACTAGCCCTCCAACTGCTCTCTAGGCATCTTTTCCGGCGCTTCATCTCCCTCAGCTCCTCAGTATACCAAGGAGCCAGGTGAGACCGGCGCCGGGTCAGAGGCCGCAAAGGCACGACTCGGTCTAAAGCATCAGCTGCCGCCCTATCCCAGGTGGCCACTAAGTCCTCAGCAGAGTCGTGTGCTAGAACCTCAGGAAATGGCCTAAGCTCCATCTGGAATCTCTCAGGATCCATCAGGTGCCTGGGGCGGAACCACCTGGTCGGTTCCGCCTCCCTGCGGCGGGGTGTGGCGGTTCGAAGGTCCAGGCGAAGGAGGGAGTGATCTGACCATGACAAGGGTTCAATCACTATATCCCCTATCTCGAGATCACTCAACCACTGTCCAGAGACAAAAACAAGGTCCAGTGTGTGTCCCCCCATGTGAGTAGAGCCATAAATTAACTGGGTCAGGTCCATAGCCGTCATGGAAGCCATGAACTCCCGAGCCACCTCAGATGTCTCGCCAACTGATGACAGGTTAAAATCCCCCATGACCATAAGCCTGGGGGTGTCAACAGCCACCGCGGCTATAACATCAAGCAGCTCAGGCAGGGCTGCTGCCACATGGCAGGGAGCCAGGTACGTGACTAGCAAGCCCAACTGCACCCTATGACCCCACTTCACAAGAAGGGACTCACATCCACATTTACCCTGGTATAGGCCACCTCATTCTACTGAGGTATAATGTACTCATCTCAAGAACCATGATCCATTCTACAAGCCGGCATTTTTTGGATCCACATAACTCACTGAGCCATAAAGTACAGGTAGTCCTCGATTTACAACAGTTCGTTTAGTGACCATTCAATGTTACAATGGCACTGAAAAAAGTGATTTATGACTGTTTTTCAGATATACGACCGTTGCACCACAGGGATGTCAAACTCAATTTCGTTGAGGGCCACATCAGAATTGTGTTTGATCTTGGGGACCAGTGTGGGCATGGCATGGGTGGGCGTGGCCAGCTTGACGTCACTCGTGTTGGGCGCCTGTAGTGGCCTGAGCGCTCTGCCAGCAAAAACGGACTCGCGAGATCTGTTTTCAGCTGCGATGGCCTCCTGCAACCCTTTGCCAGCAAAAATGGAGCACTACAGGCTGTTCCTTTGCTGTTTCCAGGGCGGCCCCACAGGCCAGATCTAAGCACCCTGCAGGCCGGATCCAGCCCCTAGACTTCAAGTTTGACACCCCTGTTGCAGCATCTCCATGGTCATGTGATCAAAATTTGGACGCTTGGCAACTGGTTCATATTTATGACAGTTGTGGGGTCATGTGATCACTTTTTTCAAACTTCTGACAAGAAAAGTCAATGTTCATTTGTTGAGAACTGATTCCTTAGCATTTCAGAGTAGCTTCTTTTTGCTGCTCTGATCTCCCTTGTTAATACATTTCTGGCCTGATTTTACAGCATTTTATCACCTTTTCTGTAGGCTTCCTCTTTGGAATGATTAGCTGCTTAAGTCTAGCTGTGAACCAAGGTTTGTTGTTACTGTATATTCGCAAGTTCCTGGTGGATACACATAGATCTTCACAGAAGCTGACATATGATGTTACAGTCTCTGTGAGTTCATCTATGTCTTGCAGAGGTACTTTCAAAAACGTTCCAATCAGTGCAGTCAAGGCAGGCCTGTAACTTTAGTTTTGCCTCCTCCGTCCAGGTCTTCACTGATTTAATTGTTGGTTTTGTGATTTTAAGTCTTTGCCTGTAAGCAGGTACAAGGTGAATCATGCAATGGTCAGTGTCCCACAGCTGCTCGTGGTAAGGACCGATAAGCATCTTTTAGTGTTGTGTAGCAATGGTCTAAAGCAGGGGTGGGCAAATGTGACCCTTTTACCAACCTGTGGACTTCAACTCCCAGAATTCCTGAGACAGCTTGGCTGTCTCAGGAATTCTGGGAGTTGAAGTCCACAG
Source organism: Arizona elegans (assembly GCA_022577455.1). NCBI lineage: Eukaryota > Metazoa > Chordata > Lepidosauria > Squamata > Colubridae > Arizona > Arizona elegans. The sequence continues at coordinate 72,911,932 of JAKOOJ010000007.1, forward strand.
GTTGTAAAAGGGCCACATTTGCCTACCCCTGGTCTAAAGTATTCTTGCCTCTAGTGCAGGGATGGGCAAATATGGCCCCTTTATGACCTGTGGACTTCAACTCCCAGAATTCCTGAGCCAGCTTGTCTGTCTCAGGAATTCTGGGAGTTGAAGTCCACAGGTTGTAAAAGGGCCACAGTTGCCCACCCGTGCTCTAGTGGGACAATTGAGCCTAATGTTTCTGTTACTGAATTGTGGTCATAAGTCAAGGACTGCCTGTATAGTCAGAATGGCTAATATTTACTTGTGCTAAAACCAACCAACCCCATTTTTGGGTTTTAGTGTATAACATGTGAATCCAGTGAGCTGTAGCTAATATAACAAAACCTGCGTAAACACCCTACGGCTTAAGCCTTAAAATACAAGCTGTGAATTTGTGTACTCGTAGATGAAAAAAGATTTACCCTTTTGAAAGAGAATTGCAGGCCCTTCTGCCTTTTATCTGAATGTTCATTCTCAGCATTTGTTGATTTTTTTTCCCCCTTTCAGTCAGGGACCGCGGGCATCTTTTGGCATGGCCGCCTTAGATGCATCTTCGGGCCTCTAATTTTAGCAGTGGCCTCTGTAAACAAGACGCTGAACTGGAATAATGGCAGCTGTTGGCCCTCCACCCACACCTCTTCCTCCCAGCCACTTATGCTGCTGCTTTTGCTGTCAGGAAGCTTGCCCAGAAGGGTGTCAGGATTAACTGGCATTAGACCGGCAATAAGCAGTGGGGGTGGCAGGGATCTGCCTTCAGCAAGAGCAGTGGTGATTCCGGTGCAGATCTGTGCCTCAAGTGGAGACATGAGAATTAGGAGGACAACCCCCCTGAGGGACATATCCTTCCTTTATCCATTTCACTGCACGCCTGTGTATTTAGTTCGACAGCTGGATTATGAGTAAATATAGCCTGAACAATGAGAGGAAGGCAAAATTCAGAACAGCCCACAGAAAGATTTCTGTTTGGAAGAAGCCGGCTCCTCCACATGAACCAAGACGCACGTCCTGGAATCTGAATTCTAGCCTCGCACTTCCTTCTGTTGTTCCAATTTTAAGCGGGCAGTGCCAGCTAGAAACACGGGAAGAATGCTGCATTTGGAGGCGAACTATTAATAGCATATATATCCTTGTCTCTATCTCCCCACCCTCCCTGTTTTTTTTTTCTTTTTCTTGAACTGAACCTCGAGAGAATGAGAGGAGGAGTGTTGGTACATCTAGTATTTCTTTATTTTTATGTGCGAGAAACCCTTGTTTATTTTCACTGCTGGTTTTCACTTCTCAAGTAGCAGAATTTCTATCATGTGGGAGTGCATAGTTAGTCCCTAAATAGCTTGTGGTTTTCTTTTGCCTCCTAGTTGTTTGTTTTTCTTTGTTAAATATTCTCCTAGGGAATATTCAACTCCAAGTGTTCTATAGGAAAAGTCTGGATTGACTGCGGTCTATGACTTCAGTCCGTGAATGCTCCCTCCTACCCTTCCTTTATTCCCCCATTCTTGGGAGTTTCCAGGGAATATAATATACAGTGCTTTGACCGATATTAAGACCCGTGCTTTAGGCTGGGGTGAGGAGGCTGTAGTCCTATTGCAAACTTTCATGAAAGAATATGGTTTCCCTCCTTCTTGCATTGGTGGCTCCATTTGGAATTTTAGGAAGGTGTTATGGCACTATCAGAAAACATCTACTGGATTAAGATTATGTTTTCATTAAATTATTACCATGGAGGAGATAACAGGTTCTAAGTTACCATAATTCATTCAGAGCTACTTCAGGAAGAAGAAGAGTATGTATGTAGGTATGTACCCTGTTTCCCCAAAAATAAGACATCCCCTGATAATAAGCCCAATCGGGCTTTTGAGCACATGCACTAAAATAAGCCCTCCCCGAAAATATTTAAACGCATACACAGCCGGTCCCCGCCATTTCCTCTGGTTAGGGTTAGGGAGACAGAGCTGGAAATCAGGTAAGATGGCAAGAGGAGCCCCATCTTGCTCCACGCACCCCAAAATAATAAGACCTCTCCAAAAGTAAGGCCAAACTCTTATTTCAGGGTTCAAAAAAATATAAGACGGGGTCTTATTTTGGGGGGAACACGGTAGGTAAGTAGGTAGGTAGGTAGATAGATAGATAGATAGATAGATAGATAGATAGATAGATAGATAGATAGATAGAAAAAAAATCCCGTCCTCCCAACTCCTAACGCTAACTCTCAATTTACAATCTTTCATTTAGCGACTGAACAGCACAGAAACCAGTAACTTACAACTGGTCCTCACACTTACAACCATTTCAGCATCCCTACGGTCATGTAATCAGAATTCAGGCACTTTGCAAACAGAATGTATTAACTATTGTTGCAGCGTCTTGGGATCATGGGCTCACCATTTGCGATCTTCGCAGCTAGCTTTCAACAAGCAAAGTCAATTGTGAAAGCCAGATTTGCTTAACAACTGTGTGATTCGCTTAACAACTGCAGAGATTTGCTTAACAACTGTGACAAAACTTATCATCTTCTTTGCTTAGCAACAGATATTCTGGTCCTAATTGTGATTGTAAGTGTAGTGTACTTTAGTTAAAATGCAGTGTGTTGATTTGGTACACTTATATTAAGGTTGGATTAATTTTGTGGATTTTTTAAAAGAAAAAGATGAAAACCATCATCTCAAGTGACTATTTCTTGTGGAATCTGACAGGCTTTCGTGCTATACTGTATGTAACCTTCATTTTTAATGGGCTTTTATGTCTTATATTCAGCAACCCCGAGTTGCATTTTATTTTTGTCTCTAAAGTTTTATTTTAAAAAAGGATTCAAAATTGGAAATTTGGGAATGGAGAGTAATCCATAAAAATTGCATGATGTAGTAGAGTATGTTTGCATCATCTGATTATTTGGTAGAGACTAGGTGTTCTTTTTTGGGGGTGGGTAGTAGACTGTTTCTTCTTATGGTACACCAAATAATAGGTTGAATGCTTGGCCATAAGTAGATGCCATAAATATCCACCAGTAAGTACTATAAATGCTATGATTATAGTTATTACCTTACATCATATATAAATTATAGCATTACTATCAGAGTAGTGCAACACACCAGTTAAGAATTTGCTGTGGGTAAGCAAACCTCCTACTCATAGCTAAAGTGAGATATAAAGTTGTTAGATAAACGTGGGAAAGCTGGCAGGGTGATGTAGTGGATAGAATGTTGGATTAAAATGGAGAGATCTGAGTTCAAATTCACAGTTGACCAATAAATTCAATGGAGAAATTTGAGGATATTTTTTTTTTTGAGACTCAGTGAAGGGAAGGGACTAGCAACAGCACTTAGCACTTAGACTAATATACTGCTTTACAGCCCTCTCTAAGCGGTTTACAGAGTCAGCATATTGCTCCCAACAATCCCAGTCCTCATTTTACCAACCTCGAAAGGTTGGAAGGTTGAGCCAACCTTTACTAATCTTACAATAGAGTAGAATTAGCTCATCTGACTGTGTTTCCTATCTGGTCTACCTCACAATGCTGAGATCAATTTTGGAAGTCTGAAAGCATATTTCTCCCCCCAGCCCATCCCCTTTACAGTTGAAGAAACTGAGGAGGGTCCCTTCTGATCCTTTTGCCACACCCACATTTCTGCTGAGGGCTAAGTTGCTTTTATCTCACAATTCCCTTTTCTTTGTCTCTTTGCCACATCTCCCAAGCTCATTCACACATATCATTACAGGTAGTCCTCGACTTATGACCACAATTGACCTCAAAATTTCTGTTGCTAAGTGAAACATTTGTTAAGTGAGTTTTGTCCCATTTTACAACCTTTCTTGCCACAGTTATTAAATGAATCACTGCAATTAGTAACACGGATGTTAAGTGAATCTGGTTTCCCCATTGACTTTGCTTGTCAGAAGGTTGCAAAAGGTGATCAGATGATCCCGGGATACTGCAACCTTCATAAATTTAAGTCAATTGCCAAGCATCTGAATTTTGATCATCTGACCCAGGAGATGCTGCAATGGTCGTAAGTGTGAAAAATAGTCATAAATAACTTTTCAGTGCCATTGTAACTTCGAATGGTCACTAAATGAACTGTTGTAAATTGAGAACTACCTGTACAGTAACATATCTATAGAGGGTATGAACCTCATTCCTGTCTGCAACTCTTGAAACCAGCTTTGTCTTTTCTTGATATTAATTGCAAACAGATAATTACATTTATACCCCTTTCTGTAATGGGCTCTTTTTTCCCTTTGAATGTCAAGTCCTGTTCAGACTTCTGGTAAAGATTTTAGTAACAACAATCCTCTCAAATTTTCCTTTTTCTTTCCAGTTTTTTTATTGTTCTTAATTAAGGGGAAATGAATTAAGCTTTTAATGGTAATTAATTCAAATTTAATTAATGGAAAAAACATCATTTTAGTACCGAAGCCTGTTTTGGCATTGATAGATTTAGGGGCTCTATAATTAACTATTTTATTTTAGTTGTATTAATGCTTTGTTTACCCTGCCCAACTCTCAGTGAGTCTGGACAAGTAACAGACAAAAACAGAGAACAATAAAACAATATATTGATTAGACCAAAGGTGGTGCAACCTGGGCAAGAAGCCACACAGAGTCACCTTATAGGGAACATGGGCGGCATGAAAATTTAATAAATAAAATAAATAAACAACCAAAACATACTTCTATTACTTGGAAGAGGTATCAGTCACACTTATCCAAGACCTGGACAAGGAACCAGGCCTTAAAGGCTATCTGAGATATCTGCAAAGTGAGGGCCATCTGGTTATCTGGGGAAATCTCATTTATTCATTCATTCAACCCTTATGAATAAAAAACAATGAAAAGGAGAAGCATTTCCCAATATCAAAAATGTTTATTAATGTTTTTGGTTTAACTGAGCATTTTTTTGTGGACGATAACACCTGAAAACTACATGTATATTGCAGTGGTGGGTTTCAAAAATTTTTACTACTGGTTCTGTGGGTGTGGCTTGGTGGGCATGGCATGGGAAGGATACTGTAAAATCTCCATTCCCACCCCACTCCAGGGGAAGGATACTGTAAAATCTCCATTCCCATCCCACTCCAAGGGAAGGATACTGTAAAATCTCCATTCCCACCCCACTCCAGGGGAAGGATACTGTAAAATCTCCATTCCCACCCCACTCCAGGGGAAGGATATTGTAAAATTTGCATTTCCTCCTGATCAGCTGGGACTTGGGAGGCAGAGAATAGATGAGGGTGGGGCCAGTCAGAATTTTTACTACCGGTTCTCCGAACTACTCAAAATTTCCGCTACCGGTTCTCCAGAACTGGTCAGAACCTTCTGGAACCCACCTCTGGTATGTTGCTTGTACTTCCTTACTCCTGTGAATTTCATTATGTTAACTGTCTAGCACCGTCTTAAAAATAGCTGAGCTGTTAATGGGCAGTTACTGTTGAATTCTCTTTAATTTTCAGAAATCAGTAAAGGGACAAGCAGATGGCTCAGTGTGTCTATATTTAGTCCTTTTGGCAGGAAGCCTAATGTAACAGCTCACTTTGTATTAATACAAGCTTCGGTTCAGATCTTCTCTCCCCACCCCCCCATCCCCACAAAATTTTTTCATTTGCAAAATCTGTCGCAGTTTGTAGTGTTATAAACATTTACAATCCTGAATTTTCCTTAAGTGCATTGTTGTGTACAACAATATATTCTCTGAACAGATAGACAAATTACTATTTTATTTCAAACCCAGAAATCTTTTAGAATATGTATTTATATTTCTATAACACCTTTCTTGTTATTTATGTGAATGAAGGCAAATCTGCATTAGCAGGTATTCTCATACAAGCTAGAATTTTATGAAAAGTTTAATCGTATTGCTAGCATTGATCTATTGGCAATGTCAATCGAAAGGTCGGCAGTTCAGTGGTTCGAATCCCTAGCGCCGGGTAATGGGGTGAGTTCCTGGTACTTGTCCCAGCTTCTGCCAACCTAGCTGTTTGAAAGCATGTAAAAAATGCAAGTAGAAAAATAGGGACCACCTTTGGTGGGAAGGTAACAGCGTTCCGTGCGTCTTTGGCGTTTAGTCATGCCGGCCACATGACCACAGAGACGTCTTCGGACAGGCTGGCTCTTTGGCTTTGAAACAGAGATGAGCACCACCCCCTAGAGTCAGGAACGGCTAGCACATATGTGTGAGGGGAATCTTTACCTTTACCTTACTATTGGCAATTAGTGATGTTTTTGCTGATGTGGTTCTGAAACTGAGTTCTTGATATTAAGATTAGTGTTTGAGTTCATGGATAACCTTAAGTCATAGCAAATGGTTTAAGAACCAAGAAGCCAGACATTGTGACTTGCAAACCGTTATATCTCACCATGTGTGAAGCCAATTATTTTTGGCTTGTTCAAATCATGGTTAAACCATACCCATTTTCCATAAAGAGTGCTTCCTAATGGATGTTAGTCTTTTAGAGCACTGTAAATGTATAAAAGAGTCACTTTGTAGAGTGAAATGGGCAGCATATACATTTAATAAATAAAATCTTATCTTCCACAGATTTAAACTTAGATTGTGTCTTCTTAAAATGAATTTATTGGATAGATTTGTACATTGTACTAAACTTTAAAGTAGCTTCTTTAGTTTGGAATAGTACGATAAGTGAATTTAGTCATCAAAATCTATAAACCATGGTTTAGGTTTAATCAGTTATTTGAACCAACTCATAATGGCTTGTTCAATAAATTGTACTTAAGGCAAATGATGGCATAGAATAATGTGGAAATCCAGGTAAAGTAGACCTTAAAAGTTTGTGAACCCTTTTGAGTTGTCAGTATTTATGACCTAAAATGAGATCTGTCATCCATAAAGTCTTAAAATCTACTTGACTATTGATCAGTCTTGCACAGCAGCTTGGGGAGATCACAAAAATCCTTATGTGTGGGAATGGCTGGTCCACACCCTGTAAAATCATGGTTTCTAGCTCACCTAACACCCCAACTCTAAAAAAACGAATAACCCATTTATTATGTTGTAAAACTCTGTGGACTTCAGCCCTTCGTCACATGGTCATGGCGTTGACATGTGTTACATGCCTGCAGATGCTCCTAATGTTTGGAGGAATTTTGAACAATGAAGTCAAGAGTAGAGACGATGAGCAGCAGACATACACTATGATAATTACTTGATTACCAGTGGCTGTTGACATATTAGCATATTAGAATCACTTGCATTAGTGAGTTAAAAAGCAAATGTGCTTAAAAAATAATGTTCTAATCAAGCCATATTCCTTGCAGGTCTGGAAGATACAGAAAGGATCATTACACTCTATTAAGGTATATGATCTAGCCATAATGCTATGTTGTAAATCATGGCTGGATTTGTGAATTGTGCTTAACCAAAGTAGGCAAAGATTGGCTTAGTGTGTTTTACAGATTTTGTATCCCAGGATGTGGAATGGGATATATATTGTGTTTCCCCAAAAATAAGTCCTCTCCCCAAAAATAAACCCTCCCCCCAAAATAAGCCCTTCCCAAAAATATTTAAACGCATGCACAGCCATACCCCGCCATTTCCTCTGGTTTGGGTTAAGGAAACAGAGCTGGAAATCAGGTAAGATGGCAAGAGGAGCCCCGACTTGCTCCACGCGCCCCAAAATAATAAGACTTCCTCGAAAATAAGGCCAAGCGCTTATTTTGGGGTTCAAAAAAAAAATATAAGGCAGGGTCTTATTTTTGGGGAAACATGGATATACCCGTGTTAATGGCATATATGTTACTGGCAAAGTCTAGAAACACAAAATATAAATACATAAATATAGAAATAAAACATGCCATGCCTATTGAAGTTTTAATTCCAGATATTTGGAGTTCCAGGTAGGGATAGAAAATGTCAGACTGGAAATTAGGATAGCTACTATCACAGCTATGTAAAGAATATGATATGAGGAAGCTACCAGTGCTGTTTCCTAGGATAAGATTGTAATAATGTTTTTTTAAAAAAAAAATGCTTGAGGTACATATCTAATATAAATACCTAGACTTTATTTATATAATGAAGCATGGTGTACAACCAATGGAATCACTGTATTAGCAATCTTTGCTTAGAAAGCATGTGGATTGGATGCCATTTGGCCTAAAAAAAAACCTGTCTCAGTTCCATGTATATTTGACATGGAAAAAAAAGAAGCTTGAGGCTAAAAGTATATTACACTCTCTCTTTCCGGAATTAGAATTCTGAAAATGTCAGTTCTGCCCTTACAGAAATCTGAACTAGCTTGCAACCAGCATTCAAAATACACAGGGTTATGCGTGGCTGAAGTCAATATGCTTATATATGTGCATGAATGAAGTAGAACAATTGGAAATCATGCATATGATTTGGACTGTAATGGAGCTTTTGGTTCCCTAGGGCAAAACGCAATTTTCAAGAGTTTCCCAATTTCTCTGCCACAATAATGTGTGCTTAGATAGCTGCTAGTATGAATACCGTTGAAATGTTGAAATTGTAGGTCTTCCATCTCTCTCTGGGGAGTTGCTTCTATTTGTTAAGGTTGCTTTCATGTCAATGCTGTCTATAATTGTGCTGGTGTTTGAATGTGCAGCTATATGAAGATGAGGAAATTATGGCGTGTAACTGAGACTGATGGAAGAAATGTCCATCTGGGTTCAGTTCCAAGTGGGGAGAAAGACACTGGAAACATGGAGGCTGGTTGGAAAGATGATTTAATGGTGAAGCAGAACCACCAAGCGCATGTGATTCTGGGTAGCTGACCAACTGCTTTGATGAGCACATGGATTTTTATGCAGTTTGTTCTACAGCATTTTGTAATTTAGAGGTTTGTTTTGTGTATTTTGTTATTTGATTGTAATTAGATCAGCAATGAGTTGGGGGTTTTACTTTTACTTTACTTTACTTTACTTTATTTTGGATTTATATACCGCCCTACTCCTGAAGGACACAGCCAAAAGATAAAACACACATAATACAAAATTTAAAAAACAATGTAAAAACACATTAAACAATTTGGCCCAAACAAATTAAAACACCCCTATTGTTTTAAAACAAATTTAAAATTAACAATTAAAAGGAAGTTAGGCCAGGACAGCCTGTTGAAATAAAAAGGTCTTGAGGGCACGGAAAGTACGTAAATCCGGGATCCTCCGTATCTCTGGGGGGAGCTCGTTCCAAATGGCAGGTGCCCCCACAGAGAAGGCTCTCCCCCTGGGGGCCGCCAGTCGACACTTTGACTGACGGCACCCTGAGGAGCCCCTCTCTATGGGAGCGTATTGGCCGGTGAGAGGCTACTGGTGGCAGAAGTTTTAATCTTGTTTAACAAATGTAATTAATCCTAGATGCTGGCTTCCTTGGGGTTTTAATTCTGTCTTGAATGGTTTACCAATTCTCCATTTCTAAAAGTTGGACCCTTAGTTTCTACTTGGGGCAGAGAGCTGAGGCTCTTGAGTTTCTGTCTTTAGAAACATGGTTCTCCTTTAGGGAAAATATAATATTCTGCCTTTTTAATATTTCCGAAAACATTTCATTCTTCTAAGAAGGGTGGGTGCTAACTTTTCTTCAAGATGGACAAGGGTGCCAACTCAACTGACATTGAGGCTGGCTTAATTGTCTCTGATGGATTTTATTTTCAACCGAGCATTCTTGTGATGATAGATAGATAGATAGATAGATAGGATAAAATTCTTTTTTAAAAATAATTTTTATTGCTTTTTTCTTTAAAAAACAAAAATATAAACAAAACAAGAACAAAAACAAAAGGAAAAAAGTTTCCATTTTACAACAGTTCTGTATTCTTGTATATCCACAATTTATATTTCCCCCCCTTCATATTTACATATTTCTAATTGTGGTTCCCTTATTTCTTACCTATTATTTTTACTACTCCTTACTTCTTTATACATTACTGTTATGTCGCTATATTACTTTACATACATTGTGTATTTAATACCATTTTCCTAATACTTCCTAATTTTTAGATCTTCTCTATTATATATTTTCATACTTATTGTTCCTGTCCTCCAACCATTTATACCATTTATTCCATATTAAGTTGTATTCCGTTTCCTCTTTTTCTTTTATTTATTTCGTCAATTTATCCATCTCCGCACAGTCCAAAATTTTCCTTATCACCTCTTCATCTTTTTGTATGACATTATTTTTCCAATTTTGTGCATAGGTTATCCTAGCTGCACTTATAATATGTAGAATTGAATATTGTATTTCTTTATTATAATTTCTTGTGTGTATTCCCAATAAAAATAATTCCGGTTTCCAGTCTGTCTGGTGTTCAGTTATCTCTTTGAGCCATTTTTTGATTGTAGTCCAATACTTTTTTTTGCTGTTGCACAAGTCCACCATAAATGATAATATGTTCCGTATGATTTCTTGCATTTCTAACAAATAGGTGATGTGTTTGGGAACATCTTAGCGAGTCTCTTAATGATAAAATTCTTTACTGGTCCATTGTGATTGGACACACAAGGAATTTGTCTTAGGTGTATATGCTGTCAGTGTACATAAGGAGAATAAAATACATTCATCAAGAATAAAAAGATAAAACACTTAGTGATAGTCAAGGTTACTAATAAGCTATCAAATCATACTAGGAAACAAATAAAAACAATATAATTGAAAGATAAAAGCAACATGGTTATAGTACCGTGTTTCCCAAAAAATAAGACCCTGTTTTATATTTTTTTGAACCCTGAAATAAGTGCTTGACCTTATTGCCATGAGCTCAAAAGCCCGATTGGGCTTATTATCAGGGGACATCTTATTTTGGGGGAAATGGGGTAGTAAGTGGGAAGAGTTAGATACTAGTAAGGAAGAGAAGAATAATAGTAATAAGAATAATTATTTGACAGTATTGTGGGAATTAGTTGTTAAGCAGAATGATGGCATTCGGGAAAAAACTGTTCTTGTGTCTTGTGTTTTGGTGTGCAGTGCTCTATAGCGTCTTTTTGAGGGTAGAAGTTGAAACAATTTATGTCCAGAATGTGAAGGGTCTGTAGATATTTTCACAGCCCACTTTTTGACTCGTGCAGTTACAGGTCCTCAATGGAAGGCAGGTTGGTAGCAATTGTTTTTTCTGCAGTTCTAATTATCCGTCTTATCAGTCTGTGTCTGTCTTGTTTGGTTGCAGAGCCAAATCAGATAGTTACGGAGGTGAAGATGACAGACTCAATAATTCCTCTGTAGAACTGAATCAGCAGCTCTTTGGGATCAAGCAAATGTAAAAGATTACAGGGGACTTATTTATGCATACATGTGTAAATACATATTGCATGACAGAAAGGGATAACTTGCCAATGAGTTGCTCTAACACCTTTGATAAAACCGAGAACTTAAGGCTTAATGAAGGATTTGTATTTGAAAATATTTGGGACTCTTGTCCCTCAAGGATTATTTGCAGGTCTCAACTGAGAATGTCTCAGTTCTGTATAAAAGCTAATCAGAATAGAAGGACTTGTGGTAATGAGATCTCAGAGGCCCATAAACTGTTTTTCTCTTGTAGTACCAGCGTGATACCTTCTGCAGTGCAGGTTTATTGTACTGCATTTTTAACCATCTATCTATCCTTGCCTTTGGCTGGTTGGCTGGTTTAAACCTGAAAATGTATGGATAGAAATTGGTGCTGTTATTTTATTACAGGGTGGATTTAAATCATGATTTAAATCACTAGTAAAAAAGGCTTGATTTAAATCAACTTGATTTAAATCATAATTTTTAAAGAGCAACTGTCATCTCTGTCCCACAGTTGCTCCTCCTTTGACCCGCTGTTGACTCACTGACAGTCCCAATATTGCAAAATATACAGCCTCATGATACATAACTAAGCTCCATTTCATGTTGAATAAATTAAATTATTAATGTATCTTAAATAGAAAACTATCCTTCGATAGATTTTTATTCGAAAAGCATTTTATTAAAATAAATAGAATAAAAAAATTTAAAAATCTGATTTAAATTTTAAAAAATCCAATTTAAATAAAAATCATTTTTTTATCCACCCTGTTTTATTAGTCTGGCTTCAGCTAATGATGCCATTATAAATTGTCATTTTTGAGCTAGAAAAGCTCTCTCTGGAAATGCCTTTTTTGAGGATTTGTGCCTTCCAATGAAGGATGCAGCCCTTTCTAGGAGATACCGTATTTTTCAGAGTATAAGACGCACCTTAGTTTTTCGGGAGGAAAATAAGAAAAAAGCTGATTGGTGGGTGGATCAGCCTCCCGGATACCCCCAAACAGCTATTTCCAGAGGTGAATTTTAGCGACAGGTTCATTGGTTGTGAGCTCTGTGCCTTGCTTTTTTTTTCTGCCTCTGAAACTTCTGAAATTCCGTTTCAGGAAAAAAAAAATTCTGCCTCTGAAAGCCTCTGAAACAGCTTCAGAAAAAAAGACTTTTTTTCTGAAACTCTGTTTGGAGGCTTTTTTCTGAAGCTTCTTTCAGAGGCTTTTATTCTGAAGGACTATCTGTACTCTGTTCAATCTCCTTTCTTTGATATTGGTATCTAGATTAACCTCTTCCCATCTGTTGGTTATTGTGTCATTCTCCAGATTTGTTAACAAAGCTTGGTTAGAACCTTTACTGATTCTTCTTTTGTTGCTTGCCATATAATTTAGATAAAAGCCTTTCAAAGGCTTTTTTTCTGAAGCTTCTTTCAGAGGCTTCTTTCAGCCTCTGAAATCTCCGTTTGCGAGGCTAGGCAGGGCTACATTTGGAGTATAAGATGCACCCAGATTTTCACCCTCTTTTTGGGGAGAAAAGGTGCATCTTACACTCTGAAAAATACGGTATACATCTATCTGTCTTTACTACTGTGTACAATCGTATTGGCTAGATTCTTGGCATTGCACTAATTTGTAATTGGTTGAATCTGTATCAGCGTGGTTTGGTAAACATTGTGTTAGGTGCTAAAAACCCATTAGGGCTTGTTCAATAAACCATGGCTAAAGCAAGTCCTGAGTACGATGAATCAGCTGCCAATTATCTGCTTCCAAACTATTTTCTTTCGGCCTCTTTGGAAATATGAATTAAACTGCATTCTCTGTTAAAATTGTGTTAATACAGAGGAGAGGCAAAATGCTCTCTGGGAGATGTTAATGTAGATTGAAGGCGACAGTCTTTAGTTTTAGGCTGTGTTCTCAATTAGCCTGGTAGCTTAAAAAGTAGATGTTCTTCGGGATTAAAAGGCAGGTTTAAAAAATGAGTATTCACCTTTAGGAAAGAAAGCATAACCCTTCCTCCGTTCCTCTCTCCCTCCCAAACGTATAAATTGTTTTGAAGTCTTGGGAGATAAAATATGTTTTACAGGTACATCATATAAATTAGCAATTTTGTTCCTTTTTCATTCTTTCTTTATTCTATTCAGAATTTTAATCAGGTATTTACTCTGCATTACATTATCACTTCCACTGCACCTTCTGAGTGTATGATATCGTTCTGACACTTACTATCACCATTTTCTTAATCTAAAATTTAGTTGTTGCAAAGGTGTGCAGATACTTTGTCCTCTATGTTCATTCAGGGCACTATAATTGCTTCTGGATCAAAATCATACATATTTATACTTACTAATTTCAAAGTTTAGTGTGAACTTCTGTTCTTCTTACTGAACATTTTTAACAAAAATAAAGACCAAGATACATTGGAACTAGATCTGGGCATGGCAGAGGAAAGTAGATATGATTAAAGCATAAAGGAGGAGGATTATTATAAGAAAAAAAAAAAACCTATGTCAAATCTGTCCAGAGCTGTTTGTTGTATGTGTGTAATATTTTATACTTGCACACGCTAAGCATACCTGCTCCTGAGAAAAACTTTCCTTTTTAAAAAATAATGCCCCCCCTCCCCCCATCTATTGTGACCAATTCCATTCAGCCTTAAAAACATAAAGCTTTCATTTTTATCTGCCAAAATGTTTCCCCTGGCATTATTTCTTTGCTTATTTTTGATAAAATACTTACCGTAAATCATCTTCTGTTGTTGTTATTTACTTTAACATTACAACTCCTGAGCCAGTTCATATGATGCATTGCCAATTACAACAAAACCAGCTGCCAAAGATAGGGATGTGAAATTGATGTTTTTTCTTTCTAAACACATGTGCAAATAATTTCCAGAACAACTGACTGCTGAGAATCTTCTTTGCCAGAAAGAAATGGGCCGGTCAACACTACCTTCTGTCATTTAACAATTTTCCTTGCCTAATCAGGACTCAGATATGGGAAACGGCTTTTGAGAAAGTTATAATTTTCAGAAATGTCTCCTACATTCCTTGACATATTGGAGAAGCTCACTGCTTCTTATTCCATTTCTTAATAATATCCCTTCCCCAATCTAATGTCTTCCTGGTTTCTTGACTGACAGCTCCCATCATTCCCAGCCTGTACCCATGTTGACTGGACTTGATGTGTGTTGTAGGCAAGTGAAGTAGACAGATAGCATTCTTGTTGGGGAAGTTGCTTCAGGCTGGAGGGTCCCAAGGACCCCTGTGTCTCCCTGAAAATGGTCCCTGAATTGTAAATTTTAGTGTGACGTTGGAAGAAATAATTGAAGATATGAAGAGTAATTATATTAACTGCATTACATTGCTTTAACATTAATTTAAAAAAAATCAAATTAAATGTTTTCTGATTTTCTCATCTTGTTGATACATAATGCCCATATACTAAAAACCCAGACACCCACTCCCCAGCCAGATCAAGGTAGTATTCCCCTGCTTTAGTTGATGTCACTATACCCCACATAACCAAGCAACCAACAAAAATGGATTCTATGTTTGATAGATCTTTCAGTATACATCAGACACAATGACATTACACCCTACCACAGAGAATGCCAAGCCGTCATGAGAAACTGAATAGAAATAACTTGCCTCAACCTAATTATATTTGGATGGAAATTTTTTTTGCACAATACATATATATATAGAGAGAGACGCTCAGGGAGTGATAGTGGAATTGGCCTTTGAGATGTTCCACTGCCTGACATGGGTAAAACATAAGCCATGTGGAAAAATGGCCTAAACAATTCCAAATTTCTAGAAGTTTCTGGAATTGCCCTTTTTGTCTCAGCTAAAGATTTGCTGGAGAATTATCGGGGAGACTGAATAACTTTTTATGACTCTGAAGAAGCTCATTGGGATTGCTGTACTTCATTCATTTGAAGATGATTTTGAATGTATTGCACAAGCATGAATCTTGAACAGTCACCATTCTTAATCATATGAAGTCACATGTTCAGCAGAAGGCAAGTTAAATTTTCCCTTCCCATCAACACATAGGGCACCTAGGTTATTAATATGTGTTTGCACATGTCACTAACATTCATCGTCCTGTCTATTTTTCATGAACAGTGGTAGACATACTACTGCTCATTTCATTATCCATGTTTCTGTTTTTCAAAAACCATGCTTATGTGTGTCTGCAGTTTCCGTTCATTTTGTTCATACATACTTTTTGTTTCTGTTATGTTATGTAGTCTTATACCAGTGGCTAGAAGCCGATCGCCATGGCAGGAATTCAGATACTGCAAAAAGAACATCAGGTAAAAATAAACGTTAAAAAATGGGGGGTTGCTAATTTAACTACAGGCTTTCCATCTTTTCATTTATCTTCAACTCCATTAAATTCTATTCATTGATTGATTACTTTAATTATTTTAATCAACAGTTATCATCCTTTTCCTGGGGAGTTCTAAGTTAATAAACTAACAGCCATTTGCTTTTTTGTTCCATTACCAGCTCTAAATACACACACACATTTTGTTTTTTGCTCAGGGATTTTTGTACTTCATGCTGTTAAGTGGTTTGCTTAATAATGGCCTATGGAAGCCACAATTGGATGGTTCCCCATACCAGGCCCAACGGTAAACCCAATTTTGAAAATCGTAATTTTTGTGATTTAACACTTCAACCCAGAACCCAACAAATCATATCATAGCTGATATGAACCTATCCAATGTTAGAATTATGTGTTGTACTTTGTCACATTTGGGCGTTTTCATCTGGGTTGCTGATTTTCTCAAGCCTGAAAGCTACAAAACAAAATCTCCTTTTGCATTAATGGCAGTTGTATAGAAATCCACCAAGTCTATCATTTACACTTATGTAGTAAAAGAAGAAGGGAGAACATGTGCTGGAGAACATGTGCCGTTATTAAAATATTTAAAGCTTGTCTTTGGGCTACCAGATTCCACTTCCACTCACGATACTAAAAACATAGCATTAATATTTTTTTTAAAAAGTACCTACAAAGGGTAATTAGTAGCAACATTCACAGAACAAAGTGGAAAAGAAGCTGATTAGATAATGAAATGCTTCCTAGAAAGGGTTTTGTTGGGCAACCATTAGAAACAAGGGATGATTTCTGAACACAGAGGGATTGTTGAGTGAGGATTATGTAAGGAGCATCTCAAGCAGGAAGTTTTTATTTGTGTTAGCCAACAAAGACTGGACTTATGGCTGGGCTCCAAGATCTTGGATGCAAAACTCTAGATGTCTTTTAGATAGCAGCCAAGAGATACAGTAAATGTTTGCTTGCTGTGTCATCTGTGGTTATCTGGAGTTTTGCAGCCCAGATCTGTTGCTAAATTCAAGCTAAGTAATCAAATGAAAAGCTTTATGAAGTCATTCAGAAGTGAGGCCTGGAAAACAGGTGTTTGTTCTTACAGCTTTAATAACAAAGAATTCTTAACATGAAAAAATACAGATTACAGCAAGCAGTCCCCAATCTTTCTGGGTGCAGGGACTGGTTTCAGAAGAAAAATTGTCTTCCACAGACTGGGCGGGGCGGGGGGGATGATTTCATGTGCGCAACCTAAATCCTGTGCATGCACAGATGAAGCTTTGCTCGCTCACCTGCCACTCGTGTGGCCCGGAGGTTGGGGACCCCTAGTTTACAGCTTCATCAAGAGTCTATGGAGATTCTCAGTCATCCAGGTCATGGTTATTTATTAGTTCAATTTATATGCCGCCTTTCTCCGAAGACTCAGGGCGGCTTATTATCCCAAATAAATTATCCCAAAGGTGCTTTTTTTCCAAGAGGCAATTGGGCTTTCTGGTTTTTCTTTGAAGATGTTTCGTTTCACCTCCAAGAAGCTTCTTCAACTGATGGGACAGCCTCATCAAGATTTCTGTTTTTACATTCTTTTGATTTGTTCACTGGATTTTTCCCCCCATAGAGAATTGCTAGGAATAACATATATACTGCAGCATGCCTATTCTAATTTCAGCAGAATACAGATGCTTCTGTGACTGATCTGCTAATGGTAGTGGTTGAGCCAGATGTGGCATTCCGGCTCCCATCGGCTGCAGGTTAGCATAACTGGTGGTCAGAAATGATTGGCATTGTTGCCCAACAATATCATCTAGGGCAGGGGTGTCAAACTCAGGGGCCGCAGGCGACATCCGTCGGGGTGCTTAAATCTGGCCTGTGGACCCAACCTGGAAACAAAGAAGGACCGGCCCACGGTTCCACATTTTCATCCTGGACGGCCTCCTGCAGCACTTTGCCAACCAAAATGGGGCATGGAGGGGCTGTTTTGTGCCCTGTTTTGGCCAGCAAAGTGCTGGAGACAATCCAGGCTGAAAACGGGGGGTGGGGGCGGCAGCAGGGTGCTGCAGGAGGCTTCCATTCCTTCCATCCGTCTCCGTCGTCCCCCCGCCCCCTGCCCCGGGCTGGCAGAGAACTATAGTGCTGATCCGGCTCTTGAACAAATCCAGTTTGTCACCCCTGATCCAGGACATAATTTTGCCATCATTGAACCAAGAGATGATAGCAAGTGATCACTTTTCCATAGATTAAAAACCCTTGAAAATCTATTTCTATGGAGATTCTCAGTCATCCAGGTAATGGTTGTCCCAAAGATGCTTTTTTAAAGAGGCATCGGACTTTCAATTCTCATCCAAGAAGCTTCTTCAGCTCCTAGCCCTAACGCTTGAAAATCTGTTCATTGCAACTACAGATCCCGTAACAAACCATAATTACAAAACAGAATAGAGAATGAGCACTTTTTTTCACACCACCCTATATGCACGATGGGAAGGAGATTAATTTTTCTTTACTTAGTTTATACAAATTATAGCTTGATCACCTAAAGAACATCTGGAACCCCAGTTAGATCATGGGATGAGATCCTGGTTTGAGAACAAATGTAATTATACTTGGTTTCTTTTTGGATGGAAAAGCAAAGTATGAGTTACTTCAACCTACAAGCTGAAGCTTTTAGTCTTTTCTTCTTATATGTAAAAAGGGAATACTTCTACCTATAGGTCACTGTTGCTCATTCTTGCAACAGCCAATAATGGTACGTTGTGCCTAAATGTAGCCTAATATGCTTTTTTTTTTTTTTTTTTTTATTTATTAAATTTTATCCTTTATTTCAAATAGACAAAGTTTCCTTTTAACGATAGGATTTTTGGTAACGTGCACGAGCACCAGGTCCACCAAACTTCTTGGACTCACAACGCCGAGGATCAGCAACTAACAAGGTCCTATCATACTGGATGAGGATATCCTTTATTTCCTTCTTAGAAGCTTCATCAACATATTTCTGATAATAAGCCACCAGTGCTTTGGAAATAGATTGCCGAATTGCGTATATCTGGGCCACATGACCACCACCCTTCACACGGACTCTTATGTCAACTCCTGCAAAGCGCTCTTTGCCCAAAAGAAGTACTGGTTCAAGCAGTTTGTATTGGAGAGTTCTGGGTTCAATCATTTCCAGAGGCCGTCCATTCACCTTAATAAGCCCATTTCCTCTTTTGCAGTGAGCAACTGCAGTAGCAGTTTTCTTCCTGCCGAAAACCTGAACGCTCTGGAGGGGCCCCTTAGCTGGCATGGTGCCTTCTGCAAAAGCAGCAGCGAAAGAAAGAACAGGGTTTCCCAACTAACTTTCCCAGGGGCCGGCTCGGCCGAAAAGCCTAATATGCTTTTTATACAACCCCCTAAAGTGTAAGAAATGAAAGGCCAACTTCACTGAGAATAAGCAAATTCATTAAGATTTGTCTATCATGACATACAAATGAAGTAGTTTTCCTCTTTAAAAAAAAAAAAAAAGCCAGGGATATTTTTATACCAGACTGCATTTCCACAAAATTTGTGACTAACTTTAATCCTTAAATGAGTGGGCTAAGAAGAGTTTTGTGTTTTTAATCAGCTCTTTCTTTGGGTGTAGTAGTACTAATCTCAGCCTTACTGATTCAGCTTTTTCAGAACAAACTTTTTAAGTCTTTCCTTTGTGAGTAACAGTGTTTAAACTGTTTAGGATATGACATGTTTAGGAGTATGATTGGAACCTAAAAGGATGAAAGCAGGAGTCTTTGTTTTTACCCTTGCTACTATGTTTCCCCGAAAATACGACCTACTCAGAAAGTAAGTCCTAGTTTCATTTTTACACGTGTGCCCAATATAAGCCCTACCCTCAAAATAAGCCCTAATTAAGACCCCGCCCACTCCAGGGTGCACGGGTAAAAATTAAGCTAGTGTGGGGATGGGGGGGTGGAGCTGCCCTATTACTTACCTTCAGATAGTTGCAGCCAGGCCTCGCATACCTCGGCCCATTTCTTCTCCGGATAGATCCAGAGTTCTGTTATTGGCTACAGAGGCCTTCAGGAAATCCTTGCTGGCTGCAGAAGAAACGGGACGAGGTGTGCAAGGCCTGGCTGCAACTATCCGATGCCGAAGAAGTTCCTGAAGGCCTCTGACAGCAAAAAAGAGGCTGGGGGTGATGCATGCAAGTGAGGTGAGTCAGTGGACGACCCCCCCCCCCCAAAAAAATAAGATCTTTTTGATAGAAAAAATATAAGACAGGGTCTTATTTTCGGGGAAACACAGTAGTTGCTTGGGGCTATTGGAAAACATTGGTCAGTATTATCATGACCATTTTTAAAGTGTGTTTTCTGAAATGGATTTGTGGAAGCAGCTACAGCTATAGTTAAGTATGATACCAATAGCCATGAGAAACCAGCCATCTGCAAGAGAATTATTGGGGGAGAGAGAAGAAAAGATTCCACCCCAACCCTGTGGTGAGAATGTATGCACGAATGAATGAAGTAATTATCCATACGAGCCTTGAGCCAGCATGGATTGTGTTGTGTAAATCTGACCATCAACTTTTAGGTGATCCTACCTTATAAGTGAACAAAAATGTTGGTGATTATAAAGAAGTCTATTGAATGTTGTTCTGAGTTGCTTGGAGAGAAATTAAATAAATGCATTATTTTAGAACTTAATAAAAGAATCCTTGCCCCATTTGATTTAGCATCCGAGTGAGTCTAACATAAGTGCTGCTAAATTTTGCCCCTATTGAATTTGATTTGTCTGGAGAATACTGTATTGTCATGAGAGAATTCACCATCTCAAAGACCGAGAAAGAGAGATCTACCTTCCCGGAAAGGGTGAAGGACTAAATTTACTGAGGACACGCTAAAATGTTATGTGCATGACTGAAAATAATGCATAACTGAAAAAAAAAGAAGCATGAATTTGATAAATATGTCTGCAAACACATATTTGTATTACAGGTGCCCTTAAGAAGACATTTAATTTTTTTGGTGTAAAGTCTCCAAAATAACTTAAATGCACCATATGTACCCTGGCAAAAGACCAATTTCTAAGTATTAAGTATCAATCCCGTGTAATTCCAAGACACTGTGGGCAATTGAGATTAAAGTTTTTTGTTGGGATGAAATTAATAAACAAAGTCCTAAATAAGTGGGAAAGAGAGCCAATTTGGTCTAGTGGTTAAGATCCAGGAGACGTGAGTTCTAGTCCTACTTTAGGCATGAAAGTCAGCTGAGTGCCTTTGGCCAAATTGGACTCCGGCGACAAACTGGGCTCAGTTAATTGCAACAAATCAACATTCAGTTGATCTGAAAAAGCAAAGTCTGCCCTGCGGGGGATGGGAGCGGGGTGGGAAGAATAGGACATGGAACAATAAGGAGGGGAGAAAAAAACTAAATAATTGGAAAGGGGATTAATGTAGCTGTTGGTTTATTGCCTGCTGTGAAGAGCATCTGAAAAACGAACTTCAGTTGTTGGTTTTCTGTCTGCTACTGAACATCCAGCTGAGAATTTGCAGCTACCAGTAATGATTCATTGCCGATAAGCAGAGAATTCTCAAAGGCAGCAAAGGTCTTAGTGTCTATTCAGATTAATAATGCAATTTTCCTTTCCTCTTTCTGCTCCTACAATTTTTACATGTTTGCTGATAACGTGGAACATAGGCAAGAGCTGCAATCTTTTTTTCTTTTTCTTTTTTCTTTTGCACTTTGTAGAATTGTGTCAGGCTATGCAGATTCTACATCTGTAGTTCATGCTGCATTTTCAAACACTGTGATGTTTAAAATTCTCTATTGTTCAAGTTCAGGTTCTATGATTTCAGGAAGAATGCATTATCTTGTGAATACGTGTGTCTCTTTACATATAACCTTCTCTCTCTCTCTCTCTCTCACTCTCACTCTCTCTCTCTCTCTCTCTCTCATTATCTTTTTTAAATCAGTGAAATAAAAATGAAAGGAATATTATATAGATAGCATAACAATCAAATACAATAATACAAATACCAAAGTGTTGATCTTCTAGACAGTCATTCCAGGCAGCATAAAACTGATTTAGAATCTACGCTGGGGACAATTAATGGGCTCTCAAACTTCGCACTAAAACTCTTACCTGGCTCAGCTCCACCGCTTGTTTTTAACTATCCAAATTTTTATTTTATTTTATTTTTTTATTTATTGTTTGTCAAACATGTACAAGGTAACAAGTATAGGTATGAACATAAACATGAACAAAGGAAGAAAATACAGATAAATGGAGACGGTAAGACAGGGACGCTGGTGCGTTTATGCACACCCCCTGCATTGTGTCTAAATTGTGTAATTTAGAGTTACTGTCAACACCAGTGATGAAATCCAAACCGGTTTGCTACCTGTGCATGTGCAGTATGTGCCAAATGCATGCTGCCTGCGCAGTGCGCACCAAATGCGTGTGCATGCATGCGCAATACGCGCCAAAAGAAGGCTTGGGAAGGTAAGTAGAACAGCAAGGGGAGGAGGATCAGCTGTGCTGCATGATTTAGTTTTGCTGGAAAGCAGGATTTCCTGCTTTCTAGCAAAGCTGAACCCCTTTGCACAGCTGATCATCGTAAATACCAATTGGAAGGAACCGGTAGCTTTTTTTAAACTACAGGTTCGCCCGAACTGGTAGGTTTTTAAACTGCAGGTTCAAACTGGTAGCTAACTACTGGTTTGCCCGAGCCTTTTTTTTTTTTTTTTTTACTACCAGTTTGCCCAAACCTGTAGTTTTTATCACTACCGGTTCACCTGAATCGGAGCTGACCGGTAGCATTTCACCCTTGGTCCACACTAGGAACAATATTTATGAAGCATTGCTATTTTACCTATTAGGTTATTAACTACAGGTAGTCCTTGACTTGCAATCATTCCTTTAATGATCATTTAGATTACTAAAATTTAGATACTGAAAAAAGTGACTTACAACCGGTCCTAGCAGTATCCCCGTAGTTATGTGAAGAGCCGTGGCGGTGCAGTGGTTAGAGTGCAGTATTGCTACTTGTGCTGACTGCCAGCTGCCTGCAATTTGGCAGATCGAATCTCACCAGGCTCAAAGTTGACTCAGCTTTCCATCCTTCCGAGGTTGGTGAAATGAGGACCCAGATTGTTGAGAGCAAAATGCTCACTCTGTAAACCGCTTAGAGAGGGCTGTAAAGCACTGTGAAGCAGTCTATAAGTCTAAATGCTATTGCTATCAACATTTAGGCACCGGGCAACTGACATGTATTTATGATGGTTGCAATGTACCAGGGTCATATGGTTGCCCTTTGTGGCCTTCCCAACTGGCTTCCAATAAGCAAAGTCAATGGCAGATTCATTTAACAAATGTGTGATTCACTTGACAACCATAATGATTTGCTTAACAAACATGCCAAAAAAGGTTGTAAAATTGGGTGCAACTCACTTAAAACTGTCTTCCTTAGCAATGGAAATTCTGGTCCCAACTGTGATCATAAGTTGAAGATCACCTTAAGTTATGATTTAAGTTTTTTTTTAATGGCTGATGTTTTCAATATCATTTTTTAAATGATATTAAAAATATTGTTTTAAACATATATCTCCTTAAACTTATATTATGAAGTATAACTTCATGGAGTGGGATGAATATGGTATGGTTCACTTCAATGATGAATGATTCCTTTCTCCAAAAATTTAAGGTAGGTTTTTTTAAAAAAAATAAACATAACACTGTTTTCTTTCTTTTTTTTCTGTGGCTTTTGTTCTCTTTAACAAGGGGATGAACAAACTTGAAACTTTTTTTGAAAATAGTTCATTGACATGATGACTGTTGCTTCTTAATCTATTGCAGGAGAAAATTTTGACCAGAGTCCCTTGAGAAGAACTTTCAAGTCAAAAGTCTTGGCTCACTATCCCCAAAATATAGAATGGAACCCCTTTGATCAAGATGCCGTCAACATGGTATGTAGATAAACATCTTCTAAAAGAGTTTCACGTTCTAGTCCATGCCTACTGGGGCAAAGCCTGCTCTTCTTGCATGATTCAGTTTTCCTCTCTTTCCATTTCAGTCCTTAGTTGCATAGGGGAATTGTAGAGTAGAGTAGAGTAGAGTAGAGTAGAGTAGAATAGAATAGAGTAGAATAGAATAACAGAGTTGGAAGGGACCTTGGAGGTCCTCTAGTCCAACCTCCTGCTTAGGCAGGAAACCCTACACCACTTCAGACAAATGGTTATCCATCATCTTCTTAAAAACTTCCAGTGTTGGAGCAGTCACAACTTCTGGAGGCAACTTGTTCCACTGATTAATTGTTCTAACTGTCAGGAAATTTCTCCTTACTTCTAAGTTGCTTCTCTTTTTGATTAGTTTCCACCCATTGCTTCTTGTCCTACCCTCAGGTGCTTTGGAGAATAGCTTGACTCCCTCTTGTTTGTGGCAGCCCCTGAGATATTGGAACACCTCTATCATGTCTCCCTTAGTCCTTCTTTTCATTAAACTAGACATACCCACTTCCTGCAACCGTTCTTCATATGTTATTTTGACTAAGAGAGGAGGATTAACCCACATTTCTCTATGCATACATAGATTTGCGGCCAAAGATTGGGCTGTAATCAAATGTGTGAAGTCAATACTGGATTCACACTTCACTGTAAGTTACAATATTTGTTCAAGTTAGCCTGATCTGTGAATCAGGCTACCATTATAAACTGTGGTTTATAGATCAGCATTGGCTGTGAAGCCACCCTGTTGAGGCTTATCCAACCAACTGATCAAAACTGTGAAATATCATATGTGAATTCAGCTCCTGTGTCATCTTCAGCCTAAGGAGGATTTAGGACAGTAGTTCTCCACCTTTTTTTCACCACGGACCCCCCGCTTAAATACCTTTTGTGGCCACAGACACCCAAGATTTTACTCAAGATTTAAATCATAACACTTGTCCAAGCTTTCATGGACTCCCTGGTAATGACATTGCAGCTCCCCCAGGGGTTTGCAGACCACAAACTGAGAACCACTGACTTAGAAAATACTTTCATACAGCTAAGTAAAGCTCAAGTGAAAGTGTTTTCTAAGCCCTCCCTCCTCAAACCTTTATTTCCTAGGTTTCCTAAATTCCAGTCTTTTCCTTCGATAAGTTGGTATTTTCACACGTTTGTCTTAGGCTCAATACTTACAGCAATTCTACCACCGTCTAGTACAGTGATGGCTAACCTTTTTGCTGTTGCATGCCAAAAGTGGGGGGAGCGCGGGGGAAGTCGTGCATGCACGTGCCCACACCCATAATTCAATGCGCCCCGCCCCATGCATGCGCGTATGACCCCCCCTGCACTTCCCCCCACTTTTGGCACACGATAGCATGGTGGACCCGGTAGGCCCATTTTTTGCCCTCCCCAGGCTCCAGAGCCTTTCTAGGGGCCTGGGGAAGGGCGAAAACAGCCTTCCCCACCCCCCACCCCAGATGCCCTCTGGAGGCCGGAAACAGCTGGTTTCCCAACTTCCAGTCCCACCGGAGCTGAACTAGGGCAATGCTCACATGCCCACCGATATGGCTCCATGTGCCATCTGTGGCACGCGTGCCATAGGTTCACCATCATGGGTTTAGTAGAAAGCTTTGAACATATTTTTCTTCTCAATGATATAACAATAGATGAAATATCCCTATGCTTCTGTCTCATAATAAAAGCTCTTTATTCCTTATAGATTAGCTTGTCACAGTGTCTGATTACTGTACACACTCAAAGAATTGTGAATTCTTTAATAAGATACAGGTATCCCTCACAATCGTAATTGAGCCCACAAGTTTGATTATAAAATCACAATGGTCATAAAGCATGTCACCACAAGATTGTGCCTGATTTTATGACCTTTTTTGTGTCATTAAGTTAAGGTGTCAATATAAAACAAGTGCTGTTACCAGGCACAAAAGATCAGTCCATACATGAAGGTCCAATTAAGCTGATTTAGTGCTACTCATAGCCTATGCACAGGAATCTTCTCGACTAACAGTTAGAACCTGCTTGGGATTAGATAAGGCTGAATGGAATTCAAGGAGGGTTGGATTTAGCTCACTTGGGGCTATGTAGAGATTCTAGGCCAGTGATGGTTATCCTTTTTGGTGACGAGTGCCCAAAGCGTGCATGTGCGCACACAAATGCACGTGCATGTGCCAGAACCCCCAAAATGCAATGCAAGTGCCCCCCACACATGTGCCCCATTTTGGGCCTGGAAAGCCTCCTGCACCAAACTGAAAGCCAAAACGGGGTGCAGGGGGACCATGCGAGGACCCCCCACACCCTGTTTTGGGCATGGAAAGCCTCCTGCACCAACCTGCACCCCCTCATACATGCACCCCACCCCCCCGCACACCCATCCCCTGCATGCCCCCTGCCCCCCAGGTATCGCGGCAGAGACCCGAAGACCAGCTGACCAGTGGGAGGTGCACACGCATGCGTAGTGGAGCTGGGCTGGGGCGACGGCTGGCATGCCCCCAGAGTGGGTTCTTCGTGCCACCTTTGGCACGCGTGCCGTAGGTTCGCCATCACGGTTCTAGGCTGATCTCTCTTTAAACTCTGCCACCAGGTTCTTCCATTCCTTCCACTACATCTTCAGTTGTTAAGTGAACTCACTGTTTGCTATGGAGTGTTTTTTGCTGGAAACCAGAAGTAAACGATGGTTTCTGGCAAAAACGTTATAAATCACAATCACATGTCTTTGGGATACTGCAAGTACCCATATATGCAAGCTGGTGGCCAAGCACCCAAAGTGCGTTCACATGATTGTGGTGGTGGTGGTGGTTGGTGTGGTAGACATCAGAACTTTTAAGTTCGGATCGTAAGTAGCTTTTTCAGAGTCCATCATAACTTTGAATGTTCACTATGTGACCGGTCATAAGTTGAGGACTGCCTGCATTCACAAGGAGTAACCTAATGTCCGCTAAGGCACCATCAGACTATTGAAGCCTTCATGTTCAAAGAGATTGTGACAAATACCAGAATTCTTATTTTTTTGTTTCTGTAGTCAAGTTTTGTAACATAATATGAAGGATTGAACAAAAGCCTTGTAGAACATGAATACTTTTTAATGTTAAGCGCAGAGAAATGTTGCTCAGTTTTTCCAGAATTAATGTTATCATTACCTTGTATTTTTGTCTGCTTTTTATATTAGCAAGTGAT
Source organism: Arizona elegans (assembly GCA_022577455.1). Classification (NCBI taxonomy): domain Eukaryota; kingdom Metazoa; phylum Chordata; class Lepidosauria; order Squamata; family Colubridae; genus Arizona; species Arizona elegans. The sequence goes on from JAKOOJ010000007.1 coordinate 72,938,650, forward strand.
TTTTTTTTTTAATGCAAGAAAATGCTTAAATATTTTTCAGGTTAATCTAGAAAATCCTTCTGCTGTTACTATATGCTAATTGAACTGCAGATGGCAACAAGATTAATAGAATGTTGTTTAATGGAAGTTAGCTAATGGAAAAAGAGCAGTTTCATTTTAGGAACTGCGATACTCTGTTTTTCTAAAGACTTTCACAGTTGTACCACACATGTTTAAACTGCTTTTTTTGAATATAGTGATGGCTGTTTCTTGATCTTTGATTGGGCAAAGTGCTTCAGGGAATCCCTGCCACATTATGGGAAATAGTTAGGGAGTAGGACTGGTAGTTCTATAAGCACTTGAGCAGGATGCTTTAAGATTAGCTTTTGTTCAATGATTTAAAACATTGATGCATAGCCAGGTGCATTCTTCAAGTTACACAGAGAATTACTGTGTTTCCCTGAAAATAAGACCCTGTCTTATATTTTTTTAACCCCAAAATAAGCTCTTGGCCTTATTTTCGGGGAGGTCTTATTATTTTGGGACACATGAAGCAAGACGGGTCTCCTCATGCCGTCTTACCTGATTTCCAGCTCTGTCTCCCTAACCCTCACCAGAGGAAATGGCATGGACCGGCTGTGCATGCGTTTAAATATTTTTGGGAAGGGCTTATTTTTGGGGAGGGCTTATTTTCAGGGTGGGCTTATTTTAGCACATGCGCTCAAAAGCCCGGTTGGGCTTATTATCAGGGGATATCTTATTTTCAGGGAAACAAGGTAGTTCTGAAACCATTAGCTTGGAAACTGATTGGTTCCCACACATTATAGTCTAATTAAGAGCAGAGAGGTTATTGAAGTGTCTATGTGCTGCATCCATGGTCTTCTCTTCCCTACTTTTGCTAATTGATAAGAATCTGTCCTTCAGTTGGTGGAAAAAGTAACATCTCTCCCAATTGAACAACACTGAGATCTGTACAAACTGGGTTTTCATTTGAGTGGTCTCATATTTTGTCAAGAAGCTCCAAGCAATTGGATAATTAGAGTCGAAGAAGAGTTTCAGACCAGTGTTGAAATCCAATTTTTGTTACTACCGGTTCTGTGGGCGTGGCTTGGTGGGCGTGGCTTGGGCGTGGCAGGAGAAGGATAGTGCAAAATCCCCATTCCTACCCCACTCCTGGGGGAAAGATATTGCAAAATCTCCATTCCCACCCCACTCTGGGGCCAGCCAGAGGTGGTATTTGGCGGTCCCCCGAACTACTCAAAATTTCCGCTACCAGTTCTCTGAACTGCTCAAAATTTCCGCTACTGGTTCACCAGAACCTGCTAGATTTCACCCCTGTTTCAGACCTCTCATAGTGGCTTCCCATTTGATGGAACCAACCCTTGAGGGAAAAAATGGCAATGGCGTATTACAGAATGTTCAGAATTTCTGTTGTTACCCTCCAATTCTGCCACTCCTTCCAGCAGCATTGAGCATGATCCAATCTGGATCACTCACCAGGACCAGAAGTTTAGTCTTCCAAGCTTTTGGACTCGTGCTGGAACCCATCCTTAGGGAGCTTCTCTCTTACCAAAATTCTGTCTCACATTTTGGTGAGAGTCTGTAGAGATTCTCAGTCATCCAGGTCATGGTTCTCCCAAAGGTGCTTCTTCAGGAGGTAACTGGATTTTCTTGTTTTTTTCTTTTGAAGACATTTTGCTTCTTATCCAAGAAGCTTCTTCAGCTCCCCACTATCTTGTCAGAGCTGAAGAAGCTTCTTGGATGAGAAGTGAAACGTCTTCAAAAGAGAAAACTAGAAAGTCCAGTTGCCTCCTGAAAAAGCAACTTTGGGACATTTTGGTGAGAGAAAGGTTCCCTGAGAAGGGGCTCCAGCACAAGTCCCAAAGCTCAAAAGATTAAACCTCTGGTCCTGGTGACTGAACCAGATTGGGTCCTGCAACATTATCCTGGGACACGTATATTTGCCTTCATTTGTGAGCATTGAGCATGATTATTTCTTTTTCTCGATTGTGTTATGGTCCGCCAGCAGCCTGCGGAGCTGGCAGCGGAGTCGGACAGCGATGAGGCTGAGGAAGAACATGGGCCAGTCCTGGAGGTTGGGGAAGGCCCGGATGAGGGCTCTGCGTCAGAGGCAGAGATGGGGCCAGGGCCATCAGGGAGTGAGGTGCAGACTCCGGAGCCTCCAGAGACTGATAATAGTGAGGCAGAGGAACAGGAGGAGCCTGTTCCTAATGCATGCATGAGAAGAGCTGCCAGAAGGCAAGAGCAGCTCAAGCAAAGAGGACAACTTGGGAGTAGGGCCAAGAGATGATTGGCCCTCCCATAAGGCTTAAAACAGACCAGCAATGGCGTTTGGGCTTTGCTGGAAAACAACATTGGTAGCTTCGTCGTCTTCTTCGTCTACGTCTTGTATTTATTTTTGTATCTGTGACTTCTGAACATTTGCTAAGAAAGGCCTTTGGCAGTTTGCCTAGTTGGACCAAGGTTTGCGATAGGACTGAGGAATTTGTGTTGGGAGGAATTTGTTTTAATTTAGTTGAATGACACTGGGAATGAAGTAATTCTCAGCTGTTTGAATAAAATTTGTTTGCTTTTTTTCACTGACTGATTTTCCTACTACTTACATGGGCCTGGGTCACAAGATTGGGAGTTTGTTGGGTTTCCCATTGTGATTATTTTGAGATTGTTCCAGACTTGTTAATAATTCCTCTTGTATATACCTGGAACCATTTTGGCTACAGATGTTCAGCATTTAGTGGGTCAGTGTATGCATGCATGAACACTCCTGTCAATCTTACACAAGTGGGCAGCACAATCTTCAAAGTGGCTTCATGGGTCTTCCAGAGGTTTAGCAGCTTTAGCACTTGATGGGGTGAGATGTGGCTATATTGAAACTCATGTTAACAAAATTCATGAAGGTCTCCTTTCAGACACTTTAACAAGAACATCAGAAAAATTGTACTGAACTCATGCTTCACTTTCCTCATCTTTTCTTCTTTTTTCATGAAATATTTCCAGAAGATTGCTTCCAAGAGAGTTTTTTACAGATTAGTCCATTTGTATAACGATGAACTGGATTCCCTTTAGCTACAGTGTTTAGACACACGTTTAATTGATATACAAAATATTTGCTACTATTAAATTATATGACTGTGGCTATACTTTTAGCCTTAATACCGGGTTACATAATTGACATGCATGTAATATTCACATCCTTTTCAATTTTATATAATGCCCATTACTTCCTAAGGAAATGGGCTTTTTGTTAACTGCTTTCTTGAGAAATCCGTAGCTAATGCACAAGGTTATAAATTAATTTTAAGAACTATGGCAAATTCCATCGCTACACAATTATGCAAAATCAGTGGAGCTTGAGGCTGGGAATTGTAACTTTTTAAGAATGTTATGTTTAATTAAACATTAAGAAAGTGGGTTTTTTTCAACCCTACTTTCTTGTCAATAAGCATTATTTATTTTATCAAATGACTATTATGTATTGGTTAAGACCCAGGTCTTGTCGACTGAAAGGTTGGCGGTTTGAGACCCAAGTACCGCATGATGGGGGTGAGCTCCTGTTTCTAGCCCAGCTCCTGCCAACCTAGCAGTTCAAAAGCATACAAATGTGAGTAGATAAATAGGTTCCACTGCGGTGGGAATATAACAGTGTTCCATGCACCTCAGTGTATAGTCGTGTCGGCCACATGACCCTGGAGGCTTCTTCAGACAACGAAGCTGGCTCACTCAGCTAGGAAACGGAGATGAGCCCTTAAAGTTGAACACAACTAGGCAGGCAAAACCTTTACCTCTATAGATTTTACAGTACAGGAATGGCCATAATAGATGTTATGATGCAGCTGACAGGTGCATTTTCTTCTTGTCTTCTCACAGCTATGCATGCCCAAAGGGCTATCCTTCAGGACTCAATCTGACCACAGAGATCCCCAGTTCCATTCGTTCATCATTACTCGGGAAGATGGGTCCCGCACCTACGGATTTGTACTCACATTTTTCGAGGAGGTCACGAGCAAGCAGATCTGCGCAGCCATGCAAACGCTTTATCAGATGCACAATGCGGAACAATGCAACAGCGTCTGCGCCTCGTCGTCATGCAGCATGGACTCGTTGGCCAGTAGCCTGGATGAAGGAGACTCCACGTCCCTGGCCAAAATGCAGCGCTGCAACTCATACGACATCAACAGGGACACACTGTATGTTTCCAAGTGTATATGTGTCATTGCTCCCCTGCCTTTCATGCAAGCCTGCAAGAAATTCCTCATCCAGCTGTACAAAGCGGTCACTTCTCAGCAACCTCCACCTTTGCCTCTGGAAAGCTATATACATAACATTCTTTATGAAGTACCCCTTCCGCCCCCAGGAAGGTCACTCAAATTCTATGGGGTTTATGAGCCTATAGTCTGCCAGAGACCAGGCCCGAACGAACTCCCTCTATATGACTATGCTCTCCGGGAAGCCTTTGAGCTGCTGGGCTTGGAGAATCTGATCCAGGTGTTTACATGTGTCCTCCTAGAAATGCAGATTCTTCTTTATTCTCAAGGTAAGTGGACTTCTCCTAACCTGACTGTGATTTTGACTTTTCTTGTTTTCCAAAATACTGATGCCACCAAATATAATATTGTGACGATTTTAGCACCACAACAAAGGATGTTTTCATAAAAAGGAAGAGATATTCTGATGTTTTGTTGGGTGGAAGAGAATGGGACTACGGCGGGGTAAAATGCACTTACCTTTGCTACTGGATCGCAAATGTGAGTGCACATGCCTTTTCTGCGCATATGCAGGGCCTTCTGTGCATGCTCAGAGGGTCGTCAGTGCACGGGACGTGATGACATCCGGGCAGGTGGGTGGAGCCTCCCATCACCGGCCCTACTGGATCACGTGAGCTGGATAGATCCAGATGGATTTCACCACTGGTCTACGGTTTCTAAAAGCTATCTCCTCTCTAGCAAACAAACAAATTTAATAAAGAAATAAATACTGAGGACTAGTGATAAATTTTTGTCTCCCTTTTCTATGTATATAGATCTTTCCATAGCACATTGGCACCATTTGCCTCCGAAATAGCGCTAGCACTTAGAGTTATATACTGCTTCATAATGTTTTACAGCCACTTGTAAGCTGTTTACAGAGCCAGCATATTGCTCCTAACAATCTGGGTCCTCATTTTACCGACCTTGAAAGGATGGAAGGCTGAGTCAATCTTGAAACAGTCAGGATCAAACTCCAGACTGTGGGCAGAATTTAGAATGCCCGCATTACTGCATTCTAACCACTGCACCACCTGGGTTCCTTATAGTGCCATATAAGAAGACAGACAAACAGACAGGAAATCTGTCAACAGAATGATAAGTGGATAAAGGGAGGGAAAGTTTGAACTGCCTATCCTATGCCAACCACAGAGGTTTTTTTGGCTAGGAAAGGATGTATGAATAAGATTTATTAATAATGGGTCACCCCTTGCTACAAAAATTACAACCACATCTTCCCCCTATGCAAGATTGCAAAAAATAAATTTGAAATCATCTGACAGATTCTTTGAAAACTTACAATATTACTTGTAGGCACAAACTAAAGACAGGACATTGACACCGAAAGCAGTAACCATCTTCCAAGAAAGCTATAATTGTCTGGAAGATAAGAAAACTGCTTATTAATTGATAACATCAAGGATTTATGCTTCAATATTTTTCTGGTTTTAAATAGCTTTGTGGAGACACCTTACTTATTTTGAAAGCAATTATCCCCGACAGTGATTAGCTTCTTTAAAATAATTTTAAAGGTGGAAGTTTTCTTATGCCAACAAAGAATGTAATAAAATATGGTGGATGGAAATAGATATTTCAATAGTTTCAGGATAGTACTGTTTTGAGACTGATAACGCAGCTTTCTAGGGAGCAGTAATAAAATATGATTGCCACAAGATTAGGGTCAGAGAAGGATAAATTAAATTGTTAGTTCTGCATATACATAGAATGTAAGCGAGTCTACAAATAATCTGAAGACAAATATAATTTTTTCTAACCTTTTACTTTAAGCCTGTCAGCCCTCCAGCTACACCAGACAGGAAACAGTACCAGATGAGCTAATGCTATTTTATTGTGAAGCTACAGGAACAAAATCTTGAAAGTCTGAAGATACAATTCCTCTGCCTTTTAACAGCCTGATCTGTTAGGGCAGGTTCTTGCTAACTTTCTTCTTCTGACCCTTAAGCCCCTGGGAGTTCCTCCCTCTCTTGACTGATGGTTCCCTAAGCAGCATCTCTTCCTGCACCCCTCAAAATCATTCCGAGATATCATTACAAACCCCTTCTCTGTCCAAGAGCATTTAATAACCCCCCCCCGAACATTTTAATGATAGTATATACCATTCTCCAGCAGAGCTTCCAAAGCAGTGATAATATGATAAATTTCCCAGAAGGTTTTTTCTCCCTAAATACAGGTAGTCCTAGACTTACAACAGTTCGTTTAGTGACTGTTCAAAATTACAACAGCACTGAAAAAATGTGACTTACGACCATTTTTTACACTTACAACGATTGTGGCCACCCCATGGCCATGTGGTCAAAATTCAGATGCTAGGCAACTGGCTCATATTTATGACCATTGCATTATCCCAGGATCATCTGATCACCTCTCGCAACCTTCTGCCAAGCAAAATCAATGGGGGAGCCAGATTCATTTAACAACCAAGTTACTAACTTAACAACTGCAGGGATTCACTTAACAACGGTGGCAAGAAAGGTTTTAAAATGGGACAAAACTCACTTAACAAATGTGTCATTTAGTAACAGAAATTTCGGGCTCAATTGTGGTTGTAAGTTGAGGACTACTTGTAAAGCAATAGCACTTAGTCTTACTATGTTTTCCCGAACATAAGACCTCCTCCAAAAAAAAGCCCTCCCCTGAAAATAAGCCCTCCCCGCATGCGCAGCTGGTCCCTGCCATTTCCTCTGGTTAGGGTTAGGGAGACAGAGCTGAAAATCAGGTAAAATGGCAAGAGGATTCCTGTCTTGCTCCATGCACCCCAAAATAATAAGACCTCCCCGAAAAAAAGGCCAAGCACTTATATCGGGGTTCAAAAAAATATAAGACAGGGTCTTATTTTCAGAGAAACACGGTATATACTGCTTTACAGTGCTTTACGGTCCTCTCTAAGCGGTTAGAGTAAGCATATTGCCCCCAACAATTTTTGGGTCCTCATTTTACCCACCTCGGAAGGATGGAAGGCTGAGTCAACCTTGAGCCTGGTGAGATTTGAACTGCCAAATTGCAGGCAGCCGGCAGTCAGCAGAAGTAGCCTGCAGTACTGCACTCTAACCACTGCGCTACTGCAGGATATTAAACATTGTCCAGTGACAGCAACAACAACAACAAAAACACCCCAAAGTATTGCTTTGGGCTTGGTAGTTTTCTCTTCCAAGAGCATTCTGAAATTTTCTGGAGTTCCTATCCTGATGGAAATGAGGTGAACATGGAACTCTTGGCCACTTCAGAAGCCAGTGCCCTGCTTTGAAGAACTGAGGTACTGCAAAACCAGCAGATTGGATTTTTGCCCCAGATCACAGTAGGGGTCTGGGGAAGTCTGTGGGCATCTTTACTTTTCAATAAATGGTGTCTGAAAGCGAGTATGGCATTCTCTTCTTCTTCTTCTTCCTCCTCCACCACCTCCTCATCCTCTGCTTCTTTAATGCAGTAGGGATGCCCTCTATATTTGTTAAGGGACACAGGGGCTCAGTGGCTAAGACGCTTAGCTTGTCAATCAAAAGTTCGGCAGTTCAGCGGTTTGAATCCCTACGCCTCATAATGGGGTGAGCTCCCGTTACTTGCCCCAGCTTCTGCCAACCTAGCAGTTCAAACGCATGTAAAAAATGCAAATAGAAAAATAGGGACCAGTTTGGTGGGAAGGTAACAGCGTTCCGTGCGCCTTCACCGTTGAGTCATGCCAGCCACAGGACCATGGAAACGTCTTCGGACAGTGCTGGCTCCTTGGCTTAGAAACAGAGATGAACACTGCCCCCTAGAGTTGGGAACGCCTAGCACGCATGTGCGGGGGAACCTTTACCTTACCTATATTTGAAGCTCCTAGAAACCCTAGCCCACAAACCAAGGGTGTCAACCCCTTGCATCGCAGGCCATATCGTGACATACCGTGATGTCTTTTTGCCAGCGTGGGCGTGGCCATATCCAGCCCATAGGCCACCAGTTTGACAGGCCTGCTACAAACCATAGGCCAGTCTTTTTCAACCTTGGTAACTTTAAGATATGTAGACTTCAGCTCTCAGAATTCCCCAGCCAGCCACGAGTTGAAGTCCATATATCTTAAAGTTGCTGAGAAACACTGCCAATAGGCTATGCCCGCTGAGAATTCTGAGATGTGTAAAGCTGAGAAGGTTGATTTAGGATACTGTACTTGGTGGAGTGTATTTTTTGGTGACTGACTGATAGGCTCATTGAAGCTGGAGTGCAAATCCATTATATTTAATGGAGAACCATGGGAGACATGCATTTTTAGCCTAGCTCGGGCTGCGAGCAAGAACAAAGGAATGACACTCCAGTGTATTGTCAATGAGAACATTACAAACTTTGGTTTCATTATTAATGTGCCTCAGATGGCTGAGATAATCAAAATAGCATTCTTGGTTTTTTGCAAAAGTTTATTTTTCTTTTACTTTTTTGGCTTTTATTGTTCTTGGGAAGGATTAATTAGGTCGGAATTAAAGAAAACTGTGGATTTATAGGACCCACTTTCCTTGCCATTCAAATTTGAATTCCTGCATGAATGCTCATCAAACTTTTTTTTTTCCCCATGCTGGAACCTTGGTAATGTACTCTGATGTAGATCAGCCATAAACACGGGTAACATACATGAGAAATAGAGTAGTTGTTTTTTTCCTCATTAATGTTTCCCCAGCAGAGAGATAATGGGAAGTCATATAACTAGTGATGTGTGATATTTACAGTACATGTGTCTCAAATTGAACTGAGCTATATTTTCTGAGGTCATAGTTTAGAGCAGGGCTGTCAAACTTGTGGGCCGTGGGCCGGATGCATCACACGCTGGCCATGCCCAGTTTAGCGAAGGGGAAAAAAGTCCCAATACATCATGTGACAACACGAGTTTGACATCCCTGGTTTAGAGACAGTCCCCTCAAAATCAATTGTTGAAATAGTATTTAAATTATCTCTTTCTCAAGCACCCATTTTGAATGTTTTTTGTTAAATATTCCACTAGTTTTATTTGGAACCAGAGACACAGACCATTAGGCTAAAGGTCTGGTACTTAACTTCTTGTTGTTTGTCTTGTTTAACACATCTGTATTTTATCCATGGGTTGTACTTAAACTGTGAGAATTGTGTGTACATTAATCAAAAATCACATTACTGTTATAACTATTTAAGTTTCAGAAAGTGGTGCTGTTAATACCGGTGACGGCTGCTAGTACTTTGAACTTCGATTTGCCATAATCAGTTGGAATAAAATGCTGTCAAAATACTTGTGAAGAGAGTACTTAATGGAAATGTATTTAAAATACCATTCATCCTAAGGATTAACCTCTGTAGTTAATTCTCATTCTGTCTTAAAGTGAATTTGTCAAAACATTTCATAGCTTGCTTTGAATGGCAGTTCTAGAGTTAATAATTTAATCCATTTTAAACAGGAGGACGGGGGAGTTACACATTAAATCAAGTCAATAAATGCCTATTACAATGTGTATCCCCTGTGGATTTAAAAATCGCTTTGCAGTTGCCATCTGCTGGGCATTGAAATGTACATGGGATTTTAGAGACAATTCTGTTTTGGGTTTCTTTGTTAGACTATCAGCGTCTGATGACGGTTGCGGAAGGGATCACCACCCTGCTGTTCCCATTCCAGTGGCAACACGTGTATGTCCCCATCCTTCCAGCCTCACTCTTACATTTCCTGGATGCTCCTGTACCTTACTTGATGGGCCTCCAATCCAAAGAGGGAACAGATCGTTCTAAACTGGAACTTCCTCAAGAGGTAAACATTGCTTGTAGCCTTTCATGGCTTGGGACCGGATTATCTGAGGGACCGTCTCTTCCTGGTTATATCCACCCGACCCACTAGAGCCGTGATGGCAAACCTATGGCATGCGTGCCACAGGTGGCACACGGAGCCATATTGGTGGGCACGCGAGCGTTGCCCTAGCTCAGCTCCAGCACGCATGTGCATGCTGGCCAGCTGATTTTTGGGCCTTCTGGGCCCACCGGAAGTTGGCAAATGGGCCAGGGGGGTTGGGAATGCTGTTTTCGCCCTCCTCAGACTCCTAGAAAGCCTCTGGAGCCTGGGGAGGGTGAAAAATGGGCCTACCAGGTCCACCGTGCCAACACATGCCAAAAGCAGTGGGGGGCACAGTGGACCGTGCACGCATATGTGGGGTGCAGGGCACATAAAATTATGGGTATGGGCACACACGCACGTGACCACCCCGGACTCCCCCCTTTTTTGTCACGCGATGGCAAAAAGGTTAGCCATCACTGCACTAGAGAGACAAGACAAGGAATGTTGCAGGTCCCCCTCTCTTAAGGTGATACCTTCTCCGTGGTGGCTCCTTTCCTTTGGGTTATCATCCCCACAGAGATTAGGCTAGCCCCCACTTTGACACAATTCTTTAAGGCCTTGAAGACTTGGTTCTGGCAATGGGCCTGGGGAACTCCAAGTGAGATGGAACCGATCAAGTGGTTCATTTGATTGTGTGTTGCCGTCAAGGGGTGAGGGGTTATTGTTTTTTATTCTTTTATACTGAGTTTTCACTGTTAGTAAGCCGCCCAAAGTCCCTGAGAAGGAGTGGACAGCCATATAAATCTTCCAAATAAATAAATTAACAGCAGCATTTCCAGTGTGGTTTCCTGGGTGAAGACTTGTTGGGCGTTTTTGATGCGAGATGGAAATTCAAATATATCTTGTGAATGCAGAACAGGGGAGTGTCAACAATTAGATCCAGGCACCGTAATTAAAATATCTTCCCACTTCACATTCCCAGGCAGACACACAAGAAGGTAGGTAAGAAAATTTATTGCTGAGAAATAAGAGGCCATATGTACAAAGACGTCTTAACAGTACCCCGTGGCCTTGTCCTCTATGTATTGTTAATCTTTAGGTTTAAAATCCTGGGCCTCTTTGGCTTCTGTTTTCCGAGCCTTTAAGGTTTCCGCCATCTGTCTGCTTATAAAATGATACTCTGGCATAAAAATCAGAGATTCCCACTTCATCGGCTTCAATTCTTACAACAGGTCAATTCTTATGCGTCTGTGCTTTGAAAGGTGCGAGAAAATGCATAGAGCATATTAAAGCAGATTTGGCATTTCCTAGGATCACAAGGTTAACTAAAGGAAGCAGTCGCTTGGTTTCCTAAAAAGATGCATCCATTTTAAAGTGTTGGAAAAGGTGCTATATATACAGATGAAACTCAACACACTACGCAGCCCTAGTAAATATTTTATATTACAAGGAACTTGCTCCTCTTTGAGGGTTGGGAGGAAATGACAAAAAGACTTGCTGTATATTTAGATAAAGGTTTTAATGAAATCTGCATGTGTTTAGCATATGCAGTTACGGTTGAGTTTCCTCTTCTTTTTTTCCACCATCTGCCAAGCTGAAAAAGAGGTCAGAGATTCTTGCTTTTGATTAGTTGTTTTTTTTTTTAAACCAACATATGCAAATTCTGGTTTATTTTCCTCCTGTTATTTTCTTCTTGATCTTCAATTTCCGATTTGTCTGGAAGAGACAGTCTAAGGTTGTTGGTTTGCAAATCACAATAAACAAATCATGGAATGTACTTCTGTGGTCTGTTCAACTGCACCATCAGCCAAAATTAGGTTTTAGAAACAACTGTGTCTATAAACTGTGTCTGGGCTATAGAAAATAAATGCTTGGTTGTAGTACTTGCTCTGAACAATGGTAGTTGGGGTAAGGATTACAGGCTCTGTTTTAAGGAACTATTTGCACTTTAATTTGTAAAACCTTGCAGTTACTGCTTTTTGCAGGAGCCAATCTGAGTCAGTCATTGGAACCAGAGTTTTAGTGGGTGGAAACTTCAATGGGTGGAAATTAATCAAGGAGAGAAGCAATTTAGAACTAAGGAGAAATTTCCAGACAGTTAGAACAATTAATCAGTGGAACAACTTGCCTTTAGAAGTTGTAAATGCTCCAACACTGGAAGTTTTTAAGAAGAGATTGGACAACCATTTGTCTGAAGTGGTATAGGGTTTCCTGCCTGAGCAGGGGGTTGGACTAGAAGACCTCCAAGGTCCCTTCCAACTGTTCTGTTCTGTTCTTCCAAGCTTTTGGACTTGTGCTGGAGCCTATTCTCAATAACTTCTTTCTCTCCAGACTATTCTGGTCCTGGTGACCGACTCAGATTCGATTCTGCACCATTATCCTGGGGTCACGTATATTTGCCTTCACTCCTTATTAATTTTTGTTGAAGCTGTTTTTATATCTACTGAGATGGCATCTTTTCAGATTAATATATACGAGACACATCATGTTAGGAAAACGCAGCCAGCATCACAACTAAGGGGAAGAAACTACAGGCTAAATTTAATAGTGGGCTTTTTAAAGCAGCTTTCCAGTCTTTAATGCAGGAATGCTAGGAAGTTCAATTCTACCTTCTTTTTCTTCCTTAAAACCAGATGCTACTTCAGGGGCTAAATATAAAACCACTTGTGCATTCGGGATAAAATTCTAACAGCTGGTCATCAGACATTCTTCAGGGTGCTACTCAGCCATCATATTGTCATGAGATGCTTTTAGAAAATATGATCTCTTCAGATTTTCCTCTTGGTTCAAATCTCATTCCGCGCTTTTAGAATATTAAGTAGGGTTTAACAAGCCTTTTAAGTGAACTCTTGCTAGATGGTAGTCTATTTGATCTGAAGGTGGAGAAAGAATTACAGTACTGCAGACAATTTCACCAGAGCACTTGCAAATGCATTGCCTTTCTCTATCCCAAATAAGTACGTTAATCCTAGAGAAATGAATTCCACGTATAGCCTATCAAACAAAAATAACTTTTGGAATCTTTTGCTGTCTAATGATGTGTTTTAAAAATATTTTTCAACATTTGCACATCATGATTAATCAAATGTTGGCCTTTCGTTCAAGCTATAATCCTTTCCACTCTTCTTAGAAGCATGTTCGCAAAAGTGGAGTTCTTTTAACATAACAGTGAAACATCCATTCAGAGGCTAAAAAGAATGAGTTTGTCATTGCTTTTACAAATATGTAGGTCTGATGCTATCCTTTTTCAAGTATGCTTCAGATTTAAATTCAGAGGCTTGGCTGTTGGGGAAAATAAACTTAAAACAGGCATAATATAGTTCTCTCTTCAGTCCCCAACACAGATTTATGCTTCAGAGAATATATCATGGTGACAGTTGGCTTTATTGTCAAGCAACAGCTTAGGCACGAAATTTTGGATTTTACTAGCAAAAAGCAAAGATTTCTTTTCTACTGTACTTACAAACTGTACTTATAAACATGACCAAAGGGTATTGGGCTAAATTGAGCCTGTCAACAGAATAGCCCAGCATTGGTTCTAATCAATGAAACAGCTTAAATATATTTAATTTTTCATGTCCCCCAAGGATTTTCTAATAAACATTTTCCTTCCTATGTTCCAGGTTCATTTATTTTTCTAATTTGGGAGTAAGGCAGAATGTTTCCTTCTAGTTTATTTAGTAATGAAAACTGCTTGTCCCGTGGCACTTGTGTGTCATTCAGGGTCACATGTGAACTAGAAACTTTGGCTTGTTCTTGGCTTCTGATTCCAGCTTGTTTAGAGAAGAACAAGCCAGAGCTCCTGATTAGTTGTACAGCTTAAATAAATCATAGTGATAAACAGGTTTATTTAGCTGCTTAGGCATAATGACTGACATGCTACTTATCCTTGAAAAGCTAACATTACAATACTGGATAACTGATATTTTCAGAGCCATACAATAATGTCTGCACTTCGCGTACAAACACTGAAAGGTATTCCTTTTGTTCTTTTTTGGGGTTTTGCAATGATCCCCTAAAGTAAACCTTTGTTGAATATTGAATTTACTAATAGTATTTGCTTATCTGAACAAGAAGAAGATTTCATCCTATATCTACATATTCTATTCTCAATGTAAACCTATAAAAAATAAACCTTCTCTGTTGCCAAAATGGATTATTTTCTCTTTTTCAGGCCAACCTCTGTTTTGTGGATATTGATAATCACTTCATTGAGCTACCAGAAGAGCTTCCTCAGTTTCCCAATAAGCTGAATTTCATCCAGGAAATCTCAGAGGTTCTCCTTCAGTTTGGGGTTCCCCTTGAGGGCCGGCATCATTGTAGCGAGAGTGCGGCCAAGTTAAAAAACCTTGTCCTTAATGACTTGGCCAACGACAAAAAGAACGGAAACGTGCCCAGCAACACCATCAACGTCTACGAGCTGCTCAAAGGCAATGAGACAATCGCTCGCCTCCACGCTTTGGCCAAGAGGACAGGAGTGGCAGTAGACAAAATGGCGATTACTGCTTCTTTGGCAGAAAAAGAAACAGATGTTAAACGCCACTGTGATGAACAGGAACTGAAGGACTATAAGCTGAATGTCCAGCTCCGGGAGGTCTTTGCCAACCGCTTCACGCAGATGTTTTCTGATTATGAGGCTTTTGTCATTCAAGCGGCACAGGACAGGGAATCCTGGCTGACCAACAGGGAACAGATGCAAAATTTTGACAAAGTAAAAGAAGCCAAAATCTTTTTCTTCTAAGTCAGAGGTGGGGAATGATGGCCCCTTTATGACTTGAGGACTTCAATTCCCAGAATTCCTGAGCCAGCATGGCTGGCTCAGGAATTCTGGGAGTCGAAGTCCACAAGTCATAAAAGGGCCATTGTTCCCCATCCCTGTTCTAAGCTAATTTGAACCTTTATCTTTAGGATACTCAAAGCTCACTGTTGGCTCATATATAGTCAACCTTCCTCGAATTAAAAAGGATTCTAATTCTATGGAGATTCTCAGTCATCCAGGTCATAGTTGTCCCAAAGGTGCTTTTTTAAGAGGCAACTGGACTTTCTAGTTTTTCTTTGAAGACGTTTGTTTCTCATCCAAGAAACTTCTTCAGCAGCTTCTTGGATGAGAAGCAAAACGTCTTCAAAGAAAAACTAGAAAGTCCAGTTGCCTCTTGAAAAAGCATCTTTGGGATGATTCTAAGTAAGGTTGACCCAGACCTTTGCCTTAAGTTTTTTATTAGAGACGTACTACAGGTAGTCCTCAATTTACAACCATTTGTTTAACAATAGTTACAATAGCACTGTAAAAAATGATCGGTACTTGCACATACAACTGTTTCAGCATCCCCACAGTCATGCAATCACAGTTCCGGTGCTTGGCAACTAGGATGTATTAATGACAGTTACAATGTCCCGGGTTCGTGTGAACCTCATTTATGACCTTCCCAGCCAGTTTATGACAAGCAAAGTCAATGGGGATTTGATCCACTTAACTGTGGCAAAAAGGTTGTAAAATTAGGCGTGACCAACTTTTAACAACTGCCTTGCTTAGCAATAGAGATTCTGCTCCTAAATGTATTGTATGTTGAGGACTATCTTTGTTGGTTGTTGGATACATGGATCAGATCGTCTAAATCAGTGTTTCTCAACTTGGAAGCTTGAAGATGGGTGGACTTCAACTCCCAGATTCTGGGAGTTTAAGTCCACCCATCTTCAAGCTTCCAAGGTTGAGAAACACTGGTCTAAATAATGTGACTTTGTCTAAGCTAATTTCATGTACATAGTTTGCAAAAAAAGGTGAGAGGAACTAGATTGGAGTAGAAATTCAGTCACATTTCTCTAAACCAAAGCTGATATTGTTGATTTTTCACCCTTTTGAAATTCAGCATTAACATAAGCCTGTTGTTCCTGGTTCTACAGCCCCCCCACCTCTTTTTTTTAATGAAATATTCCTATTCAGGGGAGGAAAGGTCCGTGGGATTTGCAAAGAGGTGTAATTCTACCTCTTTGCAGGAAATACTTTTGTGACGTTTTCCTGTGATCTGGGTTAAGGCCCTCTTTTGTTAAGGTATTTAGCCCCAGGTATTTAGCTCCTAAAAAAGTTGTTTGTCTCTGCCTGTGTACTGCCCATGATTGCAATCAGAGTGACAATGGAACAAGTTCACATGCTCTCATCCAATTAGTTTTTGAGGCAATTGAGTGGAGCAGGTGCCCCTCCTCCTCCATTGTAATCATGCTTTTTATAGCCCACCAAATAATGATATTGTGACTGATGTGAATATAATTTACAAGGAAAATAATATGGGGAGATATCAGGATGGATAAAAATAAAAAAAAATCAGATTTTTTTAATTTAAATTGGATATTTTTGATTTAAATCGGATTTTTTTTTTATTTTTATCGAATTTATTTTAATAAAAAACTTTTGGAGTAAAATCTATCGTAAGATAGTTTTCTATTTAAGATACATAAATAATTAAGTTTATTCAGCATGAAATGGAGCTTAGTTATGTAGCATGAGGCTGTATATTCTACAACACTGGGACTGTTGAGTCAACAGTGGGTCAAAGGAGTAGCAGAGATGACAGTTGCTCTTTAAAAATTATGATTTAAATCGAGTTGATTTAAATCAAGCCTTTTTACTAGTGATTTAAATCATGATTTAAATTGTGATTTAAATCAACTCAATTTAAATCAAATCCACCCTGGGAAATATCTCCCGTTTTTCATCTTCTTCCCTGAAATTTTATGTCTTCCTCATTCCAGATACAATAGAACCTCTGGTCACAACCATAATTGGTTCCATAACTTTGGTTGCAAACTGCGTGATTGAGTTTTTAATGTTTTTAATTTTTAAATGTTTTTTATAATGATTTTTTAAAATGTATTGTGAACCGCCCTGAGTCTTCGGAGAGGGGCGGCATATAAATTGAATTAATTTAAAAAAAAAATTTAAAAATTAAATTAAAAATTTGGTCGTGACCTGAACCTAATTTTGAAAATTTGGCACTCACAAAAAAAATGGCGCGGAAGGAGAAACTGGCCGCGAAAATTTTTTTTTAATGAATTTTCTAGTCAGAACCCAATTTGGTTGTGGTCAGAAGCATTCGTGACCAGAGGTTCTACTGTAAATGGTGTTGTGAAGAGTTAAAGCAGATACAGTGGTATCTTGGTCCTCAACTGCTTTGAAAGTCATTGAATTTTGTCCCAGTACTCTTCGTTTGTTTGGTATTCAACGCACAAGCTAGAACTTGCTGTTGTCAGCTGCCTTATGACTCACTACATTATTCCATATGGGAAAAAATTGTTTGGTACTCATCCTTTTTGGTACTCATCATGCCTCCCGGAACCAATTAACGATGAGTATTGAGGTACCACTGTACTGATTGGTAGATTTCTCAGCTGTTTCCTGAATAATGAAATCCAGCATTGATTTTTCCCTATTGCAATTATCTTTGGTTATTGGGTCTTTGCATATGAGCAAATAATGAAGCGACACAAGTACGTTTAATAATATAACTAGGTTTTTTTTTTCGTTTTGATTCCTCTTTCCCCCTCTGTAGGCTTCATTTCTTTCAGATCAACCAGAGCCCTACCTTCCTTTCCTCTCCCACTTCATCGAAACCCAAATGTTTGCAACATTCATTGACAATAAAATTATGTCCCAATGGGAGGAAAAAGATCCATTTCTGCGAGTGTTTGACTCTCGAATTGAAAAAATGAGACTCTATAATGTCAGGATTCCCTCATTAAGAACGTCGACGTATCAGAAATGCACTACATTAAAAGAAGCAGGTATCTGTAGATTTTCTACATGAAATGACTTATTTTAATAACAAGGAAAAAATAGCCTTATTGTTATTTGGAATTGTTTGAGTTAAGATATTAAGATTTTCACTAGTAATTCAGGAATAGTAAATTTCTTGGAGCTTTTGTATTCTGTAAAAGTATATTTAAGTCTCTTAAGTGAATCTAAAAATGCTCTGATGTCTGAATTGGGCCTTGTTTATTATTCTTACATACTTTCTGTTCATTCCCCTGTAAAATTTTCTAGTGGGGTATCTGTCATTAGGAAAAGTTACTGCAACAAGTTTAAACCTGAAAGATCTAAAAGTAGACAGAATAAATTCAACTTTGACTTTATTCTGCACAGGAGCTACTGTCGAACATCTAGGGCTGCAGAAGTGTGTGGCTAGTTCCAAATTTGGTGACCATTTTGGGGAGAGGTTGGGAAGATTAAGGACAGAACTGAATATCTTACATCATTCAAGATGAAACGGTGTCTTTTTAATCCAGGGATGGGAAATAAATATGGTTAGGGGCTCCAAGGGGTTAAATTAATTACTTCCAGAAGCTAGCTATCAGTGATTACTGATTCTAGCTAGCAATAGTGGTTAATCAATCACAGTGTTTCTCAGAAACGTGAAGAGGTGTTGACTCTTAAGAGGTATTGATCAGCTGGGAAATTCTGGGAGTTGAAGTCCACACTTTTTCACATTGCTGAGGTTGAGAAGCAATAGGTACTCTATTTTATGCCATGTGGAAGCTTCCAATTATGTTTCAAAGACACACAATCAAAAAGCACATTATAACAATTAACTATTGATAAACTGTGGCTTTTCTTAAAGGTATGATTCATATGGAAGTATGATATTTTTTCTACAGCTCAGAGCTATTCTACATTGAGACAAGAACCTCTACCAAAGATCTCAAAACGCATGTTGTAGCTGAATTTTCACAAACTTCGGAAATTGCAATTTGAGACCTTATATGAGCTCAATAAAAGTTCATGCAACATACCAAAATTCTACTTTAAATAAATGTTGGAGGACAGTATACATTTAGGAGTACAATCACCATCTGGTTTAGCCATGATGGTGAAATCAAAGGGTTATGGGAGATTTCTTATGGGAGATTTCTTATTCTAAATAAATAGTACCTCAATAACTGACAGCCATAATTGATGGTTGAAGACTGAAATAAATTTTGAAATTTGATGATTTTTCAGCAGCCTCAATGTAGAAAAAGTTGCATTTAAATAATTGGCTTTGAAATTATTTCCCCTTACACATTGTCTTAACCTAAGGGGGTGATAGAATTGAAGTGACATCAAAGAGTAGCTCTAATTAGCGGAAGCTTTTTTTTATAAGATAGATTGTGGATATTGAGGAATGATGTGGAATTTCTCTCTGTTGCGTAACTTTTAAGTTTATCTAAAGGAACTCTGTGAGAAATGACCTACACTTTGATTCCCCCGACTTCAAACTCTTGACCATCCAACAGTCTTTAGCACGGCTTTTTATTTCTGTCTACAACTCTAGTGATTTGTCAGGAATTCCCTGCACTGTACTTTCCTTTTTTGCCATCTAGCCTTTCCAAACTCCAGAATAAGGGCATCCATTAGTGCCTATTTTTTCATCTCTTCTGAATGAAATGGTAAAATAATATCAGATGCAACAGCAACAGAGGTGGGTTTCAGCAGGTTCTGACCAGTTCTGGAGAACCGGTAACGGAAACTTTGAGTAGTTCGGAGAACCGGTAGTAAAAATTCTGACTGGCCCTGCCCCCATCTATTTTCTGCCTCCCAAGTCCCAACTGATCGGGAGGAAATGGGGATTTTGCAGTAACCTTCCCCTGGAGAGGGGTGGGAATGGAGATTTTACAGTATCCTTCCCCTGCCACGCCCACCAAGCCATGCCCACAGAACCCCATCACTGAACAGCATATGTGATATTGCTGTATGTAGGCAAGATTTCTCTGTTTGAAAACGCCTGAGCATTTCATATAACTTTGTCTATTGCTTTCAGCTCAGGCAATTGAACAACGGCTGATGAAGATGGACCACACTGCAATACATCCGCATTTGCTTGATATGAAGATAGGTCAAGGCAAATATGAGCAAGGTTTCTTCCCCAAACTTCAATCAGATGTGTTGGCAGCTGGGCCTATCAATAACAAGTAGGCAGTATAAAGCATTTAATAATCATAGTTTGTGTTTAGCAGTGTAATAATATATGCTGTTCCCTCTGTTTACTGGAAATATGGGTAGTCTCTTCCTTCCCCCAAGCTCTTCCACCTGGTGCTTTCTAGATCAGGGGTCACCAACCTTTTGGACCTCAGGGACCACAAAATTCATAATTTTAAATCCCGCAGACCACTAATATTATTTTTTTAAAAAGATAAATAGTATTTAGTGCAATATAAAAAAAATGCAAATAATTTTTCTGTGGACCACCAAAATTTTCTCACGGACCACCAGAGGTCCACAGACTACCCGTTGGTGACCGCTGTTCTAGATATTGGCTGTATAACTTTCAAAATTCCCAGCCAACTATAATTACAGTTACAATATAAATACAGTTACAATATAAAATATAAAGGGCAGAGGTTTTAGGAAGACTATCTAATGTACTTTCTGTCAGTTTCCGGAAGAATATCCAGAAATGACCACGAGAGCATCCTCTGCCCTTATATAGGTCATAAATAAGTAGCATAACTTATATATTGCCCTTATGTAGATCAGTACGGAAGCTTATCTTATAACTTTCTCCACTGGCCATTACATTCAAACTTTGCTAGTGGAACATTGCATGTTAACTGATAGATTTTCCAAGTTCAGTCCAATGTTAAAATTTCAAGACTTCCATTCTTATTCTTATGTTCCTCATTCTGATTAAAAAAAGCAATTTAATTAAGCAGGAGCTCACATCTTCATTTAGGGTTTTTTTCCCCCCTCAATTGATTTCTAACTGCTAGTTAACTTGGAGTAATCAGAAATGATTGCTGCAAAATCGAAATGATTAAATAAGGCTTTTAATACGCTAATCTCAGCTAATTATCCTGTAATCCTTTGTAATTACCTATAAAAGAATTTAAGTATTGCATGTAGTGTAAGTTGGCAAAGCAATCAGGAACTATACATGAGATCACATAACCTACCATTGTGATTTATATTTTTCGTGTACTTTTGTAAGGAAAAAAAAAATTGGTTAAGCCTTCCTGTAAATGGAAATACTTCTGTGAGTGAAAAACCACTGAGATAGGGTTGGACTAGATCAGGGGTCGGCAACCTTAAACACTCAAAGAGACACAAAGGTCCTAACCAGAAGCCCCCGTTCAATTCTGGAGCCAACCAGAAGTCCGGTTCCCCCACCATAGTCTCCTCTTAGCGCGGCATCCTTTTTCATCTGCCAACTGGAAGTCGGTTCCCCCACCATAGAGTCTCCTCCTAGCGCGGCATCCTTTTTCCTCTGCCGACTGGAAGTCGTTTCCCCCACCATAGAGTCTCCTCCTAGCACAGCATCTGTTTCCTCTACCTGTCCTAACCAAAGCTCTATCAGTTGTGGAGCCGACCAGCAACGGAACCGCAGCAGATGGATGAAAGAGCCACATGCGGCTCCAGAGCCGCAGGTTGCTGACCCCTGGTCTAGACCAGGGGTCTCCAACCTTGCCACTTTAAGCCTGGCGGACTTCAACTCCCAATTCTAGGAGTTGATGTCCTCCAGGCTTAAAGTGGCCAAGGTTGGAGACCCCTGGTCTAAACAACCTTTGAGATTCTGTTAACTTTATGATTCCATTGGCTAGTATTTTCTGATTTATTTCCTTCACTTTTTTTTTTCTGGTTCATAATGTGCCCTTCTGTGCAAATTCCCTTTCTGAGCTGTGAGGCTTGTGAATAAAAAGCATGTGGTTTCTATGACATGAGCAGGTGTGACATTGGTTACAGTTTGTTCTCACTGCTTCCTTTCTATTAAATGATTGTAGTCGGTGGGTGAGTCGCAGTACTACTGCCCAGCGGAGGAAAGATCGTATTCGACAACATTCGGAACACATTGCCCTGGACAATGAGTTAAGGGAGGTAAGCATTGAAGTTAAGAATTGATAAAGTCAGGGGTTTCCGAAAGACTCAGTAATTTGTAGTTATATAATATTTTCCAAACTCTGCTTTAATCACTTAATAATGTGCCAGGAAGAACTTTTCATTCAGTTTTGTTTGTGTGTGTGTGTGTGTGTATTTGACTATGTGTGCCATCAAGTCTGTTTTTTACTCCTGGCAACTGCCTAAACAAGTTCCTGCAGTTTTCTTGGCAAGATTTTTCAAAAGAGGTTTGCCGTTGCCTTCTTCCTGGGGCTGAGAGAAAATGGCTGGCCCAAGGTTACCTAGGGGGCCTCATGCCTCATGCAGGACTAGAACTCGCCATCTCCCAGTTTCTGATACCCCTTGCCCCTCACCTCAGTATCTTCAAGCATAGAGTGTCCTGCTGGGTGGCTATAGAGTAATTTCCCTCTGGCCTTGAGAAGAAGATGGGAGAAGAGAAATGGTTGCTCAGCCCTGGGCAAATAAATGGCTAAGAAAGAAGCTCAGAAGAGCCCTGCTGTGTTGATCTTGCTATGGGTAAAATGGGGCCAGTGAAGGTTTCGGATAGACTTTCTGTCAGCGTCCCAGAAAAAAACCCAGCTCCAAGTAAAGACTCTGAAGCAAGCATTTTCAAAGTTCCGTTTACTAGAATAGGTAAACTGGCACATCTGGGAAAACCCGAATCTGAGAGGTCCAGGTTTTCCCTCAGTAAATCAAAACCCCCAAAGCCATCCCCTCAGTCCCCTCACATGCTCCAATCAACCGCCGTCCCATCTTGAGACATCACTCCGACCACTCCTTCTCCAGATGCAGGATCGCCCTGACCTTATTTATTTATTTATTTTATTTTATTTTATTTTATTTAAATTTGTATACCGCCCTTGACCTTGACCGACAGGAAGAATTCTATTATGTCTACAGACAACCCCTCTACTAAATTCCCCCCTCCTATACTTTCCCACACATGAGAAGATAGCAGCATGGAAGCATCTGGCCTAATATGGCTTCCAAAACTGACACTTTCAGGATTCTGTTATGATACCTGAAGCAATGGGGTAACATTCCTGGAATCCCTGTGTTGTCCACCTCGCTTGCCTTTGAAGAGCTGAGACCATCTTCTCCATTCTTTCATCTCCTCTGTGTCTTTCCTCCTTCTGTCCCTCAATCCTTGTTGCCACCAGAGATTGCTGCAGGCCCATCTCTGTCATTCTATCTATCTACCTTCCCTTCTTTTCTTTTCTTGTCCTGCCCTTGGCCTCCTTAGCTGCTACCAACATTGCAATGTATCATGTCCCATTAGTTCACTCACCGTTCCCTTCCATCCCATACCTCCCCATAGCCATTATTGGTGTCCTTGGCTTCTTTCCGCTCTTTTTTTTTTGGAAAGTTTTTTATTTTTTTTAAACATAAAACATAAAATACATCTTTTTAGAGCAAGGATTTGATCTGGATAGAGTAAATACAATTACTCACATTCCCTCAACCAATTTTGTTCCAAATTTTATCCATTTACATCTTAAAGGCTTCTTCCCACTCTTATCTTCCCCCAAAATTATTTCTGCTCAAAACAATTGAGTTTCATCCCATATTGCTACAAAATAGTCCCACTTCATCCCATGGATGGACCAGAACACCCAAAATACGTGTTTCAGTTTAGGCATAGCCTGTTCAGAACCAGTTTTCCCCCCGTATGGAACAGTTCATACACAGAATATTTCACATTATCCCTTTGCATTTTAAACTCTAACAATTCCAGAAATTTTGACAATGTTATTCAAAAATCATCTTTTTTAAAAAAAAATCAAATTCAGTCAGGAATATTTGGAGGCTAAAGTACTCAACACAATTTTGTGGTGCATTCTGAAAGTGCTCCTCACTAGTTTCCATAGGAAACTAAGTTAAACTAAATGAATACATAGATGTCATGTTATTTAAAGTAATCTTATATCGGGTTTACCAGTACAAGATATTTAATCTTGTTATTGCAAGGTCATATAAAGGAAAAATGACCTGTTTATAGCTGAATTTGAAACCAAGAGATACATTCTTCCTTAAAACAAAAACCTGTCTGTAATTTTATTTTATTTGTCATTTTCTGACCTTCTTTAAAGAATATCAATTATAACCACAAACTTTTCAAGCTGTTGTTCTTCTTTTAGGTGGAATGAGCTTAAAAAAAACATTGCTTTATGTTGATGTAAATGACTTCATTTAATTTAATTTGTTTGTTTGTTTGTTTGTTTATCTGTGTTATATTTACTCCCTGCCTTCCCTTTGGGATGTTTTCCCTTGATTCATGTGCAGCATGCGCATTTCATCATTTTCTTTTTCTCTGTCTACTGTTCTGCCATGGGTTCTGTTGGCCTCCTCCAAGCCATCAGAGGAGTTCTTGATTCGCCAGAACTTGATGGCATTCTGGGAGTGGGATCAGGGCCTGCCCCCTCCTTTACGGCCACCTAAAAAATCATTCTCTGAATGTTGCCTGGTACGTGGTGTTCTTTAATTTTGTTTCCACCCCAAGAGCTGCTTCCTTAATCACGCTAGCCACTGCTGTTTTATCTGGTTAGACCATCATCCACTCCTCTATGGTCATTGAAAGTGTGGTTCTAATTGGGCAAGTAGTCCCCACAAGCACCAGAGATCCCTGTTTTATGTCAGCATTAAGGTAAAGGTAGAGGTTCCCCTCACACATACTTGCTAGTCGTTCCCGACTCTAGGGGGTGGTGCTCATCTCCGTTTCAAAGCCGAAGAGCCAGCGCTGTCCGAAGACGTCTCCGTTGTCATGCGGACAGCATGACTCAACACCGAAGGCGCACGGAGCACTGTTACCTTCCCACCAAAGGTGGTCCCTATTTTTCTACTTGCATTTTTACGTGCTTTTGAAGTGCTAGGTTGGAAGAAGCTGGGACAAGTAATGGGAGCTCACTCCGTTATGCGGCGCTAGGGATTCAAACCCCAGAACTGCCGACCTTTCTGATTGACAAGCTCAGCGTCTTAGCCACTGACAGTAGGACATTTATAGGAGACCATCAGATTCAGATTAATGAGCTGGTGAAAAATGAAAACTTGGACTTTGATAGTGTAGCTATTGGACTTTAGGCTCTAGTTTTAATGGTCTTACTAGGATGCCCTTTAGACACCTAAATGTATTACTTGGGACTATGCAAACAATTGTATATTTCAGAGACTGCCTCTCTTGAGGATCTCAACCTCTTCTGTTATGTTGGATAGGTTGGACTTTCTCCAGGTCTCCTCCATTCAGTGTCATTTGGCAGGATCTAGAAGGTGAGCTTCGTCCATATCTGTGCTTACCACATGGACCAGCTCCCCCCTAAATTCTGTAGAGTCCTAACCCATCTTTCCTTCTGAAGGGACATTAAAGTCATGGATCCAATCTGGGTCAGTCACTGGGACCAGAGGTTTAATCTTCTGAGCTTTCAGATTCATTCTGGATACCCATCCTCATTAAGGTCATGGTTTTTTCCTCTCAAGCATTGGGCTGTGATGGGAAGTGATCTTAGTCTTTTTTGTTCTATTTTTTTTTTAAAGAGAGTACCATTATAGTAGGGACACGGTGGCTCAGTGGCTAAGATGCTGAGCTTGTCGATTGAAAAGTCGGCAGTTTAGCAGTTCAAATCCCTAGTGCCGCGTAACGGGGTGAGCTCCCATTACTCTTCCCAGCTTCTGCCAACCTAGCAGTTTGAAAGCACGTAAAAAATGCAAGTAGAAAAAACAGGGACCTTTGGTAGGAACGTAACAGCGTTCCGTGCGCCTTTGGCATGTAATCATGCCAGCCACATGACCACGGAGACATCTTCGGACAGTGCTGGCTCTTCAGCTTAGAAACGGAGATGAGCACCGCCCCCTAGAGTCAGGAATGACTAGCACATAGGTGCGAGGGGGAACCTTTACTTTTACCATTATAGTGCTTGATGGTATGCTAGGGTTGTAATCTTTGGTGTTTTTCTTATCTGTGTGTTTGTTAGTTGTCTAAGGTTGTTTTATGTAATATAGATAGCATGCATTTTTTCAAATAAGAACATAGCATATTTTTCATAGTAAAAGTAAAACAGGCATTTTAAACTATGAGCCTGGCCAGATTAGTTTTCTCTAACTCTAATACCCTCCCTCTCTCCCTCTCCCTCTCCCTCTCTCTCGTCCTCCCTCCCTCCCTCCCTCCCTCATGTACACATATCTGTACACATACAAGTGTATGCCATCCTGATTAGCTCCACATACTTTAATTATCCTGATTATAATATCAGCTCTTTTTTGTGGTTGACATCTCGCCTGCTGCTATTCCAACATCCTTGGTGATTCTTTGATGGGCTTTGGGCCCCTAGAATTGGACATCTGCATGTTCGCCAAAGTCTATCGCTCCCTGCCTCACTAGCTAGAAATTTCTCTACATCTAAATTTAATTAATGTAGTCTTGTAAAGCAGTCCATAAAGAAAATATCACTGGGTGTTTATTCTCACTTATCCAATTAGAACCTTTCTTTGAATGGCCAGCACAAATTCCCTTCCTTTTCCTTTTTTTTTCTTTTTCTTATATTTGTTCATTACAGTGTTCTCTCTTTTTCCCACTTAGTTGCTGCTTGATATATTCAGAATAATTTGGTGTGTGTGTGAGTGTGTAAACTATGGAATGCTGCTACAAAATTATGGATTATATAACATACCCTAAACTTAGGTGGAAGATGGAAGTTTTGAGCTTTCTCACTGTTGATCTTTACCATCATTCATTCAAAGATTTGGGTACTACCCTACTTCAAATGATTTACGGCAGTACAGTACAGTATATATACAGTATAGTACAGTGATGGCGAACCTTTTCGGCTCCAAGTGCCGAGTGCTGAAAAGGTGGTGCGAAAAGGCATGCGTGCCCTGCTCAGGACTGCGCTCCAGGAAAGCCGAACTTCCGGGTTCTAGAGTGCATGTAATCAGCTGGACGGCGCACATGCATACACCAGTTTTCGGCCCTGCTGTGTGCACAAACGACAGCCGATCATCACATGCACGCCAGAAATCCGGAAGACCAACAGGCAAGGCCGAGCGTGCAGGGTGACATGGCTTCACGTGCTACAGGTTCGCCATCACAGGTATAGTACAACAATTAAAAAATCCTCATGAAATTAACATAAACATAATACAGTAATCAATTACAGAAGCAACTCAGATCTACTGTTGGCACCACAGCTCATTGGAACAATTTTGGTTTTAACAATGTTGCCAAAAATGAACATGTCAATGTGTTCCATAACGTGGAGGCCACTAGCGAGAAAGTGTCCTCCCTTCACTCTTTCTGAAGTGGAGATCCCAGCAATCCTTCTTGCGATGAATGCTCAGAGCTGGCTTACTCTGGTCAGGAGAAATACTTCTATAGATAAATCTGCCTGAATATGTAGGACTTTTAAGGATAAAACTAGCACTTTGGACAGGGACTGGAGGCCTTTTGGTAATCAACGCAGGGAATTCCACAAAAGTGTAACCTTACTTAACTTGTAACTTCCTGTTATCGGGATGTTGCATTTTGGCCCCATTGCAGCTGGAGAGTCGTTTTCGATGGTGGCCCCATGTAAAGCATATTGCAGTAGATGAAACATAAGGCACTGAGTACATGAATGACAGTTGCTAGGGCTTTCCAGTCCCAGGAAGCCTGCAATTAACATGCCAACTGAAGCCAGGTGAAAACTTGCCCCTGTATGCAAAAAAAATCTACTGGCTATTTTATTATTATTATTATTATTATTATTATTATTATTATTATTATTATTATTAAAATTTAAATTTATATACCGCCCTACTCCTGAAGGACTCAGGGCGGTGAACAGCCAAAAGATAAAATACACATGGTACAAACATTAAAAAACCATTTAAAAATACATTAAATACTTTGGCCCAAAACAAATTTAAAACACCCCAATTTATAAAACAAATTTAAAAGCAGTTAAAAGGGAGGTTAGGCCAGACCAGCCTGCTGGAATAAGAATGTTTTAAGGGCACGGCGGAAAGTGCGCAAATCCGGGATCCTCCGTATCTCCGGGGGGGAGCTCGTTCCAGATGGCAGGTGCCCCCACAGAGCATGCTCTCCCCCTGGGGGCCGCCAGTCGACATTGTTTGACCAACGGCACCCTGAGAAGACCCTCTCTATGGGAGCGTACTGGTCGGTGAGAGGCTACTGGTGGCAGAAGGCGATCTCGTAGGTACCCCAGTCCTAAGCCATGGAGCGCTCTAAAGGTGGTAACCAAAACCTTGAAGCGCACCCGGAAGACCACTGGGAGCCAGTGCAGCTCGCGCAGGAGGGGAGTCACGTCGCTCCCATAACCACCCGCACGGCCGCATTCTGGACCAGCTGGAGCCTCCGAGTGCTCCTCAAGGGGAGCCCCATGTTTTATAACAGAATATAAAATTCTGTTATTGCAGATGAAATTGTTGTAAGACACTCAGAGTCACTTTTAGTCACATGGGAGCCATATAAATTAGATTAATAAATAAATCCATGAAAACTATAATACAGTTACAGTTTTAGTTTTAGGGCAGGGAAACCCCTTACAGGAGTTTCTGATAGCCCTACAGTAGTGTTGCCCATCCCTCTGTGTGTTATGTGTGTATTTATTTATTTATTTATTTATTTAGGGACATACAGAGGGGAGGAATCGGCCATGAAGTTGATTCACGGTAGCAGCAGTATACGTAATTCAAAGATCAGAAGGGATGAAGGAAGCCAGGAAAACTGGAGGATTTCAGCCCCTGTTGAAAAGATGTTCCTGATCCCCAGAAATTATTTACTGAGGAGCAGGAGGTCTACTCTTTGGGAAGCATCACCAGGGTCAACCTGGTCTATGTGTTTCTCCAATGCCAGCCAGCAGAAATATTGATTGATTAAATTTCTACACTTCCCCATCTCACCTGAGTGACTCTGGATGGTTTATAAATAAAACATAGAGTACTATAAAAAACATATTAAAAACAAAATTAAAAACAAAATTAAGAGGTAACGGGAGTACCCTCAAGCAAGCAACCACTCCTAGGGTTGCATATCATTCTTAGACCTCTCCCCATGCCAATGGGTAGAGCCTGTTCTTGACACTCTTCCAGAAAAGCAGAATTTTAGCCCTGCTTTCTGTTAAATTTGCTAATTGTGTATATATTGTATATATTAAGAGCCGAGGTGGCGCAGTGGTTAGAGTGCTGTACTGCAGCTACTTCAGCTGACTGCTAGTTCAGCAGATCAGCAGATCAACAGATCAAATCTCACCGGCTCAAGGTTGACTCAGCCTTCCATCCTTCCAAGGTGGGTAAAATGAGGACCCAGATTGTTGGGGGCAATATGCTATTTAGTATACTGTTGTTTGTTGTAAGCTGCCCAGAGTCCTCAGAGAGTGGGCGGCATAGAAATATGATTAATAAATAATAATAATAATAATAATGCATCCTCTTAAAAACAATTTCTATAGATGTCCATGTTACTCTCTGAAACATATTGCTTCTGCTTCCATGTAAATGCCTTACATGAAACAAGAAAAAAATCCCCTAAAGCAGAGGTCTTCAAACTTGGCAGCTTTAAGACTTGTGGACTTCAACTCCCACAATTCTCCAGCCAGCTATGCTATGCTGGCTGGAGAATTCTGGGAGTTGAAGTCCACAAGTCTTAAAGCTGCCAAGTTTGAAGACCTCTGCTGTAAAGGATAGGGTTACTCATGATAATGCTCATAATAATACTCATTTCATAGGGTTCCTCATGATAACACCCTCTGCTGCCAGCTTCAAATTACGATGTATAATTATTACATTTTGATACAAAGTGAAGTAGACAGTCAATATGAGATTAAGCAGGACAGTGGCTACCTGTACTATTTTTTGGTGTTCATTCACGTTTTCTTTTCTTACTGGATTAGAAATACATGCAAGAAGCAAGGACCCTGGGGAAAAATCTCAGACAGCCCAAACTCTCTGATCTTTCTCCTGCTGTAATTGCTCAGACAAATTCGAAATTTGTAGAAGGTTTACTCAAAGAATGTCGAATGAAGGTAAGTTTGTTATATGTATGTGCACAGGCAAAACATCCATTTTATGAAGTTTAGGGAGTCTCCCAACTCACAAATGCTTATTGATTTTGCTGCTCTGGGATTTTTAAGTTGAAGACCCTTCATAAATGGTCATTGTTCCGCATTCCAGTGAGGTTTACTTGGTATAACAATGCAACTAAACAATTCAGTTGAAATTCACATGGACAGAAATCAAAGCAAAATAGGATTGATTTATTGTTATTTATTTATCTATTTATTTATTAAATTTATATTGCTGCCCATGGCGACTCAAGACGGCTTACAGAATATAAAAACCACATTTAAAAAGCAGTAAAATTAATAAAAAATCAAATAAATTAATGTAATAAAATCACCCCCCACCTCCCGCCCCAGCAACAGCAACAGCCGATCACACGAGCCATTTAATGGGCTCCATCCCGCTCTGGGTTTCCCAGGCCTGCTGGCAGTAACTCTTGAATGAATAGATCTGTATTGTCTGGTATACCTTTTTTTAGGGTGAGTTCCAAAATTTACATGTAAAATTACATCATAAAGAGAGAACAGGATCATCCATAAAACCACAGAAGATTAGGCATGAAAGCAGAAAACATTCAAAACGATTTAAACATTTTTAGAATAATAAATGGGTTATTTATGGTGGCGCAGTGGTTAGAGTGCAGTACTGCAGCTACTTCTGCTGATTGCTGGCTGCCTGTAATTTGGCAGTTCAAATCTCATCAGGCTCAAGGTTGATTCAGCCTTCCATCCTTCTGAGGTGAGTAAAATGAGGACCCAGATTGTTGGGGGCAATATGCTGATTCTGTAAACCGCTTAGAGAAGGCTGTAAAGCACTGTAAAGCAGTATATAAGTCTAAGTGCTATTGCTATTTCTGTCACTAAGAAAATAACATCATGATTCCAAGTGCATCTTCCTGTTGAGAGTTTTCGAAAGATAGGGTACTCTGTTTGGCATAGTTGCCTTCTGACATTTCAGAAAAGGCAAAGCTGAGTTTAAGTTGAGGATTTTAAGCTTTGTAAATCACGTGTTTGCAGACCAAACGTATGCTAGTAGAGAAGATGGGTCACGAAGCAGTGGAACTTGGCCATGGAGAGGCCAACATCACAGGGCTAGAAGAGAATACACTGATTGCTAGTCTTTGTGATTTGCTGGAAAGAATTTGGAGCCATGGATTACAGATCAAACAGGTCAGTGACTTGAAAACTCAAATATGTTCATCTTCTACATTACTTCCATACATTGCCTAAAACATTCATTGCTGAATAGCTCGTCCCTCATCTTGGAAGAGGCTTGGAAATGTTCGAACAGCATTTCAACAGCTTCACTGGTCCAGAGTCAAATTATAATTAGTGATGATACCAAACTCCAAATCAGTAAATGAAATCTTCAAGCAATCTCATGTAAATTTTGACATGAGACTTCATGTTTTCTTACAATCTGGTATAGTTTAAATTCCATTAAAGCAGAGGTATCAAACTGGATTTCATCGTGGGCCGGATCAGCATTCTAGTTCTCTGCAGGCTGGCCACGGGGTGGCGAGAATGGGGCGGACACCTCCTGCACCACACACACCCCACACCCTGTTTCATTAGCAGAGGCACCGCAGGACGGTCCTTTGTTATTTCTAGGCCAGTCCCATGGGCCAGATTTAAGCACTTGGATACGTCCCCGTGGGCCTTGAGTTTGATAACCTACATTAAAGAGAGATCCAATCTAGAATTAAGGAGAAATTTCCTGACAGGGATGCGGTAGCTAAGATGCTGAGCTTGTCGATCGAAAGGTTGGCAGTTCAGTGGTTTGAATCCCTAGTGCCACGTAACGGGGTGAATTCCCGTTAACTTGTCCCAGCTTCTGCCAACCTAGCAGTTCGATAGCATGTATAAAATGCAAGTAGAAAAAATAGGGACCACCTATGGTGGGAAGGTAACAGCGTTCCGTGCCCCTTTGGAGATTAGTCATGCCGGCCATATGACCACAGAGACGTCTTCGGACAGCACTGGCTCTTCGGCTTTGAAACAGAGATGAGCACCGCCCCCTAGAGTTGGGAAAGACTAGCACATATGTGCGAGGGGAACCTTTACCTTTCCTAACAGTGAGAGCAATTAATAGCTTGTCTCTGGAAGTTGTGGGTGCTCCATCATCACTGGAGGTTTTCAAGAAGAAACTGGGCAGCCGTTTGTCCAGAATGGAATAGGGTCTCCTGCTTGAGCAGGGGGTTGATTAGAATACCTCCAATGCCCCTTCCAACCCTGTTATTCTGTGTTCTAATTATCTGTTTATTCTTATAAAAAGGGGAAATCTGCATTGTGGTCCCATTTAATTCAGTACCAGGAAAGAGAAGAGAAGCAGGAGCAGCTTGCAGAATCTCCAGGTAAGGATTACAGATGTTTGTAGGGATAATGTTGCAAGAACTATTAGCAGGACTATTAAGAGACAATGAAGGAGAAAGTAAATGACAACTCAGCCCTGGGAAGGACACACCATTTGACAGAGACGCAGGTGTTTTTTTTTCCAATCCTTTTTTAAAAAATAATTGCTCTTTGATCTTGAAATGTTGGATCTAAACCAGGGGTGTCAAACTCGATTTCATTGAGGGCCTTATCGGGGTTGTGTTTGACCTGGGAGGGTGGAGTGGGCGTGGCTGGGATGGGCGTGGCCAGCTCAACATCACTCATGTCGGGGGTGCCTGTGGAGGCCCGAGCACTCTGCCAGAGAAAACGGGCTCCCAAGCTCCGTTTTGGGCTGTGACGGCCTCCTGCAACCCTCTGCCAGCGAAAACGGACCTCTGTTTTCACTAGCAGAAGCACTGCAGGCCAGTCCTTCACTGTTTCCAGGGTAGCCCTCCGGGCCAGAACTAAGCACCCCATGGGCCGGATCCGGCCCCCGGCCTTGAGTTTGACACCCCTGATCTAAACCACCTGATTTCTACTCAGCGATAAAATAATACCTTTAGGGGTATTTATTTATTTATTTATTTTATTTTATTTTATTTCTATACTGCCCTACTCCTGAAGGACTCAGGGCGATGCACAACCAAACAATAAAACACATACATACAAAATTTAAAAGTAGAATTAAAATCAAATTAAATAGTTTTGGCCCAGACAAATTAAAACCCCAAACTATTTAAAACCAATTTTAAAATTAGAATATATAAAATACTAAAAGATATTTAAAAATTAAAAATCTTTTATAAAAGAGGGAGAAAATTAGGCCAGGCCCGCCTGGTGAAATAATAAGGTCTTTAGAGCGCGGCGGAAGGTACGCAGATCCGGGATCCTCCGTATCTCCGGGGGGGAGCTTGATAGTAGGTGCCCCCACAGAGAAGGCTCTTCCCCTGGGGGCTGCCAGTCGGCATTGTTTGGCCGACGGCACCCAGAGGAGCCCCTCTCTATGGGAGCGTACCAGCCAGTGGGAGGCTATTGGTGGTAGTAGGCGGTCCTGCAAGTACCCAGGTCCTGAGCCATAGTAGTTGCATATTTATGTCCAAGGATGTAATGTCTCAGATGGTCTTGCATAGTTGCAGCATTTTAATGTAATGTATATAATGAAATTAAATATGCTATTCTTCTTGTAAGTCAGGGTGAATGATAATTTTAGTCAATCAAAGAAAATATGATTTAATAGCCCAAATCAAAGATTTACGCTACCTTTTTAAGGTACAAATATCCCTTTAAGCAGATTCGTTGGCATGTATTCATATTTTTAATGCTCTCCCTTGCTCTCTGATTAGGAAGGTACAAACATTTGTCAATTGTGAATGATGATGAGAATTTGGGAAAGTAAAACAAAAGTGAAAGATCTAAGGACTCAATGGGTTTATATGACTGGAGTGAAAGTAAAGTCTTTCTTTTATTCCAGTCAGGAAGGACGAAAATTCTTTTCTCACCTGTTAAATTGTATAAATATTTCAGTCTTTATCTGGTCAGAATGGATAACTCTACACAAACTTATTGAGATCAGAGAGTGTTCTTATTTTACTGATATGAAAAATATGAGATGTAAAAATTGATATCAAGTTATCTGTTTAGGTATAAGGTTTTTTTTCTATTTTAGGATTGTAAATTTACATTAAGACTTTTCTCAAGTATAAAGTTTTTTCAGAATAAATTTAGTTTGGTGCCAGCCTTTGGCTTGCCCTGCGTAACACAAAAGCTAAACTTAATTAGTCCTGGTTAGTATGTGGATGATGTTCATCTAGAACAGGAAAATAGCCTGGGATGTCAAAGAGCATCATGGAACGAGGCAATGGTGACTTTCTTCAGTACTGATACCAAAAAAAACCCTACTTGTCAATGAAATCACCAAGTGTCAAGCTTGACTTGAAAAGATAATTTTTGATGATATTCCCCTTAAACATTCAGACTTAGCTCTGGATTAAATAAAAGGGGCAGCCAACTGCCACAGACAAGTAGAACATTCTTTCTATGACTTAATTCGGGTAGATTTCTCAAAGAGGTTTAATATTTTAGTAGATTTCTGTACTGAACATGTTACTAATAAATTAATGAATCTTCTCCTCGCTGCCACTCTACAGTTGCTGTCGGACCAGAAAGAAGGAAATCTGACACGGGTTTTGTGTTACCTACTCTAAGAGTTTCACTTATCAGTGATATGAGGTAGGACATTTAATTCCTAAAACTTGGGTTTTAAAGATTTATGCTTCAAATGAAAAAAAAAGGGTTACTTTATGCATCAGAGCTTTCTGACTGTCAAACACAGGTTACCGTGGAGGGTTTTGTGAGTCTGAATAAAAATAATATGAGAAAGAAGGGAGGCAGAATTCTTCCTTTCAAGAAATGTGTAAATTGGACAGTAATGATAGACTAGGCTGGGACAACAGTTCAGATCTCCAGTTAATCATGGAGGAACCTAGGCCATTCATCACATCTCTTGTTAGTGTAGTTTATGGATGTTGCCTTTAGGCCCTTGAAAGAAGAAATAATCTATCATCATTATTACAAGTAGTTCTTGATTTAGGACCGGTCGCATAACTAATGATTACAACTATTCACTTAATGATCTCACCCAAAAATGTTGTAAAATCAGATCCAGTCACATGGGTGCCTTGACTTATAACTGTAACAATTTAAGACTGTAAATCTGGTCCCAATTGCAGTCGTAAATTGAGGACTATCTGTATTATCATCCCATTTCAATCTACTCCAGAATAAACTTCTCTTGAGCTGCTTTCCAAATGCTTCAACAATCTGCAAGTTGTTTGCAGATAACACCTCTAAATGAATTATGCCACCTCCCCAGTGTTTCTTTGGGCATATTCTGGGGTCTTTTAAGGTTAACTGGTAGCCAATCAAGAATTATTTTTCTACAGTGTTGATCTGTTCATTGTGTAATATGGCTGGCCCATTGCCATTTCTGGAGGTCTACCTGCTTTGTTGCGATGCATACTCCTGTCTGATTGTGGATATGTATGTGTCTAAATGTATACGTTTTGCACGTGTGCACGAGTGTGCATGAAGATTTCCATTCTATGTATTTTGAGCTACAAAACTATTCAGTTCATTTGAAAAAACACAAACATCATATCCCCTTTGTCTCTAAAACAATATTCAGTTTCAGTTTAGCTCTACCAAAAGCTACTCATGACCCAGATCCAAAGTTACGATGGTCACATGACTGCATTTTGGGTGCTCAGCTATTGGCCTACATGCACTGACAATCTCAATTATACAGTTGTAAATCGAGGATTACCTGTAATTGTCGAGTTCTATGAGAAAGCACATGCGCACTGGTTTCAATCATCTAGATCAGGGGTGTCAAACTCAAGGCCCGCGGGGCCGGCCTGGAAATGGCACAGGACCAGCCCATGGTGCCTCTGGCAGCAAAAATGGGGTACGGGGGGCTATGTGCGCCCCGCTGCGCCCTGTTTTCAGCCAGGATGGCCTCCTGTAGCACTCTGCCGGCCAAAATGGGGCACCAGGGGGCCATGCGGGGAGCCCTCTGCATGGGGCACCAGGGTGCTGCAGGAAGCCATCCAGGCTGAAAATGCAGGCCCGCCACACCCTGTTTTGGCTGGCAAAGTGCTGCAGGAGGCGTCCATCCCTTCTCTTCTCTCTCCCCCTCCCTTCCCCCCCCCATAGAGGAGAACTACAAAGCTGATCTGGCCCTCAAAAAAAATCCAGTTTGACACCCCTGATCTAGATCCAAGCCAATGCCCAGGACAGGGTATTTAAAGCATCCTTGCAAAAAGCCCGAACATGATTATTCCTTCCCAGAGCTGCAGCATAATAGAGCTATCATTTGCTGGGTCTGATCTGCTTCCCAGCCTCATTGCTTTGAACATATTTATGCTTATAGTAGAGAAAGCAGAAAACCAGGAACGAAGCTTTTAGCTTTTTGATCTGAGGCTGCCAGGCTTCTCCTGGGTGCTGCTAATATTATTTATTCTCCCGTTGTCGGTTCGCTTGCTTCCATTTTCCTCGGTAGTGTCAGGTAGATGATTGATGTCATCAAAGCTGTGCTTTAAATGGAACTCACCATCAAAGATCGAGGAGTGGGAAGTTTCAGCTTTGATGTCGTCCCTATCAAAAGACTTTAAATAGTTACAAGTGAGTGTTTTTCATCACGAAGGGTACAAATAATGTGCTTGTCATATTTCTCAAGGACTTTTGATCACATGCCTGGCTGTGCGGTGTTTGTAGCCCCAAGAGCTGCTTGTCAAAGAAAGACTGTGTCCCCCCCCCCCCCCAAAAAAAGAGACGGGGGTTGCTTTGCAGGGAATCTTGCAAGCACTAGAAGCAAGTCTTTTTTTATAGCAGTTGTTCGGATGGTTGTGTGAGTCACAGCTCAAAGAGAGGAGCTGTGGGAGTCGCTAACAAAGAACAAAAGGAGTTGGGAGAGGATTATCTTCACTCTTAAAATGGCTGGATGAATCAGAAGGGCTCATTTTACCTCTTAATTTCATGCAAGCAGTGGGGGAACCACACTTAGCATTGTTATTGTGTGCAAAAACTGATGAACGAAGGTTGGGATATGCTAATGAAGTGTTGACAGCAGCACTATTTCCAGTGCAGCAGCAAGCAAGCTCTGCAGTATTTTTTAAAGTTTCCATACGTTGTAATGAATTGCAGCTGGGTGGCACACGGCGGAGCCCACTTTTGCTACAACAGTGCAGCAATTGCTGCAGGAATGGGGGCAGGGCTGGCATAGGGAGGTGCTAGGGAGGACATTTCTTCCAAGCAGCACATATTCACTGCACCATCCCTTTTCCCTTTGGTCGCTTGGCCTAAGAAGGGGAATTGGGAGAAGGCGCAAAGAACCGGAATTGCAGGATCCACTCTGTCAAAATGAGTTCATTTTTGACTCTTTGGAGCCTTGGACTGCTACCCACAACTGTGCTTGGTTTGCTTGCTTAGCATAACTCTTTTCGGTGTGTCACTTATCAAATCTGGGAGCCTTCCTAAATATGCAGTTTTCAGATCATACTTCTCCAACTACAGGGCCATGACTGAGATTCTGGGAACTTGAGGTTCACAGACTCTGGGGTTCCTCTATAATTTGCTGCTTAGATGTTACTTTTGAGTGTGAGAGAAAGCATAAGTTTTGCATATATCGGTGGGTTTTGCATATATTTTATTGACTGGTTTGTTTCATTTTCTTCATTTCAATTTGCTTTCTGGCCTTCTTTGTTTTTTTTGGAATGATCTCCCCAGCATACTATACAAAGATTAAGCATGGTCTTTAAACTGAAAACAGTTGCATGGGGCCAGTGACCAAGCTTCCTCAGCTTGCTAAGCTACTCTTTCCCTTTCCATAATTTATTTATTATATTTTACTCTGCCTTTATTATTTTTAATAACTCAAGATGGCCAACAACTCCTTCCTCCCCCTTGTTATCTCCATAACAACAACTCTGGGAGATGGGTTGGGCTGAGAGAGAGAGAGATTGGCTCAAAGCCACCCAGATGGTTTTCATGCCTATGGCAGCGCTAAAACTCACAGTCTCCTGGTTTCTAGGCCAGCACCTTTACCTCTACACCAAAGTAGCTCTACTGTACTAATGTGAATGATGCAGGATCAGCTATATAAACACTGAAGGGGCCTCCTTATTCACATTATTGTAAGAAAGAAATGTGCTGGTTTGGAAGAACAATACTTGTTTGGAAGATTACACTAAGTCAGCTAAATTACATCCTGGGTAATATATATATATATATATATATATATATATATATATATATATATATATATATATATATATATATATATATATATATATCTTCTGAAGAACCTAGCTGTCAAGAATGTAAGGACATCCATATGGAACCAGAAGTTAAAGGAAGCCATAAATCTACGCATCAGCAGATTCAGAACTAAGGAGGATGTTTAGCTAAAATTATCTCATGTACTATAAATTAGGGCAGGAATTTAGTAATTAGGAAATGACAATTATCATGTAACGGATGTATGTTAACCATATATGGAAAACTGCTGTGCTAGCAAAATCCTTTGTCTTGGAAAAGTATAAAACAGGGGTATTAGATCTCTTTCCTTTGTTCAGATAGCAAGAACCAATTTGCCTCTGAACCTTGCGCAATAAAAACTGTCTCTGGCTGACCCAGGAATGTTGTTTGGTCTCTTCATTCTACAACAGTACCAAAGGGATGATAATTCATTCTGAGAACTCCCAAGTAGTCCAAATCTAGAGGCCTTGCTTTCTTATCTTGTGTTGACCATATCACAACATAAATTTTGTAGTGAATCATGTAGAAAACTAGACTTCCCTTTTAAATTTCTCTTCTTATTTATAATATTACCGTTCCCTACATACCTTTAATTTCATTGCAAAGAAACCCAGGAAGGAGATTTTGGATCACACAATCAGTTAATGAGCAGGAAGTGTCAGAGTTTCTTGCAAAAATCAAATCCAGAAAGCACACGCAGGCGCAAACTGATTCAGCCGGATTCATTAACTTCTTTATATACATATAATATATGAAGATAAATGTACAATACCAATATAGATTCTTCTTCAACGTAGTAGCAGTTACAAGTAAAACACAAGGCGGAGAGAACAGTTGGTTTCATTTCAGCAGAGCAGACTAGTTTCAGTTTCTCTGCACAGACTCAGAAACTGCAGACTAAGACACGCCCTGGCTCCAGTCTGTCTCAGCTCCCAAACAGCCCTCAATGGCTGACTTAGTTGCTATGCCTATACATTGGCTGACTTTGTTACCATGTCCTATTCCAGTTGATGAATATACTCTGACAGAAAGGACATTCTCTTGATTCTTATTCTACGAGCTTGAGGTTTCTCCAGCCTTACACTAATAGTCAATTTTTCTGTAGTGTAGAAATGCTTTCCAATAGATGTTAACTGTGCTTCTTCCTCTTCTTTTTTTCCTGAAGGCACATTCAGAACATGAGTGAAATAAAAACTGATGTGGGTCGGGCTCGGGCATGGATAAGACTGTCTCTTGAAAAGAAGCTCTTGTCTCAACATCTGAAGCAGCTCCTCTTTAATCAAGCTCTGGCAAGGTAAGTTTTCCAAGGCTGGTCTTTCTAGAATCCTTATTTCAGGTAGCAATTGGATGTAAATCTTTTCCAAGAGTAAGTTAATCAAACTCAAAGGGAGCTTCCTACTAATTAAACAAATTTGGGATTGCAGATGAAGTATCTTTTTAGTTCTACCTGAATATTAGGAACCTTTGCTTGGAATTGAAGTAACTTAAGTTTCAGTGAAAGTAGCTTTTCCATTAACTTTTTCATGTTCTTGAAAGTACTACTATCATCCTCAACCAGCATGCCAATTAATTCTTCATTCTATTCTAAATTATGAGGTTGAAAGGCAGAAAACATGACTAGTCTAGAATTGAAATGGAGGAGGAGAAGGGTTTGAATTAAATTTTGTTACATCACTAAGATTCTTGAGCTCAGAATTCTTTTGATTCTTTATGTATATCTAACTCAGGTTGTTGTTGGTAAGATATTTCTTACTCCCTGCAGGAAACTGTACAAGCGGTATGCCTTCCTGCGTTGTGAAGAAGAGCGGGAACAATTTCTCTATCACCTTCTTTCTCTCAATGCTGTGAATTACTTCTGCTTTACAAGTGTCTTCACTACAATCAGTAAGTAGGGATAGAAGGCTGAGTGTATACTTCCATTAAAAAGCCTGTAATCAAGCCACCCAAAGGGAATTATCTGGAGTTTTCTGGGAATTATCACATGATAATAGAACAATATATGTTATACTCAGTGGTGGGATTTGAATAACTTAACAACCGGTTCTCTGGCTGGGTAGGCATGGCCAGTTGGTCATGTGACTGGGTGGGTGACATCACTCATCATACCCAGCCCGGCCTCCCAGCCATTCGCCTCAAGGGCAGAGATAGGATTCAGCCGGTTGGGACTAATCAAACCACTGACTGGTCCTGCCCCACCTATTTTTTGGGCAGTTTTCAGGCTGTTTTCAGCTGTTTTTCAGGCTGTTTTCAGGCCATTTTTTTGGGCCATTTTTGGCCTGAAAAACAGCCCAAAACAGCCTGGAAAATATACCGAAAAACGGGCGGGGGCAGGGCCAGCCAGTGGTGGGATTTGCCGGTTTGCCGAACTGCGCAGAATCATAACTACTGGTTCACCCAAACCAGTGCGAACCAGCAGCAGCCCACCTCTGGTTATGCTACATTAGGTTATGTTATAACTTTCCCAACCTGGATATTTTCCAGCTATGTGGACTTCAACTTCCAGGATTCTCAGCAATGGACCTGCTAGTAGAGGATTGAAATTTATACATTTAATAGATTCCCAATTGGGGAAGACACTTTAAGAAATGACCCAATTCATTTTTTGTTTATTTAACTATAATTAATAATATAATTTATTTAATAATAGTAATATTATTACATTATTTAAATGCCTGGTAGATGAATTATATAGCATGATATTCTGTAGTTGCCCAGAGTCACTTGGTTGAGATGTGTGTCTATAGAATTTGAATGAATAAATAAATAATACAATAAAATCAGAATAAAGAGTAAATGCACGATATAAAATTATGTACTTTTAAAATAATGCACGAGGGACTGATGTAAGAGATCTGAAAGAAATATACCTTGGATAAATAATGTGTTTAAAATATGAAAGAATATACACATTTTAGTCTAGAGCTGCAAAGCATGGCGAAGTCAGGGGGGCATTCCTGAGAAATCCCCATCTTCCTACCACCTTCCAAGGTTCAGGACATGGGTGCACTCAAGAACTTTACTAGATACTTATGGAGAAGATCTTTTACAAAACCCAAGATCTTTAGATCTTCACTAAAGGTGACTTCCAGGATTTGAATGGTTATATGGTATTTTCATAGTCTATTAATCAATAGACTATATTAATTAAAGGTTCCAGAATAGTTTAAATCATGCTTACATTAACCAAAAACAAGTGTTCTAGGCTGTAGTCTTTTGTGTTTTTTGAGCCAAGAATAATACTACAAAATAATATCTGAATATTGCCTTCTGATCTGTGGGTTGCCTTGGAAATGCTGCTGGAGTTCTTCACTTTAAAATGTGACCAAGCAAAAGAGGTTTAATGGTTGGAACAATTATGGTGGAATCCTGACATAATCTGTTTTAATTTTCTAGATTTTTAAAATTTATATATTTTAAAAAATAATGTGTACCATACTCATTGAATGATCCAGGATTTCTGTCTTTTCACCAAATCTGCAAGGGGGTTTAAGCTGAGTCAGAGATGTTACAGGGCTACTGTGTGAAGGTCCCTTGGGCCAAATCCAGCCATCTGGTCACAGCAAAGGTGAAGAAGTTCTGGGAATCAGCATAACATCACTCCATATGGCCCTAGTTTGCTATCATTTTTTTTTCAAGACCTGCTGATTTACAACCTCTTCATACATGCAGTGTAGTTTCTATTCATTTTTTTGTGATTCCCAAGACAATACCGAACACTTCTAATCATACTGTTGATGTATTTATCTACCCAACTCCTTAACGATTCTGCACGGCTTGTTAAAAAAAAATAGGAAAAACACAACCAGCCAGAAGAGTACTAACTATCAATAGAAAAACCAAAAGCATTGGGATTCTGCAACCACCCTATCCTGAGGCCTGGGAGAACAATCAAGTTTTAATTATTTTATAAATGACATTAGGGTGGAAACGACAAATCTCTGGAGGTGAGTCATTCCGGAGGACAGGCACTGCAGCAGAGAAGACACGCTTCCTGAGTCCCACAAGGTGACATGGTTTTAATTGGCGGGAGCCTGAGTACACTAATTCTGCTTGTGTCAGGCCTTAGAGGCGGTCCAGCCAAGCAACCAAACCCATGAGTACCAACACTACTTTCAAATTCAAATCTTTATTGTCAGTGCACAACATATGTACAATGAGATTGGTTGAGCTCCCTCAGTGCACTCCCCCCCCAACACAACTCATAGTGAAGACAAAAAATCCCTAACCCAATAAATCATATTAACAAAACACCCAGTCCTGTTGCACCAATGTGAATATGTTACACATTGCGCCAGCCCTGCAGTTCATCATACTATATAGTTCTGTTATTTCTCATTCAGGAGTCTTGACAGCCCATGGATAAAAACGGATCCTTTTATTGTAGGCTCACACTAACAGAGTTTGCAAGCACACACACACCTTCCTCGCCTTTACTTTCCTAGGTCTCTTCTGTAGAGGGTCCTGTCTATGATGCTTTCCATGGCCACCTCCCTTCTGTGAACTGAGATATAGGGAGTCCTCAACTTATGACCACAATTGAGCCCTCCCAAAATTTACATTAAGTGAGAAATTTGTTAAGTGAGTTTTGCTCCATTTTACGACTTTTCTTGCCGATTTTTAATGTAATGCCAGGGGAGATGTAGATGTGGATTGTCCTTTAAGCATGAGACAGATTCTCTCTGCAGATAACCTTGAGAGATTTTACAGGGCTTCTCTAGGAGCATAACAAACCAGGATGAAACCCATAGAAAACAAGCCACTGTCTGGTTTTTGAGAATTCCTGTCTTAATTTTCCACAATGCTCTGGAATGGTATATTGGCAGCATTGTGGGAAAATTTGGACGGCAACTCGCAGAACCACCTTCCTGGTGCTGATAGAAATACTTGCAGCTCAGGGATGATGGCAGCAGCTTAAAGATGCCGCATCTGAACCATGTATTGAGCTGAGATATACATTTGTATTATATATCTTACAAATAACATGTATTTATGAGCATCATTCCGTGGTAATAGATGCCCTAACCTGCTGCTATGGAAACAGGAGGACAAGAATGACTGTTTTTTTGTTTGGGCTTGTTTGTTTGATTTTGCCTCTGATGTTTTCCAGTTTTCTAAAAATAAAAATGACATGAATCTGCAGTTTCTAAATTTATCTATCTTCCCATTTTGGTTGTGCAGTAACAGCAACATCTAGTGGCTACATACGTTAGTACACAATAAAAAGCCAATGATTTTGCTATGCAAGATGCATCTTTTCAGCTAGCCAAGTCATGCTGATGTTATTTTCTCTTCTGTGCAGAGAAGAATTCAGCATCCTTGCAGGGAAGTTTGGTTTTATTGTTAATTGTCCACTTTTCCAAACTTAGCCTCACAAGTACCCAAGTACTGAATTTGCATAATGATATTTAAAACAGTTTAAACAATTTTAATGTGCACAATGAAAAATAAGTATGGAGTATAAGATGCACTGGTGTATAGGATACACCTTAGTTTTTAGGGAGGAAAATTTAAAAAAAAGCTAATTGGTGGGTGGATCGGCCTCCCGGAATACCCCCAATCAGCTGATCCCAGAGGTGAATTTTAGCAACAAGTTTGTTGGTTGTGAGCTCTGTGCCTTGCTTTTTTTTCCTGCCTCTGAAACTTCTGAAACTGTTTCAGAAAAAACTTTTTTTTTCTGCCTCTGAAAGCCTTCAAAACAGAGCTTCAGAAAAAAAGGCTTTTTTCCTGAAGCTTCGTTTCTGAGGCTTTTTTTCCTGAAGCTTCTTTCAGCCTCTGAAATCTCCATTTGCGAGACTGGGCGGGGCTACATTCGGAGTATAAGACACATCCAGATTTTCACCCTCTTTTGGGTGGGGGGATAGGTACGTCTTATACTCCAAAAAATACAGTAGTTTAGCTAATTTTTAGATGGTTACCTCCAAAGGAACTCATTTAACTTCCAGGGGGAGTTTGTTCTAAAGTACAGAGGCCATGAATGAAAAGCAGCATCTCCTTGCCTCAGCCCAGCAAAACCTCGTGATAATGGGACACCACCAGCAAATTACCCCAGAATTGAAATCTTGGATGAGTCCGTTCTAATTTGAGAGGACGGTCCTGCAGGTACAAAGGTACAAAAACCAGCACTGTGAATTACACTGAG
The DNA here is from genome assembly GCA_022577455.1 of Arizona elegans. Taxonomy (NCBI): domain Eukaryota; kingdom Metazoa; phylum Chordata; class Lepidosauria; order Squamata; family Colubridae; genus Arizona; species Arizona elegans. Next base: position 72,982,904 of record JAKOOJ010000007.1, read on the forward strand.
AAACTATTGGCAGCCAGTTCAGAGTCTGCAAACAGAAGTGTAATTATGCTCATGGCTGTGAGTGCCAACCAACAAACGTTCTGAATTGTTGCTTCTGAGCAATCTTCCAAGATAGCCCCATGTAGAATAGTTTCATTTCAGTAGTAGTACCATAGTAGTAGTTTGACAATAAAAGTTTGGCTCACTGTAGCAAGGTTCTCTTCAGTCAGGCCTAGGGTGCTGATGGACAGTTTGGTATAATTGCATATTGATAAATGTACCTCACCTAGATCTAGAAGGCTCTAGAAGACAAATGTACCTCACCTAGTTCTAGAAGCCTCTAGAAGACAAATTACTCTTTTAGCAGCTTATAAATGTTAAAAAGCAGGAGAGAGAACCAAAAACAATGAATGTATTTGGGGGTTGGGGTTTTTTTTTTTTTTTTTGTAAAATGTTCTATAATTATAGAAAAAACCGACTAGCCTTCTATTCTGTGAGAAAAGGAGCACTATTTCTCAAAATGTGTGATTGAAATTCCTCTTTAGGAAGTCTATTTGCTTTTCAGAATATGGGCTACTTTTTAGCATGTTTAGATGATGTGAAATGTTTTTCTTCTCTCTTTAATGCTTGGGCTGCCTCTAAGCAATACTTTTCTGATTTGAAAATGTGTTGTTCACCCATAACAGAACCCTTAAGATAACGTGGTAGCCTTCGATTCAGAAAGCATTTAAATAGGAATGTGTCAATCAATATCCATTAGCAATAACACTTAAATGCAATATACATGTTATAGCCTTGAGTATAAGCAGTCCTTGATTTACAACCATGCATTTAGCAACCATTCAGCAGACATACAATGGCACTGAAAAAAATGACATGACTTCTTCTTCTTGTGCCAAATCTGTCATCGGACGTTGGCGATCATGTTGGCGATCCTATTTTTATCAACAGCCGTATGAAAAAGTGCTGCTGAATTTAGTCCAAACAAGTCCCTTAGATTTTGAAGCCATTATGTTTTTCTTCTGCCTGGACCTCGTTTGCCTTCAATCTTTCCCTGGAGGATTAAGTGAAGTTTGGCGTATTTTTCCGGGTGTCGCATCACATGTCCGAAATATTCTAACTTATGCTTTTTAATGGCTTTGATGATTTCCCTTTGCTTTCCCAGGCGGCTTGTCACCTCCTCATTTCTGATTTTGTCAACCCAGCTTATACGTAACAGCCATCTGTAAATCCACATTTCAAATGCTTCTAGTCTCTTCAAGTGGTTTTCTGTCAGAGACCAACTCTCTACTCCATAGAGCAGGATAGAAAAGATGTAACATCTGACAAGCCTGATTTTCAATTTTAGGCTTATGTTGTGACTGCTTATGTTTTGACTTACGACTAGTACTTACAATCACTGCAGCATCCCCATGGTCACATGATCAAAATGCAGGCATTTGGCAATCCGCGTGCATTATGATACTTGCAGGGTCCCGGGTCATTTGACCACCATTTGTGGCCTTCCCAGATGGCTTCAGACAAGCAAAGTAGATGGGGGAAAGCTGGGTTCACTTAATACAACTGCATGATTCACTTAACAACCACAGTGATTCACCTAACAACAATGCCCCCCATAAAATCAGGTGCAACACAGTTAACCAACTTGCTTAGCAATGGAAATTCTGGTCCCAGTTATGGTTATAAGTCAAGAACTAGCTGTATAGGACACTGGGGCAAAATGATGGTGTGATGTGTTTGGATAACAGTTACGGTGTCTAGATGCTGTTCTAATTTGGACCTTTTTTTGCTGATATTGCAATATATTAGTAGTATCTCTTGCTAGAAGGCTGTATTTATGTTTTTATGGCTGGCTTAGACGTGTAATTACCATTGTTTGCTATTACAGTGATTCCATATAGAACTGTGATTATCCCCATTAAAAAGCTAAGCAACGTAATCACAACATCAAACCCTTGGATTTGTGTTTCTGGAGAACTGGGCGATACTGGCATTATGCAGATTCCAAAGAACTTGTTAGAAATGACCTTTGAGGTGAGTTCAGCATCCTGTGCTTCCCTGCCTACTATGGCAAGTGTTGGATTTTGAGTGTCTGTCAGGAAGTGCTTGTTCAAAAAAACTGGGATAAACTTTTGAGCATAGCACAACATTCCTTTCAAAAGCAGGCACAAATGTGTACAGCACAAAGCTGTTGGTAGGGACAGAAACATGCTTGCTGTTCGATAAATCCTTACTACCTCTGCTCTCATATGCAACACAACAAATTTTATCCTGCCACTGTTTTCCTTTTTTTAAAGATTTGGCAGTAAAGTCATTTAAAAAAAAAAAAATAAAATCCTTTTTTCCCCATCACCCATAACATGATAGTCTGGTGAGGTTTCATTTCCAGAGTGGTATTAATGACATCAAATTCATTCAAATATTATTGTCAGCTAATGGGATAAATAAAGGAAATTGTCAATAATCCCATAATTTTCCCCATAGCCTTGACAATGATTTGTCTGGTCATGTCATTGTGGCTTGTATAACAGCTGGAATTCTATAACAGAATGGCATATTTTTATCTTATGGTTGTTGACAGTGAGGGAAAAGTATTTGGCATATAGAATTCAACCCCAGCCTGAATCTGTCCTTTGTATTTTTGTGTGTCTTCATTTTTATCACAATGAATTTGTTCATTCTGATAAAAAAAAAATCTGTTCATACGATGACAGGTATCCACTTCCCTCCATTTTATTACATCAGCTAATAAAGGGTTTCGAATTTAGCCTTATTTAAGGAAACTGTATTTAGTCTTAGTCTCCCCCATATATGAATTCATGAGCAATCAAGCTGAAATATGAGAGAAAACATCCCTTCAAACATAATGCTTTCGGAAGCCTGATTTCACGCATTTAGTTGTCAGTCAGCAAAACTATTCAAGTGTGCGTGTCCCTCATTTGGCATTATATTTGTTTACTCTCCTGGATGGCGAACGGTTCTTTGTATGAATTAACTGCTTTGTGCTGGAAGTGACATTTGCTGAAACCACCTTCTGTCTGTCTCTTTGGATTTCAGCAATCCATACAGTCATGAAACAATGGATACATATGTGGACTAGACCACAATTGCTTTGACTCCAGCTTGTTCACTCAGACCATTCATTTGTCATATAGAATAACAGAGTTGGAAGGGAAGTCTTCTAGTCCAACCCCCTGCTTAGGCAGGAAACCCTACACCACTTCAGACAAATATGGTACATACAAGCTTCATCAACCCAATCTTATTTGTCTTTTTAAGCAAAAAAAAAAAAAAAAAAAGCAGGGAGATAGGTGATTTTGCCTGTGTATTCCAGAAGTGCAATTAGGATTTAAATGTTCCCCCTCCTTTTTTTTTTTTTCTTTTACAGTGTCAAAACCTGGGGAAGCTTACCACTGTTCAGATCGGACATGACAATTCAGGACTGTTAGCCAAGTGGCTCGTGGATTGTGTCATGGTCAGGAATGAAATCACTGGGCACACCTATAAGTAAGCACGGAAAATACAAGTGAAACGTTCCTAAATGTCCACAGTGATTCAACTCCGTTTTCATGTCCTTGCAGTATCAACATAACTGAATATGATTGTTTTCATGTATAGGTAGTCCTCAACTTACAACCATACATTTAGTGACCATTTGAAGTTACGGTGGCACCGAAAAAGTGACTTACAATGGATCCTCGCACTTATGACCATTGCAGCGCAGGGGCATGTGATCAAAATTTGGGCGCTGCATGTCCCAGAGTCATGGGATTGCCACTGGTGACCTTCCCAGCTGACTTCCGTCAAGCAAAGTTAATGAGGAAAGCCAGATTTGTTTAATAGCAGTAACACTTGGATTTATATACTGCCCGATAGTGTGTTTTATAGCACTCTCTGGGAGGTCTACAATATCAGCATATTGCTGCCCGCAACAATCTGGGTCCTCATTTTACCAACCCAGATGGAAGGATGAGTCAATCTCGAGCTCCATCAGGATCGAACTGCATGCGATGGGCAGAGTTAGCCTGCAACACTGCATCTAACCACTGTGCCACATGATTCCCTTAACAATTGCAATAATTCACATAACCGTGGCAAAAAAAGGTCATAAAATTGGATGGGACTCATTTAACAATTGCCTTGCTTAGCAACGGGAATTCTGATCCCAGTCATCGTAAATCGAGGGCTACCTACCTGTATGGCTTTTGATTAGCAAATTACACTTGCAGATTAATGTTGCTATTTAGGTTGAAGAAATGTTTACAAATACTAATTTGGGAATAGTTTTTTTTTTTTTAATGTGAGATGTTAGAGACCATTGTTTAAAGTTTTGTGACTGCAAAATTTAAAAGAGTTTTTATTGAGGGGTTTTAATGTTTGCCAGATTGTAATCTCAAAGTAGATTCTAATTGTTCAAAGAGAAAATAATTATTTCTCCAGTCTGGCAGTACTTTATAAGAAATCTGCAAGTTTTCAAGTAGAAAGATATCCTTTTCTTAATAACAGATCCAAAAAAGGCAAAACCACCATCACCAAACATTCATCTGCTTGCAGAAAGTCAAAAGTTGAACCGAGCTAGACCAAATCAGACAAGGAAATTGAGCTCTATAAATCAGGTTTACATTCTGTACAAACATTTGTATTTTGTTTTTCTTGATTATATTACACCTATAAAAGTTGAAAAGCATTCTCTGCTCTGAAATGAAAAAAAAAGTTTTATCTTTGTAGGAACATTGTGCTTTCGGGGGGGGGGGGAGAGAAAGTGAGCATTCTCAGGAAGTACAACATAGCTAAAAAACACTTCAGATTCTATGTTGCTTAGCCAAAAACCAGCACAATTCCATGTCCCGTTATACCATAATCCATTTTTTCTAGGAAATAATTTTTCTAGGAAATCGGTTAATGTGCAGAAGAGTTGATACTGCAAATAACGTCTCCCCTCTGGCTGTAGGAATCTTCATGGCTAAGATATATATATATCAATTCCAGGGGTGAAATGATACTGGTTCAGGCCGGTTCACCCGAACTGGTATTAGGAAATGCTACCGATTCGCCAGAACTAGTAGTAAAAAAAGGCTTTGAAAAGTAAAAAAAAAGTTCCAAGATCATGTGGCACAGCTGACTGTTGCACAGCTGATCTTCGGAGCTTTTTTTTTTTTTCTTTTTAAATATTTATTTTTACCACCAGTTTGCCAAAGCGAACCAGTAGCAGATTTCAGAGCATTTCACCCCTGATCGATTCTGCAGTGATCTCAGACTGATGGGCTGACCAGAAACTGAGAATGTGATAGGCAACACATGTATGCAAGATGTTGTGAAATTAATCCTGTCTTGGCAAGAACCCAGAATTCAACTGCATCTTCCTCTCCTACCTTCAGGTTTCCTTGTGGAAGATGGTTGGGAAAAGGTGTTGATGATGGAAGCTTGGAACGGATACTCATTGGAGAGTTATTACTGTCATCATCAGAAGAAGATTTGGGAAAACAGTGCCGAACTCCACCTCAACAGAAATCCCCAACTATGGGCCGGAAATTGAGTATCACTTCCCTTACTGGGAAGAATATAAGTACGAGTAGCTACCTTCAGTAATAGCTTCTTGCATTAATATCAGGCATACGGGATGGTTATTGGGGAAAATTTCTTGCCAATGAGAGAGAATTTTAGTGGACTTGGTGCTACAGGTATTAGCAATAGCAATAGCACTTAGACTTATATACCACTTCATAGTGCTTTTACAGCTCTCTCTAAGCAGTTTACAGAGTCAACATATTGCCCCCAACAATCTGGGTCCTCATTTTACCCACCTTGGAAGGATGGAAGGCTGAGTCAACCTTGAGCCTGGTGGGATTTGAACTGCTGAACTGCAGCTAGCAGTCAGCTGAAGTAGCCTGCAGTACTGCACTCTAACCACTGTGCCACCTCGGCTTCTTTTTATTACTTTCCCCACATCTAGTAGATATGTAAGGATCTTGCTGGGTCAGGCCAAGGTCCTATTAATTCAGAATCCTGTTACTCCACCAGGCTTTTAAGCTTCATTGAACTTTTTAGTCCAGGTGTTTTCAATACTTCCCTGCTCTAGATGTTTTAATTCTTCAGTGACGTCTCATACATTGTAGCCAGAATCTGATGATATTTAGGAAGTGAGATTTTTAAAACAGGTGCCCCTGCTTTAATATAAAATTAGTTCTAATGGACCAAAATTTTCTCAGGCTAGACTAGTCCCAATTTCTGAAATACACATTTTTGTTATTATTTTTAGTGTTACGGTTATGGTGAATGTAAATGCACTTTTGAACTTTTTTTAAAAAATCAAGGACCATTAAAAAAAAAAGAAAGCAAAGAAAGGCTACCTGAAGCAATTATATTTCTTTGAGAACTTCACAAGCCTCACAGCTGTAGCCCTGTCCTACTTATTGTTGTTTCCCAACAATTGACGTTCAGGTATTCAACTCTTGATTATTGGTATCACAACTGGTGGCTATTGATCATCTTGCACTCCCTAAATATAGTTCCTCTTTTACAGTTGTCCAAGCTGTCTGCAGAGGGGCCTGCTATTTAACAGTAATAATGAAAAAAATTATGTAATATCATGATGCAGACCCCTGCCTTTCATTCATCCCTCAAGCCAGACATTTTTTTTTATTTATTTATTTATTTATTTATTTATTTATTTATTTATTTATTTATTTATTTATTTAATTTGTATACCGCCCTTCTCCCAGAGGGACTCAGGGCGGTGAACAGCCAAAATTAAAAAACATACAAATACAAAAGTTAAGATAATTAAAAGAATTAAATCATTGGCTACCCAATTTAAAACCCCAAATCCATAAAATTTAAAATCCCAATTAAAAACCATTTAGGCTAGGCCGGCTTGATGAAATAAAAACGTCTTCAGGGCTTTACGGAAGGTCCGGAGGTCCGGGATCAATCGTATTCCAGGAGGCAGCTCATTCCACAGGGCAGGTGCCCCCACAGAGAAGGCTCGCCCCCTGGGGGCCGCCAGCTGACATTGCCTGACCGACGGCACCCCGAGGAGGCCCTCTCTGTGAGAGCGTATTGGCCGGTGGGAGGTTATCGGTAGCAGCAGGCGGTCTCGCAAATACCCTGGCCCTAAGCCATGGAGCGCTTTAAAGATGAGAACCAACACCTTAAAGCGCACCCGGAAGACCACCGGGAGCCAATGCAGCTCGCGCAGGAGAGGTGTTACGTGGGAGCGCCACGTCGCTCCCATAATCACCCGCGCGGCCGCATTCTGCACCAGCTGGAGCCTCCAGGTGCTCCTCAGGGGGAGCCCCATGTAGAGAGCATTACAGTAGTCCAGGCGTGACGTAACCAAGGCATGAGTGACATTGACTGCAAAGCCATTAAGTGACGTTTTGTGTCATGATATCCTGGCATGGGTTTGTCACTTGCCCTCCATTAAAACCTACATTATGGTTGGCTGGCACTGCATCTCATAATAGTGGTCTCAGCCTATGCCATCTTTCAAAATCTCCTGGCTTGAAGTGCTAAATTTAAAGTCACTTCTCTGCAAAATTGAAAGTGTATATCTGAGAGACTGAGGCAGTGCAATGCTCTGGTAAATTATTGGAGTAGAACAGTGAGACCCTAGTTTGAAATTTGGTTCAAGTCAACCCTGGAAGTTCTTGAGATGATTTTTGGTCAGTCACTTAGTGACCTCCCTCCCTCATCCCGCCAACTACATCATCGATTTGTTGTAGAAGCAACATTGGAAGGGAGAATGCTATATACATCACTGTTTGGCCCTAGAGAAATATCAGCCTAATGAATAAATCACTTATTGTTTCATTTCTTTCAGAACCTAACGCAGGTCAGATCCAAGAAGGCATAGGAGAAGCTGTGAACAATATTGTGAAACATTTCCATAAGCCTGAAAAAGAGGTAGTCTCTTCAACATTTGACGTAATAGGACGCGTTAGCAAATAACTTTAATGGTTGATAGAATGTATTGTACAGGTGGGGCAGAATGATATTTACCGTATTTTTTGGAGTATAAAACGTGCCTTTTTCCCCCCCTAAAAGGGGGTGAAAATTTAGGTGCGTCTTATACACCGAATGTAGCCCCGCCCACCCACTGGCCCCCACCCTTTGGCCTCTGCCTCGCAGCAGTTACTTCCTTGCAAGCAAACAGCAAGAAAAAACAGCTCCTTTCAGCTTCAGCCCAGCCTAATTAGCACAAGTTGATTAGATCGGCCTCCCAACTCTCAGCTGATTTGCTCTCAGCTGTTTTGCGCAGGGCTCTGCTTCTTGCTGCAAAGAGGTAAATTGCTGGAGCAGATTTTTTTTTTCCTTGTGCTAATCAAGCTAAGATGAAAATGAAAATGAAAGTAAAGCAGGCTGTTTGCTGTTTACTACAACGAGGCAAAATTGCGCAGAGGCAGAAGGAGATCTTTTTCTTCTTTTCCTCACCAAAAAAAGTAGGTGCGTCTTATAGTCCTGTGTGTCTTATATTCCAAAAAATACGGTATTTTATATCACATCTGATCCATCATCCTCACAAATCATGAAGTCCATTATTTCATTTTATTGATACCTTATTAGATTCTTGTTAAATAACAGCGATCCTGCAGCATACGTCAGACAGCTCCATGCATATAGCATACCTATATTTTTATACGTCTGAAACTGGCTGGATGAAAGTATGAAATTTGCTTAAACTAGTACAGTACTCCAAGGTGCATAAATCTTCCTATTTTTTCAGCCCCAGCTTTTTCATGCCTTATGAAGAGCTTAAAAACAATCACAATGTCCCTTAGAGTCTCTAAACAACTACAAACTTTGGTACAAGTTTTGAACACTTCGTTATAGGGGCCCTTAAACCAAATGGATAATGTATATACTACTGGTGCAAGCAGTTTCTTGTCTCACTGAAATGTGAAATAGTATTTTAAAACAAGGGTTGTGCCATCTTGCAAACATTTTTTTTCCCCAGAGACATCTGAGGAGGGTGATCAAAAGACTTAAAATGGCAGCTGTGTTCATGCAACTAAAAGCCTTACTTTTATTTGCACACATGAACACATCACATGCCTCCTTTGGTTAAATAAAATATTACCCAACAGGATGTCCACAACATTGGTCAAAAAGATCGAGATGGGAGGGAACCACAAAAAGGGACAAGTTTTATATCTGTTGTGTTGTTAAGCTACCCTCTTGGCTCTTTGGACCCCTCTCTATAGTTGCTGTAACTACCACAATTGCAGGCACTGTGTGATATTACTCTGCTGTAATAAATTTGCTAGTCTTTTTTTCCCCATCTTTTTTTTATTGTATAAAATACAAAAAAAAGAAAGAAAAGGAAATAGGAAATTAAGGAAAGGAAAGGGAATGGGAAAAGGGGGTGTGAAATACAAGGGGGAAGAGAAAAAGAAAGAACAGAGGGGCATTGAAATAAAATTTTGATCTTGGTTTTGTTGATTAGAAAGATTTGGTGTTATAGAAATGGCTAGTTATGCCCTGTTTCCCCCAAAATAAGACATCCCCTGATAATAAGCCCAATTGGGCTTTTGAGCGCATGACAATAAGGCCAAGTGCTTATTTCAGGGTTCAAAAAAATATAAGACAGGGACTTATTTTTGGGGAAACCCAGTATATTAATATGTAAAAGGAAAAAGTGGAGGTTGGAGTGGGTTTATCTTGTACTCTGCTAGGAAGAGTTGGAAATTTACTAGTCTTTAAGATATCACAAGGTAACATTGACCCAGATCATCCCAGCAATAATTGCCTTTGGGGAAAAATTGCCTATGTCTCTTCTACATCTTCATTAGAAAACAAATGTTTGGAGAATTACACAGTACCAAGTTAAGCCTCCCTGACTTATCTCCTCAATCCTGTGCACCAAGGAAGGTCATTCCTGGAGAATACTCTACCTACATTTCAGAATGAAAACAGACATAAGGCCTTGTTTGTTCTGGAGCCTTTTTTATCTTCCCTGCATCACATTTTAAGTGATATATAAAATGGTTAAGATGGGCAAAAGAATGGTCTATAATTGGAAATGTACCAAATCAAGAATATTTTCACTGTACGTGAAAATCTAAAGAAGCTTATCACCAAATAGGTCACTATTCTGTTTTCATGAGTCTGTGAAAATAAAGGTTTAGAAGAAACTGCTAATACAACATTTCTGATTGGGGTTAGATATTCCTGGGGCAGAATGTGTATTTTGAGCCTTTCTTTCTTTTTTCTTGGCTTTTTTCTGCAAATGCACGCTTTCTTTTGCTTAGTTGCTTCTCCTGAATAAGCCAAAATGAAGACATGCTACCTTGCAGTTCAGCAATGCATTATTCCAGATGTAGCAAAACTAATTATTTCTGTAAATTTCTGAACAAGATTGGTTTTTTTTTCCCTCCTTCTATAGCGGGGAAGCCTTACCGTTCTTCTGTGTGGGGAAAATGGCCTGGTGATGGCATTGGAGCAGGTTTTCCACCATGGTTTCAAGTCTGCACGTATCTTCCATAAGAACGTCTTCATTTGGGATTTCATAGGTAAAAGTTCTGCTTCTTTGGTTCAGTTGGGCTCTGGGCAGTAGAGATCCCTTGGAGTAGATGGTGCTTATTGCTGAAAATAGCTAGGGCAGGGGTGTCAAACTAAAGGCCCATGGGCCAAATCCAACCCGCGGGGCTGGCTTGGAAATAGCAAAGGACCGGCCTGCAGTGTCTCTGGCAGCCAAAATGGGGTGTGGGGGGGGGGCCATGTGTGGCCCGTTTTCGGCCTGGATGGCCTTCTGCAACAGTTTGCCAGCCAAATTGGGGTGCGGGGAGCCAATCCCGTCTCCCCTTCCCCCCACCCCCCGGCCGGCCCACGGAGGAGAACTACAATGCTGATCCGGCCCTTGAAGAAATCCAGTTTGACACCCCTGAGCTAAGGCAAGCCTACTGTTAGTCAGCAGCTCACTTTGTATATTGTACTGTGCTAAAGTGTGGTAGGTTTGGCTGTCTTATACTCTGGTGTGTCTTATACTCCGAAAAATAAGATACTTTTTTTTAAAAAAAAAAAAAAAATCAGAATAGCCAAAATGAGCTACTTCTGTGCTAATTCAGTTGCTGTTTTCTGCAGACGGCTCTGGTTGGGGTTTCTTGCCCCATGTTAACACTGAGAATGAAAGAGACCAATGATGGAGACAAATGGTTTAACTATTCCCCATACTATAGCCAGAATTTCTCCAAATAGCTAATGTATCCTGTGTCATAGCTTCCCTTTTAAACAGGTCTGTCTTCGCAGAGTGATTCTTAATTTACAGTTCTAGTGTCAAATCAGAGAATGCAGAGATTATGTCTGCAGTAGATGCCTTAAGGGTAGCAATTAGCTCTAAATCCATGGCTACAGTGTCTTAATATGTTAGGAATGCATTTACGGACCTAAATTAGCTGTGGCTCTAGCTCTGCTGTGGCTCTGTGACTTTGCTATCGTTCATAAAATTCACTCCATACTTAACTGCAGAAATGTTACTGTAACTTTTCCTTACTTAATAAGTATTTGCAAAGTGATAATTTTTTTTTTTTTAATTTGATTTATATGCCGCCCTTCTCCGGTGACTCATGGTGGCTTACAGCGCACTAAGCAATAGCCTTCATCCTTTTGTATATTTATACAAAGTCAGCTTATTGCCCCCACAAACTGGGTCCTCAATTTACCTACCTTAGAAAGAATGGAAGGCTGAGTCAATCTTGAGCCTGGCGAGAGTCAAACCTGCAGTAATTGCAGGCAGCTGGTCTTAATAACAGGGTGCTTTAGACCACTGTACTACCAAGTATTTATTGCCACAAATAAGTCTTATCTTAATGCTGGCTTGCTGGCTAGGTATTAGAGGTAATGCTAAAAGGAATGCAACTGATCATGAAACTGTACTCGGCTACATAATTGCATAATCAACACACATTTCAATCGTCTCTTGGTTTGAATTGGGTGCAGCGCTTCCATTTTTTTACAGTACAAGTAGTCCTTGACTTACAACAGTTCATTTAGTGACCATTCAAAGCAGTGGTGAAATGCAATTTTTTTTGCTACTGGTTCTGTGGCTGTGGCTTAGTGGGGGAGCTGTCATGTGACTGGCTGGGCATGGCCAACTTTTTTTTTAATAAGTATTTTTTACTATCTTTTCGCCCAAGCCAGTAGTTAAAAAATGCTTATAAAAAATTAAAAAAAGAGATTCCGACAATCACAGCTGTGCCACGTGATTGTCGAACCAATTTTTTTTTACTTTTTAAAAGCATTTGTTTACTACCTATTTGCCCAAACCGGTAGTTTTTATTACTGGCCCGAAGCGGAACGAACCAGTTGCGTTTCACCCCTGGTTCAAAGTTACAATGGCATTGGAAAAAGTAACTTACAACTGTTTTTCACAGTTGCAACCTTTCCAGCATCCCCATGAATGATCATGTGATCAAAATTAAGATGCTTGGCAATTGGTTCATATTTATGACCGTTGCTATGTCACAAGGCCGTGCTATCACTTTTTGTGTGACAAGCAAAGTCAATGGGTAAGCCAGATTCACTTAACAACTGGGTTACTAACATCAACTGCAGTGATTCACTTAACAACTGCGGCAAGGAAGGTCATAAAATGGGACAAAGTTCATTTAACAATTGTCTCACTTAAGAACAGAAATTTTGGGTTCAATTGTGGGACGTAAGTCGAGGACTACCTGTATGCTGTTTTGTGCAGCCTACTTTTATCAAGAAAAGCTCTTGTTTGAATGCCTCGTGAAAATCCAAATGTATTTTATCTGAAAATAAACGCAACGGCCTACTTCATCCCTCTTAAACATTTCAAGTTGTGTGAAAGCTCAGAAGGAAGTGCCACTGAATTCAGTGGAAACTATACTTTGTGCCTTCGATTCATTCCTAAATAAACGTATTGAGTAATTGAAAAAAAAATCAGAAAGGCAAATGTGCTGAAAGGCAAAAGGCAGGGACACTATTAGAATACTATTTTTTAATCCGGTGACTTTCTTGGATAAAATAGCAAATTCACTGACTGAGACATTATTCTGTGTTTGGTGACTTCATTCTCTCTTTTTGTCCATGTTCAGAAAAAGCTGTAGCTTATTTCGAGATGACTGACCAGATTGAACACAATGAAGACAATGTCCTTCTTCAAAAATCCTCTCGCAAAACCTTTTGCCACTACGTCAGTGCCATCAATACTGCTCCGCGGAACATAGGGAAGGATGGCAAATTCCAAATTCTAGTTTGCTTTGGAACTCGGTATGTAGAGATTTAAACATAAAAGAATTTTGAAATGAAAGGCACCGTATAATGGTATTGAACGATGGAGGCCAAAATTCTCAGCCTCAGTAGCTGACTGAGATCATTATCCATTCATGATCTTTTCATAGTTGCCTCCAGAAGTTGTGAATGCTCCAACACTGGAAGTTTTTAAGAAGAGATTGGACAACCATTTGTCTGAAACGGTATAGAGCCATGATAGCGAATCTATGGCACACGTGCCGGAAGTTGCACACAGAGCCATCTCTCCAGGCATGCGAGCAGCCACCTGTTGCTCTTCTTGGGTTCCAGCGCACCGGCCAGTTGGTCTTCACGCACTGGAGTGCCAGAAAACAGAAGAGCAGCTGCCCAGTGCACATGCATGCGCCGGACGGCTGCTCTTCCGGTTTCCAGCGCATACATTTGTACTGGCCACCTGATCTTCCGGTTTCTGGTATGCATGTGGACGCGAAGACCAGCTGGCCAGTGCGCATGTGCACGCTGTAAACCGGAAGTTCATCTTCCCAGTGCATGCATGTGCACCGGGCAGCTGCTCTTCCGGTTTCCGGTGCGTGCATGCACACCGCCCAGCTGGTCTTTGTGCGCACATGCACACCAGAAACTGGAAGACCAAGTGGCAAGTGCGCATGCACGCGCCAGAAACCAGAAGACGTGCCGGCACTCCCATTTTGGCACTCGATGCCCAAAAGGTTTGCCAACACTGGTATAGGGTTTCCTGCCTTAGCACGGGGTTTATTTATTTATTTATTTTATTATTCATATTTCTATGCCGTCCACTCTCCAAAAACTCTAGGCAGCTTACACCAATAGACAGTATACTAAATAGCATATTGCCCCCAACAATCTGGGTCCTCATTTTACCCACCTCGGAAGGATGGAAGGCTGAGTCAACCTTGAGCCGGTGAGATTTGATCTGCTGATCTGCTGAACTAGCAGTCAGCTGAAGTAGCTGCAGTACTGCACTCTAACCACTGCGCCACCTCGGCTCTATGTTATTAGCAAAAGCAAAATAAAAAGACTTCCAAAATTGATTCCCTGAATGCACTGCAAAATCCTCCTATGGCTTCTTGGCATCCAGTCTTGAATCATGTTTCTAACTACTTAGATTAGCCTGGCAGCCAGGATTTGTTGTTGTTGTTTAACCTAAATCCATCTTGCATCTTATGCCGGCAATATAGTGCACCTGATACAACTTGGTGATACTTTCTCTACAGGGATCATTTGCTCGCCCAGTGGATTCCGTTACTAGCAGAGTGTCCCCCGCTGACCCGGATGTATGAAGAAAATGCTCTTCTGCGCGATCGCATGATGGTCAACTCCCTCATCCGAGTCTTACAGGCACTGCAGGACTTCAACATTGTCTTGGAAGGGTCACTCATCAAGGGGGTGGATGTGTAGCCTTGCAGACACCCTTTGTCTCTCCCTCTCACTTCTCTCCTTTCCTTGGCAAATGAAACGCACCGCGCGGGGAAGAGGGCAGTAATCTGTAAAAATGGCAATTGTTGGTGATCATATCCCGCTCTGTGTTTAGATCGGCTTGTTGGTAAATGGGAAGTGGGTGTGACAAGACTCACACACGCGTGGGCTTCTTACTGATCTGCCCCAAGGCTGCAAAGGAGCTCAGTTGTAGTATCATAGTTTTCAAATGAGAGGTTTTGTACAAAAGAGTATTTTCATGTGTTGATTGTGTGTAAATAGGCTATCTTCCTTTAGAAATGCTAATTTTTTTCTTAGGATCGGTGTTCTAGGGCCAGGGATGGGGAATGGGAGGTGGGGGAATGTAGCTTAAAACAACTTTGTAGGGGGAAGGGAGGAAGCATTACTTGCGCATAAGGCACGGGGGGGTGGGGGGTGGGGGAAGGAACCAGTTCATGTTGTAAATATTGTACAAATGTAGTGGGGGCGGGAGGAGGTTGTGTCGCAAAGGTAGCCACTACTGAAACTCTTGTGTGAGTCTACATCAGACTTTCTCAACCTTGACAGTTTGAAGACGTGTGGACTTCAACTCCCAGAATTCTCCAGCCAGCAACGCTGCCAAGGTTGAGAAACTCTGGTCTACATTGTTTGCTGTTTCCTTGTATATGTTGATCTCTTGTTATGCCATTTACTGTAGATTCAAACTTCTTTGTCTGTGCACTGAATCATCTCCAGGTCGTAGAGATTCTCCATCTTCCTGATGGATCTTGTCAATCAGCTCAAGGAGTCATCGGGTTTTTTTTTAACCTTGAGCTAGCCCTGTACCACGAATGGGAAGATGTTTTAGAAATTTTGCCACTGGAGATGATAACAATGGAAGAAAAACAGTATTATAATTATGATAGTTAATTATATTTTCAGTTTCCTCCCCCCCCCTCCTCATTTTGGGCTAACAATGCTTCTTCCACATTACTTTCTTAAAAGAGCAGAAAGAAAACTTGGAAGAAAATGTGATGCTTTACCATCAGCAATTTAGGTAGAGTCCCTTCAAATAATTTTGGATAGATAAAGATTGCAATAAGCCATGCTTCATTTTAAACCCAGTTTGTTGTACAAGTTTGAATTAGCTTTGCAGATGTGCAAAACAGGTTTATTTTACCTGGTTTATTTATTTTGCTGTTCTTGCACTGTGCTGATTGATTAGATTTGGACAAAAACAAACCAGGAATAAGCCAGGAAAAACCATACCATGCAGGCCTATTAACATTCCAAACCACAACAAGAGAGTAATAAAAATGTCCTAAATTAACTACCATTTAGCCTCCAACTCCACTTGCATGTCATGACAACCCAAAACCAAGTCATAATGTCTTTAAGCAATGTGTGAATTCAGCCCATAAACCCATGTCTATTCCCTCTCCTGTATTTAGAAAAGTGGGCAGTTTACACATTGCTTTACTATATTGGAGGATTTTCCTATTTGATGGCGTGCTCATATTCTGCTCAGATTCCCCGCATGAACAAGAACCTTGCTGCAAAAATTGTAGATAAGACCCCGCCCACATCTGGTTATTAGGTAGAAATGGCTTTCCAAGCAGAAAAGACTTAACTTTTAAAGCTGATAGTTACATTACTGTACCTATGTGGCTTGGGAACGAGTTCTCCATTGCTCCTTAACACACCATTCAAAGAAGATAAGGAACATATAGTCACTGGGGAAGTAACGGTAGCACAGAAAATGGATAGAAAATGTAATTTCTCCTGTGTAATCCTAGCATCCACAGGTTACCCAGGGAGGCATATTTATACAAGTGCATACAATTCATCGCAAGGGGATTTGGGAATGTGAAATTTGCTTTTCAAGGCCAACAACTTCAAATCCGTGGGGGATGATAAAAAAAAAAAAGCTTCCGCAGGAAGAAAGCAAGAGTCCAATTATTCCTTACTATGAACTTTATCCCAGTGATCAGAGAGTCCAATTATTCCTTACTTTATCCCAGTGATCAGAAACTAGATCCTGAAATACCGCAAGGAACTCCTATGTAATATTGATGTACAGTAGGTGTGTCTATGACATGGCATTGATTCTATATTTATTTGTCCAATGAGCTAAGATGCAATCCTAATTAAAGCTGATGAGAAGGGTATCCATAGGCGTTACATCCTTTTTCCTTACTCATTATGCGTAGTATACTTTTCATGAAGTTTTTGAAACTTCAGCTCTTGGCTTTAACCTTCCCTTAAGCAGAGAAATATTGTAATTTGGCATCCAGTCCTCACCTTAGCCTGAAGAGACAGACTTCGGACTGCGATTCTATTTAATCTTCATTTCAGCTTTTTATATTTCTGGACCTTTTCTTGTTTAAGGCCTCAAAAATGGGGATTGAGGCCCAGATGCAGAAAACAAATAGAGAGGCTGTCAGAAATACCGATAACGTATGTTTTGTTTTTCTGCATGTTACAAAACTGCCCCAAAGCTGGAACCTAAGTCTTGTTTTCAATAGTATGGCATTAAAAGAAAAAGCAAATGCTATTTGTGACTCCAATTCATTTCAGATGAACCAGGAGCGAGCTGGATTGCTAAACAGATTTCTGCCCCATTTTTGCATCGATGGGTCTTGTTTGTAAATCCTTTTCTGCTGACAGGACGTGAACAATGTTAAATGCGTTATGCTCGAAAGTCACATGTCTCCCAACATCTTCATTCGTATGTCGTGCTTAGTATCTTCCCTGATAATGTCATTTTCTGTTTCACAGCATATGAATGGTGTGCAAGGAACATTATGTACAGTATATTCTTTTTAGGCAATAAAGTACTGTATAACTATGTAGTATTATTACAGCCTTGAGGTATTTTTGAAGCATGGGATTGAGCTCTAATAGACTAGTTCTGTTTGATGACTTCAGGAGTGCAGTTTTTGGTGATTTCTTACCTATAGCGTGCAACTTTTCCCCTCCTTTAAACAGGCAGCACTGATCACTTGGGCCCGAGTGATTTGGTCTGTCAAACATTCAGAAATCATGAAGAGTTAGTTCTCAAAATGGCGAAGGTCATGCTTTCTAAAACTTAATGCATCCTATTCATATCAGTGTTAACCGGTTATTCGTTTTTAGAAGCTGAATATTTAAAATTACCAAAGCTTTCTGTTAACTTACAAAGTAAAAGGAAGAACGCTATGTTTTTTCTAGTATTGCTATACTAGCATAGTTTTTAAAAAAATAAATATCAGAGAAAATGGAATATAATTGAGAAGTGGATTAATATGTAACCATAATGAAATTGTTTTAAATTGCAAACTTTGCCACTGCAACCCATTCGCTCAAAAGTTAGGTTTCACTGTGTTAAATGAGACTTGCCTCTGAGTGAAGAATTTCGGGTTTCTGCTGTTAATTGCCTCTTCTGAATATGTTTTAAGAATATGCTTGTGATTATTTCATTGATATACACCCTCCCCAAGCAAGTGTCTATCACATAAGGAAATGTTGTGTGTTAAACTTGAAATGTACAAAATACCTGGTGTAGTTACTAAATATTTCGTTTTCCCCAACCATTGTTTCTTCAGAATATGTTGCTATTTTATCTTTCACATTAGCAGATTAATCAGGATTGGATAATATTCAGGAAATGAATATTGGTTGAAAAGTATTGTTATTTCAAGCACTTTAGCATACATATCACAGACTGAAGCGGGTTTGTTTTTCTCCAGGGTTTGGATTAAAACGAAATACAGCTTTTCATGCAATGGTCTTTACAAATAAAACTGTGAGAATAGCAAAATGTGTCCTGTGCGATTTGTTACCCTAAACAAAAAAAGAAACCAGAAAAATAATCAACATATTTGCTGGGAATTTGGGAATATTTATATCAATTTATACATAAGATTTATAAATCACCTTGGCAATACACAAGATCAAACCCAGTAAAAAAAAACTAATATGTAAACATCTGGTGAGATTACAGAAAGAGTGTCTAGAAAACCTGTTCTGGATTATTTGCTGTTGATCTGATGAAGAGGTATTAGAAGTCATGCAACATATGTACAATTCATTTGAACAGCCCGCACAGTGATAATACAGAAATTATTAATGACATGTTAACTTTGGAAGAATTAAAAAATGGATAGGAACGTTATTAAAGACTTGAAATGTACTGCAGAAAGGCGGAATATTTAAAATCCTTATCTTCAATCTTTCTCATGAAAGACTTAACATGGCTAGTTTCCACGCTATATTAAGCTGTTTTTAACTGGTTTGTTGAAACTAACTCCATAGGGCTTCAGCAGATATAAAATGGGTGGATTTGCAAATCGTGATCGGCCACCATATTATGCATGAACCAAGCCATTGTTGTGTTAATCCAGTTTTACCGTTTGCCATTTAAATTACAGTGTCTGAAGGATGTTTTCTGCTTTCATTTTTCCAAATTTATCCTGTTGCCAAGTTCCAGTTGCTGATGGCTGTGCTTTGGCTCATAAAACAGGCCATTTGTTTCCATTTGCCCATAAACAAAGAAGAGCTTTGAGTGAGCTCATATTTCAAAGCTGACATGTGACTGATGGGTGTTTTGTAGAGATGATGCCCTCATAAAATAGGTAAGGTGATATTCTGCGGGAATGACCTGTCAAATGCTTAGAAGGCATCATCTGACATTACGTTGACGCGACAATGGAGAGCAAGCACATTGTCAGGATTTTGTTTAATTATATTTTAAACCTAATTTTAATATTACTCTCACAATTAAGTTAGCTTCCTTTTTGGGAAGATCTAATTTATTTTCCCAATTTAGCCAATTTACTTCTCGAATTCCCAGGTGGCATTCAAGTTCTAGCCAGGCCCGAATTTTGCTTTGTTTCAAACTTAGTCTACTTTGACCAAATGCTAAAATCTTGTGTGCACACACAGTCTCCAGAACAGGTGGGAACAAGCTTTTTGCAGAATGTAAGTCTTAAGTACCCATTGCATTCATTAAGTCCAATCAGAGTTCTCCAGAATTGACTCGGTCCCTCCCAAGTTGTATGTTTTAAGAAGTCATCACTTCACCTCCTTAAAATTCTCTTTACCCCAAAGCTTTCACCCTAAAAGGAATCCAGAATTTGATCCACCCACTACCTACGATGATGTAAAGAAACAAACTTAGTATTTATGTTTTAGTCTGTCCATTTAACCATGTGTTAAGTAAACCATAGCTTAATGTTTTTATATATTTTTGTTAAAACTTAAGATATAAACTAATATAAAGAAAGAAAGCAAAAACTAGAAGGAAAAAAGGTGAAAGATAAAGATACAAAAAGCGGTTTCTGATATTCCTCAGCTGTTACAAGTAAATATTTTAACCTCTCTAATGTTACATATTTTCTATAATTATCCTATCATCAAAACTATATATTACAAGTTCATTTTTTCTCATTGTTATGCAAAAGCTCCATTAGTCCTCCAGTAAATATGTCTTTTCTCTAATCCAAGAATCCATTTTACCAAACTATCGACTTCACTAATCTTCCTCCATAATAGAATGTCAGATCTCTCCATGTCTATAATAGTTTTTTCTGTGAATATAGTAATATCCCCACAGTAATCATATGCTAAAACAATTTCCTTGGGTTGTGTGTGTGTGTGTGTTTTTTTGGTAACTGCTTATCCTTTAAAGCAAACTGACTTTATGCTATGAGTGAGCACAAACTGCATTAAATCTTTGATGACAATTTTTTTTTCAAATTTGATTTATATGCCGCCCTTCTCCGGAGACTCAGGGCGGCTTACAATGCGTTAAGCAATAGCCTTCATACTTTTGTCTATTTATACAATCAGCTTATTGCCCCCACAAACTGGGTCCTCAATTTACCTACCTTAGAAAGGATGGAAGGCTGAGTCGACCTTGAGCCTGGGGAGAATTGAACTTGCAGTAATTGCAGGCAGCTGGATGTTAAATGCTGCCTTAGGAGGCATTAGCCTCCTACGCCACTCAGGTTCCTTTGTTCAAGTGTACAATCTTGCATACTTGAACAAAAAATCAAGCAAAGGTTGCTATTACTGACCATGATCATTCACACCTTGATTACTACCTAGTGGCATTATTTCAACAGGCTCTATGTAAGGCTGGTCTTGAAAAATACTCAAGACGCTTCAACTGATTCAGAATGCAGTGGCACCTGAAATTCTGGACACGTTCACACTGCTGTTCCACAAGCTATACTGGCTTCTCAGTGCCATTCCAGGTTATCCCCTTTAAGAGTCTGATGTACAAGAGTCCCAGACCAGGTTATAGGACCATCCAATTTTGAGGATCTCTGGCCATCCCATCAGATATGACTAGAAGGACCTACTCCAAATCACCTCTATCAAAGAGTGGCATTCAAGATCCAGAAGGCCCCAACCTTCCTAGACTTCCAGAAGATCTGTCTCTTCCTGAGGCATTAGGGCTGGGATGTTAGAGGAGCCCAAAGTACACATGCTGTGCAATATTATGCAGTGCCTTGTTTTTTGTGCTTGGATTGTTACTTTGGTTTGTTCTATTATATTTCTTTTGGTTGATAGTCATTTATGTAAGAGGGTCAATCATATGAAATTTCTAAATAATATAAAAATGTAATAATGTTAATACATGTTCACTACAGACCCAAACATGCATAGCATTTTAAAAACACAAATGCCTATTCAGACAAAAATGTGTATTTGATTTTTATTTATTTATTTATTTATTTATTTATTAGTCATATTTCTATGCCGCCCACTCTCCGAGAACTCTGGGCGGCTTACACCAATAGACAGTATACTAAATAGCATATTGCCCCCAACAATCTGGGTCCTCATTTTACCCACCTCGGAAGGATGGAAGGCTGAGTCAACCTTGAGCCGGTGAGATTTGATCTGCTGATCTGCTGAACTAGCAGTCAGCTGAAGTAGCTGCAGTACTGCACTCTAACCACTGCGCCACCTTGGCTCATTTATTTATCTCACCTTTTATTATTTTATAAATTTATCTTAAGGCAGCCAACTTATCCAATTGTCCTTCCTCCTCCTATTTTCCCCACAACAACCTTGTGAGGTAGGTTGGGTCTGAAAGAGTACGACTGGCTGAAAGTCACCCAGCTGACTTTCATGCCTAAAGCAGAACTAGAACTCAAAGTCACCTGGTTTCTAGGCCACCACTTTCACCCCTACCCCAAACTGGCTTTTAAATTCAGTGGAAAATGCAGACAATCCTACAATTTATACTTATGTGCTAATTTATTGTTACCAAGCTTTACACAAACCCATAAAAACACTGTTTTAATGCTGAATGGTCTATGGCTGTGCTGATTTACTAATGTGGTGCCTCTGTGAATAGTACAGCATCTCAGTTGATTTTGTTTTAAATAAAGAGTTCCAGTCCAATGCCTCCAAAACAAATTCAGCTTGGAAGGAGATGCATCTTTTAATATAGGTTCTCCACCTAAGCACATAATATTGTTTACAGCTTGACGCGGATGTAGAAAACAAACCTCCCCGAGAAAGGCATCAGCTGCCCTTTTATACATGTAGAAAATAAGGTGTTTCAGTGTGGCTGGGTGTCTTTTGCCAAAATATAGCTATGGTATATTTATTATCCAGGCTTACAGTACAATTTCCTTAGTCACTCAAGATGCTACTGCAATTGTGGATTGTAAACAAGAAAATTGCACATTAAAGGAAATACAATAATGAGGAGCATATGTGAAAATAAAACTGCAACCGAATGCTTACCCTAATCAGATGTGGCCTCTACTTGCTTTGGCAAAACTGAAAGTCAGAAGACAAAACACTTAATAGTTAAAGCAGAGCAATTTGTTCTGCATAGCGACATTGCCAGAATTGGGAATTAGTGGGTTCGAAAGACAAGCTTGTCACATGGCATAGGACCTGGATATTTGCGGGACCGCCTTCTGCCGCCGATAGCCTCCCACCGACCAGTACGCTCCCACAGAGAGGGACTCCTCAGGGTGCCGTCGGCCAGGCAATGTCGGCTGGCAACCCCCAGGGGGAGGGCCTTCTCTGTGGCAGCCCCCGCCCTCTGGAACGACTTGCCCCCGGAGATAAGAAGGATATCGGATCTCTGGGTCTTTCGCCGTGCCCTGAAAACTCTTCTTTTCCAGCAAGCAGGGCTGGCGTGAACCCCGCCCCCTTTTTTAGTTTTTAATGGTTATTAATTGTTTAGTTTTAATTTGTTAATGGGTTTTAATTCGCACTGTTTTAATTCGGGCCAAAGTATATAATTCTTTTAATTAATTTTAAATTTTGTATTGTTATGTATTTTAGTTTTGGCTGTGCACCGCCCTGAGTC
Organism: Arizona elegans; assembly: GCA_022577455.1. Lineage (NCBI taxonomy): Eukaryota > Metazoa > Chordata > Lepidosauria > Squamata > Colubridae > Arizona > Arizona elegans. The sequence continues at coordinate 73,005,852 of JAKOOJ010000007.1, forward strand.
CAGTAGGAGAAGGGCGGTATATAAATTGAATAAATAATAATAATAATAATAATTTGCAATTCTCTCAAGTATATCAAGGCTTGGCTTACAACTAAGGAACTTTTAAAATCTGTCCAAGTCAAAGAAGTTGAGGCATCCTTCCTGAATCCGCTGTGTATGACTGCATAAACTGCTCTTAACAAACTTGCAGCTCCGTTAAGTTACTCGGACCTTAATTCCATTTACTTCTTTATTTGAATGTGTTTTACTTAAAGATAAAAGCCTCTCTCCTGCTGTGTGTTTTAAAATGTACCAGAATTGTTTCTGGAAATTGATGCCATATTGCAGCAATAGGCAGAAAAATTAGTTTGTGTGCTAATATTTACTATCAACTTTCTTTGGCTTTGTTCTATTTATAAATGATACTCTGACAATGCACTGTTTTTCAGAAATGTTTATGAATGAAAATTTATAAAAAATTAAAAAAAAGAAAGAAAAAAAATGAAATGTAAAAGTCCAGTTTGCTAATGTACATTTAAACTAATAGACTAGTAGGCCAGTGGAACTATGAAAAAATTCTTAATCATACCGGTAGTATCAAAAAGAAATTACTAGAAAAGTCTCATTGTCACTTGTAATTGGAAGCCATTTGGAAAGGATTTAATTTAACATTGTTAGGAAGAATGCATAGAACAGGAAGTCAGTGATGATCACTGCTAGGTTCACTCAACTAAATCATGGTTTGTGTGATCATGGTTTATGGAATAACCTACAGTATTATTGGTGGGTTTATACCCCAGATGATTAATAAATCATGCTTTACCAAGAACAGTTCAGAGAGTATGCTAAACCTATGAATAAAATAGAATAGAATAGAATTTTTATTGGCCAAGTGTGATTGGACACACAAGGAATTTGTCTTGGTGTATATGCTCTCAGTGTACATAAAAGATACAGTCATCAAGAATCATAAGGTACAACACTTAATGATAGTTATAGGTTACAAATAAGCAATCAGGAAACAATATCAAACAAACAGCATAGTTAGTATATTGTGTGAACTCAGTAATTAACTTAGTGGTTGAAAAATCTTTTTTGAGTGCCAAAGCCCCCAGATTCAAGCTTTGAAAAAGTCGCTAATGTGGAAACACTTCTGAACTGTTAGGTGATTCACACAACACAGTGGACCATTAAGTTGTATTGTGCAAATGCAACTTAAAAACTAGTTGGTCACACCCAATATTGATTTGATTGATTTGATTTTGATTTCTCTTCAGTTCATTTACTTTCCATTTCAAAATAAACTATTTAACAGAATAACAGAATTGGAAGGGACCTTGGAGGTCTTCTAGTCCAACCCCCTGCTTAGGCAAGAAACCCTACACTACTTCAGACAAATGGTTATCCAACATCTTCTTAAAAACTTCCAGTGTTGAAGCATTCACAACTTCTGGAGGCAAGTTGTTCCACTTATTAATTGTTCTGTCAGGAAATTTCTTCTTACTTTCATTAACACTTCTATTTCTGAAAGCATTCTTAATTTACAGCATTTTTGCGCAACTGCCTAAAATGTTTTGCACAGTATCGTATTGTACACGTATGTGTAACTAGGTTTGCTTCCAACAATGAGAGCAAGAAAAGTTCATATTCGTCTAGCTTTTTCCATGCAACACTTGGAAAATTTTTCTAAACCTGCTTACAATTCAGGGTTTAAAAAAGAGTTGCCCACCAAAACGTTACCTATATGAGCATCCAAGGAGCTTCGTCCTTTTTCCTGCTTTACAAGCCGCAGTTTCCAATGCTAATTTTTCTCTGTGACAAATAAACATATGAATAACAGTTGCAGGAACTGGGTACGTCTAATTTAATGAAGAGAAGGACTAGGGGAGACATGATAGCAGTGTTCCAATATCTCAGGGGCTGCCACAAAGAAGAGGTATTCTCCAAAGCAGGGGTCACCAACCTTTCGGACATCGGAGACCACTAAACTCATAATTTTAAATCCCACGGACCACTAATATGATCTGCCTAATGACCGGCTGGGTGGGCATGGCTAGGTGGGCATGTGACTGGGTGGGCATGGCCAAGTCGATGTCACTCACTTCGAGGGGCACCTCACTGGCCTCTACTCGACCCTCCCCTCCATGCCACTCCTCGCCTGCCTGCTCGAGCTCCTTAGGACCCCAACAGGAAGCAGTTGTTGGAGCTAAGCAGCAACCACGAGAAAGAGTTGGCAAAACAGCTCAGTTCAAATTGGATCTTGGCTGAGAAGGAGGCTCAGCAGAAGCACCTCACTGAGGACTAGGAGCACAGGCTTTCCAAGCAGAGGGAAGACCTGCGGGAGTGCAAGGCCAGGTACCGGCACCTGGAGGCTCAGCGGGCTGAGATGGTCAGCCAGTTCCAGGCCATGAGGCAGACCCACTGGAACAAGGCCCTCTGGCTCTTTGCCACCAGCGGCACTTCCCTCCAGCCTTTGCCCAAAGCCCCACACCAGGAGGCTGAAGCAGACCCCGAGTCGGAATTTCTGCCTCCCTCCGACCACACAAAAAGACCCCAAAGGGGGAGACTCTCTGCAGAAACACAAACATTCATTGCACATATCCGGCCCAGGGCCCGTAGTTTGAGGACCCCTGATGGCTTGGGACCTGGGTATTTACAAGACTGCCTTCTGCCGCTGGTAGCCTCCCACCGACCAGTACGCTCCCACAGAGGGGCTCCTCAGGGTGCCGTCGGCCAAACAATGTTGGCTGGCAGCCCCCAGGGGGAGAGCCTTCTCTGTGGGGGCACCTACCCTCTGGAACGAGTTGCCCCTGGAGATACGGCGGATCCCGGATCTGCGCACTTTCCGCCATGCTTTAAAGACGTTTCTGTTTCATCAAGCCGGGTTGACCTGACCTAACTTTTTTAATTGTTTTAATTTTAAATTGTTAAATTATGGGTTTTAATATAGGGGTGTTTTAACTGTGGGCCAAATTAATTTAATTGGATTTTAATATTGTTTTAAATTTTGTATTTTCTGTCGGAAGGACTTCTCCCGAGTCCTTCGGGAGAAGGGCGGTATACAAATACAATAAATAACATTTAAAAACAAAACAAAAATAACATTTAGTGCAAGATAAAAAATGCAAATAATTTTTCTGCGGACCACCAAAATTTTCTCGCGGACCACCAGTGGTCCATGGACCACCAGTTGGTGACCGCTGCTCCAAAGCACCTGAGGGTAGAACAAGAAGCAATAGGTGGAAACTAATCAAGGAGAGAAGCGACTTGGAACTAAGGAGGAATTTCCTGACAGTTAGAACAATTAATCAGTGGAACAACTTGCCTCCAGAAGTTGTGAATTCTCCAACACTGGAAGTTTTTAAGATGTTGGATAACCATTTGTCTGAAGTGGTGTACAGTTTCCTGCCTGGGCAGGGGGTTGGACTAGAAGACCTCCAAGGTCCCTTCCAACTCTGTTATTCTATTCTAAAACCAGCTTTTCTCCAGGAGTCAGCACTACTGAGCAGCAGCAATGCCTAGTAAGCTCAGTGCTTCTAAAGCAGTCTGGAGGAGTCTCGTCATCTCCCCATGACAGGTATTATCTATTCGGGGGAAATGGAAGCCTTCCTTTTTGCAGAAGCCGCTTTCCTCGCCTGAAGGAATTAATTGTGCATTAACCGCACAAAGGGCAGCATTGACAAACAGCCCGAAAGCCGCGGCCACCCATCTCAACTGCCACCTTGCCCGAAAATCTACCCGCCAATTGCTCGAACGCTCCTCCTCCAGTCTTTACATTCGTCCCTGCCATGGCCTACGTCACAATGCCTAGACCCTCCCCTCCGCTTTTCTCTCCCAGGCTTTTCGCTCGGCCCTTTTCTCCCTTAAAAGGACAATGGTACGCGTATGCAAAGTAGCTCGATTGAGAATTCAGCCCGTGGGAACGGCGCATGCGTACACCGACCAAAAAAGTTAAACCGATGATTCCGGATCTTGCTCTCCAGACGCCAGAAGCGAGACAAGGAAAAGTGGCGTAGCGTGGACCAGGGAACCAAATCGCGGCACACCTCACACGATCGGTTTTATTGGAGGTGAGGGAATTCGGCGTTTGTCGGTTCACCGTCTTGGCGTTTGTTTGAAAGAGCGGTCTTGAGATAGGGATTCTGGCAAGTTTTGTCACGCGTGCAAAATGCAGTTTTTTGGAAAAGCTAATCTCTAGGAAAACTCACAGGTGATTTAGGAAAATACTTATTTTTAGATGGGAGGATTGATAGAAAGTATTCTCCTCTATACTTTGTGGGGAGGTTTTGAATGCGCATCATTGCGGAAAAAGATGAATCGGAGTAGGAAGAGGTTGACTGCATTGTTGTGAACATGTGGCCAGTGACAACGAGTCTTTTTTTTTCCCCTCGGAGAAAAACAGTTGGAAGAAATAAGTGCTTTGGAAACCAGATTGCTGGGTGCAACCCTAAAGGAAATGTTATCTTGTGTACATTTACTTAAGAAGTAAAATCCATTGGACATATCAGGATTTCCTTTCAAGTAAATTGTACAGTGAATGCTTTAATGGAGTTAGCGGTTTCCACCGTGATTGAGTGACTAGAATCCTCCGGGTTCAGTTTTCGTGGGCGGTAAACTTTTTTAAAAACAAATGTTCGAAACCGCACAGAAAGCTCTAAAAAAATAAGGAGAAAGGGGAAGAAATGAGAACTGCGGCTCTGTGTTATCTTCTTTTACTAAAGAGCAATCCCGCGGAAACATAAACGAGTGCATCAGGGGAGCAAAATAATATTGGAATGATGGCAGCCACCGTTTGCTCATTCGCGGGCGCATTGGTGGTGGCTGCAAGCGGCCACAGCAGCATGGTCCGTTACAACTATGGACGCGGCGTTAGCGACGGAGGAGAAGCAAAGCGGGACGGGGGTGGGGAGGGAGAGAGAGAAGACATAAAATGTGTTGCAGGTTTTCTCTTCGGGATTCCTAAATCCAGGAGCGCAAAGTTCGAATTCAGAACGTTATCTCGATCCCAACGTTCCATTTTCGAACGCTTTCCCCGAGACCTTCGAAAACAATATATACACCTGTAGAAGGGATTGAAGAAAAATAAATTGCGACGCGGGGCAGAGAAGCGAATGGAAGCCCGGGGCTGGGGGCGTCAACCTCAAAAGAGATTGATTTAATCTCTTTTAATTATCTTAACTTTTGTATTGTATGTATTTTTTGGCTGTTCACCGCCCTGAGTCCCTTTTGGGAGAAGGGCGGTATACAAATTAAATTAAAATAAATAAATAAAATCTGCGTTTCTCCAGAGTGAGTGAAAAGCAGCCGGGATGGGAAGGCGGCTTGTAAATAGTTTCTAACACTCCGGATCTCCCACAAGGTCCGATTGTGGGTTCTGTCATTTGGGGCGGAGGGAAAAGAAGCCTTCGTAGGTGAGCGCAGCCTGATGTTCTTTAGCAGGTCGTCAACGTTCTTTTTTAGTCTGCGAAATTTCTTATTAAAAAGATTTCCGAAGATTTAGCTGTTGCATATATTTGTCTCATTGGTCGCCGGAGCCGAGTGGGTGGTGATAGCGATGTGGTGGTGGGACGGAGGGCGGGGAGGCAGAGGCTTTTTGCCATCTTCAAAGGCCAACCGGGGTGGAGAACGAACTCCCGCGGACGGTCTTTGCAAATCCCATTTGGATCTCGCCCTTTTCTTAAAAAAAAAAAAAAGCCGCCTCACTGCAAAGTTGTTCACTCCTCCACTCCCCGGAAAAAAAAAACCTCCCCGGGAAAGCCGAGTGTTTCCTTTCAGGTGAAAAGAATAACTGGGTTTTTTCCACCCTCAGCTGAGGGCGAACAAAGGGCTGCCATGAAGCATGTGGCTCTCGTGCTTGGCGAGCTTGGGCCGGTTCTCGGCGCCCGTCCCCTTGACATGGACCCTCTGAGGAGAAGGGCCGAAGCCGGGGAGTGGGTGGGGGGTCGAGTTCCACGCGCTGCGGACACGCTTTCTTAGCGCTGAAGCGCGGCGGCCCTCAGGACTTTTCCTCTCGGAGGTTAAAACTTTTTCGCGGCGGTGCGTGCCCACCGTCCGAGGCATCACGTTGCGCGCAGGGAAGAGGAGAGAAAGAGGCGTGTTTTTAGGTGCCCGGGAGAGCAGGAAGCTGCGCCTCCGAGACGGATGGGAAGGGACGGCGGTGGGCACGCGCCCACGCGGGATCATTGTTTGTGGGGAAAACTTTGGGGCCCGCGTGACGCGTGCGGGTTTTTTTTTTTTCCCTCCTCGCTGGCTGTTGGGCGCGCTGCGCTTCCACGCCTCGTGCGCCCTGTTTATGGGAGGTCTGGTGGAGCTGGCTTTGAAGTCGGAACTATTGCCATGTTTGAATTACGTCAGGGCAGAGCCAGGAGGAGGAACCAGTTCTGGGTTAACAGGGAGACCGCGCGCACGCACGCACGCACGCTCGCCCCGCCAGCAGCCAGCTAACTATCCGCGCGCCCACTTAACCCATCCTCACAATAAACTCTTCTTTCTCCCCCCACCCACCTCGGGTAGCTGCGATTGGGATGTGGGTGGGTGAGGGGAGATCTTTAGCGAAGTGCCGCGGAACAAGAGGAATCGGGACGCGGGGGCAATAGCCCCCCTTTCCATCCCTTTTGTTCTGCGGCAAAACCCCGGGAGTAGAACTTTGAAAAAGCGCAACTGGGCGAAGGATTTCGTTCGCACAACCGTGTTATTCTAAAAGGGCATTTTGGCTTGTTTCGGTCGAAGTAGTTGGTGGTTCAGTTTGTATCCGCAAAGCAAGGGAGTTAATTGGGCGGATCGCGATCCGCTTAAACTTCGGGTTAGTTGGGGATGTGTACAAAGATGGGCACCACCTCCCCAACACTGAAAGAAAACCTGAGGGCCGGAATTCTGACTTGTCTTTTCCCCCAATTCTTTTCCCAATCCAATCCAAAATAAGTTACACCATTTGCTGGTGATCCCTTTCTGGATGCTAGAATGCCAGGGAAATTGGTGGGGTGGGTGTAAATGTACTGATATCAAAAGAAACTTGTGGCAGGGGATATCAGTCACCCCTCTCTTTAAATAAAGATGTGGAGACTCTAGAAAGAGTGCAGAGAAGAGCAACAAAGATGATTAGGGGACTGGAGGCTAAAACGTATGAAGAATGGTTGCAGGAACTGGGTATGTCTAGTTCAATGAAAAGAAGGACTAGGGGAGACATGATAGCAGTGTTCCAATATTTCAGGGGTTGCCACAAAGAAGAGTGAGTCAAGCTATTCTCCAAAGCACCTGAAGACAGAAAAAGAAGCAACTGATTGAAACTAATCAATGAGTGAACCAACCTAAGAAAGAAGGACAAACTTCCTGTCAGTTAGAACAATTAATCAGTGGAACAGGTTGTCTTCAGAAGTTGTGGGTGCTCCATCACTGGAGGTTTTTAAGAAGAGATTGGATAACCATTTGGCTGAAATGACATAGGGCCGTGATGGCGAACCTATGGCACGCATGCCACAGTTGGCATGTAGAGGCGTTGCCCCAGCTCAGCTCCAGTGCGCATGTGCGTGCACCTCCTGCAGGCCAGCTGATTTTTGGGTCTTTGCCGCACATGTGGGGGGTTCAGGCATGCATGTGCGGGGGTGGGGCACACATCGCATTATGGGTGCATGCGCATGCACACGCTATCATGCACGCACACACTTTTGGCACGTAATGACAAAAGGATTAGCCATCACTGACATAGGATCTGCTGCTTCAGCAGGAGGTTGGACTAGAAGACCTCCAAAGTCCCTTCCAACTCTGCTATTCCTTCCTCAATAGCGTTTGTGCAGTCTAGGAAACAAATGTTTTGCATCCCTTTGAAGCCACCAAGGCAATGAGTTGCCATTATTTGGCCTTAAAACATGAAACTGATTGAAAAGAAAATAAGAAAACTCAACATTGCACATACTGGGAGGAGAGCATTGGGAAAGGCTTTTCAGATTTTCTGCAGGAACCTTGTTTTTACTTCTGCAGTTCCCTCCCTACCCCATCATTTTGTCGTTATTAATCAGATCATGCCTGAAGCAACCATAAAGTTCTGGGTGTCCATCCTGAAACTTTGTGGCAGTGATTGATTAGGGTGGGGAAAGGAGCGGAGAGGAGTATCATTCCTGTATTGTAACTTACAGAAGTCCTTAATATTTCCTGGGTTTTGCTTCCTTTTAAAAAAGTTTTGTTAATGCAGATCTTGATGAATATAGTTCCTGAGGCTTTGTGATTTGGCCTTTCCTGGGGCTGCAGGATGGAAGCCTCTGGTTTTTCTTTGATGCACTGGGGTCTGTTTTGAAAAGTAGGTCAGCTTTGGCAGAGGTGGACACAGATGGGTGGTCTTTGTTTGAGGCACAGCCTGCTTGTATGCCCTGGTGTGGCCTTTCTCTCAATTGCAGATACTGTTTTTATTGCTTCCTTGCTTGGAAATGCCTTTCCACTTCAGTCATTTTGAATTTATAATTTCTCCTATCCCTTAAGGGCAGTGATGCATGTTAAAGGCAAAGAAGGTTGAGAACTTTTGAAACAGGGCATTGCAAGCACATTTTTTCCTATCTCAATAATGTGGGTGTTCCACATTGATTAGCTGGTGTTTTTTAAGTCAACACCTTATCCCATTTTGTTCAGCATTCCTGCATGCACATCAATGCAGCAGCAGCTTATTCCTAAAATACCTTTGATCTTATTGGATATTGCCACTGGTTGCAGCCATACACATTTTAACATAAAAATAACACGCATTGAATTCAAAGCATTTATACATAAAGTCCTTAGTTCCAAGAAAATATAATCACATCTGCTCAAATTCTGCCTTTTTTACTTCTGCGCCTCACATACCAAATTATAAAAATTATCTTAAAGCTGGGAATCCCTCCCTCCCTCCATTATATGAACAACAATAATAACATTAATTTGAGTATAAAAATATTTTCCAAGTAATTGCAAATGCCTTTTTTTGGTCATAAATACAAAAGTTTGCTAACAAAGTCAGGGAATCCAGGGAGGTTTAGTGATTGTTGCATGATCTTTTTTCCATAGCAACTTTCAAGAAACAAATTATCTTTTGGTGCCTGAATTCTAATAGCGACAACCTTGAGAAGAAAGAATGCACTGTTGTGAATTCCAAGGCAAAGAGATAGTAGCCTGCTAGTAGATCACCCAGGCAGTTTTTCTTGGTAGAGAAATTATAATGAAGCTTGATGGTCTTTGCAACACAGCATGTGTGCCAAATGCACAACTCGGTAACATTTTTAGGATAGGTTTTTGTGGTCCATTTTTCATGAAAACATTAAGCTGCTTTGGCTCTGAATTGTTAATATTTTGCTAGAATTCCTGTGTCTAACATATACCTAAACGTACAGAGGAGTTTGGACAAAAGCATTCTGGATTTTATGGCCTTGAATGTACCTTACTGGTACAAAACTATGGCAAAGGAACACATGGGTTACACATAGGAAAGGTCAGGTTCAATCTTGGCATCTCTTATAGGGCTGAGAAAGATACACCATCCTGCTTGAAACTGCAGAGGTGCATCTAAATCAGGGGTGTTCCAGCCTTGGCAACTTTAAGACTTGTGGACTTCAACTCCAATTTAAGGCCAATAACATCACAGTTAGGCAGCATTGGTCCTTAGACCACAAGTTGCATAATTCTATCATAATGGTGGCGCAGTGGTTAGAGTGCAGTGCTGCAGACTACTTCTGCTGACTGCCATCTGACTGCAATTTGGCAGTTCAAATCTCACCAAGCTCAAGGTTGACTCAGCCTTCCATCCAGGGGTGAAATTCAACAGGTTCTAACAGGTTCTGGAGAACCGGTAGCAGAAATTTTGCGTAGTTTGGAGAACTGGCAAATACCACCTCTGGCTGGCCCCAGAGTGGGATGGGAATGGAGATTTTGCAGTATCCTTCCCCTGCCACGCCCATAGAACCGGTAGGGAAAAATTTTGAATTTCACCTCTGCTTCCATCCTTCCGAGGTGGGTAAAATGTGAACCCAAATTGTTGGGGGCAATATGCTGACTCTGTAAACCTCTTTGAGAGAACTGTATATAAATCTAAGTGCTCTTGCTCTTGCTATAATGTGAATATCTTTTCCAGCTAAAAACTAAACCTTTGTTCCTCCTATATGTATAACATCCTCCCGGATTCTGTTTTACAACCCTTTTCTTGGGGATGATAGTTTTTATACAGTATGTCATTCCGCAGCAACAATAGAACAGGAAAAGGACCAACCTTAAGCAATTCAATTAAGTCCAAAAATAGCAAGTGAGAAATAGAGGAAAAGTAGATCTTAAGGACTAGCAGCTTAGGTTGTATTGAAATGAAACTGTCTTCGCTTGCTTGCAGAAAAATGGAAAAGATAGAGCCAGCCAAAGAATTTGGAAGTTTCGGACCACCATATTATTGTTTATGGAATTGATGTATATTGATGCATGTAAGATATATATTAATTCATACTGACATCTTATGGCCTGATGCATAAGATTCCAGTTGTGTAGCACAACTTTTATGGTGTGAAAAAGGAATTTGCCTATACACACAGTGCACTAACATGCTTGTTATTTCCAGTTCCCTTGACAGAATATCTATTGCAGTGGTGGAAAGAAATTTTCTTTGATATCTTTGGTCTCTGGAGTGGAAATGAATGCCTTGAAAATGTTTGCCATAGTTTTACAAGGGGTGAAGTGAGAAGGGGTGTTTTGCTATAAGCAGTAGCTCTTTTAAGCTAAAAGTACAGGAATCGCTCTCATCTATACTGTGGGAACTCAATTCTTTTCACATACAACAATGCTGAACTCATCTAAGAGAAACCCTGAACAGACCCATTGAGTTAGAAGTAAGTCCCACTCTCTTCAGTATTCTCAGGGATCCCTTGCATTAGATACAGTCAAAGAGGGGATAGTGTTTTGTCTTCAAAGCCTCCCGCCTATCAGGAATTCTCAGTGAGATGGGAAGCCTGCTCTGTGCTCTGAAAACTCCAGCAAGGGTGGGAGTAAATTCCTGCATTAAAAGGCTGCTCATGAGATTAGTTGGAACTGCCCTGCTGGTTTATTCTTTTGTACATTTTAAAATCCAGGAGGATAGAGTTTGCACTTGATCCTATCTAGCTTTGGGATAAAACAAGAATGAATAAAGTGCAATCTACTGCAATCTTTGTAATGGCAGAAACAGTTTCTGTTTGTTATGACATGAAGCACCTTACAGTTTGTGGACGCAATATTTTGTATACTACGGGTGTGTATGAACTCCGGCATATAATTTTAACAGTGCAATGAAAATACATGCTTTAAGGCTGTGGAAATTGGGGGTGGGGGGTGGGGCGCTAGTTAAAATTGTTAAAATGAATGGGATGTGGTGGCTCAGTAGCTAAGACGCTGAGCTTGTCGATTGAAAGGTCAGCAGTTCAGCGGTTTGAATCCCTAGTGTCACGTAACAGGGTGAGCTCCCATTACTTGTCCCAGTTTCTGCCAACCTAGCTGTTCGAAAGCACGTAAAAAATGCAAGTAGAAAAATAGGGACCATCTTTGGTGGGAAGGTAACAGCGTTTAGTCATGCTGGCCACATGACCACGGAGACGTCTTCAGACAGCGCTGGCTCTTCGGCTTTGAAACGGAGATGAGCACTGTCCCCTAGAGTCAGGAACGACTAGCACATATGTGCGAGGGAAACCTTTACCTTTCGTTAAAATATTGATGAGTTCTTTTGGGGTGCAAGTTTGTGCACCTGTTACCCTTTATAAAAGCTCCCATGTGTTTTCACACCTGGATGTTTCTGTCACAGCTAGGCTCCCAGAGATGTATTGTGGAGAATTGAAAATACAAGGATGAGAATGTGCCTTTTCTGCATTCCAAAGGCGGACAGATTCTTGTGGCTAAGAAAAGCACATTATTTGAGGTGGGGGAAATGGAAAACCTACTTTAGGACTTTTATGTAACAGATTTCCTCCCGTTCAAAATGGCAGGAAATCAGCCATCACATTCTGCTCTTTCAGGGGTTTTTTTTTCTTTTTCTTTCTTGCTTTTAATATCACTTTAAAGTCCAGACTCAGCAAAGCTGAATTAGTATCACTTCATTCAGTAAAATGTAAATGATCTGCCACATTGGGCTGCTGTTAATGATGGAGGATTTGAAGCTAGCAGCAAGGGAATTTTAAGCTCCTGTCAGCCCTCCCAGGTAAACCAGACAGGAAACAGACAGTTAATTCTACTTTTTGTAAGGCTACATTAACAGAATCTTGCAAACTTCCCTCTGCCACTTTTAACTGCTTGATCAATTAGGGTGCATCCTTCCTGAGTTTCTTTCTCTGACCTTTAAGCCCCTGGAGGCTGCTGTCTCTCTTGTCTGATTGTTTCCTAGGCAGCATCTCTTTCCCTTGTCCCCCACCCCTCCAAGGTCATCCACTCATTCCATTACAGGCAATTTGGGTTATTAAAAGTAATTTTGGAAGTCTAACGTATATTTAGTATTGATGTTCTACTTGCTTTTTATTGGAAACAGTGGAACAGATTTCGAAGAAAATGCTCCTTGTTCTTGAAAAAGAAGTCTGCTTCATCCTCATCATGAAATCAAAACCCTCAATACGAGGCTGGCCCTGAAGTTAGGAAGGATGGTAAATGTTTCTCTTTAAAAGAGTTTCTTAGTTGCTGTCTAGCATGTTGGGGCTGCACTGCTTGGCTATGTTTAATATGTCTAGGAAAGCCAATGCAAAATAAAAAAATAAAAAAAAATTAGAGAGATTGTATGTGCAAAAAAAAAACTCAGGTAAAAGAACTAAGCTTAAGAAAATAACAAGGTTGACATCTTTATCATTTTCATTATTACTGTATGTTTCAGAGTATAAGACGCACCTTAGTTTTTGGGGAGGAAAGAAAAAAGCTGATTGGGGGATGGATCGGCCTCCCAGAATACCCCCAATCAGCTGTTCCCAGAGGTGAATTTTAGCAACAGGTTCATTGGTTGTGAACTCTGTGCCTTGCTTTTGTTATGTGTGTTTTTTTTCTGCCTCTGAAACTTCTGAAACTCTGTTTCAGAAAAACTTCTTTTCCTGCCTCTGAAAGCCTCTGAAACAGCTTCAGAAAAAAAGACTTTTTTTCTGAAACTCTGTTTGGAGGCTTTTTTTCTGAAGCTTCTTTCAGAGGCTTTTATTCTGAAGGACTATCTGTACTCTGTTCATTTTCCATTGCGCTGCTCCTCCAATCCGTGGATGGGTAGTATCTCCTAGTTGCTGGGCAGAAACTGAGTGCTAAATTGCTTCCCTTTGCTAGGCCACGCCCACCTCGCCCAATCAGCTACAGTCTTTCTCACTCAGTTGCTGTGAGAACTTGGCAATTTGAGTGCTCTATATTTTAAAAAGATTATTAGGCTTCCCTTCCTAATTTTATTATTTTAATTTCTTATTTTTGTCCTTCTTAAACATCTAAAGGAGCTGCAACTGAAAAATTCTGAGTTTGCTGCTTGCCTGGGGCGTGCTTGGGGCTCCAAGTCGCCTGGCTTATCTCCCCTCCGATCGGGGCTGCAGCGTGCCGGATTCCGACCCGGCTGGGCGGATCCGTGCTCTTTTAGCCGCTGGCGACGTGCTAGCCTCTCGGTGAGCCGTCAGTGCTGCCGTCGCCTCAGCTCCTCTTTCTAGCGGCTCCGGAGTGCCTGCCCACTGTCGGGCGGCCTCCGTTGACTTCGGGCCAGCTGGTGAGCGCAGGGAGCGCGCAGACGCCCTACAACGCAGGAGCGGCCCGAAAAACATCAGCTGAGCCGGTTACCGCTGCGTTGAAGCGCTCGTCTTTCAGGAGCGCTGTACCGAGCTTTGGGAAGAATTTCGGCAACCCCTGACACAGCGTTTGGAAGGTACTGAGGTTTTTCAGGGACGGCCGCCATTTTGTTTGAGGGTTACCGGCGTGGCGGCCGCCATTTTGTTTCGGGGCCTTGCAGGCCTAGCGGCCGCCATTTTGGGAATCAGTTAAAATAAATCAAATAATTCCGCTGGAAGGAAGATCAAGTAGATAGCGGCCTATTAATTGAGGGGGATGTTTGGGGCCTTGTTACCCAGCCCTATGGATTGTGCCCTGTTAGTGGCCATCGATTGCCCTTGGTCCCTCCTTGGCCTAGTCGAGTTGATTAACTATAGGGCTTGAGTTCAGCAGCTTCTGAGCCTATATTGCCCCTGCCTGACTGAGTCTTCACTGTGGGCATTTTTCCTTGACAGGAGCCTCAGTGCTGATCTCTGTGGTCTTGGCCTACTACCACTGCTCGCCCGGACCTCCACGTTCGCTATGGCAGATATACCCTTATCATCGGACTCGGAGGGCGCCTGTGATTTCCCAGCCACCCACCACAAGTCTGGCCACAAAAAGACGAAATCCAAGTCTCGAAGGCCTAAATTACCTTCAAAATCACCCAATCCGAATAAGGCAGAGCAGAGGCGGCATGAAGCATTAGAGAAACAGTTTGAGAGGGCACAACAGCAACAGGCGAACCTTTCTACAAAGTTTCCAGCTTCTGAGGATTGGGCCGCCCCTTCTGAAAATGTACAGGCCAGGGCCTCCTCTACCTTTCCAGCGCCTCCTGCTTCCAATTTACAACGCTCCAAACGAGTATCGAGATCTTTGCCTGATGTTTCTGGACAGTCTGAAGCTCCTTTGAGCCGTAGGCATTTGCCGGAGGCTACATTTACACCTACTGCGGCGGGGCTCCGCCCAGAGGTCCCTGATGCGCCTGTGAACTTTCAATCCATGCTGTCGGACGCACTGGCCAAAATTTTGGCAGCTGGCATTCAACAGGAGGTGGCCCGACCAGTGTTGACAGGTCTGCCCTCTTCTTCCTCCTCTTCTGCTTCGGCTCAGGCTCCGGTCAGCGACGCTGTTCCCAGTACCAGTAGGCACCGCCCTGTCCAATCTTCTTCTGAGGAGTCTGAGGAAGGGGAAATTTGTCCGGAGGATGTCGAATTCTCAGAGGATGAGGATCTCCCTCCAGAGAAACCATCTTTCACAAATTTATTCCGGCCTTCTGTTTTTAAATCATTACTACACAAAGCCAAGGTTGCTACTAAATTTGGTATCGCAGAAGGGACAGCTGAGAAACCTTCTGACTCTCAACACCCGCACGATGCCCTATTTCAAGTCTCGAAACAAGACAACGATGTCATTCCCTGTCCACCTTTGTTTTCTAATGTCATCAAGTCAGCATTCGGCCAACCAGGTTCCCTGACAGCCCCAAGTGGCCTGGACAAGCGTCTCTATTCAGCCGAGTCGCAGTTGGAAGATCTTCTGGCCGTACCTTCAGTTGACGCCCCGGTCGCTGCCTTGTCCACTTCCTCGATGCTGACTTCTGACGTTGTGGACGGTCTTAAGTCAGAGGACCGCAAGATGGAAATGGGGTTCCGCAAAGCGCACCAGGCTGTTGCTTGGGCCATCAAGGCGGCTACCGCCACTTCCTTCTTCAACAGGGCTTCCCTGATCTGGCTTCGCCAGCTTCAGGAGAGGTTACCTCCCACTGATACCAGGCTGCACCAGGACATCAATAAACTTGTGGCGGCAACAGAATACTCTGCCGATGCCTCTCTGACAGCTACGAAGTTTGCTTCACGAGCTATGGCAGCTACGGTGACTAACAGGCGCCTTTTCTGGCTTCGCAATTGGCGCGCAGACAACAAAGCAAAATGGAAACTGGCATCAGCGCCATTTACTGCCCCGTCACTTTTTGGCCCTTGCCTAGAGCCTATCTTAATTGAAGATAAGGACAAACGCAAGGTGTTGCCATCCTCCTTTCACCGGGCTGAGCGTAGATATACACCTTACACGCAGCGACAGTCCTTTCGAGCCCCCTCGGGGTCAGGTGGCTCGTATTACCAACGCTCTTATGCCCAGTTGTCTGACAGGGCATCAGACAGACAGCCCTATCGTGACAGGGCCAGAAACCAGTCCCAAACGAAACGTCCCTTCAGAGGCTCTTCTTATCGGCCTCCACGCAGGGGGAAGTGACTCGGTGCCCCCAGGTCACATCGGGGGTCGTCTCCAGCAATTCTTCCCCCAATGGGACCTTTCGACATCGGATGCTTGGATCCGCACAACAGTTCAACAAGGCCTGCGACTAGAATTCCACACGATGCCGCCCACCAGTTTTCGCCACTGCCCCATTCCGCGCTGCAAGGTGCAAAGGGAACTGATGGAAGCCGAGATCTCACACCTCTCCATAGAGGCAGTGGAACCAGTGCCCAAAGGGCAGGAGGGAACTGGCTTTTACGCTACCTTATTTCTGGTGCCCAAATCATCGGGGGGCCACAGGGGCATCTTGAACCTGAAACGTCTCAATCAATATATTCTATATCGCAGGTTCAAGATGCACTCCCTCAGGTCTATTCTGGCGTCCATCAGGCAAGGAGACTATCTGCAATCTGTAGATCTGCGCGAAGCATACCTACATGTGCCCATCCATCCGCTGCATCGACGTTACCTCCGCTTCGAGTACAACAACATGCATTTCCAGTATCGGGCAATGCCCTTCGGACTGTCCTCGGCCCCCAGAACCTTCACGAAACTGGTGACAGTGGTCGCGGCTTCAGTCAGGTCCCGTTCTGTCCGTCTCAGCTGTTATCTCGACGATCTGCTGGTGATGTCAACGTCACAGTCGCAGGCCCGGATGGACATGGAGATAGTCCTCCAAACATTCAAGAGTCACGGTTTCTCCATCAACTGGCAAAAGAGCCATCTGACTCCCACGACACACCTTCAACATCTGGGTGCGGTGATCGATTCCCAATTGGGCCAGGTGTTCCTGTCTCCGGATCGCATTCGCGACATCAGGACTATGGTGCGGCAAATTCAGTCCCAGAGAAAGGTGTCTCTGCTCCTGTTGAACCAATTATTGGGGAAACTAGTGTCCTGCATCCATGTCGTTCCGTGGGCTCGCAGGCACTCCCGCCCTCTTCAGTGGCTGTTACTCCCCTTCCAGAGAGCGCACCACAGCTGGTCGTCTCGCAAGATTCTCTTGCCCACTCAGACTCGCCTGTCGCTCACTTGGTGGAGTTCCCCGGCTCTTCAAAAGGGATGTGTCTTTCTCGAGCCGGAACGTGTGATTCTGATTACCGATGCCAGCCTGTCAGGCTGGGGGGCTCATCTACAGGGTGCAGTAGTACAAGGTCAGTGGTCTCCGGTGGAGCGGGCGAACAGCATCAATTGGCTGGAGTTGAGGGCTGTTCGTCTCGCTTTACGCCATTTCGGGCATGCCTTGGAGGGACAACATGTATTAGTCCGGACGGACAATGTCACCACCAAGGCGCACATAAATCGGGAAGGGGGCACACGCTCCAGGTCCCTGATGATGGAGTCGGACCGTCTGTTGGCTTGGGCGGAGAAGCACACGGCATCTCTAGTGGCGGACCACATCTCGGGGCAGGACAACATTATGGCGGACTGGCTCAGCAGGGAACACTTGGACCCAGCAGAGTGGTCTCTAAACCCGGCCCTCTTCGAGCAGGTTGTGGATCGTTTCGGTCGCCCTCTAGTGGACCTCTTTGCCACGACCCAGAATGCCCAACTCCTGAGGTTCTACACGCGCTACCCGACCAGCGGAGCAGAAGACTACGACGCCCTGCGCTGCCGGTGGCCGTCCGGGCTTCTTTACGCCTTCCCACCTCTCCCATTGATTCCAAAGCTGATCCGGAAAATGTTAGAAAGAGCCGAGCTGATTCTGATAGCTCCCCAGTGGCCTCGCAGATCCTGGTATGCGGATCTGGTGGGTCTCTCTACAACTCCACCGTGGGTGCTTCCACTGGAAGAGGGGATGCTCAGCCAGGGGGTCATCTGCCACCCCGATCCAGGGTGGCTCCGATTGGCCGCTTGGCGCTTGAGCGGCTCCAGCTACAAAAGGACAGATTATCTCCAAATGTCATTAAAGTGATACAGGCTGCAAGGCGCCCTTCCACCACTAGAATATATGAGTCTTCTTGGCGTTCGTTTTCTTCCTGGTGTGGCTCGCATCATATGGACCCAACTTCTGCAGATGTCCCGGATGTGCTGGACTTTTTGCATGAAGGTCTAGCCAGAGGTCTTGCTCCTGCCACACTTCGTCGTCAGGTGGCGGCCCTATCCACCGTCATCTGTTGTGAGAGACACCGTACTCTTTCACAAAACCCCAGAATCAGGAGTTTTCTTCATGGCGCCACCAACATCTCACCACCCGTGGTACACAGATACCCGTCCTGGGATCTTCCATTAGTACTTCAGGCGCTTACTTCCTCACCATTTGAGCCCTTAGCTTCAGTGTCTCTAAAATTTCTGACGATTAAAGTGGCCTTTCTTTTAGCCATTACATCGGCGCGACGTGTGTCTGAACTCACGGCTCTGTCGGTTCACAAGGACCTTTGCATTTTCCATGACGACAGGGTGGTTTTACGGTTAGACCCATCTTTCTTACCAAAGATAAATTCGCACTTTCACCGCGCCCAGGAGTTGGTTTTGCCTAACTTTTGTCCGCATCCTCGACACCAGTCTGAAATTTCATGGCACACCCTGGATGTCAGACGGGCTCTCAGGCGTTATGTCAAACGGACAGAATCCTTTAGGCAGACTGAGTCCTTACTTGTATCTTTCACTCCTTCCTCGATGGGGAAGAAGGTGTCGTCTACTACAATTGCCAGGTGGATTAAGGCTTGCATCACCACGGCCTACGATGTGAGAGCCCGTCCTTGTCCGTCAAAAATTTATGCTCATTCCACTCGCAGCGCTGCGGCGTCGGCGGCTTGGTCGACGAATGCATCGGTGGCGGAGATCTGCAGAGCTGCTTCTTGGGCTTCTGACTCATCATTTATTCGACACTACAAAATTGACCAATATGCATCGTCAGATGCTTCCTTTGGCCGCAGAGTGTTACAGCAAGTGGCCACGCCTCGGAGTGAGGGTTCCAGTCAGCCTCCCACCCTGGGCATTTGAACTTGGGTACATCCCATCCATGGATTGGAGGAGCAGCGCAATGGAAAACGGACGTTGTGTTCCTGAACGTCCATTTTCGGGGCGCTGCGACTCCAATCCATACCCTCCCATTCGGCTTCCTGTTGTTTGTGGTTGTATTCTTGTTATGTTTATAGTTGACCTTGTTCCTGCGCCTTCGTGGAGAAAGACTGAAGCTGATTGGGCGAGGTGGGCGTGGCCTAGCAAAGGGAAGCAATTTAGCACTCAGTTTCTGCCCAGCAACTAGGAGATACTACCCATCCATGGATTGGAGTCGCAGCGCCCCGAAAATGGACGTTCAGGAACACAACGTCCGATCTTCTTTTCTTGGTATTGGTATATAGATTAACCTCTTCCGATCTGTTGGTTATTGTGTCATTCTCCAGATTTGTTAGCATAGTTTAGTTAGAACCTTTACAGATTCTTATGTTGCTTGCCATATTATTTTAGATAAAAGCCTTTCAGAGGCTTTTTTTCTGAAGCTTCATTTCTGAGGCTTTTTTTCTGAAGCTTCTTTCAGAGGCTTCTTTCAACCTCTGAAA
Source organism: Arizona elegans (assembly GCA_022577455.1). Taxonomy (NCBI): domain Eukaryota; kingdom Metazoa; phylum Chordata; class Lepidosauria; order Squamata; family Colubridae; genus Arizona; species Arizona elegans. Next base: position 73,025,306 of record JAKOOJ010000007.1, read on the forward strand.
TCTCTGTTTGCAAGGCTGGGCAGGGCTACATTCGGAGTATAAGATGCACCCAGATTTTCACCCTCTTTTTTGGGGGAAAAAGGTCCGTCTTATACTCTGAAAAATACGGTAATTAAAAGTTACCCAAGTGTTGTGACATTGCCAAATTTTGCATGAGAACTCATGAGATATTTTCTTTTTAATATGACACATACATTATTTTTTCTTATTTTTCTTACTTTTGAATCCACAACATCATGCATGATGGTGCCATCAGCTGAAAATGTCACTAATTTTTTAAAAAACATAAATACAGGTAGTCTCCAATTTACAACCATTTGTTTAATGACCGTTTGAAGCTACAACAAAGCTGAACAAAGTGACTTATGACCTGTCCCTGCACTTATGACTGTTTCAGCATCCCCTCAGTAGCGTGATTAAAATTGAGCACTTGACAAACAACATGTATTTATAATGGTTGCAGCATTCCAGGACCATGTGGTAGGTGATTTTTCACAGCTGCCTTCCAACAAGCATTGACAATGGGGAAGCCAGCAGGAAGTTACAAGTAGGAGTCATGTGATGTGGTGTTTAATACACTGTGGTGATTTGCTTAAATGACTGCAATGGGAATTGATGAACTGCCACTGTAGGTTGAGTGTTGTCATTTGATTTTATGACTGCATTGCTCAGCAATAATTTTCACTCCACTGTGAATCGTGGTTGGTAAGTGAGGATTACCTGTGAAAGCAAAGTTCTACTTGCCTGATATTTTTTGTATTTATAGGGCTTCTTCAGCATGCCAGGCTGCAATTATTTGTTTATTGTCTTGTTTATAGTTGCATTCCTACGATGCATTATGGGATAATTTTCTGGGCATTTACAGTTCACTAATGCTCTCTTTGCTATGTACACAAAGCTCATTCTGCCTTTTAATTTTGCTAAAATGAGTGAGCATACAGATAGACCTTGTCTTACAACCATTAGTTTAGTGACCATTCAAAGTTATAGCAGCACTGAAAAAAGTGACTTATGGTTTTTCACAATTACGACTTTTATAGCATCTCCATGATCACATGACCAAAATTCAAGCGCTTGGCAACTGGAATGTATTTATGACGGTTGCACTGTCAAGGGGTCACCAACTGTAACCTTCCCAGCAGGCTTCTGACAAGCAAAGTCAACCGGGGGGGGGAGCCTGATTCACTTAAGGACCACATGATTCACTTAGCACACAACAAAAAGAGTTGTAAAATGGGGCACAACTCCCTTAACAACTGTCTCAGTTATCAACAGGAATTTGGGGCTAGGCTGTATTTGTAAGTCAAGGACTATCTGTACATAACCAGGAAAGAATAAAACTACCTTGGATTGAGATTGGCCATACATCTTCCTTATTTTCTACCGTTTAAAGAGTGAACTCTGCTACTAAGTTCCTCCTCTTGTTTGGGATTTGCACCAAATAATTCCAACATCAAAAAAAAAAAAGTTGTTTCCAGAGAATTTTCTGAGAAATGTCCTTCTTATAGTTTATTGTTCTGACCTAGGCTTCACAAAAGACGAAGCAAACTCCTTGTCCCGACAAAACCCTTTTTTCCTCTGATTCACATCCAGCAAAGTCCCAGCAAACAGTCTTTCAAGGGTGAATTTACAAACACAGACTTTATCAAGCTTGGAGAGCTGCCAGGCTGATATCTTCCAAATGCAATGTTGTACAAGAAAATACTTGGCAAGGAGTCTCTGAGAGTCACGAACAGATCTTCTCGCTAATGAAATGAACTAATTGTCTCCTGCAAACTCCCCTCCCCTTTTGCTTCTCGTTATTCCCTATGGGAGGGGCCATTCACCATCCACCTGTGCTTTTACTCCCGAATCAGCCCTTGTTCCTTAATTGTTCCCTTCTCCTGGCAGCTTTGTGCATGTGCACATCGGGAACAGGCTCCAGCTGTTCTTCAGCCCCACTTATCTCCAACTCCAAAGGTAGCTGATAACTGTCGCACGGCCCTGGCTCTGACGCAGAGGACTCATCAGAACAGGCTCCTCCTGTCCTCTGCCTCTTTGCTGTCCAACTCTGGAGGCTCCAGAGTCCGCACATCACTCCCAGATGGCCCTGGCCCCATCTCTGCCTCTGATGCAGAGCCCTCGTCTGGACCTTCCCCAGACTCCAGGACTGACCCATGTTCCTGGTCCCAGCCTCCTCACTGTCCGAGTCTGCCACCAGCTCTGCTGGCCACTGATGGGCCATAACAGTTTATTTACTCTGTTTCAGCAAAAAGGCACATGGGTCTTTACTTCTCCCAACAGCAGAACTGTAATATCAGACATCTGCTTTAGACTCCTTTAGAATAAGGGTTTTGGTTTCTGTTTTTGCTTATGAATCTCAGCTCATGGACATTTTGTGTAAATAAATCAGCCATAAGAGTAAAGTAGTAGAACTTTAGCCACTGGTCGAGGTATTTGGAGAGCAGATGTTGTTGAGAATTCTCCTTCACTTTTTCATTATCTGATGCTACGTTTCCTTTCTCTGTCTTGTGCTTGGTAGAACTGGATCAGAGGTGGTATTCAGCCGGTTCAGACCGGTTCAGGTGAACTGATAGTGACGACCTGCGGGTGGGCCCCCACCCTGCCTAGGCGCAATCCCGTCCTATATTGCTGTGTTTTTGACGCCGCACACGAGCGAATTGCCATGTTTTGTGATGCCGCACACATGCGCGGTTGGTCCATGAGCAAAGCGAGCATGCGCACACGCTCACATTTCTGGTGCTGAGCAAACCGGTTGCTACAGTATGTGAAGTTTACAGCTACGATTACTGTTGTAGTCTTTTCCTGATCCAAAGCATTACACAGAATCACAACTTCCCACCTCCATTGTTTCTTAAGGAAGAAAGGGTTCTTTCTGGTGGTGGCACGTTAATTTTATAGGTTTTATAACTTTAAATTCAGTATTCTGCCTTTAAATGCATAAGTGATGGCTGCAAAATTATATAGAAAGTTGGGGTGTTATGGAATTTAACAAGTAGTTTTCTCAATAGTTTTGTTGTTATTCCCTCACTGATAATAAACTCTTTTGTGTAGATCGTTTGCCAAATTAATAGCTTAAATTGTATTCAGAGTTTTTAGTTTTGTCTTGGATTAATGTTGGAACTGAATAAAAAGAGGAAGTGGACGATTTCAGTCAATGATTTATAACCAAATGAAGCCTTTCTGTTTCTTGCATTTTTTCAGCTTGCATCTCTAAACTCAGTACTGTTGACTTATGGAAAGTAAGTCTTTTACTGAGTTCTCTTTGAACTAACTATGCCACTGAACAATAGAGCTGCTCATTGATACCAGAGGTGCTGCTGCTGTCATAACTGGGAAGGTAGAATAGATGTTGAGGAATGACAGTTTTTATGGAATTATGGCTTTTCAAAAACAGCAGTTGGGAGGACTGAAGTAGAAGGTAAGAATGTCCAGTCCAGTGTAATTCACCCATAAAATACAATGATGGCTGCTTTAAAATGTATCTGTTGGGAAAACGATGAAGTATAAGAAAAAAATTCCTGGCAAATAGATGGGGAAGAAATGGAGGTAGTGACAGATTTTATTTTCCTGGGCTCCAAGATCACCGCAGATGGGGACTGCAGCCAAGAAATTAAAAGGCAGTTGCTCCTGGGGAGGAAAGTTATGGCAAATCTAGACGGCATACTAAAAAGCAGAGACATCACCCTGCCAACAAAAGTGTGTATAGTCAAGGCTATGGTGTTGCAATGGATGGCTGAAAGTTGGACCATAAGAAAGGCTGAGCGTCAAAGAATTGACGCCTTTGAACTATGGTGTAGGAGAAGACTCTTGCGAGTCCCTTGAACTGCAAGGCAATGAAACTGGTCAGTCCTAGAGGCGATCAACCCTATGTCAGTGTTCCAGAAAAACTCCCAACTCCAAGTAAAGACTCTGAAGCAAGCATTTTTCGAAGTTCTATTTACTAGAATAGATAAACTGGCACATCTGGGGAAAACCCGAATCTGAGAGGTCTGGGTTTTCCCTCAGTAAATCAAAACCCCCAAAACCATCTCCTCAGTCGATCACATGCTCCAATCAACCGCCATCCCATCTCGAGACATCACTCCTCCAGATGCAGGATTGCCCTGACCTTGACCCACAGGAAGAATGCTATTATGTCTACAGACAATCCCCCTTCCTACTTTCTCACACATGAAGAGGTGGCAGCATGGAAGCTTCCGGCCTAATATGGCTTCCAAAGCTGACACCGTGACTGCTCTTTAGAAGGCCAGATCCTGAAGATGAAACTCAAACACTTTGGACACCTAATGAGAAGGAAGGGCTCACTGGAGAAGTGCCTAATGCTGGGAAAGTTTGAAGGCAAAAGAAGAAGGGGACGTCAGATAATGAGGTGGCTGGATGGAGTCACTGAAGCAGTAGACGTGAGCTTAAATGGACTCCAGAGGATGGTAGAGGCCAGGAAGGCCTGGAGGAACGTTATCCATGGGGTCGCGATGGGTCAGACATGACTTCGCACCTAACGATAACAACATAAGAAGAAATTGGAGAAAAAGTTGAAGCAAGACCAGTGGGTGAAAACAAGATCTTTTACCATGCTGGAACACATCCTGTTTGGAGATTCTTTCTGCCTGTGTTATTGCTAGCAACTCATAAATGACCATTGGAACAAAAGGCACTACTTAGTCCTTGTCTCTTGGAAGTTAGACAGACTTGGCCTCAACCGATTCTGAAAGTAGAAACCTTGCAGGCAATGATTCAAGGACGCAGCTCTTGATAAGCTGGTTTTATGGAAAGTACTAGAAAAACTCTTAATGAAGAAAGCCAACAGCTGCTCTCTGGGGGTGGGGAATATAAGATCTCTCTTTCTCTCTCCCTCCCACTCTCTTTTTCCCTCTCCCTATCTAGCTAGAGGTTGCCCTTAACTTGCAACCATTTGTTTAATGACTTTTCAAAGTTACAATGGCACTGAAAAAAAATGACTTAAAATCATTATTCACACTTATGACTTAGCATCCCCGTGGTTATGTGATCAAAATTCAGACATTTGGCAATTGGCTCATATTTATGAGGGCTGCAGAGACCAATCAGCTTTGGTGACCTGACAAAGAATGGGGAAGCCAGATTCACTTAACAACTATGTTACTAACTTAACAGCTTGCAGTGACTAGTTTAACAACTGCATCAAGAAAGGTTGTAAAATCACAAAACTTACTTAACAGCTGTCTTGTTTAACAATGGAAATTTTGGGCTCAATTATGACTGTAAGTCAAGGACTACCTATATCTAATTTTTGAGTGATACTGTGTGATAAACCTGACTAGGTTTACATACTAGACTAAACCATAGTGTGATTCGTTTGGTTTTTCTTTGTGTAAACCTAGTCATAGTATAATCAATCTACTATGATGTATATCAGCATTCCCAGAGAAACTAGACAGGGAAACATGACCCAATGAACTACCGTATTTTTCGGAGTATAAGACGCACCGGAGTATAAGACACAGCTTGGTTTTTGGAGAGGAAAATAGGAAAAAATATCTGCCTATCAGGTATTCATCTTCCCCACAATTACACCCTGTGAGGTGAAATGGCCTGAGAGAAAGTGACAGGCCCAAAATCACTCGAATTCACTCTTGACTTGAATTCACCATCTCTTGCTTTCTGATCTGATGCTGCTTAGCCAAATCAGTAACAGTAACAGAGTTGGAAGGGACCTTGGAGGTCATCTAGTCCAACCCCCTGGTCACGCAGGAGACTTGTACTAGGGATTCGAACCGCCAAACTGCCAACCTTTCTGATCGACAAGCTCAGTGTCTTAGCCACTGAGCCACCTAGTGTCCTGGCAGGACTAACTATCTAAAATAAAGCACCAACTGCTAAACCAAAACCCAGTTACTATTACTGCAAATATGATTTCTGTAATGGTATTTGGGAAAGACCTTATTAGGAGACAGGGCAAAGAGATGGTGCATAGGGAACCATCAAATAAGAAAAAAAACATAGCCGACAGCTAGATAGAGGGTAGCAGAAGAGACTTCCTAGTTTCCTGAGCTGTAAAGGAGATGATAGAATTGTGCTTTCAAATTTGCAAGATTCTGTTAATGTAGATTTACAATAAAATAGAATTAGCTTAACTTTGGTTGTGTCTCCTTTCTGGCCTATCTGATAAGGCTGATAATTTCTTAAGACCTTCCTCTTCAATTATATTTTTATTTTGTTTCCTGCAAGTAGAAAGAATGTGGACGAATAGTCTCCAGAAGTCAATATGATGGAATGGTGAGAGTTTCGGGGAATAGAATAGAATAGAATAGAATAGAATAGGTAATAGTAATAGTAATAGTAATAGTAATACAGTCTTAGTAAATTATTTGACAGTGTTGTGGAAATTAGTTGTTTGGCAGAGTGATGGCATGTGGGAAAAAAACTGTCCTTGTGTCCAGTTGTTCTGGTGTGCAGTGTCCTATAACGTCGTTTTGAGGGTAGGAGTTGAAACAATTTATGTCCAGGATGTGAGGGCTCTGTAGATATTTTCACAGCCCTCTTTTTGACTCGTGCAGTATACAGGTCCTCAATGGAAGGCAGGTTGGTATCACATCACCCATGTGGAAAAGGCAACTAGTGCTGAAGTCACAACACTTTCCTTGTTTCGTGTGACTGTTCACGGCAGAAAAAATCTCCTCACCTCTCTCCCCTCCGGAATAGATGTGATTGCAACCCCCTTGCCCATCATCCACTCCCTGCTTGTTTTTTAAGCCTGGCAGTTAGATCTGTCCCCTTCCACAAGGGAGCTGGTGTTGTTTTTCATGTTGCTTTTGGCATTCGATCTTGTGTCTTAGGTCACCTTGTTACAAGTCTCATTGCATTTCCTGTAACGTCCTTTGCCTTGAGGAGAAGAGCGGAAAAAGCTGCTAGTGTGATCCATAGCAATGAAGATGGATTTGAGACTTCTGCCTTTATGGACGGGCGGTCGCGGTAATGCTTAATTTAGAGCACTGGCGGAGCATTTTTGATGGCAATGCAGAGTGTCAGTTGGCAGAAGAACCATAACTGGAGGAGATTTCTTCTTCATCTTTTCACGGCGTTCCCCCTTGTTTTTCTTCTCCTTTTTTGATTTTAGCTCAACCTTCCCCTCCTCCCCCTGTTACCTCTGCAGACTAAAGGAGGGACGGAACAATGTTCGGCTTTCACAAACCGAAGATGTATCGCAGTTTGGACGGTTGCTGTATTTGCAGGGCCAAGTCTTCAAGCTCCCGTTTCACGGACAGCAAGCGATACGAAAAGGACTTCCAGAACTGTTTTGGGTAAGGAGGGCCACAATTCCCGGTGCATTAGCTTTGCCTAATGCTGGGGCTGGGGCTATGCAAAGGGGAAATGTTCAATGCAACACATGGAACTCCTACAACATGAAAGACGCCACATGTTTTGTGTTGGTCTCCGAGAGAAATTTGTCTGTTGCTGAATGTAGGGAGGTTTGCGTCCAACTAATTATAGCATGGGAGTCTGGATGAAGATAGACGAAGTCCCCTTGCATGCATTTACAAATACTTGGCAGATAAGAGCTGTCTGTGTGGGAAGAAGAGCAAGGTAACCACTTGAAGGACAAAGCAGTAATTCCCAGCAGGCTGAAATTTGGACTATCACATCCTTGGTTTCTGAGTTTGAAGATTGGAGGGAGGATGTTGGAGGGCTCAGTGACCCTGTATCAGCCTATTAGACACTTTGTGGACCAGACACTCATTTGGATCCCACAAAGTGATTGTTCTGGTGCTCATGGTAAGTCATAGAACCCCTCCTTTTTCCAGAGAGCAAATTAATCTCCCACAATGTGCTGTTTCATCCCAGTGAGGCATTTGTAGGAACCAGAGGCAATCCTGCAACAAAAAAGAAAGTAGAGCCTGGTGCTTTGATCTGCTAAACATTTTTCCCCCCTAAATGTCTGTGGAGATTTTCAGTCGTCCGTGGTTGTCCCAAAGGTGCTTTTTCAAAAGGCAACTTGGACTTTCTTTGTTTTTCTTGAAGGCATTTCACTTCTCATCCAAGAAGCTTCTTCAGTTCTGACTGAAGAAGCTGAAGAACTGAAGAAGCTTCTTGGATGGGAAGCAAAACGCCTTCAAGAAAAGGTTCAGTTGCCTTTTGAAAAAGGACCTTTTGGACCCTTTTTTTTTCTTTCTGATTTTCTACCTCATGTGTAGATCTCAGAGAACACCAGAATAATAATAAGAAGAAAGTCAACCTTTGGTTTAATACTTTGTTAAAATATAATGGCTATTTATTCCAAAGCTGTCTTCCACTTTTGCTTAATTTAATGTAATTTGAGTTCATATAACTATCTTAAAGTAAGTTTTTTGCCAGTGATCTCAACATAGCAAGCTAACCCCAAAATATTGATTTGAGTTTGGGATGTTGCCTCTTGCAGAAAGTCAAGCCATCCATGTGTGTGTATGAGAGAGACAGACAGAATGAATGAATGAATGAATAAATGAATGAATGAATGAATGAATGAATGAATGAATATATGTTTTCCTTTGCTGTTTATTTGCAGTATTTGACCTATAGTCTTCTTTTTTACAGTCTGCATGAAGCTCGCTCAGGAGATATCTGCAATGCTTGTGTGCTTCTGGTGAAAAGGTGGAAAAAGCTGCCAGCAGGATCAAAAAAGAATTGGAATCATGTGAGTTCCTGAACTGTAACTATGAAGTGATTTATGTTATTTTTATTCATAGATATGGATGCTCACATTCAGGTATATCCCACCTCTCTAATGCATATGTTTATGCAGTTACACAAAATAATTAACAGTTAACTCCAAGGAAAATTTACAATTTAAAACAAAAATGTACTCAGAACACAATCAGTTATTTAATGTGGATGCAATAGACCATTGTTTCTCTTGCTGGCTGGGGAATCCTGGGAGTTGAAGTCCACCCTTTTAAAGTAACCAAGTTGAGAAACACTGCAATAGGTGATTTGTTTCATAAGATAAAATATACATGTTGTGCAGAATAACATCTTGCTGGTCATATCCTGCAAAAGTAAAGGATTCTCATAAGCTAATAGGCATTTCCCCTCTCTGGAGCAGGACATTAAACTGTGTGGACTTCAGCTCCTAGAAATCCAATGCTGGCTGAGGAATTCTGGGATTTGATGTCCACACAACTTGAAATTGCCAAGATTGAGAAATATTACTCTAAAGAAGTCTAGCTGAGCTGACAAAATTCTCAAGAGTCCTCATCAAATCTTGATACTTAAGATTTTTTAAAATTATAGTAATTGGTTTAAAACATACACCCACGTATACTTGTAAAGTACTTTATCTTTCTGACTGTGACTTAGTAGAATTATTTTGAATTTTACAGAAACTTGTTTTATAACATCTAGTAAGAAATGGCAGGTTTTATGTTTTATATAATCTCTTTGTAATATCTCTAGCTGCCCAGAGGTGCTTGAAATATGCATTTAATCTGTGGCATTTAAATAAATGAGAAAGAGAGAGAGAGTGACAGAAAAACAGAGAGAAGGGAAGAAGGAGGGAAGGGAAGAAAGAAAGAGAGTGGTGGTCTGTAGCTTTGTATACAATGTATGTGTGGGAAATAAGCACATGTGTGCTAAGCATGTGCGTAGTGGCTGGGTTCATACAACACAACTAGTGAATCCCAAGTGAAGTCTGTTATTTGAATGGAGCCTCCTTGTTAATAAGAGAGGGCTACATTCAAGTTGCCAAATAAATGTACCGTATTTTTTGGAATATAAAACGCACCTACCTTTTTTGGTGAGGAAAAGAAGAAAAAGAAATTTCCCTCTGCCTCTGAGCAATTTTGCCTCATTGCAGCAAACAGCCTGCTTTACTTTCATTTTCGTTTTCAGCATAGCTTGATTAGCACAAGGTAAAAAAAAATCTGCTCCAGCAATTTACCTCCTTGCAGCAAGCAGCAGAGCCCTGCGCAAAACAGCTGAGAGCAAAACAGCTGAGAGTTGGGAGGCTGATCCAATCAACTTGTGCTAATTAAGCTGTGCTGAAGCTGAAAGGAGCTGTTTTTTCTTGCTGTTTGCTTGCAAGGTGGTAACTGCTGGGAGGCAGAGGCCAAAGGTTGGGGGCCAGTGGGTGGGCGGGGCTACATTCGTTGTATAAGACGCACCTAAATTTTCACACCCTTTTAGGGGGGAAAAAGGTGCGTCTATCCAACCACATCAGGACTGCAGCAGTCAGAGCTGCTTAATGATTGTCAAGGAAAGCACAAAGGATCAAGACCATACTGTTAAGTTGCAGTTCAGTAGATTTATTGTCAAGCCTATATACAAGAATCTTGTCAACTAACCGGCAGCATTAAATTGGTGCTAGATAAGGGTCAGTGAAATTCAAGAGGGGGGAGTGGACTTGGACTGCTTGTGGCAATGTAACAACTCTAAGATGATGAGTGCTTAATTACACACACACACACACACACACACACACACACACCTCTTCTCCTACATGATAAGGCAATGCTAAGAATTGAGAACAGCCATGGAGGACATAGAATTGGAAAAAGGCTGCTTGGGTGCCACATTGGTGGATCTTTAGTTGAGGAGGAAAACAGGAGGCTTTCCTGCCACTATTAGCAATAAAAAGTTGTGATTTACACAGCCTACAATTTTCATCGTAGAGCCCCTTTCAATATTTTGAACATCTGTTTCGAAATGTAATTAAACTCCTCACTTAGGAGGAGATTCATGTCCCATCTTCCTACTTGGAACATGCCCATGTCTCAGGTGTGAAACTGCCACTTACTCTTCACTCTTGTACTTTTTAAAAAAAACATCATTTATATCCATCAAATTCTGGGCAGTTCACAACAGCAACGACACATCAATAACATCTCCAAACCTGCATGAAATTATAGGGCCACAATTTCCCCCCATGGCTAAAGTTCATTTGGTAGATAAAACCATAAAATTATAACTCTCGGGGGCAACAGCAGCCACCTTTTCGTCAAGCAGTCCTCTAAAAACTGGGCAACAAAAGACGCCCTTTACTTGTTTCCAGACTGCCATTAAAAAGAAAGCCACTCTCCGTTCAGGAGCCAGAAGATTCTCTTCCATATGAGATTTTTTTTCTTTGTACCGTTTCCCCGAAAATAAGACCCAACCAGAAAATAAGTCCTAGCATGATTTTTCAGGATGCTTGTAATATAAGCCCTACCCTCACAACAAGCCCCAGTTAAGATTGTCAGCCAGATGGGTACATTTAGTACCATATTTCCCCCAAAATAAGACCTAACTAGAAAATAAGACCTAATGCGTCTTTTGGATCAAAAATTAATATAAGACCCGGTCTTATTTCCAGGGTAACATAGTATTATCACCTTCTGGATCACTAACAGATCACTCCCTGCACAGTAAATTCTGTTCAGAAAGGACAGTCTCATATTAACTGAAGAATTAACCTATATTGGGCTTTTGTCAGCTTTACACGGTAGGCTTGATTAAGAAACCAAAGCCCATACACTCGTGAGAAGGCATGCTTTGGGTCCCATCAGCCTGATTATTCTGACTAGCAGAGGGCCTTCTCTACTATAACCCCTGCCCTCTGGAATCATCTTGCCACCCCCTCCTCCCAGACATGAGGTTGGCCCCGACCCTCTTATTCTTTTGTTAGGGCCTAAAGACCTGTCTCTGCCAGTTGGCTTGGGCCCCCAATGGGGGACTAGCACAGTGGAGGTGGTTGATCAAGTAACAGCAGTTCCCATCTACCCCCATTTTGCCCCACATGTAATTAGACTTTAATAGTTGGTTTCAACTGATTTGTTTTCATGTATATGGATAGATAGGTTTTTATGATAATAAGCTGCCTAGAGTTAACTTGTGGTAAGATGGGGTGGCCAATAAAATTTAGAAAGAGGGAGAGAAAGAAAGAGGAAGGAAGGAAGGAAGGAAGGAAAGAAAGAAAGAAAGAAAGAAAGAAAGAAAGAAAGAAAGAAAGAAAAATTAGGATTACTTTTATTTTACAGCTACAGTAACAGAATCTTGCAAGTCTGAATGTGCTTCCCTCTGTCTTTGTTTTGAACGAGGGAGGGGCTTGTCTGAAGTATTTTCATAAATTATTTTCTTGGACTCAAGTCCTATTTATCTGACCATTATCTCGGTAGCTGCTCTTCCTGGTGTCCTTCAAGGCCAATTCCTTATGCTTTCTACAGCTTTATCAGTAATTACCAGCCCACTGATTGTACTTGGAATGCCTACTGAGGCCCAATCCAACTTCTCTGAAGTGGGTGTTGAACCAGGACTGGCCAATCAGTAATCAAGCAACCACCATATTTTGAACCAGCTGAAATTGCTTAGTGGTCTTCAAAGACAGCCCCAAGTAAATCCCATTTTAGCAATTAGGATAGTGATCCCATTTCTACTATATAATAAGACTAGGTAATGGTAAGAATATGGGGCTATTATACTGTTATATTTCTCTCTCACTTGGAATTTCATGAGGCAAGTAGGAGGGGAGTGTAAATTGAAACAGTGTTCTTAGTTATCCTCACAGGAGCTTTTCAACTAGCCAATTCAGACTTCCCAGGTAAAACAGGTAGCTCTACCCTTGTAGTGTAGACCATGCTGAGCCAAGATTGGTGATCCAGTATTTTCCTCTTTTACGGAATAGTATGCATCATGCCTAGAGCTGCTACCATTCTGGCTTTGTCTTTACCTGCCTTTATTGTTACTATGATTCATAGGAATCTAATAGGTTAAATAAACACGAGGAAGGTGGTGACAGAGAGATCATGTATTGTATGAGCCACAACAAGTCTGGCTTGAACATTCCTAATTTGCAGTTCTAGTTCTCAAAGATGAAGCTACTGTAGATAGACCGGGTTGTGGCTTAAGTGCTGCAGTAAATGTCTTTCTATATTAAGGTGAATAGGTACAGCTAGAATGATAACAGGTGGTCACCTGTTCAACAACTTCAAACTTAACAACTGTGCTGAACAGAGGATACTTGCAACCAGTCCTTGAAGTTCTGGCCATTGCAGCCTCCCTGCCGTCATGTGATCTGGGTATTTGGTAACTGACCTGGACTTCTGAGTGTTGCAGCATCCCACAGTCATGCGATTGTGATTTGCAGTCAGTGAGGAATCTGGCATGAAGTCACAGTCATGGGAGGTCCTTGCTTAATGACGTGTGATGATTTGTTTAGCAGTAACTACAATCATTAAGCAGCGTGGTCATACATGACGCTGCATTTTATTACCACATTTCTTAGCGACAGAAATTCCCGTCCCAATTACCATTATTTAGTAATGACTAACTTTCTTACAACTTGTGTGAAATTCGGTACATATTTTTAAACAACTCTTTCCTAATATAAATTGGAAATATTTTTTGCAAACAGTCTTTTCTTCAGTAATGCATTGGGTGGTAATTTACATTAACATAAAGTTATATATTTTATGAACATTTTCCTCATCTATGCCTACCTTTCCCCTGTAACACCTTTACAACATTTGGAAATTATAATAATTGTGGTTTGGTTGGATATTAGTTCCGGAACTACAAAAGCAACTACAATTGTTTTCTGCTATAGAAGAAAAGTCAAACCTGAAAGCTCCAGTTTATATATTAGCATTTCCATTCACTATTTTGTGCAAATCCACCCATTTTTCTTAAGTAGCATTGGTTCTCTTTTGCATTGAATCTTCTGGTATCTTGGAAGAGAAAGGGAATGGCTGAATAAAATAATACCAAGTATATAGAATAGAATAGAATAGAATAAAATAGAATAAAATAGAATAACAGAGTTGGAAGGGACCTTGGAGGTCTTCTAGTCCAACCCCTTGCCCAGGCAGGAAACTGTACACCACTTCAGACAAATGGTTATCCAACATCTTAAAAATTTCCAGTGTTGGAGCATTCACAACTTCTGCAGGCAAGTTGTTCCACTTATTAATTGTTCGAACTGTCAGGAAATTTCTCCTTAGTTCTAGGTTGCTTCTCTCTTTGATTAGTTTCCACCCATTGCTTCTTGTCCTACCCTCAGGTTCTTCTTTGTGGCAACCCCTGAGATATTGGAACACTGCTATCATGTCTCCCCTAGTCCTTCTCTTCATCAAACTAGACATACCCAGTTCCTGCAACCGTTCTTCATATGTTTTAGCCTCCAGTAGATAAGTAGATAAGGTTCCATTGTCTGTAAAACCAATATAAACCATGCACTGGCAGAATCCAATGACAGAACAAATTCTGAATAAAATATCACATTTTCCAACTGTTTAATTTCTTTGGTAAGTACCAATTGCAAACTTTTATTACCACTAGGGTTGGATAGGCTTGGTAAAGAAATTTAGTTTTCCTGCTTTTTCTTTTTCTTTAGCTTTGGCAATCCAGTTTTCTTTTAAACTTGAGCATATTTCCCCATTTTTAAAAATCTATCTGTGAAGGCCTGATTGTTTTTGATGGTACTAAGATCTCCTGTTGCCTTCCTATAGGTGGTGGATGCAAGGGCTGGACCGAGCCTTAAAACAACACTGAAGCCAAAGAAGATGAAACCTTTACCTAGTAACAGGATGAAGAGCAATCAAATAAGCAAACTTCAGAAAGAGTTAAAGCGACACAGTACGTTCTGTTCATATGGATTTTTTATCTGATGTGGGAGGTGCAGGGGCTGAGCGGTTAAGGCATTGGGCTTTTTGGCACGAAATCCAGCAGCCGAGGTTTGAGACCCAAGTGCCACCCGAAAGAGTGAGCTCCTGTCACTTGCCTCAGCTCCTGCAAACCTAGCAGTTTGAAAGCATGCAGATGCAAGTAGATAAACAGATACCACTTTGGTGGGAAGCTAACAGTGCTCCATGTTGCTGGTCACATGATAATGGAAATATCTTTGGAGAGCGCTAACTCAATGGCTTTGAATTGGAGATGAGTGCCGCAACAACTGCACTAGTTGGCAACAACTGGTGAAGTAAAATCCGCAGGGACTCCTTACCTTTACCTGATTTAATAGCTCAACTGTATTTTCAGTCAGCAAGGAGGACTTTCAGTCTACTGACTCTTTATACTTAATAGTCTCAGCTTTTACATCTTGCCTTTGAAAGTAGGTTCACAGTCGTACGAAGTGTGAATTTTATTTAATTTGTCAGATTATTTTTATACCCAAGTGAAAGACAATTAATGGAGGATATTTCAATATCAGTGTTTCTCATGACCAGCCTCAAATTAAAAATTTCTCTGAGAAAACACAATCTGGCTGATTTTATGACCTGAGAAAAGATAATACCTGTTTATTCCAGACCATCTATATATTTAAAAAAAGGATCTATGTATGTATGTATGTTTGTTTAAGCATAGCTCTGGAACGCCTTGAGCAATTCCAGCCAAACGTGGTACACAGATGACTTACCTTCTGGAGACAAGCATTGCGGGGGTTAGACACCCCTAACGTCCCTCGGGGGTGTGTGTGTATGTGTTCATGTTCCAGCATAACTCTGGAATGCCTCATGCAATTTCAACCAAACTTGGTACACAGATGACTTACCCTCTGGAGACAAACACTGGGGGTAAGACATCCCTAACACCCCTCGGTGTGTGTGTGTATGTGTTCCAGCATAACTATGGAACACCTTGAGCAACTTCAACCAAACGTGCTACACAGATGACTTATCTTCTGGAGACAAGCATTGTGGGGGTTAGACACCCCTAACACCCCTCGGGGTGTGCGTGTGTGTGTTCCGGAATAATACTGGAACGCCTCGAGCAACTTCAACCAAACTTGGTACACAGATGATTTACTCTCTGGAAAAAAATACTGCGGGGATAAGACACCCCTAATACCCCTTGGGGTGTTTGTATGTGTGTGTGTGTCCTGGCACACAGGTGGCACACAGAGCCACGCTCAGCTCCACCGCGCATGCGCGTGCCTCCCACCAGCCAGCTGATATTTGGGTCTCTACTACACATGGGCAGGGGGAGCACAGGAGGGTGGCATGAGCCACCCCCCGCCCCCGGGCCTGTTTTGGCTGCAGGGAGGCCTACTGGGCCCAAAACAGTCCCGGGAGGGGGGTTGTGCGCACATGCACGGGAGGCGGGGGGATTATTTTATTTTTTTTTATTTTATTTTATTTTGAATTTGTATACCGCCCTTCTCCCTGAGGACTCAGGGCAGTGAAACATCAAATACAAATATTAAAATACAGTTAAAAATAAATTAAAATTTGGCCCCATTAATTAAAACGATAAACAAAACAATTAAAAAACACTTAAAAAGAATTAGGCCAGCCCGGCTTGTTGGAAAAAGAAGGTTTTAAGGGCACGGCGGAAGGCACTGAGGTCATGGATTCTCCTTATCTCTGGGGGCAACTGATTCCAGAGGGTAGGTGCCCCCCACAGAGAAGGCCCTCCCCCTGGGGGTCACCAGCCTGCATTGTTTGGCTGATGGCACCTCGAGGAGGCCCTCTCTGTGGGAGTGCACGGGCCGATGGGAGGTCTTTGGTGGCAGCAGGCGGTCTCGAAGATAGCTAGGCCCTATGCCATGGAGCGCTTTAAAGGGGATAACCAACACCTTGAAGCGCACCCGGAAGACCACCGGGAGCCAGTGCAGTTCACGCAGGAGCGATGTTATATGGGAGCGCCACGCTGCTCCCGTCACTACCCGCGCTGCTGCGTTCTGAACCAGTTGGAGCCTCCGGGTGCTCTTCAAGGGGAGCCCCATGTAGAGAGCGTTGCAGTAATCAAGGCGAGAGGTTACGAGGGCATGAGTGACTGTGCACAGGGAATCCCGATCAAGAAAGGGCCGCAACTGGCGGATCAGACGAACCTGACAAAAGGTCCCCCTGGTCACAGCCGTCAGATGTTCCTCCAAGGACAGCTGCGTATCCAGGAGGACTCCCAGATTGTGAGCCCTCTCTGTGGGGGCCAAAGACTCGGCCCCAATAGTCAGTGATGGAGTCAACTGACTATATCGGGATGCCGGGAACCACAGCCACTCAGTCTTGGAAGGGTTGAGCCTGAGCCTGTTTCTCCCCATCCAGATCCGTATAGCCTCCAGGCACTGGGACATCACTTCAAGGGCATCGTTGGGGTGGCCTGGGGTGGAGATGTACAGCTGAGTGTCATCAGCGTACTGATGGCATCTCACCCCAAAGCCACGGATGATCTCGCCCAGCGGCTTCACATAAATGTTGAACAGGAGGGGCGAGAGGACCGATCCCTGAGGCACTCCACATATGAGAGGCCTTGAGGTCGACCTCTGCCCCCCTGCCAACACGAACTGCGACCGGTTGGAGAGAAAGGAGGAGAACCACCGTAACACGGTGTCCCCCATCCCCAACTCTTCCAACCGGTGCAGCATGATACCATGGTCGATGGTATCAAAAGCCGCTGAGAGGTCTAACAGGACCAGAACAGAGGAGCAACCCCTGTCCCGAGCCCTCCAGAGATTATCAACCAACATGACCAATGCCGTTTCCGTGCTGTGCCCAGGCCTGAAACCCGACTGGAACGGATCCAGATAGCATGTTTCCTCCAGGAATTGTGGAAACTGTCGCGCGACCACACTCTCAACAACCTTCGCCATAAAGCGGAGGTTGGAGACAGGACAGTAGTTGGCCAATATTGCCGGATTCAGGGACGGCTTCTTGAGGAGAGGCCTCACCACCGCCTCTTTCAAGGCCGTGGGGAGGTGACCCTCACTCAACGAAGCGTTGATAACACCCTGGAGCCAGCCTCGTGTAACCTCCCGGGAGGCCAGTACCAACCAGGAGGGACACGGGTCCAGTAAACATGTGGCCGCACTAAGTCTCCCCAAAATCCTGTCCACATCGTCGGGAGTCACAGCATCAAACTCCTCCCAGATAACATTCTCAAGACTATTCCTCGTCACCCTGCCCTGATCTACCCAGTCAGAGTCCAAGTCCCCCCGGATCTGAGCGATTTTGTCATGCAGGTATTGTCCGAAATCATCCGCCCTGCCTTCCAAGGAATCCTCCCACGCTCCCAGGTGGAGCAGGGAGCGGGTTACCCTGAACAGGGCAGCCAGACGATTCCCTGATGACGCAATAGAGGCGGAAAAGTAATTAAACTTTGCCATTTTTATCACCACTAGGTAGGTCTTAATATGCGACCTTACCAGTGTTCGGTCAGATTCAGCGCGACTGGCCCTCCAACCGCTCTCTAGGTGTCTTTTCCAGCGTTTCATCTCCCTCACCTCCTCGGTGAACCAAGGAGCCGTGAGGGATCGACACCGGGTCAGAGGCCGCAAAGGCACGACTCGATCCAAGGCTCCACCAGTCGCCCGATCCCAGGCAGCTACCAGGTCCTCGGCCGAGTCGTGTGCCAGATCATCAGGAATTGGCCCAAGCTCCGTCTGGAACCTATCAGGATCCATCAGGCGCCTGGGGCGGACCCATCTAATTGGGTCCGCCTCCCTGCGGCGGGGTGTAGCAGTACGAAGGTCCAGACGAAGGAGTGAGTGATCTGACCATGACAAAGGTTCCATGTCTATATCCCCTATAACAAGATCACTCAACCACTGGCCAGAGACAAAAATCAGGTCTAGAGTGTGTTCCCCCCCCCCCCCCCCGTGAGTGGGGCCATGAACTAACTGAGTCAGGTCCATGGCCGTCATGGAAGCCATGAACTCCCGAGCCATCCCAGACGTTTCACCAACGGATGGCAAGTTGAAATCACCCATGACCATAAGCCTGGGTGTATCAACTGCCACCGTGGCTATCACATCGAGTAGCTCAGGCAGGGCTGCTGCCACGCGGCAGGGAGCCAGGTACGCAAGCAGCAAGCCCATCTGAACCCCATGACCCCATCTCACAAAGAGGGACTCACATCCGGCAATCTGAGGCACAGTGGTCTCGAACCAAGACCAGATTAGGATGAAAAAATACCTGGGCAGCGCCAGGTCATCAGCTAGTTATATATAATTTATGATACAAACAGGATGCTAACAATAATTATTCACTATGCCATATTTATGCTAACCAAAACAAATCTGATGAGAAAAGGAGTGACACAGTATGTTTGAAGTAACAATTTTGTGTTTACTGTCAACTGTTTTGTCTTTCCCAAAATTGCAAGGTTCAGATTCATTAGTTTAAGATTAAATACTAGTAGTTTGAAGAAAAATGAGAAGGAAAATAGCCTTTGTGGTTGCCATAACAAATGAAGACTTCCTATATGTTGCATTAAAACTATATGGAGAGAATCTTAATTTTTCTTCATGTTATGTTGCAAATGAAAGTTAAAACACTGAAGAATCAAAGAAGCATACTAGAGTCTTCAGTCCATCTCTGATAAACATTTCTGGGTTTAAAAATAGTGTTACATAGAATAAAGCAATTTAACAGAAATTTGCATCTGGATCTCCTATGGAAATTATGAACTGTTATATCTGACGCAAATTGGACAAAATTGGACAATCATTTGGTGACTAAAAGATTATTTAATTTTTAGGTCCAAGTACAGTTCATTTGCATTTATTAATTTGATTTACGTCATTTTCCTAATAACGTAATATCTGCATAATTGCATTATCATACATATGACATTAAGTGACACATTAAATTCAGATTTAATGGACATAACAGACACTTCCTCTCCCTGAAATTTATTAAATTTATTTTAACACAATTATTTCCTTTCTTCCTATAGACTCTGATGCTCACAGCACTACCTCAAGTGCCTCTCCAGCCCACTCGCCTTGCTATAGCAACCCGTCTGACGATGGTTCAGACACTGAGATGGCACCGGGTTCAAGCCGCACACCTGTCTTCTCCTTCTTGGATCTTACGTACTGGAAAAGGTGAAAATGCCCCAATTGTGAACGTGTACCCTATTATTCCTTAGCAGGATCTTGTATTATTTCTCAGACTCAAGCAGTAAATATGTGTGTGTACACAAACATAATTTTAAAAAGGAAGAGAAGTTGGTGAAAGCAAGACCATACCTGAATGGGACTTGGAGACTTAGCTTTAGACAGAAGAGGGAAACTCAGGAAGAGACAGAAGTTAGAAATGCACATAATTGCATAAAATGTAATCTTAATTACAAGGCTCTGCTGCTTCCGTTCCCTCAGCAATTAGGCAGCGTTTGCAGACAGCTGATGACTCAACCTGGTGTTTAAGCAAGTGGGTAAAAGTAACTGGATATCATGCAGAGCATGAATTGGATCACAAGACCTGTTGTCTTAAGAGTAAAACTCTACTCTTCAGCCTACTTCCCCCCCCCCTTTCAGTATTAATCCTTTCTTGGACAGGAATGATAGATTCTGCGACAACAGCCAGCAGGTATATTGATCTGCAAATCTCCTTCATGCTTTAAGATTAGCTAGTGCTGCACACTCACGTCAGCAGAAATGCTTGCTAAGTCTAGCCAGGACAAGTTCTCTGTAAAAAGAGTTGGGGATTAGAAAGATATCCGAAATGCATAGATTTTCTTGCTGCAAGATACAGGTAGTTCTTAATTTACAACCAAAGTTACAACACTGAAAAACGTGACTTATGACCCTTTTTCACACTTATGGCCTTTGTTGCGTTCCCTCATCGTCACATGATCAAAATTCAGATGCTTGGCAACTGGTTTTCACACAAGCAAAATCAATGGGGAAGCCAGATTCACTTAACAACTGTAGCAAGAAAGGTCGTAAAATGGGGCAAAACTCACTTAACAAATGTCTCACTTAGCAACAAAAATTTTGGGCTCAATTGTCAATAATTCGACAGTCGAGAACTACCTGTGTGTTGATAGAAACTATTTTAAACCCAGGATAGTACCTTGAGTCCCATGGCAGCGGGCACTTCTTAATCCCTTGGAGTACCTGATGTCAGCATTTCAACCTGCATTTACTCTACTGCTGACATAAGAAGGAGAAGCGAAGGCGTCTGGAAAGGGACGTTTGACTTTTCACCTACTTATTTTCCCTGGAGATAATATCCCCTAGGAGATGGGATGGGAGGGGGGAAATTCCTTTGAGCTGAAGTAGATTAGGGGTAGAATGACTTGGAAGATGGCCAATGAGTGCAGGGGAGTGGGGAATGGAAAGGGAGAGTTTTGGGGCTGGACGTCAGTGTTGGCTTCGTTTGGAGTCGGGTTAGAATGTCATGCTTAATAAATAGGAGTTTTTCTTCAAAGACTTTGTTTGAAATGCAATTTATTTGAGGCGACCTCGAAACTTGACACCTTCCATCTAGCAGCCCAAAATTTGGTTTCCCAATAGGAAGACACAAAAAACGTAGTGTAGGCCTAAACGAGCTTGGCACAGTTCTAAAACAAAGAAAAAAAATTGTACTTCATTCCACCAAACTTTGGGAGGTTGGACAGTATTGGCAATGCTCTTCATGGCTGAACTTAAGTAGTGCTTTTAAATCAGGAGAAGAAGGCCCGGAGAGTAATCATTTTACTGAAAGTTAAGAGTTGTTGCAGCCTTTTGTTTCATTAGGCGTGCTATAAACACGTAGGATCTCTAAATAGAATGTTTTATACTTGTCTAATTATGACTTTGAGCAGGAAAACAGCATGGTGTGATGATTAAGATGGTGGACTGGGAGGAGGGTTCTAGTGTGTACTTACACCCAGTTGGGTGACCTTGTTGCCTTCTAAAGCTTTAATGAGACTCCGGCTTTGTGAGAAGCTGGCTAATAAACACACACACGCTTTTGATACAGTATGCAGGCACCATTGTTGTATCATTATTTATTTTCATTTTGCATTGATGCTTTTAACCATGCAAAATTACCCAGAGTTGATTTTGCCAATTGGGCAGCCACGAGAACATGAATAAACGAGCACACAAATAAAACACGTTGATGGCTGTACTGTCAGAACTAGGCAAATGTGGTGAAGAAACACGCATGTCCAGCAACTTTGCAAGGACAAAGGCTCAGAAAAAACAGCAGTTTATGAATGGAACAACTTTTAAAACGTTTTGCTATAAGTACCCACTTAATAACTACAATTGGGACCTACAACTCAGTAACAGGTTGTTAAGAGCCACAGTGGCCCAGTGGTTAGAATGTAGTACTGCCAGCTATTTCTGCTGACTGGCAGTTCAAATCTCGCCAGGCTCAAGGTTGACTCAGCCTTCCATCCTTCCAAGGTCGGTAGAAATGAGGATCCAGATTATTGGGGGCCATATGCTGACTCTGTAAACCACTTAGAGAGCGGTATATAAGTCTTAAGTGCTATTTCTATTGCTAAGCAAGACCTCACATGACCGCAACTTGTGATTCTACTGCTAGCTTCTTCTTTGACTCTGCATGTCAATATGCACCAATTGGTGATCATGTGGCCATGGGATGCTGCAACTATCATAAACAGTCATCATTTGCAATGCACCCAAATCTTGATTGCATGGCCATGGGGACCCTTTGATGGTTGTGCAAGTACAAGAACTGGGCATAAAGTTACTTTTAGAACACCATTGTAACTTCAAAAGCTGCTAAACAGGGCAATTGTTAAATGAGAACTACCTATTAGTCCAGTAACTACCCATGTTTCCCTGAAAATAAAAATGGGTCTTATATTAATTTTTTGCTCCAAAAGACACATTTCCAGTTAGCTCTTATTTTCAAGGAAATACGGTACTAAATGCATCCATCCGGCTTATTTTCCAGTTGGGTCTTATTTTTAGGGAAACATAGTAGATATAAATTATTTTTAAATTATCTTTAAATATGGCCCCTACTCTGCCTTTGTTTAGAATAATCATAAAGATCTGGTTCTTTGGCCAGGCTGTTTATCGTGCTTGCCATTTTTTTTTTTTTATCTTTACTTTTTATGCCTTATTTTATTGCAATTTCTTTATTGGATTGTTGTGAGCCATCCAATCAGAGTCAGTGAAAATCTGGCCAGATGCAAGTTTAATAAATTATACGTGCAGTAACAGTTTGGTTTGTTTTCCCCCTGAAGGCAAAAGGTTTGCTGTGGAATTATTTACAAAGGCCGCTTTGGAGAGGTCCTCATAGACACCCATCTCTTCAAGCCCTGCTGTCGTAATAAGCAGCCTGCAGCCGAGAAGTCTCCATTGCCAGTTCCTCCATCATCCACCATCACCAATCAAGAAGAGTGGTGACTTCCTTAAAGAGGTGCAGAGGGAGACAGATTAAACCTCTTCTGCCATTTGTTGAAGTGGCCTTCCTTTTACTTTGGAGACCTGCTATGCTGCCAAAAGACTTTTATTTTTTTTTTCCCCCTTGAACTGTCTGAAGATTTTTTTTTTTTTTTACTGCATCAATTCTACTAATTCAGAGTCCCTTGATACCTTTTCAGAAAAAGATTTAAGGAATATTGGCCACATGGTGAAGCTGAACGCTGCTGTGTATCATCTTTGTTCAGCCTTGTTCCCACCCTAATGACCGGAAGGCTGGTGACCGTGTGGAGCAGGGGTGATTGCAGTGTATGGGTTTTTTTAAAAAAGGATGGTGGCCGAAGTAGTGCAATCAAAGCTCTGCCTCTTTTTATGTGTAACGTTGATTTTGAAAAGGAGACGTCTTCAATTGCATTATTAGGGTTGCCATCTTGACTTTTCTAATCATACTCTGCAGACACCCCTGATACGGAGTATATATATTTGTCATAAGCAGTGTTCCTGCTTGGCATAATAAATTTTAGGTAACCATTTTTTTCTCTCTATTTGGAGAGGAATGATGAATTTTAAGGTAGTCTTCCCCAGTGTAGTGTCCTTCAACTATTCTGCTCTTCCAATTCTCAGTATTTGGAGCCTTTATATAGCTGGGAATTCTGCTGGAGTTGAAAGGCTTGTATTTTCCAGAAGGTGTGCCATGTTAGTAAAGCAGAGCCATGGCACGAATTTGGATACTGAAGCTTGTATAAGACTTCTCTACCATGCATATAATGTAAAGTTTGCGGAGTTCTTAATTCTTACTACTGATGCTTCAGCAACAAGTAAAACATGTTTCACTTGACCTAGTTATTTCTGGATAGGAAGAACATATGAACAGACAGAGGAGGCATTTGACAGGCAAAACTAGCAAGTGTGAAGGTGGATCAGACCAAGGGGTGGTACCAGTATCTTAAATCATAATTTCCCCCACAAACAAGATTGCAGGTAATTTATGCAGAGAAACAGTTTCTTCATAATATTTTAGGATAGGGATGGGCATATTTTAGGATATGTGGTCCTTTAGCTGTTGGATTGCAGGTCCCACCATCCTTAAATGTTGAGCAGATTGGATGCATTTGACTGCAGTAAGAGTTCAACAACACCTGGAGATCTAGATATTATTCATCCAACAGAAAAGTCACATAGGGATTGAACAGCAATATGATGTAAACACAGTGCTATGATGACAAAACCTTTAATTACCAAATAGGTTTCCCTTGGTATGATGCTACAGTACCTTATAGATGCAAAACCTATGTCCACTTTTTCAGAGTGGGAACAGTTATCTATTATCCATTCATAATATTAGTTCTTCAAATGGCCTGCAGGCTTAGAACCAGTCTACATATTTTAGTAAGTTCTTCCTTTTGTTTGAAAACTTCAAAGGAAAGCCATGTTGACCAAAATTCAGGTTTAGTCCTTTTCACTCCCTTCTCTCTCTCTCCATATTGTTGACTTATTTCTTATCCAAGTAAGGAACATTCCATACTAATGTTTCCCACCACTCACCTTAAAGAGCTGAAGATGCTTTCTATGCCATTTGAAAAAGGAAAAATTAATATTTTTGAATTATATCCTCTGTAAATATGTGTATAGCAACTCATGGCATTCTTCTTATTTCCACACCATAGTTCAGCCTGACTATCGGGTAGAATCAATCATTGAGCAGGCTTGATAGATATGACAGGAGCCCATTCCACCAGCCTTGGAGAAGTTGAATTGTGTAATATATTCTCTTAAAATATTTCACAGATTCACTGAATGCCTGCAGAGACCCATATGTACACTCATGCCACCTAGCCATAGTAAATGTTACTCATTGTTCTTGAATCTTTGTCCCAGCTGCTACCCTTCCTGGAATTCTCATTTGCCCCTCCTTATCCAGAAGTGCCTCCTCCTTTGCCCCGACTCCCAATATAGAGCTACTTGGTTAACTTCCCTAATATTACCCCTAATTTGATAACAATATCTGATGTCTCAAAAACTTGAAAAACAAATTATCTGGTTTCCTCCCCAATACCTCCGTGTGAGTCCCTTTAGTGGCTCCAAGTTCCTACACATCCCAATATTAGTCAATATTACTGTAGTTGATTATTGTACAGTTCAGTAAGGCTCTTTGCCTTATGTCAAAATTGCTTCAGAAATAGGGTAAACTGAAGCATTATGATTCCTGGTTTTGTTTTGTTTTTTAATCAATGTTCTTGATTACCCAGAAACAGCTTTCTGTTAAAACGTGGCTAAAGGGTGATTGCCTGCTTTTTGGGATCAAAATAATGGCTTCCCAGCAAGAGTTCTGCTGCTTTTGATTTTTGTTTTAAATTCATTTGAATAGTATGAGAATTTTGACTTGATTCTGCAGTGCACTGTTATGAATGTGCCTGGGTTGTTGTTGTTTTTTAAACTGAACAATGAAATTTTAGTTGCGCTATGTCAGACAAATATGAATATGAAATAATGTCTTCCTACTTTTATAGGGTACCCTTAATTGCCTTTCTTCTATCCCTATCCCCTGTTGTAAATAGGAGACTTATTCTAAAGGGAGGATAAAATAGTTTTTTTTCCTCAGACTGACCTAATGCCTTGGCAGTTTTGCTGGCTTGGTAAACTCGGAAGGATGCCTGTAGGCGTCTTGGTTATCTTCTTCCTATTGGTTTCTCGGTTGATGTTTATTCTAATCAATATTGGTCAACATTTCTGTGCATTTACAATTACAGTATGAATTATATGTAACTATAATATGGATCATCTCTTCTTCTGTATTTATTTATTTATTACTACTACAGCAGACTGTTCCTCCCTTTCCCTCTTCCTCGAGTAGTAATGCAAGATGAATTGTATGTAGTTATGCACTTTGTATCAATGTAGTAGAAATCTATGGAATCTGTTTTTATACTTTTTATATTGTTCATACACTTGTAATCCAAGCTTCTTCTTTTTTTAAAACTAGGGTAACAAGCAAATAAATAAATAAATGAATAAATAGATTTATCTTGGAGGGGGGAAAGTGTATTCTTTCCAGCTGTTGATTTTAGTGATGTCCTGAGTGCCGGCTATTTTGAAAAATGAGTAGAAGGCACAAGAGTGTTGTTACGAAGCTTGCTCAATTTAATACTCAATCCAGGTAGTTGTTGACTTACAACCGTTCATTTTGTTGACTCTTCAAAATTACAACTGCACTGAAAAAAGTGACTTATGACCATTTTTCACACTTGTGACCATTGCAGCATCCCCATGATCATGTGATTAAAATTCAGATACTTGGCAATGGACTCATATTTGTGGTGGTTTCGGTGTCTCGGAGTCATGTGATCACCTTTTGCAAACGTCTGACCAGCAAAGTTAATGGGGAAGCCAGATTCACTTAACCATGTCAATAATAACTTCAATGATTCACCTACAGTAGCAAAAATGGGTCAAAATTCACATAGCAACTGTCTTGCTTAGCAACAGAAACTTTGAGCTCAATTGTGGTCATATGTCGAGAACTACCTGTATTAAGGTAGTTAATAAGAGGAGGTTTGAAATACAAAAAAAAGGAAGTTGGGGGGGTCTCAGAATTTTCCAAGAGATAATCAAGAAATGACAGGCAATTCAGTAACAATCTTGATGGCTATTTGCAGTATTATATTCAGACGTGTAGGCCCCATGTGTTAAACAATATTAGGGTAAACAGTAGAAGAGGATGCATCTGGTCCCTGGAACTCTTAATGTTGGAAAGATAAGTCTTTTTTTTTCTTTTCTTTTTTTAAAGACAAACAAACATTTAGTACTTCATTCATTTCTTCCATGTGACATCTCGGTGTTGTCTCCAAAAACTTCACTTTTTTCTATTATGTTTTCTATCTTCGTTCTCGCCAAGTCCATTACAAAAATTTTCCACTAATATAATATTCTAATTGTAACATTTTTATCTATCTCTATTAATTAACTTATTTATATCTCTTTTATAACCAATAGTAAAATTGATTCCATATCTTAAAATATTCTGAATCTTCTCTTTCTTTTATCATCATAGTTAATCTGTTCATTTCTGCACAATCTAATTTGTTTTTAATTACTTCTCCTTCCGATTGTATATTCTCTGCTTGTTGGAAAGATAGTCTTATTGGCCAAATAAGAAGCCAAAGGACTTCTTACTATCTCATTTGCCTTTATAGTGTTTTGTGGAGAATCCTGTTCACTGAAGTAGTTGGCAACTACTTTGCATAGTATAAAAAATTGCTATTTAGGAGTAGTATCAATCAAATACTCAGAGATGTAATCAATATGATTTTTTTATTTATTTATTTATTTATTTATTTATTTATTGAATTTATATTGCTGCCTATTTGCTCAAGGCGGCTCACAGAATATAAAACCATATTTAAAACAATAAAAACTAACAAAAAGAAATCAATTAATATAGTACAATATAACAAAATCACCTCCCACCCCCCCAGCCCCAGCAACAGCAGATCACATGAGCCATTCAATGGGCTTCATCTCGCTCTGGGTTCCCCAGGCCTGCTGGCAGAAGCAGGTCTTCAGTGCCTTCTGGAAGAGTATTAGAGGGGGAGGCGTTCTAATCTCTGGGGGAATGATGTTCCAGAGAGGGAGCCGCCACAGAGAAGGCCCTTCTTCTGTGTCCCACCAGGTGTATCTTGCTCAGGGATGGGACACGCAACATTCCCTGCCTCCCTGCTCTGATGGGTCGGGTAGATGTGACCAGCAAGAGACGGTCTCCAAACAGTGACTAAGAGCTCGGCTGGACTGCACAGTAGATCTGCAGTTATAACCCTCAGCTCCTTCTGGAACCCATCCAGGTCCATTAGTCGATGGGGGTGGACCAATCTTATAGGTCCTGCATCCTGCAGGGGGGGTACAGCTCTTGAGAAACTCATTGCTGCTAGATTGTGATGTTGTGGTCTGTCAGCAGCCTGCGGAGCTGGCAGCTGAATCGGACAGTGAGGAGGCTGGGGAGGAACGTGGGCCAGTCCTGGAGTCTGGGGAAGGCTCAGACGAGGGCTCTGCGTCTGAGGCAGAGATGGGGCCAGGGTCATCTGGGAGTGATGCACGGACTCCGGAGCCTCCAGAGTCGGACAGCAGAGAGGCAGAGGAACAGGAAGAGCCTGTTCCTAGTGCATGCATGCGCAGAGCTGCCAGAAGGCGCAAACAGTTAAAACAAAAGGGACAATTCGGGAGTAAGGCCTGGAGATGATTGGCCCCTCCCAAAAGGCTTAAAAGAGGATTAAAGGCATGTGGGCACTTTGCAGGAAAGCAATGTTGTTAATTCAGAACTTGAATTGCTTGCTTGCTTAGATGTGAAGGAAGCAAAGCGTAAAGGATGCTGTTTCTATGGACTACAATGATTGCAAGCAATCTTTGCCAACAATTTTATGTATTTGTGATATATGTATCACACAAATTCTTCAATCCTAAATTTGTTCCCTCAAGAAATACTGAAATTACCAAAACAAATCAGTGCCTTGAAAAATGATTGTAAGTTGCAATGAAAGAACTATCAACATTATGAGTACTCTTGTCTGGAGATAACCTTTTTTAAAAAAACTGGAATAGTTCTGACCTGGCATCCAAGCTTTATTGCTTTATTTCACTTTCTATTCATGCCATTATTGTTTTTCCTATGAAGTCTAAGATTTTTCATAAGAAGAGACAAGTAAGTCTAATAAGGGCTATCAATTCACATGCTGCATTTTCAAAATGGGTGCCTTGGTTCTCCAAGTACACAATTGTTGCCTGCATAGCTAGCAAGATCTGCCAAAGTTAAAATGGCTCACAGAACAAGCAGATTGAAAAATTTAGCTCTGTGTATATAGCTGCTGTTGTTTCCTAAAATTACCTACTCACAAGTCTTTCAATTCAGAGTTTAATCTTCAGTGTCAGTGAGTTTATCCGTCAATAGATTCAAAAGCTCTAAGCCCCAGAGCTCACTTAACATCATTGCAAAAAAGGCATTAAGAGTTGTCAACCTTATTTTACGAAGCTTTCTCTCTGGTAACGCTATACTTCAAATTAGGGCAGGGGTCTGCAACCTTAAATACTCAAAAGAGCCATTTGGACCCGTTTCCCATAGAAAAGAAAACACTGGGAGCTACAAAGCCTGGGTGGGCATGGCCAACTCGATGTCACTCACTTCCACCAGTCACATGACCCCCCCCCAGCCACGCCTACCCAGCTGGTCATTAGGGCAGAGAACCAGTTGTTAAAAAACACCGGGAACCACACAATCCTTTTGCCATATCTCTCCCCTCTCTCCCTCTCTCCCTGTATCTCTACGTCTTTCTCTCTCCCCCACTCTGTATTTCTCTGTCTCTCCCCTGGCTGCTTCTCCATCCCCCACCATCGACCTTACCTTCTCAGGCCAGGCGAGGAGTGACTGGGACGGGAGGGTGAGGGGCGGGGCCAGCCAGTGGTGGGATCACCTGACGGAGCCACAGCAGAGGGCCCAAAGAGCTGCATGCGGCTCCGGAGCCGCAGGTTGCTGACCCCTGAACTAGGGCATACAAAACCTTTGCCAGACCTACCCTTGAACACTGTTCACCTGCCTGGAACCCTCACTGTATTTCAGACATCAATATATTAAGAGGGTCCAGAGATATTTTACTAGAAGAGTACTCACATCCTCTGCTCAAAATTCCCTATACCACCAGGCTTGAAATTTTAGGCCTGGATAGCCTTGAACTACGCTGTCTACGTTCCGACCTAAGCTTAGTACACAAGATTATTTACCATAACATCCTACCTGTTAATGGGTACTTTAACTTCAACCGTAATAACACAAGGGCTATCAATAAATTCACATTCAATGCAATTCGCTCTAATCTTGATTGTAGGAAAGATGACTTCTGCAATAGAGTAGTAAATGTCCGGAACACCCTACCCGATCCTGTTGTTAATTTCTCTAACCCCCATACCTTTTACCTTAAACTGTCTACCGTGGACCTTTCACATTTCTAAGGGAGCATGCATAAGCGCACCAGCGTGCCTACCATCCCTGTCCTACTGTCCCCATTTATATGTACTCATTTTATGTGTTTATGGCTGTTTTGCTTATTTATATCCTTTTATTTGTGCCAATTTTTTTCATGTGTCCATGTCTATGTGTGTACTGTTACTTGTTTCCTTATACTTGTTTATTTATTTATTTTATTTATTTATTTTCGAATTTGTATACCGCCCTTCTCCCTAAGGACTCAGGGTGGTGTACAGCCACATAAAAACATAGAGTACAAATATTAAAATACCATTAAAAGATATATATAAATTTGGCCCCATAATTAAAAACAGTAACAAACCAATTAAAACATTTAAAAAGTGTTAGGCCAGCCTGGCTTGCTGGAAAAAGAAAGTTTTAAGGGCACGGCAGAAGGCATTGAGGTCTTGGATTCTCCTTATCCCTGGGGGCAGCTGATTCCAGAGGTTAGATGTCCCCACAGAGAAAGCCCTCCCCCTGGGGGTCATCAGCCTGCATTGTTTGGCTGATGGCACCCCGAGGAGGCCCTCTCTATGGGAGCGCACAGGTCGATGGGAGGCCGTCGGTGGCAGCAGGCGGTCTCAAAGATAACTAGGTCCTATGCCATGGAGGATTTATTGTTGATAAATAAATAAATAAATAAATAAATAAATAAATAAATAAATGTTTTTCAGATGTGGAGAAATATGAACCGGTAGATTCTGTACTTCAGTGTTTCTCAACCTTGAGAATTTTAAGATGGGTAAACTTCAATTCCCGTTTTGCTGTCTGGGGAATTCTGGGAATTGAAGTCCATCCATCTTAAAAGTTGCCAAGATTGAGAAACACTGCTGTACTTCATCAGGTTCACTATCAGAACATTATATGACTATGTCCTAATTCAGCTCTAATTTATAGTTGGATGGGAAACTATTTAAGCTAGACTGAGGAGCTCAGGCGCAGTTTTTAGTATGATTTGAAATCAGATGATTTCCAAGAACCACCAGATGGAGCAGTTTGCATAAGAAATTCCCACTGTCTCCATATTGTTATAACATAATGAGAAAACATATGGGAAATAATATTCAATGTACCAGTAAATGAGAATATTCATGGCTCAGGGTTGAAATGAGAGGTCCTTGGTGCTCTCTTACCTCGGTTGTTTTCTTGCAGGCATTTCATTACTCAAACTGGATAATATTACTTTTATTTTTAATTATGTAATTAAATAACGGGGGCACAATGGCTCAGCGTTTACGACCTTTCTTCACACATTTGTTAAATGAATCACTGCAGTTGTTAAGTTAATAACATGGTTGTAAAGTGAATCTGCCTTTGCTTCTCAGAAAGATGCAAAAGGTGAGCCCATGACACCAGGGCACTGCAACCGCCATAAATATGAACCAGTTGCCAAGTGTCTGAATTTTGATCACATGACCACTGGGAGGCTGCAACAGTCGTGTGAAAAATGGTCATAAGTCACTTTTTCCGGTGTTGTAACTTCTAACGGTTACTAAATGAACTGTTGTAAGTAGAGAATTACCTGTAGTTCCATTGCACCATGGTCAATGCTATCAAAAGCTGCCAAAAGATTTTTAAAAAAACCCTAACAGGGAACTCCTCCCCTAAGATAACAGGAAATTCTTTTTCTCCTGCTGACAAACAGCTGATTTTGCTACCAAAACTCGTTATTTGGTGTGTCTGCTCCATTGTTTAAAGGGGAGACTAGATAGGACCCAAGGTGACCTTCAAATGATCCTGCCCTCTGGAGAAAATCACGGCCCTTGGAGAAGAGGGGGTCTCAATGGCTGCAGATCTCAGTAAGAAGCTCAGATCAGAAGGTCTGGTCTCTTGCCATCTTTTCCCTTCAGCTGTTTACTTTTTTTAAGTATGCCTGGGTTTTTTAATTTTATCTTTTGAAGCTTTAATATCTCTTGAGCTATGACTAATTGACTTCGGACCTATTTTATAACTCCTTGCTGGACTTTTACAACTTTTTTCCCCTTTTCTTTTACTGTTTACTATTAAATTCCAAATGATGTTCACTTTAGCTGTAAGGTTATTTGCAGTGAAAATATATTTCCTTTGGCAATAAAAATCATCCAATTGGACTTACATTTACACAGGATTATATTACAAATTTTACTCTTTCTAATTTTTTAAAAGAGCTTTGATATTTATCTTTTAATTTTTGATGGGAAAATTTCCCTTTCTTTAACCTCAGGTGTGGAGGGGCGGACCTTTTCCTGGGCTACAACTTATCTGCTTCTCTTGTCCTTGAAGAAGGAATACTGTGATTCTCAAATGTCTCTAAAAGGAGATAAAATTTTATGGAAAGCATTTGAAAAAAAGAATGCTCTCTAACTTACAGGTTTTATTTGAAAATGTAAACAAAACAATTGAGGGGGTCAGTAACAGTTGTGTGAACTCAAGATGGTATCCAAAAGCAGGAAATAATAGTTAGACTTGGTTTGCAGCTTGATGAATTGGAACCTGAACTTTACTGTCAGATGTGAAGACGAAAATACTCAGTTTGAAAAATATAGTTTTGCCCAAAAAGAATGAAAGGAATATGAATAAAAGAAATTCTGAGATAATAGAATTGATGAAGGATGGACTGGACTTTCTTGGTAAGAGTAATACTGTATTGCAGAGATATTTACAACAAGAGATTTACCAATTTTGAAAATGAGATGCAATTGTTGGGAAAGTTCTCTTGTCAACTCAGTATTTCTCAGTATTTCATCCTGGACAGATCAGAGATAATGAATGGGGTGATTTGTGGTAAATAAGAAACCATGCAGGCTTTCTATGAGTAAATTACAATAACAGACTGTTAACAGAATGCCTTGAACTTTTATTTGTGCTGTTTAACTTTATTAACTACTTTTTCTTTCATATATGTAATGTATGACAGGTCAACTGGGTTGCAAATAGATGCAGAAGCTTATAAATTTTGGACCTGTTTTGCAAGAGGGGGGGAAGCTATTATTGTTCCAATATATTTGTCAGTGTTCAAGAAGGGGGATAATATGTGTTTTTGTCATTTGTTCTTTTTAATACACATTTTTTTAAATGTTCTTATTTACTTTTGTCTTTGTTAAAAAAGTATTTTGGATTTTGGATTTGAATCTTCTGAATAAAATGAAATTAAGAAAAAAATGTCGAGGGGACTTCCGGTTTCCTCGTCTTCGGCGGCGACGGTGCTTTCTTTTGGCACCGCCACCCCCGCCGCTTGTAGAGCCGCTTCCTGACTGCGAAGCGGCTCGAAATCTTCGAAATCCTCAGGATTGAAGAAGAAGAGGCAGCAGGGCACAGGTAGAGCCCCTGCAACCCCCCCAGGGAACTGTTTCTGGGGAGGAAGCAGGCGCGGCTCCCTTACAACCTGCTGAAACTCCGGGCGGCGTGGGACGTCTTCTGCTTGTGCGGAACAAGCCGACCTCAGGAAACTTTTAAAGAGCGAGGAAATAACTCAAATAAACATCCGCAATCCACTTGAACCCTGAAATTTTGAACTGCAAGTATTAGTCCTTTGCTGAACTTTTTTACTGAAGTGAAAGTCTCGGAATGAGTGAAAGTGATTGAAAAAATATGGCGCTCAGCAAATGAATTAGTGGGTGTGGATTGGTGAAGTTATCTTGTCTTGCTACAAAGTTAAAAAGTTGTTACAGAGTTGCTCCGGCTGCAACAGAAATAAGAGGAAAATCTCTCCCTTTTACTTGTTTTTGCTGCATTATAGCTTTGTTTTGAGTAATTCTGGGGGACTTTTTTAGAAGGTATTGTGGAGGTGGCAGAAGAGGCGGACCCTCCCTTTTTAAGAAAGCTAGCTTACGTGGCAGGATGGCTTCAAAAAAGCAGGAAGGCAAAACAGGGGGGGGATCCCCCCCACGTAAGCAGGATACGCAGTCACAAGCCCAAAAAAAAGATTTGGATATGGGAGAATTAAAAGCATTCATCTCAAATATTTTGGATGAGAAATTTCAAGACATGGATGACAAAATAAATAAAATAGATGAAAAAATTCAAAAGTCACAACAGGAAATTATGCAGGAAATGCAGCAGAGCCAAAAGATGGTGACCAAAAAAATAACGGATGTGGCGTCTGGTCTGGCAGGATTCATTATGAAAGTTGAGACAAAAGTGGATGAATTTAAATTAGAAGTTAATGCTAAGATGAAAAATAATGATCATAAATTTCTTGATGTTGATGACAAGATGCAGAGACTTGAGAATGATATTGTTATGATGCAATTTCGTGCAATGGAATTTGCTATAAGGCTTCGAGGAATTAGAGAAGAGGAGAGACAAGATTTGAGACAGATCTGTGCTGAAGCCCTAGCTGTGATTTTAAAAGTTGAACCTGAGATGGTTTTTTGTAAAATAGATAAAATCTATAGAGTTAACTCGTGGGTGGCCAGACAAAGACAACTGCCTAGAGATGTGGTCATATATTTTACAGATAGAGCAATAAGAAATGACATTTTGCAAAAATCTTTTCTCACTTCTGTGCAAGTGAGTGGATCCAAGATTACAGTCTACAAGGAGCTCCCACCTAAGATGTTGAAATCTAGAAAAGAGTATGGTTTTCTTGTTAAAGAACTGCAGAGTAATCAAATCCCATTTCGTTGGGACGCCCCAACTGGCATAATTTTGAGATATAAGGGAGAGAAACACCGTCTGAATACTGTGGAGAAGGCGGAGCAATTTTATAATGACATCTTTAAAGAAAGAACTCCATCCCCACGCACATCTACAGTTTTGGAGATTAAAGAACAACAATCTAAGCAGGAATTAGCAGAGTTGAAGGGTGCTGAAGGAGGCTTTTTGGATGAGCCTTTGCTGGAACCTTCTCCAATCTCGGAGCTGGCTTGGGCGGCTGAAGTTAAGGATCAGCGTATAACTCGAGCAAAAGCTAAGGAACTTAAAGAAAAGTTACAGCAGGAGAGTCAAGACAAGGCTGGGGCTGTGGGAAAGGCAGGACAGAGGATCTCAGATGACATCCTAAGGTTCTGCGCTTCGCTCCAGAAGGAGAATAAGGATGATTAAATGTTTATCTTGGAATGTGAATGGGTTGAATGTAACACAAAAAAGGAAGAAAGTATTTGCATATTTAAAACAACATAATAATGATATAATTTGTTTACAAGAAACGCATATTACAGTTCAAGATCAAAACTATTTGAAAAATTCCAAATTAGGAACACATTTTATATCCTCAACTAACCAAAAAAAGAATGGTGTGGTTATTTATGTAAACAAAAAATTAACAGCCAAACTTATAGAAGCTGATCAAGATGGTAGGTTTGTAGCAATTGAATTACTTTCCGCTAATAGTCAAATTCTTTTGATAGGAATTTATGCTCCTAATCAACAACAGGACTATTTTTATAAAATGCTGCATACTAAAATACTTCAATGGGATTATAGATCTATTTTAATTATGGGAGACTGGAATGGAGTAATTGACTCTAAATTAGATAAAAAGACTTTGGCAAAATCAAGAATTAGATTACCACAGACTTTTTTTGATATGAAAGAAGACCTGGAATTAAAAGATATTTGGAGAATACATAACCCAAAAGAATTGGACTATACTTTCTTTTCTGACAGACATAGATCCTTTTCCAGGATTGATTTTATTTTGTTGTCTGATGACTTACTTGTTAGGACAAAAAGAACAAAGATTCTGCCAAGAACTTTGACTGATCATAGTCCAGTCTGGATAGAAATCGAGACATGTAAGAATGAGAGACGCTCTTGGAGATTAAATGAAAACTTGTTTAGATATGAGAAAAATATAATAGAACTTAAAAAGCATCTGAAAGAGTTTTTTGAAATGAACTTGAATAAAGGCACCCCAATGGAAATTGTGTGGGACGCAAGCAAAGCTTATATGAGAGGGGTGCTTATATATATGAACTCTAAACATAAGCGGATTCGACAAAAGAAAAGACTTGAATTGGAAGCAGAAATAAAGGACAAAGAACAGTTACTTATTAAAAATCCAACAGATGAGAGAATACTTAGTGTTATAAAACTTCTGAAAGACCAATTCCAAATGCTTATAGCGGAACAAGTTGCAACAAACTTACAATATGCAAAGCATAATACATTCTGCAATGCTAATAAACCAGGCAGGTGGTTGGCTTACACATTAAGGAAGAAACAAAGCATACGGACTATTGATAGTGTTGATATTGGGGGGAAAGAAGTTTTTCAACAGAATTTAATAAAAGAAGCTTTTCTTCAATATTACACTAAACTATATGCCAGAGAGGAGGTGCAGAATGGACTTATAGAAAAATATTTGGACAATAAAAGAGTTACAAAAATCACTGAGCAACAAAAGGAAAGAATGGATTATCCCATAACAGAGGAGGAGATAATAGCAGCAATAAAACAATTAAAAACAGCCAAAGCTCCTGGAACGGATGGCCTGACAGCAGTGTATTATAAAACTTTACAGGCAGAAATGGTGGAACAACTCAGAGACTTATTTTGCAACATACAACAAGGGGGAAAAGTACCTCCATCGTGGACTACAGCTTATATTTCTTTGATACCAAAAGAGCAAGCAGGTCCTAAAAAACCGGAGAATTACAGACCAATATCTCTTTTGAATACGGATTATAAAATTTACGCAAAAGTATTAGCCAACAGACTGATGCCAGTAATTCAAAAGGTGATTCATGATGACCAAGCGGGATTTATTGAGGGTAGGCACATGAAGGACAATGTAAGGCAAGTAATAGATTTATTGGAATATCTTGAGAAGAATAAACAGATCTCTGCAGTGCTGGTCTTTCTGGATGCAGAGAAGGCCTTTGATAGAGTGGATTGGAATTTTCTATTAAAGACATTAAAAAAGATGGACTTTGGGGACCAATATATACAGGCGGTCTCAGCAATTTATCAAGAGCAAAAGGCACAGATCATTATCAATGGAAGTTTGACAACAGAGTTTAAAATTGAAAAAGGTACAAGACAGGGATGTCCACTGTCCCCATTGTTGTTCATTTTAACACTAGAAGTCTTGTTAAATACAATAAGGGATTCTAACACATTGAAAGGTATAATGATAAGGCAAGAGGATTACAGAATAAAGGCATTTGCAGACGATCTGGTTGTTACCCTAACACAGCCAATGGAATCGATAATCCAGATGAAGGACATTATACAAGACTTTGGTAAAGTTTCAGGTTTCAGATTGAATCAGAGAAAAACTAAGATGGTAGTTAAAAATATGACACAAGATCGTAAACTGGAGTTAGAAAGGAGGGCAGGTTTTGAGATTGTACCAAAGGTAAAATATCTAGGAGTTCAGGTTGCAGAATCAAATATGAAATTGTTTCAAAATAACTATGAGGCGTTGTGGCGAGAGGTGCAAAAAGATATGGAGATTTGGAAAAAACTGCAGCTGTCTTTACTTGGAAGAATAGCAGCAGTTAAGATGAACATTTTGCCAAGATTTCTTTTTTTGTTTCAAATGATTCCGGTGCTCAAAAATGATAAACAACTAAAAGCATGGCAAACTGGTGTCAACAAATTTGTCTGGAACGAGAAAAAACCAAGAGTAAAAATGAAAATTATGCAAGACATTCCAGAAAGGGGAGGTCTCAAACTTCCAAACCTACAATTATATTATGATGCAACAGCTTTGACTTTAGTAAGTGATTGGTTTGGAGGAAAAAAGACTGGAATATTGAATGCAGAAAGTTTTGATCTGGAATTTGGATGGCACGCTTACTTATTTTATGACAGTAAAGTGGATAAAGTATTTAAAAGCCATATACTTAGAGATTCTTTGCTGAGAGTTTGGAAGAAGCACCGAAACAATTGGAATTATAAAATACCGCTATGGCTGGATCTTGGTCATACCTTGTGGAATACAAATATAATGTCACTCGGGGGGTTTTTATATAAAGAGGTTCTTTTTACAGATGCGGGCAGATGGCAGCTGAAGACATTACAGACATTGTTGGCTGAAGGGATTAATTTAACTTGGTTACAATATAATCAATTGCAATTGAGATGGAAAGAGGACCAAAAAACTGGTATAATGATGTATGAGGAAGAATTAGTTAGACACATAAAAGAGAAAGGCCCAATGCATATTAAAAGACTTTATAATGTTTTGTTAGAAAGGGATTCAGAAACTGAATTAGTTAAAGACTGCATGATTAAGTGGGCACAAAATTTTGAGGAACCAGTGATGTTGGAAACATGGGAAAAAATTTGGGTTCAGAATGTTAAATTTACACAGTCGCAGAATCTGAGGGAAAATTTCTATAAAATGTTTTATAGATGGCATTTAGACCCCAAAAAATTGTCGTGTATGTACCCTAATGTGCAGCCTAAATGTTGGAGATGTGATTGTCTAGACGCTACATATTATCATGTTTGGTGGACCTGTAAGAAAGTTAAGGCTTTTTGGATAAAAATCTGGTGGGTCATGCAGAATGTTTTGAAGAAAAAAATTCAATTTTCTCCACAACTGTTTTTATTGGGTATAGTTAAGGGTTTTACATTGGGTGAAACAAAATTGATATTGTACATGATAACAGCAGCAAGATTGTTGATAGGTAAATATTGGAAAAATGAAGCGCTGCCTACGATTGAGGAATGGACTTTGAAGATGGCCAGTTTTGCAGAGATGGCGAAGATTTCAGCATATTTAAAAGATTGTTCTCAAGAGACTTATGAATGGGAATGGAAGAAATGGATAGATTATGTTCAGAATAAATATCAAACTAGGAAGTATCAAATAGCTTTTATTTGAAAACGTTATATTAAGATAGAAATATTTTAAGGTTGAGGATGAAAATTTGTTAGAAAATGTTATATCAAGATAGAAATATTTTTAAGGTAATCAGGATGAAAATTTATTTGAAAATGTTATATTAAGATTGAAATAGGTTAATGTAATGAAGATGAAAATTTGTAAGGGGGAGGGAGGGGTTCAAGTTTTATATACAAAGGAGGGTTTTTCCTTTTATTTGACATGAGTATACTGTGAGGAAGTCTGGGGGGAGGGGAGGGTTAGGGTGGGTTAGGGAGGCTGGGAAGTTTGGGGTGGGTTGCGGGGGGGGGGAAAGGGGTGAAAATGTAACTGTAAAACTTTTGCAATAAAAAAAAAAAAAAGAAAAAAATGTCAACAGGGTTGCACTCTTTTCCACTGCTATTAGGGTGACTAAAACCAATTCCATGCAAAAGCATTTTCAT
Organism: Arizona elegans; assembly: GCA_022577455.1. Taxonomy (NCBI): domain Eukaryota; kingdom Metazoa; phylum Chordata; class Lepidosauria; order Squamata; family Colubridae; genus Arizona; species Arizona elegans. The sequence goes on from JAKOOJ010000007.1 coordinate 73,064,548, forward strand.
CTAATAGCTAAGAAATTGCATTGTCAGCAATAAAGCGAGAGGCATGTTATTGCTTAAGAGAAAGCCAGTTGTGGGATGCAAATCCCATTGGATGGTTTTCTTGACCTCCCATGTAATGCCTTGCAGAGGCAAAAACATTGAGACAATTTATTTTAGGGCTCTTTGTCTGGATTATAACCTATAACCAACTGGATTATAATCCATTGTCTGGATTAGAACATGCCTTTCATTTAATTTTCAAAGAAGTAGGAGCATATTCAGACAGGTAACTATCCTATGAACTCTTGGTTTCCCTAAAGACCTTAAAGAGCAAAGTTTTGGATCCATTGAGTGGACACTTGGCAACCAAAAAGCCAATGTAACATCTCCTAAAGTCTATATACGGTATTTGATTACTGTAAAACTTTGATTACTGTAACCTATAACTGGGTGAAATGATGCACCATAGGGCAACAATTTTTGAAACCAAGGTACCTCAAGTGGCCTAATTTATAGAATGGGCCAAAAATCTGGGAAGTATTTGACCAAACTAAGTAATAATTTTAATTAGCAATTTTATGATGTTTGTGTGTCTATATTTTTCTTGACTGTACACCGCCTTGAGTCCTACGGGAGAAAGGCGGTATAGAAATATAATAAATAAATAAATAAATAAAGTATGACCCCTGCTGAATTTGGCACATTTTGTAAAACAATTTATGACATAAAAAGTATAAAAAAGTTTATGACAAAATACAAAATGTCATAAAATGTTTCCTGTCCTGATGTTTCATTGTACTATAACTATACAATTCAATACGGGCTATTTTCAAGGCAGATATGATGGATCCCAAATTTTCCAGTGGAGACAATATATTACAAACTCTGTCATTATGAAGGCATTAAGGAATCTAATAAGGAAACATTTCTGAATCATGACCCAATAGGTCATGGCTTTCTCTAGTAACATTTTAAAAGACATTCAGAAAAAGCAGAAGAGATTATACTGTCATTAAACAATCCCATGAACCCATTTCAAGGAGAAATATTTTATTTGCAGAACATTCTTAGTATTTTCACTAAGTTATCATTTCTAGATAATGCTCCAATTAATTTGAAGGTTGCAGCAAAAGGCATCTTTTTCTGGCTGATAATGAACAGCCAGTGTTCTATACTTGTACATTCTCCTTTCAAAAGGTCCTTCTATGTTTAGGTGACAGGGAATGAAACATATATTTCCCGTTTTCTCTGTCTTTGCTTCTTCACACAAGCAGGACAAACTGGCCATTGTATTCACAAGCAAAGATGAAAAAGAAAAGAGTCATATATTGAAATGAGATCTTTCTGCTCTGGGGGGGCTTTCAAATATAGATACTGGATCAATTACTAGTTATTTGCTGAATATTTCTTGGACACTGGATTTCAATAAAGCTAATCACATAGAGATTTATGTGATTAGAAAAATGTCACCATCAATCCCCCCCCCCCCCCCCCCATTTCAGCAAGGAGGTTATTTACTATCCTTTTGGCAAATGTTCTCAAGATAGCTCCATCTGTTTTTGGAACTCATGAAATCCATGTTAAAAGAAATGTATCCAGTAAAAACTTCTAAATAGTAATACAGTAAAAACGATGGCAAGTTAAAAAAATGAGCAACTAAAAGCTATTAAACTCCTAAATCTTAAATACTCTGCCAATAAATGTGTATTTCAACGGAGACTAGGAAAAAAGCACTGGAAGAGCCAAATTTGACAACTGGATGTAGTCCAGAAAGGTTAGATTTCAGCTGTCAATATGGTCAACCAAAGCAGCAAACAGAACCATGGTTAAGAGCTGAAATCCAACATATCCAGAATGTACCATTTTAGGAAAGGATGGGCTAGGTGGACATGAGTTCCAAAGCTGTAGGGCACCCTATTCTTTGAAATTCATTCTTCTGTAACAAAAGCAGGAATGGGAGGGTGTGAAGAGGAATTTTACACATCTCTAAAATTAAGAAAAAGTGAGAATAAGTATTTTCAAGATGGTTGGGGGAGAGTGAGAAATAAATTATCTTGCACCTACTTAACCTCCTAAAACAAAGGTGACATAGAAATGTAATTATTTTTTACTCCCCAAAAAGATATTTTGCTGGATAATAAACAGGGCTTCCTTAACTATGGTTCATTGAAGAAATCATAATTGCTGAATATACTTATTGCACTAAGACTAAGTGGAAGTATAATTTACTTGGTTTTCAAAGATAAGGATTGGAAAGGACCTTGGAGAACATCTTGATTAACATACTGCCCAGGTAGGAGTTTTCTACTTAATTACTCCTGACACATGGATACCCAACCATTTCTTAAATATGTATAATGAAGGAGTCCCTTGCCTCCTCAGGCAGTCTGTTCCATTACTGAGTAGCATTTAGTTAGGAAATTCCTCATAATTTTTTTCCTTCCAGGTTTTTTGTGATTGATTGCTTTCCTCTGAACATGTTACAGTTTGTCCATATCCTACATTCTATACTTCAGTTGATGCAGTGTAGGAGTCTATTTCCTTGTTTTGCAATTTCATCCTAGTTAGCTTATATTCAGATACCCCTCAAATTCACTCCACTTTTTATTATTTACATTGAAGGATAACGACTAAAAAAAAAGAATTTTACTGCTAAATAATACTGAGCATATACATAAATGCCATTGGAAAGATCTTTATATTGTTACTTTACAAGTTAGGATTAAGCTTTGTAGGACTAGTTCGAGATGCTGACCCAGAACTGAATGGCAACTAGAACTTTTGTAAGGCAAAGACCGAGAAGATTAACAAAGGGAAACTCACAGTTGTATTTTCTAATTCCTCCTGGAAAAATAATATAATGATGTTCAAGCTGTTCTTTGTACCCCTGACAATGTAGGCCTCTGTCACGCTTGCTCTGAGTAAGTGCTGGACAGTTTTGCAAATGCAGCAGCATTCTCTTTTGGCAGGCCTCCATTATACAGCAAAATAGGAAAATAACTCCTATAAATGTAAGGCATGTAGAACAACTTTTTTTTACTATTTGGCAAAGGTACATGAAACTGATAACTCTGTTCTCCGACAACTATGGTAATTCATAAAACAATACATAGCATTCATTGCTGGATGTCACAGAATAGTTAAAATGAATGAAGATTAAAAAGTAGCCTTTTTTAAAAAGTGGAAATGTGAAGGTTTCAGTCTTTAATAAACTGTCACGCCAACTTCAGTCAAAACTCTGACTATAATCTCTGAATTCATGGCAGGTTTTTTTTCAAGATACTGTCATTTTAAACAAAAAGATGAGGTGTTTTAGTGTTGGTCTTAAAACTTTAGACTGGCTATGCCTAATTTAGTCTACTCTGCAGAGCTAGTGGATGGTAGCTTTCTTATTTCCCACCAGAAGTGGGTTTCAATAGGTTCTGACCAGTTCAGCGGTGGGTTGCCCCCGGTTCAGATTCTATAGAACCGGTAGTAAAACCGGTGGGAGGCTTCCACCCACCGATCCCGATGTCATCAGGAAGCTTCTGCGCATGCGCAGAAGCGCGCACATGCAGCCCCATTGTGAACTGGTAGTAAAGGTAAGTAGAAGCCACCCCTGGACCAGTTCTGGAGAACCGGTAGCAGAAATTTTGAGTAGTTTGGAGAACTGGTAAATACCACCTCTGATTGGCCCCGCCCCCATCTATTCTCTGCCTCCTGAGTCCCAGCTGATCGGGAGGAAATGGGGATTTTGCAGTATCCTTCCCAGTGGTGGGATTCAAATAATTTAACAACCAGTTCGCTGCCCTAATGATTTCTTCCAACAACCACTTCACCAAACTGCTCAGAAAGTTAACAACCAGTTCTCCTGAAGTAGTGCGAACTGGCTGAATCCCACCACTGATCCTTCCCCTGCCACGTCCACCAAGTCATGCCATGCCCACCAAGCCACACCCACAGAACCAGTAGTAAAAAAAATTGAAACCCACCATTGCTTCCCACCCAGCATTCGAATACAGAAATTAAAAGTTTAAGACTTTAAAGTTGAACAGAACACAAGGTAAGCTACAAATAGGTGAACATGTTATTGCACTTGGTACCATTATTTAAATAAACAAAAAGCAAAATGCCTATACTTTTTCATTTTTGGGCAGAATTAAATATGATGGTAAGCTTACCACATTGCTTATTGCATCTTTATGTGGATAAAACAAGTTTTTAAGCAAAGACAATTTTCTACTTTTGTGAAGTGCTTAATAAAATCTTGTTGCCTATGGTTTGCAATTTCTTTCAAAATAATAGATAATTAAAGAAATTGCAACAATAAGAGGGAAAAAAAAACATTTTTTACCATCTCACAAAAGTATAGAATTCTGACAATTATGCCGAGGGCAATGGTTCAAATTAATTGTAATCCCAGTAACAAAAGTGACTATCCATATAGATTAGCAATTTGTAAGATATTTCGAAAGACGGTCAACAGACAAATTAGCATAATTGTCTCTATTGTTGGCCTTAAATTTTGTTATGACTTTATTAATACCTGATGCGGAAAACAAATTTATAATCATTTTTGTTCAATTAATAATTGTATTCAAACTCATAACTCTTAACTAAATGGCTGCCTAGTTATGAATATTCACACACAATCTATTCATGCTAACTCAAAACAAAAAAACAACCATGATTGAGTTTAACAGAGTTTAGTTTCAAGAACCATAATATAGGATTATAGCTTTAGTGTGGTTTTCCCATCAATGTTAAAAACAGTTAACTTATATAGTAGCAATACTAAGATTTTATAATAAAAACTAATTACAGCTTCTAGCCAGATATTTTTTTAGATGTAACAAGGGATAATTTTATTAAATGTGAGGGAAATCACAATGTTTTGGAATGTGATTAAAGTCCACAGTCCAGAGGTGGTATTCAGCAAGTTCTGAGCAGTTCTGGAGAACCAGTAGAGGAAATTTTGAGTAGTTCGGAGAACCGGTAAATACCACCTCTGACTGGCCCCGCCCCCATCTATTCTCTGCCTCCTGAGTTCCAGATGATCAGGAGGAAATGGGGATTTTGCAGAAATCTTTCCCTGGAGTAGGGAGGGAATGGGGATTTTGCAGCAACCTTCCCCTGGGGTGGGGTGGGAATGGAGATTTTACAGTATTCTTCCCCTGCCACGCCTACCAAGCCATGCCACACCCACAGAACTCGTAGTAAAAAATTTTTAATCCCATCACTGCCACAGTCCAATTTGCCTCTCCTCCAATAGTGCATAGTATGGTGGCAAAAGCAAATCTGGATATTATAAAGTATCTAAATAGATATTTGATATATTGGTATTAAATATCCTATTTATCTAATTATTCCTCTCTCCTTCATTTTTGAACAAAATTAATAAAAGTTAAAGCATACAAACTTACTAAAATAAAATATCAACATTATCAGTTAAATTAAATAGGCTCTTAAAAACAAATGGCCAAGAAACTCGTAAGGTACAAACTCACTTACACAGGAGATTATAGCTTGTGTTCATACAGCAGGCCTAATTGTTTACCAAAAATTTTAGCATAGCATGTTATGAATAGCCAACCTCTTTAGTTAGCTTGGGTTCAAATGTCATGTATAATCCAAAAACTGGGATATTTGAATTAATGAATAAATATTTTTTAATCTTAGTTCTTTAGCAAAGAAGGAAAGGCTGTATCCCTACACCCATGACTAATTTAACTAGAGTTTCATCAATTACCTTGGTTCTTAATTTGTGAGACACCAATTAGCTAACCCTATTTTAGGTTAACATTGCAATTGTAATCTCTTTTATGTACTGCAGCAGAGGCACTTGCAAATAATTCATATTATGATTGCAAATAATTCTTTTCAAACAGATGCTTTCAAACTTCATTTATTCATTTGTAAAGGAGTAATTTGTTTTCTCAATGAATAGATCATCTTTTCTCCAATAGTGTAATTGTTGTTACATCTTGTAGATTTGAAGCCTCATATATAATGCTCTAAAAAAATGAAAGGCGGAAATAATCTCCTTTTGATATATTTCAAATAATTAGAAATGTAAATAAGAACATTTATGAATCTGATAAATATTCTATGGACTCATAGATGCCAATATCAAAATGGATATTTCTTTAGAGCAAAATGGCAAATAGATTCTAATTTGCCATAGAAAGAAAAAAACATCCTACTGTTGTGGATTTAATAAGACAAACACAACTTTTAGATTAATCAGAGACAAATTATATATTGCGCAATAGGTTCAAAGCTCTGTACATGAAGCGTTGAACAAAGACAAAAATTAGGTACAATGGTTTTATACCCTTCTAGACAAAGGATTCTGTTAACTCAGCAATTCATGTGGTCATATACATTTGTCATTTTTAATTGACATTTCCTAATTACTGAGTTTCTTTGCAAAACAGTTATAATTCTTTTTGTAGATTACTGAAGCATAGACTCAAATCATCTTCTGACGATAGACAACTTTTAACTCATGTGGATCCCCTTGACCTAACCAACCCTTAAGCTGTATGTCATTAGAATGTTCCTTTCTTCTGACAATTTAGAGGCCTCCTAGAGGAACCAAAAGGATTTTGGCTGAGTTTGTACTTTTTCCAACTGGATGCATTGCTTTTTAGAATAGAGTGAATAGAAGGTTATCCAGTGGTCATCTATCAGAGCCCGCTTCATTTACATTACTACAAATTGAGTTACCTAAATAAACCATTTGCTTGTTGTTTACTGTGTTGTAAATTATCTAGTACACTAGTTATTAAAGCAACTAATCGGAACAAACTTCAATTTGATTCTGATTCCAATAATACCTACTACCAATATATAGGCATGCTGTTGAATGTTGCATTTTCTGTATATTTATTTTTATTTATTATATTTTTATAGTTACAATTCTCACATTAAAGTGACTCTGGATGGTGCACAACACTTAATTAAAAAGCAATAAATACATAAAAAGAAACCATTTAAAACATAACAAAGGCATACAATTAACCACAATAAGGAAGCCATCACAGAATTTCTCCAGTCCCCTGGGACCTTCAGGCTGTTAACTCTTCAAATGCAAACAGATTTTCCACTAGAGCAGGGCTGTCACTCCCGGCCTGCAGGCTGGATGTGTCGTGTTGACCATGCCCACATCCAGTTTAACGAAGGGGGAAAATGTCCCAATATGTCACGTAATGCCACCGTGATGACATGAGTTTGACACTCCTGCAGTAGAGCAAAATAACTAAGATAACTAAGGGTGTTTCAAATATTCACTTGAGGACTATCTTTCCATGCTATATTTCCCCCCCACCCCCCAAAAAAATAACCCTCCTGAGTTCAGATTACAAAGATTAGCTGCTTAAAAAGTAGATAAATAGTTTTAATTAAAACAGTTTAGAATTGTGTTTCTTAAAACATTTTTCTCTCAGGACACTTTCCCACTGTTAAAAATTATGGACACCAAAGGAGATTTGATTGCTGGGATGTTTATCAATATTTCCTGTATAAAAAATTTAAATTGGCACTTTCAGTACCACTATCAATTCTCACAACTGTTTAGTAGCAAATAATTTTGATTTCATATATCTGAAAGGGTTTTGGGGGATCTCCCAGGGGTCCTTGGACCACACTTTGAGAAACACTGGTCTACAGAAAAATGATTATAGAACTGTGTTACCAAAGGATTGCAAGTTCTGTTCTGGTACCAAAAACAAATCTGCAGTGTTGAGAATTAAACCAGAGACAGGGGTGAAATGCTACCGGTTTGCACCGGTTCGGGCGAACTGGTAGCGGCAGCGGTGTGTGGTTTGGTGAACCGGTAGCAGCAGCAGCTTGAAGCTCTGCCTACCCGCCCGGACGTCGTTACTTCCTGGTTTTAACTGAACCAGAAACCGTTTTGCAAACCACAATTTCATTCACATATTACACTGAACCAAACTACAAACAACTGCATTTTACTAAACCAGATAGAACCTAGACTGTCCAGTACTCCTTACAAAGATTTGGTACAATGAAAAAGCAGCAATTAGCCAGCCAAGATTTCAGATCATCACAACAAATATTCAGCAAAGTCTCTGATCAGCTTCAGCTTTTAAAAAAATCTTGTTTTTTTTTTGAATAAGTAGATGCAGATTAGTAACCACAATGGGCTTCTTTTCAGTAGACCTAATCATGAAAGCCCCACCCTGCCTCCCCTATTCTTTTATTAACTCCTCCTCTCAGCTGGTTCCTCCGTTCTTTTCCTATTTGCTTCCAAACAAGTAAAAACCATGTAGGCTGGGCAGGTAGGTAGAAGCTAGTTAGAAGCAATTCTACCTGGCTTTCTACTTTTATATTTTGCTGAAAAGCTGGAATCTCTCATCTGGGTCATTACTTCATGGCTCTTTGGTAAGTTATTTGTTTCTGGAGATGGACTGTTGTGTACAAACTGAAGTACCGCAGGCTTTTTCAAGAATTAGAATCATAGTTTTCTACAACAATTGGAATGTTCACCTGGGCTAGGAATTAAAATATAAACTAAATTCCCTAAAAACATTGAAATGAGACAAAGTTGTCACATTTAAATGCTTTTTAATTTCTGGTTACATTACTCTGATGTAATTCAACTCAACCTCTGAAATGATTGTGGCCTGGTAGTTGTTAAAAATTTCAAACTAAAATTTAATTTTTAATTAACTTGTAAATTATAAAATACAAAAAAAATGGATCCATGAAGTCTGGAAAGTAGTATTTGGGGAGAATGCCCATGGAGTATATATACTGAAGACTTAATCCTTTTATTTTCAAATATTCTTTGTAGTGGGTATTTACATTGCTTTTATATTTGTACAAATGCTGTATGAATATAAGAGCATATTTGCCAGGTTGTTCCTTGGCAAGAACATGTTATAATTCTTTTAGAGCATGTTCTCTGACCACAAAATTTGCCTTTCAAGTTTCCTATGTGGAAAAAAAAATAAGCAACAATTGTACAAAACCAAATATAATGGTATTAAGCTGGGGTTCTCAACCAGGGGTGCGAGATGATATTCCAGGGGGTGCAAAAACTTGGGTTTAGAAATTTCAAAAATTATACTGTATAATTATATGCATATAATTATTTTTAACGGGTGCAATAATATATTAGAAGCATTCTAATATATGGTATAGAAAAGATTGGGAAGCCCTGGTATAAAGGAATGTTTTGTTTTTGTTTTTTGAACTCTTACTTAGATACCAATGAGGGTCAAACTCTATAGCCTGAGAACCCCTAATCTTTGGTCATCTACTTTTCTATAAAATATTCAGTTATGGATTATGGCAGAAAAACCTAGACAAGTATAGCAAGTACTTAGAATCAACTGCCAGTCTTAAACCAAGCAACTTTAAAAGGCAACTGGAATGCTTTATAAGTAAAAAAAAAATCCCTTTAAATTTAGGGGTGCTTATATCTGGCTATAACTTTATAGGATTAGGATCATCACACAATTACGCTGAAACGGGTGTGTGTGTGTAGAGAAAGTGGCCCCGAGTGAGGGGAAGTATTGCTTATTTATTCTGATGGAAAAACAATTCTAGGTTTGTAACTAAAATTGCACGTAATATAACTTGGAAAGAGTAAGGATGGACAGGGGCGCAAGGCTGCTTTTGCGCAAGCCCAATTCAGTTCCCTCCCCTCAAAAATTCCTTTTTTGTGTGTGTTTCGGTGCACTCCTGAATGTGGCTTCTTTTCCTTCCATGAGAAAGCGAGGCGAATATGCGTTTTTTGCCGGCTTCCACGCGTTATTAACACACCCGAAGCTAAAACTACGGTCTGCTGGCTCATCGCTTCTGACACACGCCGCTCTTATTTTACAAGCCGCTCGTTCCGCCGGGTTGCGCCGACCCAGCCAAAGGATGCTTTTTTCCCCTTAACCTAACTCGGTGGGAAGCGGGTCCTGTCTCTTGCTTTGCAAAACCTCCCTTTCTTCGATCAAAAAAACCCTACAGGGACCCATAACGAGCCGCAGCGCCGAATTTCTCTTAGCGCGATTAGAACCCGGCATTCCTTCGCTCGCTCCCCCATCCCCACCTTTCCCTACCCTCCCCGTACCCCCCCCCCCGCTGTTAACGGTCCATCCAGTCACGTGGCGAGGCCCCGAATGCCGGAGAAGAAGGCCATGCGGTTGCCGGGGTGGGACAGGGCGGCCGAAGCCGGCTGGTGATTGGACAGGCGTCGGCTGACCTTCCGCGGAGGCCCCGCCTCTTTCGCAGCTCCGGGGGCGTAGGGTTTATAAGCGGGGACGCGAGCGGGCGGGTGGGCTTGAGCTGCTTTGGCTACTGAGGTGAGTTGATGGCCGTGGAGATGGGAGGGGTAGGGTAGAGGCGGGACGGTTGTGAGGGACCGAACGGGGCTGTGATGTCGACGGATCGCGAAGCCTTGAGGGTAGCGCGTGTTCTTGGCTTGACCGAAGGATGTCGAGGGAAGAGGAGACGAGCCCTGTCACGGTCCCAATTCGACGAAGGGATGTCTCGGGAGCTCCGGTCCGCCGACAACATGGACGGCTTTGAGCGGAGGATGACCCAGCGCTGCCTCGTCATGAGTCCCTCACCAAGCTTGGCTGCGGACACTGAAGGGGGTCACTCTTTCCCTCCCCCCCCCGTTCTGGCAGGGATGGAACTTTCCTGACTTCTTTTTTTTTTTTTTTTGCCCTTACCTGCTTTCAGAAAAAAGAGAGAGAGAGGTGGGCTGCGAATTGGTGTCTCCACCGTTTTTTTTTCCTGGGTGGGAATTAAGACTGATGCTGATGCTCCTTTGGAGAGGATAGCTAGGAAGTGAGTGAGTCCCTAGTAGACTTTGGGTGAGGTGGTGGAGCTGCAGTCCTTCTAATTATCTTTAGAGTAAGGGACTGCTTGTTTCTCTTTGGAAAGAGGAAAAAAATACTGATTGAATAGAATAGAATTCTTTATTGGCCAAGTGTGATTGGAAACACAAGGAATTTGTCTTTGGTGCATCTGCTCTCAGTGTACATAAAAGAAAAGATACATTCGTCAAGAATCGTAAGGTACGACACTTAATGATAGTCATAAGAGTACAAATAAGCAATCAAATCATATTGGGAAACAAGTCAATATAAATCGTAAGGATACAAGCAACAAGGTTACGGTCATACAGTCATAAGTGGGAGGACATGGGTGGTAGGAACAATGAGAAGATTAATAGTAGTGCAGACTTAGTAACTAGTTTGACAGTGACATTGGTTTACCTTTTACTACTCCTCTTGTCATTCCACTGGATATTGGTACAACATTTGTAAAATGGGACTTTAGTCTTCAAAAGCACGCACACACTTACACTGTATATGCCCAGAAGCATGCCCAGAAGCACACACATGCATACAAAGGTACTCCCAAGATCTGTTTTCTTCTGCATGGCAGGGCTTCTATCCCTTTGGAAGTTTGTATTTTTATTTCGAGGGATGCTGGTGCAGTGTAACTTGTTCTACCTTATGTGCAAACTGTCAGTAGTAATTATTCTAAGCTCCCTTGGTCATCAGAAGACAGGAAGGGCAGAGGTTTGGCTGCTTTCTCTGCCCTCTCTGTCTCCCTATAGGTTGCTGCTAACATTTCATTCCAGAGCCTGTGTTTTTTAGTGCATTTGACAAGAGCCTACAAGCTTCTTTAAATATCGCTTTGGGATTTTAAAGAAAGAAGCATTTGGAATTGAATTCTATAGATTGAACGGTATTGTGTTTTTGGCTTGGTGTGAATTGTGGATGGTCCTTAGTGGATATGGCTGTTAGCACTATACTAGGGCAATAACAGCAAATCGGGAGAAATTAAAGCGTGAAGAATGTTGGTACTTCTAGGACTCTGATTAAGGAGCTATAAAGTCTGCAATTCCTTAACGCTGGAATACTGTAGCGAATATCCTTGAGAATTTCTACAGTGATGCCCGCATTCCACATTTAAAGGAGAAAATAGTTTGTTCCTTGAAAGTTCTGTGGTTCTGGAAGCATCTTTTTGCATTGCAGTGTATAAGGCATTTTCTGCTGAAGGCACACAGCAGATCTCCCTGGATTGCACTCGCATATTGATGCCGCTTGCTTTAAAGACGCTGTGAGGGAGAGAACAGCTAATCAGTGCCAGTTTCTTTACAGCCCTAGCCGTTTCAATGGTGCAACTTTCACAGTCCCCCCTCCGCCGCCCTTCACCTTCATGCCACTCTGAGGAAGGGGAAGAGAAGAGCATGAAGCCAGATAAGCAGCAGGTGACCCAAGGTCCTCGAGGGGATAACCAGCCTCCCATGAGCCCCCTGCAGGCAGCTTTGAATTCTGCAACCACAGCTTCTCAGGCATACGAGACTTACATTGATAATGGACTTATCTGCTTGAAACACAAAATTAGGAATATTGAGAAAAAGAAGGTAGGTATATTTTCTAAACAGAGTTCAAGAAATAATACTGTAATACCATAATTGTGTTTACTGTATAAGCTGCCTTTGCTTATGACTTTTCTCCCTTTATAGATTTGGAAAGCAAGGTGCTCGGTGGAAATAATGTAGACTTACTGCTTATAAAAAAATAATTTGCTCTATCCATTGGTCCAGAATAAGTGTACGGGTACTTTAGATATTTGCAGCTTTTAAAAGAAATTTTAAGATGGACTTTACATTTAATTTTAAGATAGCTTTGTGATTACAGAGGAATGGCTTTTAAGTAGATATGACATACATATTCATTTCTTTACTGTGTCCTTTATTATACAACAGCCCCTTGTAATAAAAAGTATAAGTTAAGTTACATAGAATTGCTGTGTAATTTTTGTGCTGTCAGTATAATGAAACCTGCCTGACTGGAAATAACTACATGCTTCATTAATCCCTTTCTTTCTGCTGAAAGATTGCTTTACAATACAGCTGCCAGAGATTTGAATTTAAATATGTTAAAAGGCTATAGTTGTTAACTATAAATATATATTATCTCTAAATCACAATGGTGCTTTTGATGTTCTAACATTTCTATTCATCAACAGTCCTAAAACACTTTCTGTGTTTAGAGAAATGCTAGGTCATATTAGCTCTGTTTGCAATTGCCTATATAGAGCCTGGACTGCAGCAATGAATTATAAAGGGTACTTTTTGATTTATTGTTTCACTGATGCCTAAATATGCAGTGTACTTAAATATCTGGTATATTTTCCAGAGATGTCAGATTGAAAGTTAACCTTGCAATAGTATGATGTAGTATATGGTAGCAATGAAGTTTGCAATTAATGATGGTGCTTGTGTGGTTCAAGCTTGGCCTGTATCTGAGGAAAAAACTTGTTCATACTTGTGTTTGCAGCTCAAGTTAGAAGACTACAGGGATCGGCTGAAAAGGGGGGAGGTCCTCAATCAAGATCAATTGGTAAGATTTCTGGTTTTATACCTCATTTTTACCGTTTTAGAAACATTTTTTTACATCTACTCTTTTCATGATCAGTTAAATGGTACTTGGTGGGAATGTCAAATCTAGCTAGCTAGGCTAAATTCCTATTTAATTTTCGAAACCTCTTGGTTTTTTTATTTTTTGTTCTGATTAAAATTTAACAGAAAATATTATAGGCTTTAACAAAATGGAATGAAGTTTGCCACTAATGGAATACAAGGCTTCTGGAAAATGAAACATGCTTCTTTCAGTGAAACTGCATCATTCAAGTTGCCCACCCCATTGATAACCTATAATTTACTTAACTTTGGCCTGTTTTATTAATCTAGTTGATAAAAGGATCAAGTAGTGGTACTGGGTTGCTAATCAATAAACTAGCCAACAACATTTCAATTTAGCATGTTTGTGCAAACCATAGCTTATACCACTTAGACACAAGAGCTGTGGACATTGTCAGTAGAATGGATTGTCTCATCTGCTCTTTACAGCCTTTTCTTATTTCCTGCAGCATTATCTGAGAATCTTGCAATATAGCCAAATAATATTTTTCTGGGTGTTTCAAGAGATTTCAAAATTTAAGGTACTTGAACAAATTTGGTTAATCTGTAATGTGTTAGCAAAATCAATTGTCATGATCTTTCGAATAGTACCATAATGCAGATTTTTATAACCTGGGAGCATTCCATTGTATTGGGATCACAGCTCCTACAAATAGAAATAATTATTTTAAACTGCATTATAATCCATTGAAAAGGTGGTAGTTAATTTGTAATACTTTAGAACTTTTTAATACTTTTTGGCTTTACTTAACAAAAAATTTATTATAAAGTTATTTATAAATTTTATATGTGGTGTATATTCTTAATGCTGTGTTTACAACAATGTCTATTTATGTGAATATCTTTCAACAATTTTTATTTAAATAGTCACAAGTATAATTCTTAAAATGTTGCTTCAGCATTAAGCCCTTAGACTCAATGATTGTTGCTTGTTTAAGTTTATTTTTACAAAAGTAAACCAAAGTCGTTTTTCAAGTTAAAAATGTCATAACTGCTGGGGGGGGGTGGGGGGGGGTTCAACACTTTAATATGATGTGGAAACCTTATTGATGAAAAAAAATCATGTTTTAAAATCTAAATTGCCCAAATCAAAATGTGAAGAGTATTTATTCTGATCAATATGAAAAATAGAATGCTTGTTTAAAATTAGCCAGAATGCTGTATAAGCAAATAAATCCTGACCAAATAAGATTGGCTGATTTTTCACTTGTGTTTCATTTTGAGTGTAAGACAGGGGCAGAAAACATTTTGTTTTAATATGTGCACTTTGCATAGTAAAATCAAGTTAGTATTTAAATCCACCCAAATATTCCATACATTTATTTTATTTGAGGTGCTTCAAGACCTATCTCATTAAACCTAGATGCATTTTTAAATGAATAAAAACTGACTAATTGCAGGAAGCTGTTGAAAAATATGAAGAAGTTATACATAACTTGGATTTTGCTAAAGAACTTCAGAAGACATTTTCTGGACTAAGTCAAGAGGTGAGTAGAGCATATAATTGTGCTATTAGGTAATTAAATTCACTCATTAGAAAATGTGTGAGTAATTGGATGGATTTCCCCGATTACTAAGATAATTACAGACTTGAATTATGCCTCTTCCATGGCAGAGAAGCGGCTTCTGACCAGTCATGATATGTAAGATGTTTTATTGTACAGATAGTCCTCGACTTACAACAGTTACTTTAGTGACTGTTCAGAGTTACAACGGCTCTGGAAAATGTGACTTATGACCATTTTTCAGTTACAAATTTTGCAGCATCCCCATGTTCATGTGATCAAAATTCAGATGCTTGGCAAATTGTTCACATTTATGACCATTACTGTGTCTCAAGGTCATGTGATCACCTTTTGTGACCTTCTGACAAGCAAAGTCAATGGGGAAGCCAGATTCACTTAACAACCGTGATACTAACTTATCAACTGCAGTGATTTATTTTACAACTGGGACAAGAAAGATTGTAAAATGGGGCAAAACTCCCTTAACAAATGTCTTACTTAACAACAGAAATGTTGGGCTCAATTGTCATAAGTCTAGGACAGTGATGTTAACCTTTTCGGCACTGAGTGCCGAAACTGGAGTGCATGCAGCAGCTAGCTGCTCTTCCGGGTTCCATCATGCACATGTGCGCTGGCCAGCTGGTCCGGTGTGCATGTGCACCGGCCAACTGCTCTCTTCCGGGTTCTGTTGTGTGCATGCACGCCCAGCGTGCATGCGTGCACCAGAGCTCGGAAGAGAGCAGCTGGCCAGTGCGCATGCACGTGACAGAACCCAGAAATGCAGCTGGCAACGGTGTGCGTTCCCACAGAGTGGGCTGTGCGTGCCACCTTTGGCACACGTGCCATCACGGGTCTAGGACTACCTGTATCTACAAACAGTCAAAAGAACCTCACAGAATATGGCCCATATTGTTTTGATACATTATAGGATATTATTCTGACAATTCAGTTTCTTGTATTTTAGGCATTAGTGTTTATAAAAGCTTGAAATTTGGGACTTGGGAAGTTCCTCATGAATGTGATTAAAATAATCATTGACTGAAGGGATTTTCCTGAGTTTCAGTCTGTCCATTGTTTAGACCATTTATGAACCCACCACCAATCTCTTCCTCATATTGATACAGCTACTAAAAGCACAGCGGAAAGCGCAACGAAGAGAAACTTTACTGAAACTTGAAGCAGAGAAGAAGAAGCTCCGCACAATACTGCAGGTCCAGTATGTGCTGCAGAATTTCACTCAAGAGCATGTGCAGAAAGACTTCAGAAGTGGCTTGAATGGTGCAATATACTTGCCTTCTAAAGAATTAGACTACCTCATTAAGTTTGCAAAATTGACATGTTCGGGAAGAAATGAAACTGTTAGGTAACTTTTCTTACTTTACCTTTCAATCAAATCAATCTTGCAATAGCATATTGAAAATTACGGTTTTAAACCATTGTTGTCATATTGCTGGATTCAGTTTTGGGAGCCCCTTCAGGATGTAGTCCCTGAAATAGTTTTTTCCTTGTCAAAGAGAAATGAAATAATGCTTTTGTGAATTTTTGGTCTCAGTTCTCTTGTGTGGCATAACTACATCAAGCAAGAAAAGTGGTTATTTGCTCTTAGCTTGCCATGCTTCGAGCATAACAGGCATCACCTTGAGCAACAGGTAGATTTTAGTGGGCAGTGGGTTTTGATTAAATTAAGCATTCAAACCTGTATGAGGAGAATCTCCATAATTCTGGCATAATACATACCTTAAAGACTACAGAGAGTGGCCATATGTACTCAGTTGCCTTGACAAGGAAATTTCATACATTACCAAATGAAACAAATTTATTTTAGTAATATGTGGTCTATTATGACTACTTTGGGACTTATCAATACATTGTTTTATTACTCATTGATAGGTTATTTTAGATAGGTTAGGTTAGGTTTTAACCTATTCAGTCTAGAACTATGTAGTATAACATTATTCATTCATATTCAAAAAATTGAGTTTGATGTGCCTAATTTTACAGAAATACGAACATGATTTTCCTATTAAAATGTATTTTGAAGATATTCCTTAAAATGTAGTATTTTAGGCTCAGTTAAATTCTCTTGGATTGGAGTATATAAATGGATGTTATCTTACTGCCATCAAATACAAAACTAGATTTCAGGCGAAAATGTATTATTTCTTAGTATTCTGAAAAAAATGAACCTTGTTTTAGTATCCATTCCTATTGAGGTGGCAGCACAGGAAATTGGATTGACGTATTTAGCTAGAATGAAGTATATATCAATTGCCTTCTTGGTTCGAACTTAGTAAAGTAAAAAGCCTGTTGTCAGCTAACCCTAGTTTGCAATAAATAGCAAGCCAACCTATTAGTTAAAATTTAATTGCAAACTAATTTTTTGAAAACTTTCTTTTCACTTTAAGCATTGAAGACCAAATGGAGCAGTCATCACTCTGTTTCTGGGACCTGCTAGAAGGCAGTGAAAAAGTAGTGGTTGGGACAACCTGTGAGTAGCTTAATAAAAAGAGGCTCTTCTGTTATAGTAGGATCTGATTTTAGAGATGTAACTACCCTGTTTTCCCGAAAATAAGCCTCCCCTGGAAAATAAGCCCTCCCCGAAAATATTTAAACACAGCTGGAAATCAGGTAAGATGGCAAGAGGAGCGCCATCTTGCTCCACGCGCCCCAAAATAATAAGACCTCCCCCAAAATAAGGCCAAGCGCTTATTTCGGGGTTCAGAAAAATATAAGACAGGGTCTTATTTTCTGGAGAAACACGGTATTTAAGGTAAAAGGCAAACTTGAGATAACAACTTTTATTTCAGTCCATTCATTGCTTGGTCTTTCCATTGTCTCAGAAATAGAACATTGCCAGACTTACAAATGTTGTTGACCACTAGGGCAAGGGTTTTAATCAGACATAAAAGAGAAGACCATATTAGAATAGTGGGATACAGTAGCAGAGGGGCTCCTCCGGGTGCCGTCGGCCAAACATTGTCGACTGGCAACCCCTAGGGGGAGAGCCTTCTCTGTGGGGGCACCTACTATCTGGAATGAGCTCCCCCCCCGGAGATACGGAGGATCCCAGATCTGTGCACCTTCCGCTGCGCTCTTAAGACCTTTTTATTCCACCAGGCGGGCCTGGCCTAATCCTTTCCCTCTTTTTAATTATGCAAATTTTAATCGGTTTTTAAATGATTGGGGTGTTTTAATCTGTCTGGGCCAAATTGTTTAATTCGATTTTACTTTGTTTTTAAATTTTGTATCTATGTATTTTTACTGTTTGGCTGTTCACCGCCCTGAGTCTTTCGGGAGTAGGGCAGTATATAAATCAAATAAAGTAAGTAAGTAAAGTAAGTAAGTAGTACTGTAGTATCATCAGTAGTACCGTATTTTCCAGCGTATAAGACGACTTTTTAACACATGAAAGTCTTCTCAAAAGTCGGGGGTCGTCTTATACGCCGGGTGTCGTTCTCCTGAGACCAGCCCGAAAGGCTCTGACGAGCCTTAAATGGCTCTGACGATCCAAGCTCTGACGATCCCAGCTTTGCCTGCTAATCAGGCAATTCAGCTGGGATCGCCAGAGCCATGGAGAAGGGAAAAACTTTTCCCCCTCCGGCTTGCTTACCTTAGCTCAGTGGTTGGGGGTCAAACAACCCTTTCATAGGGGTTTTGCAGGTGGTGCAATACAGAAAAACGAGCACAGCCCTCGCCATCCGGAATGAATGGTGCTGTTGTGGCGGTGGGGGAGGGGGCGGCAGAAGCGGGAAGAAGCGGCGTTTGCGATGGCTGGAAGCTGTGGGAGTGAAGCACTACTTTCATTTGTACAGCAATAGCATTCCGTCTTGGTATATTTATGTCAGGAGTGGCGCAAGGCAGCCCTCATCTCCTAATGCTTGGGACTCAGAGCGGTAAATGGTGACTGGTCCGGGGAGCAGCTGGATTTTGCAGTCCCAAGCATTAGGAGATGAGGGCTGCCACTCTTACAGCGCTCTTACAGCGGAGAGAAAAAGCCGGATGCCGCTCTCCATTGCAGACACCAGATCGCCCCCCTGCAAACTCTCCTCTCTCAAGCAGTCCAACCAAGGTTTCCAGCCCCGCTTCAGGGAGCGCTCCTCGAGAGACGAGATCTTGCAGGGGGCTAATCTGGCGTCCGCAATGAGAGCAAAATCCAGCTGCTCCCCAGACCAGTCGCCATTTACCACTCTGAGTCCCAAGCATTAGGAGATGAGGGCTGCCACTCTTACAGCGCTCTTACAGCAGAGAGAAAAAGCCGGATGCCGCTCTCCATTGCAGACACCAGATCGCCCCCCTGCAAGCTCTCCTCTCTCAAGCAATCCAACCAAAGTTTCCAGCCCCGCTTCAGGGAGCGCTCCTCGAGAGACGAGAGTTTGCAGGGGGCCGATCTGGCATCTGGATTAGAGAGCAAAATCCAGCTGCTCTCCGGATCAGACGCCATTTACCACTCTGAATCCCAAGCAGCAGGAAACAAAGGCTGCCTTGCGCCGCAAATATAGCAAGGCAGAATCCTGATGCTGCACTTTCAGCAGACAGATGAGGGCTGCCTTGGCCATTGGCTGGCGCAAATATACCAAGGCGAATGCTCATGCCGCACAAGTTCAAGTAGTGCTTCGCTCCCACACTTCTTCCGGCCCTCAGTCTCTCAGGGAGATGCTTGACTTCCTCTCAGCCCCAAGACACTGGCTGGCCCATGAGATGAGAGAGAGAGAGAAAGAGAGAGAAAGAGAGAGAATCAGAATGAGACAGAGAGAGAAAGAGAAAGAGACAAAGAATGAAAGAGAGAATCAGAGAGAATCAGAGTGAGACAGAGAGAGAAAGAGAGAGAAAATCAGAATGAAAGAGAATGAGAGAGAGAGACAGAGAATCAGAGAGAGAGAGAATGAGAGACAGAGAAAGAGACAGAATGAAAGAGAATAAAAGAATCAGAGAGAGAATGAGAGAGAGAAAATGAAAGAGAATCAGAATGAGAATCAGAATGAGAGGGAGAGAGTGGGGAGAGAGAGAGAAAGGGGGAGAGAAAGAGAATGAGAGAGAAAGAGTGGGAGAAAGAGAAAGAGGGGGAGGGAAAAAGAGAGAAAGAGTGGGGGGGACAGAGAAAGAGAGAATGAGAAAGAGTGGGAGAGAAAGAAAGAGAGGGAGAGAGAGAGAGAAAGCGAAAATGAGAGAGAGAGAAAGAGAATGAGAGAGAAAGAGTGGGAGACAGAGAGAGAGAGACAGAGAGGAGGGAGAGTGCCTGAAGGACCCCATCCCGTACTGGGAGTCCAGGTGCTTCAGCAAGTGGTGCACTGGATTCGTATTAGTGGTCAGCGAAATTTAAAATTATGAAGTTGGTGGTCCCTGAGGTCCAAAAGGTTGGGGACCCCTGGCCTAAGACCATCGGAAAACACATATTTTTGATGGTTTTAGGAATAACTTTATCGTTGGGGGTCATCACAACATGAGGAACTGTATTAAAGGGTCGCGGCATTAGGAAGGTTGAGAACCACTGCCTTAGCTGCTTGCCTTGCTTCGCTTGCCTGAATCCATTCCATCAGCAAGCAACTCCCTGCCTGCAATCAAGCAGGCAGGGAGTTGTGGACTTCAACTCCCAGAATTCCTCAGCCAGCAAAACAAAGCTGGCTGAGGAATTCTGGGAGTTGAAGTCTACAAGTCTTAAAGTTGCCAAGGTTGGAGACCCCTGTTCTATTGGGTAAGTTTTTTTCCCCTTTGGGATCTTTAAAAAAAAAATAGTTAATTGGGTTTTTTTTTAGTTGTTCTTTTTTAGACCTAGCCATTTAAAGTTTAGGAAGTTTTAAATTTAGCTTTCATATAAAAATAAAAATAAAATAAAATAAAATAATATTTGTGCAGCTTTCTGAGATTTAGTGTGTTTCTGTAGTGTTTCACTCTAACTACACAAACACACAAAATCTCACAAAGCTGTATGTGGAATTTTGTGTGTGTAAAGTGTGTAATGTGTGTAAAGTGAAAGTTGGGTTTTTGGGCTTTTTGTGGCTGTGTGAGGTTCCTGCTTGTTGCAGGGGCCATTTTGGGTCTAGCACAGCTGCTTTTACATTGTGGATGAGCCTGTTGTGTTGTGTTGTGTTGTGTTGTGTGTGTGTAAAGTGTGAAAGTTGTTTTTTGGGCTTTTTGTGGCTGTGTGAGATTCCTGCTTGTTTCAGGGGCCATTTTGGGTCTAGCACAACTGCTTTTACATTGTGGGTGAGCCAGTTGATGTTTTTTAAATTTTTATTTGGTGTGCGTTGGAAGAGGGGTAGTCTTATACGGCGAGTATAGCCCAAACCCTATATTTTAACAGGAAAATTTGGGGGTCGTCTTATACGCCCAGTCGTCTTATACGCCGGAAAATACGGTACCTGTGGTTTATATCAGTTTTAGTATCTATACATTGTGGGTGGTAGATAGGACATTTAATTTATGAAGCAATTTGAGCTTGATACCCTTATGTTTAAGGTATATTTTCTTGAGAACATGTTCATGGGATATATAAGGGTCTTCTCTGTTAATTTGTGTTCTCATTTGGCTTAACACCGATTCCCACATTTTGTCAAGTTATAATATGGCTTATTTGCGTTTTGCTTAGCATGTGAAAATCCACCCATTATTGCAAACTAGGTCATTATGGCTTGTTCAGCAAAACATGATTTGAAAACCTGGTTTAGCATTTGTCTGTACAGGGTATGAGCGTTTCCAGTAATGGGGGATACTGCTATTGGAGAAACCCTGATTTAGATAAGCTGCAAAATACATGTCACTAACATGAAATATTTATTTTTTAAGATGTGTGGTTTCTGCTAGCCAGAGTTTTAAAATACTTCAGGAATATCATTTGACATTGATCACCTTTTCTTTTAGATAAGCATCTGAAGGATTTGTTATCAAAGCTGATAGATTCTGGATATTTTGAAAACATTCCTACCCCTTGCAACAAACCAGAAAAAGAGGAATTAAAAGAAGAAATGCTTGAAAAACCCAAACAGTTACCAAAACCAGAGTCTGTCAATGAAATAGGTAATGTATACATTTAAATCTTAAATTACATGATTGACCTTGTCTGGACTTTCAGGTTAAGATGGGTTCGTATCAAGGTTTGTAAGCAAGACCGGGAAATTAAAAATGTCCCTGAAGACAGACAGACAAATTCCCAAGACATGGTGTTTGTGAAGTCATCATCAGTCCCATTTGACTCAAAGGAAATGCCACTGAAAAACCAATAACTTATTTCTAGCCTATAACCTTTTGTGAAACTGCACATCAGGGACAACATCTGCAGAAATATATCTATGTTAAAAAAAACAAATATAGGTTGGGGTCTGTCCTTTGCACATAATTAATTTGCAATTCAAATTAAAGCTAACCATACTGTGTTCATTTAGTTTGAATTGTATTAGATTTCAGGATGGAATTGGTTTAATTGCTTTGAAGTTGGTAACATAGTTTCTTAGCTAATTGTTAAATGTTTCTGATTTGGCCATTTGCAGGCTACATTTCCAGGTAAAAGTGAACTCATTTTTTGAAATAATTTATGACCATTGGCCTAGATTGGTGCTTTGAGGATTTTTAAATCTTCAAAACCTCTTGTAAACAAGCTAGAAATGTATTTGATAAATTTTAGACACCTAGGATTCCAGATACCCCAGAAGTTATTGTTAGTTTAGTTTAGGTTAATTTTCAAATTATTTTCCTTCCCATTATTTTTTGCAAATATTTTCTGGTTTGTCGGTACTTTTCAACCCAAGCAGAGCTTTAATTTTTCTAGATTAATAGGAAGTCTCACAAATACTATGCAGCAGGATAGTATGAATGACCAGGATATTTTCATGATTTTCAGTTTTTATTTTGTAAGATAAACTATTTAGTGTGTCATGTGGCCCATAATAACAGTAATAAATCATTCAATGATACATTTAACACCATCAAACATTTGCTTGTTTATCCCAAAGATACCAGATCCTTGGGAAGGACTCACTAGGTGGATAATAATGCCAAATACAGTCTAAACATCTGGCCAACTGCAACAAACCATAATGATAATAGCATGATTTTATTACAGGTAGTATTCAAGTTACGAATGTAATGAAGCCTGCCCATTCCATTCGTAACCCGAGGATTCATAGTAAATCTTGTACCTTGATCGCCCACACATTTGTTAATTGAAAGCATGGTTTGTTAAGTGCACATGTGGTATTTCAGGATGGGGCCATGGCGGGGGGTGGGGCTAGTAATGGAGCAGGCCACCTGCCTAAGACCCCCCTCCCCCCAAGGTCTCCCTGATTCACTGAAATACGTCATGCTCCCCACAATTGCTTTCCCCACCCACCTAACCTGCCGCGCCAGGTCACTTACCCTGCAAAGATCTAGCAAGCTGTCTCCTCTCCAGCCTCTCAGCTGTGTGCGCCCATCTGAAGCTCCGTTTTGGTGTATCCAGGCTTGTCCGACTCTTTGCAGCCCAAAATGGAGCTTCAGAGGGATGCCCCCGGCTCTCCGGAGCTCCGCTTTGGCACAGGCCTCACACTTTATGATATAAACAATAATATAAAGTAGAAAACATATTTCAAAATTACAGAGTGCGGATTGCAATAAAATATGTTGATCAAAAATATAAAACTTTAGAAAGTTCAAGACCTGTTTCCAATGTACCATATCAAATGTGCTCTCTCTAATACTTGCTGGATTATGACTCATCAGATAAAAATGTAATACTATTGGAACCTTTATAGTCTCAGTTTGAATAAGATACAGAAGAGTTGAGAGAACAATTGGGAATAAATCAAGTCTACTCAGAAGTGACACTGATTTTTTGGGATTATTTTCTGCAAAAATGGACATTTGTACATCCGTTATGCAATTAGGGTTTACTCAGGGTAAGGTAGTTTATCCATCACATAATGCACAATTAAGTACAATACCTTTCTTCTTCAAAATTCTGTGAGGTCTTTACTTTAGAGAATGGGTGTCCAACCTTGGCAACGTTAAGACTTGTGGCTGTCTGGGGAATTCTGGAAGTTGAGGTTCACATGTCTTAAAGTTGCCAGGGTTGGACACTCCTGCATTTTAACAGGACACCTTAGCCACCCTGAAAAGAAAATACCAGTGTGTCCACTTCACAGAGAGGTTTTATTCCTGTCATTCAGGAGTTGTTGAAATTGTGGATCACGTATTGCTGTTGTGCTGGTTTTATGATGAAATTTATTATCTGCATTGAATTCCACTTCTAAGTACATTTTGCAGTCCATAAGTCAAATTTTGAAATTTCATTCTTTTGTTGCAGATATTACAAAAGTATAAAGTTTTTATTTTTTAAAGTTGCCAAATTTTGTTTCAGAGCTTTTATCATTAACAAGCAGATAGTGAAACAAAACATCTATTATTAAACTGACTAAAACAAAAGATAATTTGTCATCTCTTAATTTTTAGGCTCATTTTATATGATTTGTCATGTAATTGAGTATGTTCTTGCTACATTTTTATACAATAGTTGAATAATATATGATTAATCATAAGTATTTACTTGTTAAGCACTCTAACACTTGTATTTTATTCTATTTATTTTTCTTCCTAATTGAATTTTTAATGTAGTCTCATTAATACAGTAATGTAAATTCTATTACATAATTACACTTGTTTTTCAGTGACCATAATATTTTTGGAATATTATTCCAAAATAAAAGATACAGCAAACCATTACTAAATTGTTTAAATAAAAAACAGTTCTTAAAGATATCTCTACTTAAATTGGGTTAGCACAGCTTTTCAATACTGACTGGTTTTGACAGTAATTTAATTAAGTCACTGTTAATCTGAAAAAAATTACTATCTCCTGTCTGCCTGATAACATTTTCATTCAATAAAGATAAATTCAAACTTCATTTAAAATGTTTTTTTTTAATTATTGTAAGATAGGGATATAAGCTTCATAAATGTGTGGTCTGTTACAGTGTTTGTGCAAAATGCTTTAGTTTTAGATTCAAAGAAAATAAAACTCAAGTGTTGCATTATGGTTTAGGGTGTTGGGATTAGGCTTGGGAAAACACACTTTTAAATGTTTTAAGCCACAAAAGTGTCCAGAATAATTTTAGGCCAGCCGCTGTCCTGATTGATCTCAAATTTATAGGAGGAAATTGAGGGAGGAAAAGTTATGCAAATTTCTGTTAATTCCTATGGATAGAGTATGATCAGAATTTAATAATGATTGCATTATTTGTCTATGATTAGACGTTTATGGTGCTCTCTTCATGCATTTTTAGGATTTTAAGGAGCAGTCATAAAGCATTGGTAGGAATCTGCACAAATATAATAAGCCTAAGTACAAATCTGAGGAAGTTGTTTTGTCATCTTTTGCTCTATTAGATTTACTGAACATGCATTTTGACCAAGATTGCCTAAATCTATGCATGCAACAGTAACAATGTGTGTGCTTTGTACTGAGATAAATTACGTGTTGCTAACTTGGAGTAGGAAACAGAATTGTGTCTGAAATCATTCAGTCCAAAGTCTGAGTCTAGCTTCATATCTTGCCCTAATCTGTAGTGTATTGATTTTGGCTTAATACATTGTGTGAAGTGGGTCAAATGTGTCTTCATCAAATTACGGTTAACAAATTATAATATATTGTGTTAATTAACTTCACTCTCTTCACACAATTACAGCACTTGCTTATGCAGGTACTTGAATTAAAGTTGCTTTTTTTTCCTTCTGTTTCCAGAATCTCAAAGACAGCATGTTCAATCGGAGATACAACCTCAAGAAGTAAGTCCATCATATTATCTGGTACATAGTACACAGCGGGGTTACAAGTAGCTTTTAATATAACTTTGGTTATAAGGTTTGCATAATATAAGATTTCTTTAAAATCTTGAAGAATTTCAAGTTCCAACAAAATAAATTGATTTTCATTTATTATTATTGACTTCAACTTGTGTTTGCTAAATTCTTTCCTCCCTCCCACCCTTCCTCCCTCCCTCTAGGAGCAAGGTCACAGATGGAAAATGTCTATTTCTATTATTTGAAAAAGTAAAAATGTACCAGGGCATCATCGGTATTTGGTAATTATGAAGAATCCTAAGTTTTTCTGAGGCACATCACAAGCTTACAATTGTTCATTACACAAATTGGCACCAAAAATGTAAAATTATAAATCCACACCAGCAAAAATCCCCACAAAGCAAGTTCAAATAAAAGTAGACCTGTGCAGAATGTAGATTGAAGCTCAAACTAAAAATAGCTCTAAAATGAACTGAGCACAATATAAAATCAAAGTTTTGACCTGCTCTAAATTACTTACATCTGTGAGGCTTGGATTCCTCCCAGGTCTTACTGTGTGTTTACATTCTTCCTCATAGCTAACTGCTGCTTCTGGGAAGATTCGAATACTTTTTTTTCCCCAAGCAAACTTTTTCCTTGTTATTTAACTTGGTGTGGGAGAGTCATATTAACTTAATATGTCAACTGGCCTTCTTCAGTTTTCTTATTAGATAACTGCCAAGTTTTGTGTGAATTCTGATTTAACAGAAGCCTGTCTGTCCCAGGTCACGTCTAACAATTGGATTTATTAGACTTTTAGGGTACGCTGAAAAATCTGTTAATACAGCACTATATTTATTCTAAATTCTTGATCAAAATTTGTGTTTAACTGAACCTAATTAAAAGAAACTTGCATAAGTTATTTAAGAAGCTAAAGCATACAATTCAGCCTTAGTTTGTTCAATTACAGGATCTGACATGTAATCAGTAAAAGAAAAAAAACCCCAATAGTTGGATAAAGTAGTAAAAGAAATCCATCTTATTAGTTCTGAAATAATATTTCACATCCATTAATATCCATTATATTTGCCATATGCAGTAACTGGACTGGAAATTGTCTATAAATACTGGCTATGCAAGTGACTTATTTTTATTTATCTTCTCAGTATATAGGCTAAGCAGGAATAGAATTCTTTATTGGCCATTAAGCTTTTATATCTTAGTGATAGACTACATTAAATTTATAATTGTTGAGCTGACCAAAATGAAGGTTTGTAAATTGGTTAAGGCACTAGTCTAGAAAGCAAGAGACCGTGAGTTCAAGTCCCGTTTTAGCCATGAAAGCCAACTGGGTGATTTTGGGCCAGTCGCATTCTCTTAGCTCAACCCATTTCACAGAGTTGGTGTTTGGGAAAAACAGGAGGAGGAAGTTCTGTTTGTTGGATATGTTTGGCATCTTGAGTTATTTGTAAAAATAATAAAGGTGGGATACAAATAAATAAAGATGTTAAAAGGAAACATGTTTTATTCCTTTCATATGTTTCCTTGAATATTTTTAAAACAGTGATCAGTTCCTTTAACTTAATGCAGAAGAGGGCATCTAAATTGTCAGAAGTAAGAATTAAAGGCTGAGCTTATTTATGAAGACAACTCTGAGCAGATATTTAAATTAGGCAATCTCTTACAGATGCAATAATAGTGGAGTGGGAAACGAGCCAATCTGAAAGACAAGCTTGTTAGTTGGCCACTTCTCATGAAGCAAAACATGATGATGGAATTAAAAGTCCCATTCACTAATAAACACAGTTCACAGGGAGGCACTTCTTCAGAGAGCTGGGAATATCTTGAAGTGATGTGTTATTCACCTCCCCTCCTTCCAGTCTCATCTGTCTGTCACCTTTGCCAGTGAAAAAGGCAAAGAGTTAGTCCAGTTGCAAGAGAATGACATTTGAAAAGTGGGGTCTCAGCTGAAGTCTGCATAGCTAAATTGGCAGGCTGAATTCGGCTCACAAATTGGAGACCAGACATTTTCTGAACCTCCCATTTCCTTATACCACTAATTTTAAATTTAATAAGGAACAACTGAAGAGCTGAACAAATATGCTATATATTTTTCCTTTTGCAGATGGGCCACTGGTTGGGTCTACATGGACACTTACTTCCTTGTCATTGGGAGGCTATATCAGAAGTGGGCTTTGGGGAAGTGGTAGGAACAAATAATTATATGAGGGAATTGAAATACAAGAGAACAGAAAGATGAAATCCCAGATAACATTTTTCCCTGTAAAAATCCTCCCAAACTAGATTGGGGGAACATGCTTAAGAAGATCTGATTTAGCTCTCTGTTGTTACATGTTTCATCACATTTTGTACTTCTCCTTTTAGTTGCTAAAGAGTTGTCCAGTTGATTGCCATTTCCCTATTCAAAATATGATATATTTAAAGAAAGAATAGAATATAAAAAGCAAAACTCCAATACTATTTCTAAAATAGCTTCTAAAATAGCATCTAAAATAGCAACCTCTATCAGATGCATAATGATAAAGCTCAAGAATGAGATGAATATTTGACTGATGCTATACCAAAGTATATGTACTTATTAATGCCTTCGCCACTTGTTCATATACACTGCTTAGTTCATTTCTTCAACTGCAAGTTGTTATAACAATTTACTGTAGTAAGTAGCCCTAATAGTTATCTTATATGGAATTGAGCCACTACAGGATTATGGTAGTTTTAGATACCGGTGGCTTGCAGGTAGATGGTTTACCTGTAGATTTATTAGATTTTTATCTTCTGCTGAACCCAAAACAGCTGGTTCTTAGGTGACTTTCTATACATGCTAGAATTAGAACAGCTTAATTTTGGACTGGAAAGGATACTGTTTCCATAGTTACCAATGTTTTCAGACACCTCCCTTGATAGCTTCCTGCCACCTGCCTTTAATATATCTTTTTAATTAAAAAAATTAAAGGGGAAGCCAGTTTGCTGCAAAGTGTTCATTTTTAACATCATTATAGGCATTTTTGGAAAATCTGTGTGACTGTAGTGTGTCGCTTGCTTACTGTTCCCACTAGATGCAAAAGGAGAAGGCAGTATATTGGGGCGGGGGGAAGGGAGATATGTTTGGATGATTGACAACAGCCTCTTCAGTTTGTCTTCTGGTAAGTGGACATGTTTTGACTGGATGTACAGTATCCACTTTGGGATTAATAAGTATTCCTGCAACGACTGCCAATTTATACGAGTACCATGAATGTACTCTAAAATTTGGAAATGTCCTCACTGGCCCTAAAACATGCCCTCCCACAAAGTAGAGATTCTATCGTCTTTACTTGTTGCTTTAGCAATAAGGTATATTTTGATTGATGTCTGTTGGCTCCTCTGATGAGAACTAGTGTGCACATTAATACAGCTTATGCTGAATTTTATGCTACTCTACTGAAGTGTTTCGTTTTTGTTTCGGTCTGTACTACACAGTTTCTTAATAGGCGCTATTTGCCTGAAGCGGACTGTACTGCCAAGCCTGAAGGAACTAAACACTGGGAAATAGAACATGCTACAAAAAGTGATCCCCCCAAATCCTGGGAAATGCTGGTTGATGTCGAAGAAGAGGAACAGAAAAGGCAAAATCCAGAATCCATGAAATCATTGGAATCTATAAACCAGGAAGGGAAGAAAAAGCTGGAACTTTCACAGTCTTGGGAATCGCCTCTTCAAGAAGTTGATGATCATAAGCTTGATGTTCCGAAGCCTTGGGTGGCTCCAGTTAAAGAAGAGCAGGCCTCTTCCAAATCCTGGGTAGCAAAAGAGAAAGAACAGCAGGAACCAAAGCAAGAAGGTCCCAAGCCTTGGATAACTAAAACTAAAGGAGGATTGGAACAAAACCAGGAAAAGCCAAAAATTTGGGTGTCTCAAACTAATACGGAAACTTTGAAAAAAACAGAACCCATGAAACCTTGGGATGCACGTGTCCGAGACGAGATGGAACAAAAGAAACAGCAACCCGAAAAGCCATGGGTGGGGCATATAGGAGAAGAGGATGAGCAAAACTCCCAACCTCCAAAAGTTTGGGGAACATCTGAGAGATCACAGCAAGTGGTCCAGCAGCCATTACAGAATCCTACTAAGATCTGGGGAGTTGGGAATCTTGTACCAAAGGATCAGACTGAGCTGAAGAAGCTTGACGGGGAAATGAAAGAAGTGAGTTGGTATAAACAATAGCATCCAAATTAACGTGCTTTGCTCATATTATTTGGCTTACTGAAAAGTAATTGCTTCTACACCTATTATCCATTTCTATTAAATACTAATCAATATACTAGTGATAATTTAGTTATTTTTCTATGTAGATTCTAGGCTAAAGAGAAGGAACCCTGACATTTCATACTATGTTAATCTTCCAATGCTCCTAATAATGTAGCTGCCTTGAATACTATTTTTGCTTTAAATGTAATGGCTAAATGCAAATAATGGTCTGGTTTTGGCAAAGCAGAAAACTTCTATTTTATGTTGCATGCCTAAACTCTATGCTAGTCCACTGCCCTCTTTCTTCCTGATGCACAGTGGAAATTGGGACTTTTAGGTTCTTTTTCATGACATTTGAATTTCAAGAATTGCAGTTTTCTATTTAAAAATTAGACGGGCATTTATGTCTAAAAGCTGTAACAGCATCTTTTGATTCACATAGAGCTTCATAACAAATATGTATAGGAGATGAAATTGTGGCTTTATGTTGGAACTTTCAATATTATTGATAACCATAGGTATTGAGATGGTTATGTAAGTAGGGTTGTGTAAGTAGGGTGAAACCACACACAATTTCTAATTGATTACATTTGCTAAAAAATAATTGGTTTCAAATTACAAAGCAAATCTTTGTGTACTTAGGACAAAGCAGATAATTTCTTAGAGGCTTTCAATCTTATATGCGAGACAGGAAATATATTGAACACTTCTTTCCTCCCCTATTATTAGATTTGGCCAATACTAATACTTTAATTCAGTTTTAATTGATTTCAGTCATAAAGATATATCTCATTGAAAACATAATTTCACTATTGCATCTTTTTTTTTAAAAAAAAAGCTGAGGGTATATAAAAATGATTATTTCATTGATAACATTGCCATATAAAAGCTTAGTTCCAGTGAAACTAAGAAAATCAAAAGCTTTAAGAAGAATATTATTCAGATTTTAAAAACAATACATTTAAAAGATAGCATATCAAAACAGGAAGCATGTAGAACCTTGTGCTTGGGTTAATTTTGTAAATTGGCAGCAATCTGATGCCTCTTACTAGTTCTGCCTTCCCCTCTATTTCCTGCTTTCCAATGGTCAAGCTTGGAGCAACTCTGGACTCCAGCTGGTATTTCTGAATGCCAGGTCGGTCTGATAAAGCTCACTCATCTGGGATTTAAACCAGGATGAATAGGGCACTCTGGCATGCATTATTTAAACTTGCTTTTGGAAAGTTATTTGTATCTTGCTCTTATCCTGGGGTCAAGATGAATAAGAATTCCCATTTCATGGGTTATAGGGTATTTCAGTTCTAATTGCCATTTAGTGTATTAGTAAGTTTTAATGAGACATGTTGTTCTCTAGGGGTTGATGATATTTTTTATTCTTTTTCTTTTGGACATTGTCCAAGGGCATATGGTCTGAGTTAGGCAGCCATATAAATGTTTTAGTAAATAATAATTTAAATAATAATTTAAAGTATTTATAAAGAGGGGAAAATATAGATAACTTGTTTGTTTCTCATTCATACTGAATATTTCAAAATACAGTAAGCTGATTTTACGCCTGTTGATATGCATTGAAATTAGAACTTTTACTCTATTGTAAGTTTGGTCAAATATTTTGCATGCTTTTTAATTTGCATAGCATAGGACCTGGATATTTATGAGACTGCCTTCTGCCTCTGATAGCCTCCCACCGACCAGTACGCTCCCACAGAGAGGGTCTCCTCAGGGTGCCATCGGTTAGACAGTGTCGTCTGGCAACCCCCAAGGGGAGAGCCTTCTCTGTGGGAGCACCTGCCCTCTGGAATGAGCTGCCCCTGGAGATTCGTCGGATTTCCGACCTCTGTACCTTCTGCCACGCCCTTAAAACGCTATTATTCCATCAAGCAGGGCTGGCCTAAAATATTATTTTAATGGGTTATTGTGTTTTAGATGATGGGCCAAACTATCTAATAATTTTAAATTGTTTTTAACTTTTATATTGCTGATTTTTATCTTGGCTGTACACCGCCCTGAGTCCCTTTGGGAGAAGGGCAGTATAAAAATTTGATAAATAAATAAATAAAAATTTAGAGATGAGAATGCAGATCAAAGCTTGAATCAGATATGAAAAAAGTGGGTAAAGTAAAAATATACGGTGATGGAGTCTGTAAAAGCAAACTAATCTTGCATGGTGTTCATAACATTGTTTTCTCTGTGCATTTTGCATGAAAGTTGTTGAAGTAGAAGTAGAAATAAAATGATGTCTGGGCATCCTATGTAAAAACAAAATTATTGAGGTTCCCAGAAGAAAATAAGCACTTGACATACATTGGTTTTTAGCAGAAGGAAATCTTGGCTTTCAAAACTTGTTGCTGAATTGGGTTCTAATAAATAGATTTTTTTTTTTTTGGCTTCCATAGGGTGGAAAGACTGGTGGAGTAAATGAACACAGCATTGATGCGTCAAAGAAAAAAGGGAGCTTTCAGTCAATTGGAGAATCATGTAAATTACCCAGGAATATCCAAAATGTCATGCAGGTGTGCTAGTCAGATTATTACAATATTTTGAGTATTTAAAATATTTCTAAGAGTAGATGTTATATTTCTGCATAAAATGCAGTGTTCTGCTTTAGCCTTTTTAAGAAAGTAACCAGTGTCATAGAGAGAGAACTACCTCTATTGTGATACTCCCCCCGTTGGAGCCTCAAAATAACTGGCAGAGCCATGTCTTTAAGCCAGAACTGCCAACGGCGCATGTGTGCGCCTGAAAATGAATGTCTTCCAGCTTGTCTTCCGGGTTTCTGGTACGCATGCACTTGTGACGATTAGCTGGCCGGCGCACATACTCATGCAAGAAAACAGAAGCTCTTCCAGTTTCCGGCACTGCCGCAAGCAAATCATTGTGTGCGTACCAGAAAAGGAACGGGTGACGCCACGTGTGTCAGGCAACATGGCTCCGCGTGCCACTTCAGGCACACATGACATAGCTTCACCATCATGGCTTTAGGATCTTATGGAAGACCAGGAGGGTCAGCGCCTTTAAATGATTACATATTCCAGGTTCAAATTGTTGACTAGGTAAAAATCGTTTTGTATAAAAATCAACTTACTGCCTTTGAAACAGCTTTATATTTAGTTATGTATATTATTATTAGCCATTGAGAATTTTGAAATAATATGAGCTCCAGTAGACAGACACTGAAAAATGTTTAAAAAGCTCATTTTAATACAGTAAACAGTGGTTAGCTTCTTATATTACACTGAGCCTTAATCTGGTTTATTTTGCTTTAATTTAGTGTTTTGTGCCAATTCTGTTATAGCCTTTATTAGGACTTGACTTCTCTTATAGAGTAAGAGCAGCAAAATGGCTTTGCTTTTCTGCTCTCATTGCATCTATGGTAGCTGATCAGTGGCCCTCCTTTGGGTGGCCAGCTTCCTCCTAGGTAAGGAAGAACCTGAAAACTGAGTCACTATGAGGGCTGTTCTAGGCCTCTAACAGATAAAATGGCTCAGATTTGCTTGTTTGGATTTTTAGAAGGGGAGGTATACATTTAAATTACACTATAAGGGAAATATAATGGCAAAGAGTAGAGGAAGCCTGATTTAAGCAATCTGAAAAGAGCTGAGTGCTCTGTGCATTTATATGCTCTTCCCCACTGCTTGCCTTTTTCTGTCGTATTAGGTAGCTAAGCCTGTGCACCAAACAGCTGCAGAGTTTTGCTCTACTTCTAGCCTTCCAAAGGATCCAGTACTCAGAAAAGAAAAACTGCAAGATTTGATGACTCAAATTCAGGGGACTTACAACTTCATGCAGGTAGATTTATTGGTTAATATAATAGCATGGGAATTACTGGAATTAATGATGAACCAGGAAAGGTAGGAATATAAAGGAAGAATGACTTCAGTATCAAAATTTTGAGGCTATATCTGTGAATACATCAAATACACTAAAAGGTAGATTCTGAAATTTTCCCTCTCTCAAAAGATATTGGCCCTGAAATGTCAACGATCTTGAAAAGGTGAATTATATTTTTTTTTGAATTATGAATTTTCAGCAGGATACAGTATATCTGGCCTATTTTAAAGTCAAGACCAGGGAGAAATATTCCTCAGTATGTTAAATTTTTACTTATAAATTAGGATCCTGAAATTATCGTGGCAATAGTCAGCTTTATGGTGATAAAAACAAGGTGTTCAGTAAGACATTAATTAGTCTTAAATATTTAATATTTAGCCATTTATTTCATTGTTAAACTAATGATACACTTCTAGATTATATTTGCATTTTGCTTTTTGGATCTTTTAGCTGTGTATATAAATGTGTGAAAGTGTGTATATTTTTATACACACATGTGTATCCAAAAGAGTAACACATTTGTCTTTAAGGAATCACTTCTGGATTTTGATAAACCTTCACAAAGTGCTGGCTGTTCATCACAAGCCTCTTCTGTTGATTCTTCTGGTAATTCTATTTAATACATTTAAATGAATAAAAATATATATATTATAAGGAAATAAAACAAAATAAAATAAATAACAAAACAGTTGCTTAGCATTCATATTCTAATTTTAACTAGTTGATTGTGTTTATGGCAAACAAAGATGACTTATTTGAATGTCTGGCTTTTTATAAATAAAAAGAGTTTGTATGAAAACTTTAATTTTGAATCTTTGCTCAACATTTCTATTTCAACATTAATTGAGATAAAGAATGTATCAAAGCTGTATCTAAATTATATCAACATATTGAGGAGGTAATGTGGTGTGTAAAAAAATACTGCAATATTTTTATTGTTTATTTAATGAAACATTTGGAGTTATATCTAATTTTGATTTCAAATTGAAGACTTTAAAACTATCCTTGTTTAGTCTCAACTAGCTATTCAGATGCAAATCAATAATGCTAAATATAATTATAGCTGTCAACCTTTATAAATCTAGAAATGGTAATACTGTGTTACCTAATACAGGACTATCGAACTGACTCTTTTCTTAATTTATTGGAAACAGTTATAACCAACTTCTTATTTTTTTAGCTTCTAATGAACAACTTTCAAGCCAAAATGACTTCCCTGAACAATCAATACAGGTAAAATCGAAAATTGTCATTTGTGAAGAAAGATGTCAACTTTTAAATATATTATTATATGTTTTATTTGATTCAAAATTCATTTTTATTTTTCCATTATGTGCCAGGGCTAAATTTACTTTTCTGTGTCAGGAAAAAGTAGTATTCCCTTGAAGGGACAATGAGGAAAAAAATTGGCTTATTTGGATCCTTGCTACAGGTAGTCCTCAATCTACAGCAGTTTGTTTAGTTAACCATTCAGAGTTACAATGGAACTGAAAAAGTGACTTATGACCGTTTTTCACACTTATGGCCATTGTGGTATCCCCATAGTCACTTGGCTCATTTATGACGGTTTCAGTGTCCTGTGACACTGGTCACGTGATCATTTTTGCAACCTTCTGACAAGCAAAGTCAATGGGGAAGCCAGATTCACTTAACAACTGTGTTACTAACTTAACAATTCACTTATAAAGTATGGCAACAAAGGTCGTAAAATAGGGCAAAACTCACTTAACGACTGTCTTGCTTAGCAACAGAAATTTTGGGTTCAATTATGGTCATAAGTTGAGGACTACCTGTATAATGTGTACTATCAGGGACAGTATGCCTGACTCCCAGCTGTTGGGAGAATTTCAGTGGGAAGATTACTACATTCCATCATGTTCTACTTGTGGGATTCAGTATAATGGTGATCAGAACACTATAATGAACTAAATGTGTCCTGGCTTAACAAATGTCTCGCTGAGCAACATAAATTTTGGAGTCATAAATTGAAGACTCCCTGTATTTTCTGAAGTTAGTATTAGGGTTTGTCCTCCTGTGAAAAATGTCTAATCTTCTAAACTAGTCTGATTCCAAAAGAGACATGAATAAATGAAATTTGGAGGGTTTTTTTCCAAAACACCTGTTCCTGTTTAATGCTACTTATTATATGGCACACTAGGGAGAAACTAAATTAGGCCTCCCAACAGTCAAAGCAGAATCATTGGAAAGTTGGACAATTAGACATTTTTTTAAAAAAAAAAATCCTCGTTTAATCTAGTTATCAGTGATGGAATGTTTTCCATGATTGGGCAGAGCAAAAGTCATTCTTTCCAAAGAAGTTGCCTTCAGTTATCTGCTATCTTATACATAATTGAGGATAACATTAAGAAAGGAAGAAAGACGATGGCTTGCATAACAGCATTCAGCAGGCAACCAAGTTCATCTTTGTCTAGCCTTCTTTCTCACTGTGATAAAATATAAACCTTTGCCGAAACCCAGTATCTTCAGTTATCATTACTATTATGGTTCATTGCATAGTCAGCCAGATGTTCAAACTGGAATTGGCATTTTTATCCAGCTATCAAGTCCTTCCCAAGGACCTGGGATGGGCAAATGTTGATTTTTTAAAATCATTATTATTAAACAAATTCATATAGCCATGAATACATAGGTGATTCCAGGCAGCTTACAACATTATTTTTTTTTTAAAAAAATCATAGAATAATGTCTTAAGTGAACACTTAATGATGAAGCAAATGTCATAATGTATTTCAAATTATACTTTTAAAGATCTCCTTTAATGGTCTTGTGTCAACTTTTATTGTCAGAGTGCTTCTTCTCCCGTGACTTTGCATGGATCAAACACTTCCTTGATTTCTGATAACACCTTGTCTGGATCAGAAACTGAACTTCATTCACCACAGGTAAGACAGCTTTACTAATTCTCCTCTCTGTTTTTGATTCTCTTGATCCTAATTTATGTTATTTCCCACCTTCAATCAGGGAATTGCTTTTGCAGAGCTCCACCAACCTGTAATAGCTTTTGAGAAAGAAGTATGCGGCCTTATGCCTGTAATAGATGGGTGATTGGGGGAATGGGGCTGGTTAATGTTCAGTAATGCCAGGTCGGTGGTTAATAAAGCCCCCCTCATTTGTGATCTTATTTCGGAGGGGGGGTGCGGACCTGGCAGGTATTACGGAGACCTGGTTGGGCCAAGAGCGGGGGTCCCCCTCGTCGAAATGTGCCCGCCAGGTTTCCGTGCATTTCATCAGCCAAGGGCCCAGGGGAGGGGTGGGGGAGTGGCGGTGATTATTAGGGAAAGTCTTTGTCCAAGGGAGACCACTGTTCCTCAGATAGCCGGATGTGAGTCCCTTTGTGTGAAGTGGGGCCGTGGGGTGCAGATGGGTTTGCTGGCCACGTACCTGGCTCCCTGCCACGTGGCAGCGACTCTGCCCGAGCTACTCGATGTCATTGCCGAGGTGGCGGTTGATACCCCCAGACTTATTGTCATGGGGGATTTCAACCTTCCATCTGCGGGTGAGACGTCAGAGGTGGCTCGGGAGTTCATGGCTTCCATGACGGCCATGGACCTGACCCAGGTAGTTCAAGGCCCCACTCACATAGGGGGACACACTCTGGACTTGATTTTTATCTCTGGTCAGTGGTTGAATGATCTTGGTAGAGGGGATCTAGACATTAAACCCTTGTCATGGACAGATCATTCACTCCTTCACCTGGACTTTCCTACCGCTTCCCCCCACCGCAGGGAGACGGAACCGACCAGATGGTTCTGTCCCAGGCGCCTGATGGACCCCGAAAGGTTCCTGACGGAGCTTGGGCTGTTTCCTGAGATTCTGACACACGACTCGACTGAAGAGCTGGTGGCCGCCTGGGAAAGGGCGGCCGCTGGAGCTTTGGACCGCGTTGTGCCTTTGCGGCCTCTGACCCGATGCCGATCTCAATTGGCTCCTTGGTTCTCTGAGGAGCTGAGAGAGATGAAGCGTCGGAAAAGACGCCTAGAGAGCATTTGGAGGACTAGTCAATCCGATTCCGACCGGACACAGGTGAGGTCTTATATCAAGACCTACCTAGTGGCGATAAAAGCGGCAAAATTTAACCATTTTTCTGCTCTTATCGCATCTGCAGAGAACCGCCCAGCCGCCCTGTTTAAGGTGACCCACTCCCTTCTTCGGGGTGGAGTGCGGGAAGATCCCTTGCAGGGTCGTGCTGAGGATTTTGTGCAATTCCTGCACGATAAAGTCGCTCGGACTCGGGATGGCTTGGACTCCGATTGGATGAGTCCACGGGAGAAGACGAGGGCAGGTCTTGAGAATGTTATCTGGGAGGAGTTTGATCCTGTGGCTCCCGAGGATGTGGACAGGGTTCTGGGTAAGATTAGTGCCGCCACGTGTTTATTGGACCTGTGTCCCTCCTGGTTGGTACTGGCCTCCCGGGAGGTTACACGAGGCTGGCTCCAGGGGATTATAACTGCTTCTCTGAGCGAGGGTGCCTTTCCTGCCGCCTTGAAAGAGGCGGTAGTGAGGCCCCTCCTCAAGAAGCCTTCCCTGGACCCGGCTGAATTAGCCAACTATCGTCCGGTCTCCAACCTTCGTTTTGTGGCGAAGGTTGTTGAGAGCGTGGTGGCACGACAGCTTCCCCGACACCTGGATGAAGCTATCTATCTGGACCCGTGCCAGTCGGGCTTCAGGCAAGGGCACAGCACAGAAACGGCATTGGTCGCGTTGGTGGATGATCTCTGGAGGGCTCGGGACAGGGGTTGTTCCTCTGTCCTAGTCCTATTAGATCTCTCAGCGGCTTTTGATACCATCGACCATGGTATCATGCTGCGGCGGTTGAGGGGGTTAGGAATAGGGGGCACAGTTCTGCGGTGGTTCTCCTCCTTCCTCTCCGACCGCTCGCAGTTTGTGTTGGCAGGGGGACAGAGGTCGACCTCGAGGCATCTCGCATGGGGAGTGCCGCAAGGGTCGGTCCTCTCGCCCCTCCTGTTCAACATTTATGTGAAGCTGCTGGGTGAGATCATCCGTGGTTTTGGGGTGAAGTGTCACCTGTACGCTGACGACACTCAGCTGTACATCTCCACCCCAGACCACCCCAACGATGCCCTTGATGTGATGTCTCGCTGCCTGGAGGCCGTGCGGGTCTGGATGGGGAGGAACAGGCTCAGACTCAACCCTTCCAAGACCGAGTGGCTGTGGCTCCCGGCGTCCCGATATAGTCAGCAGGTGCCATCGCTGACTATTGGGGGTGAATCTTTGCCCCCCACAGAGAGGGCTCGCAATCTGGGTGTCCTCCTGGACGCACGGCTGTCTTTAGAAGAACATATGATGGCCGTGGCCAGGGGGGCCTTTTATCAGGTCCGCCTGATTCGCCAGTTGCAGCCCTTTCTGGATCGGGACGCCCTGCGCACAGTCACTCACGCCCTTGTCACCTCCCGGTTGGACTATTGCAATGCTCTCTACATGGGGCTCCCCTTGAAGAGCACTCGGAGGCTCCAACTGGTCCAGAATGCGGCCGTGCGGGTGGTTATGGGTGCAACCTGTTGCGCCCACATGACACCCCTCCTGCGCGAGCTGCACTGGCTCCCAGTGGTCTTCCGGGTGCGATTCAAGGTGTTGGTCACCACCTTTAAAGCGCTCCATGGCATAGGACCCGGGTACCTTCGAGACCGTCTTCTGCCACCAATAGCCTCCCACAGGCCAGTCCGCTCCCAGAGAGAGGGTCTCCTCAGGGTGCCATCGGCCAAGTCATGTCGGCTGGCGACACCCAGGGGGAGGGCCTTCTCTGTGGGAGCCCCAGCCCTGTGGAATGAACTGCCCCCGGAAATTCGTAAGATTTCTGACCTCTGGGTATTTCGCTGCGCACTCAAGACCCTATTGTTCCGCCAGGCTGGGTTAGCAACATAATTTTTAATTGGATGTTTTAAATTTTTGGGGTTTTAAATTAAGCCAATTATTTAATATTTTTTAATTATTTTAATTCGATGTCTATTCTGTTTTTAAATAGGCTGTACACCGCCCTGAGTCCTTCGGGAGAAGGGCGGTATAAAAATAAAATTATTATTATTAGTAGTAGTAGTAGTTCAATAGTACCAATACACCTTTGCCAGGAAAACAAGAAACAGTCAAGTATGGAAAAACCCTGTACCTCTTTTCCAGAGCCCCATTTACATTCTATTTCTACTGTGCAATATACTTTGTATGATATCCCCAATACAATATTAGTGTTCCTTTCTTTAAATATTGATCTCGTTCTGCAGGATAATTTTTTGCTGCATTGGTTTCTTGGTATGAATTCTGCAAATTTCCTGTTTTCTGAATGTGACGTAATTAGCATTTCCAGAGTTCCCAGCCTATATACTGTATTTTTCGGAGTATAAGTCACACCAGAGTATAAGACGCACCTTAGTTTTTGAGGAGGAAAATAGGGAAAAAGCTGATTGACGGGTGGATCGGCCTCCTGGAATACTCCCAATCAGCTGTTCCCGGAAGTGAATTTTAGCAACAAGTTTGTTGGTTGTGAGCTCTGTGTCTTTTTTTTCTGCCTCTGAAACTTCTGAAACGCTGTTTCAGAAAAAACTTTTTTTTTCTGAAGCTTCGTTTCTAATGCTGTTTTCAGCCTCTGAAACCTCGGTTTGAGAAAATGGGCGGGGCTACATAAGAGCACCCAGATTTTCACCCTCTTTTTTTGGATGGAAAAGGTGCATCTTATACTCGGAAAAATACGGTAGTTAAAGAAAGGGGGCTCTAAGAAAAGTAAATAAATTCATTTTGTGGTTCTTTTTGTCCTTAAAGGAGAAGCCCTCAGAGTATCTATCATCTGTAATATAAAAAAAAAAACCCAGTTCACTAAAACAAACTAAACTTTGCCTTTTTTGCCCATTCTTTGCTTTTTTTCAATTGTAAAATGTTCTTACTAGAGGTAGAACTAGATAGGATTCTTATTGTCTTGTTCAATAAATGGTTTATTAAGAAGCTTAACTATTTATTTATTAATTTGATTTTATTTCTGAGGGGTCCTTGGTGCTCTCTGAGTTCGGTGCACTGAGGACCTTATCTAGAAATGGGTAATGAAATATCTGCAAGAAAACAACCAAGCCGAGAGACCACCACGGACCCCTCATTTCAACCCTGAGCTACAAATATTCTCCTTTATTGATCTTATTTTTATATGTGTAGTCAGAATGTTCATTGCCTGTTTTGAGAATACTGGTTTGCAAAAGCCTAAACTATGAATTTTACATATCTTGATTTTTAAACAAGTTTCTCAAAAGCTATACATAAAGCAAATTATATCTGCATACTTAGCTACCTCATTTTTCTATGTTACTGTAGCTTTTTTTATGCTACAATAGTGTGGAAACAATGTGGAATTCTTTTATATATTTGCTGTGACTTTACTTTCAGAGAAGTAAATAAAAAATTGTTATTATGAATGTGGCAGAATTCTAAAATTTACATTGTAAAATGTACTAACAGAGGCAAAAAGCTAGTGATTATTATAGCAGAGCACAATGTAAGAACAGAAACTTTTTGGATTTCTTTCAACTTACCTCAGAGGAACCATATGGAGACTATACAAAATTCTACCTTATTTATTTATTTATTTATTTATTTTTGAACTTGTATACCGCCCTTCTCCCTGAGGACTCAGGGCGGTGAACAGGCAAATAAAAACATCAAATACAAATATTAAAATACAGTTAAAAATATATATAAATTTGGCCCCATTAATTAAAACAATAAACAAAAACAATTAAAAACACTTAAAAAGAGTTAGGCCAGCCCAGCTTGTTGGAAAAAGAAGGTTTTAAGGGCACGGCGGAATGCACTGAGGTCGTGGATTCTCCTTATCTCTGGGGGCAGCTGATTCCAGAGGGTAGGTGCCCCCACAGAGAAGGCCCTCCCCCTGGGGGTCACCAGCCTGCATTGTTTGGCTGATGGCACCCCGAGGAGGCCCTCTCTGTGGGAGCGCACGGGTCGATGGGAGGTCGTCGGTGGCAGCAGGCGGTCTCGAAGATAGCTAGGCCCTATGCCATGGAGCGCTATACCTTGCTTTGCCACTTTAAACCTCCGCTTTATTCTTCTTCCTTTATTTCCCCCATGCCCATTAGCTGCTGTTATTTCGCTGGGGCACCTTTTAACAATTTAAAAATATTTCTTTTTTACCTATGAGTGGCAATCACTCACCCGGCATCAATACTCTGTTCAAATTACCGTTCTTGCTCAAAACTTGGTCCAGTTGACCCAGCTTTATGACGGCTGCAATGGCCCTCGCCACCGAGCTGAAGAGTTTCCTCCAACCTCCGAGGAACTTGCCTGTTCCTCTTGGTCGTTTGAGGTGTCTCTCCTCCTTCTCTGTCCTTACAGGACAGATCTGGTCCGAAGACCCCTCGACAGTGGTTTGTCAGCCCGGGATTTCGCAAGGCTCATCAGAGCCCGCTATTCCCTGTCTGTCTCGCCGCGACACTTCTGGTCGAATCTATTCTACCTTGGTTATATCTTGAAATGAACCTTCTCTAGAAATTACCTCCATCGATCTTTTAAGAAAGACCATATTTAGCTTGGCCACTGAGTGCAACTTAACACCTTT
This sequence comes from Arizona elegans, assembly GCA_022577455.1. Lineage (NCBI taxonomy): Eukaryota > Metazoa > Chordata > Lepidosauria > Squamata > Colubridae > Arizona > Arizona elegans. Next base: position 73,106,891 of record JAKOOJ010000007.1, read on the forward strand.
AAAATGGCTTCTCCAGACTTCTGTTCCACATTCTTGTCTTCATAATTTCAATTTTCAATACAGCTAGTCCTCAACCTATATCCACAATTGGGACCAAAATTTCCATTACTAGGCAAGGTGGTTGTTAAGTGAGTTGCACCCAATTTTACTACCTCTTTTGCAACAGTTAAGTGAATCATACCGTCTTTAAGTGAATTCAACTTACTCCATTGACTGCTTCTTAGAAGCTGTCTGGGAAGGTTGCGGGTGATGATCACATGACTCTGGGATGCTGCAACCATCATAACATGCTAGTTGCCAAGTGGCCAAATTTTGATCATGTGACTGGGAGGATGCTGTGATGGTCGTAAATGTGAAGACTAGTTGTAAGTCAGGTTTTTTCAGTGCTGTAGTAACTTCACTGAACAAATGGTTTTAAGTTGAGGATTACTTGTGATCTTTGTGTAACATAATTCAAGAAATTACTGAGCAGTTTATGTCATAAAAGACTAGTTATTCTGCTTAAACAACAATACATTAAGAATAGGAATTGAGAGAAAAACTGCTCTTTTTTTCTCTTTTTACTTTTACATATCTTTGTTTCAGAGAATCCTTCCAAATATTTAGACTAATGTAGGTTATTGAAGATAAATATAACTGTTGGTTTGCAGAAACTGCTGATGTTTGATTATTTAGAGCAGGGGTGTCAAATTTACAGCCCGCGGGCCAGATGCGCCACAATCTGGCCATGCCCACCCCTGTTTTATTGTATGGGGGAAAAGTCGAGATATGTCATGTGATGACATGACACCTTGAGTTTGACACCACTGATTTAGAGTTTTAACAACCTAACCTGTTTCACTCTGCTTCCTCTCGTCAAGGTTCCTACTCCACTTTCAAGTGAATCACAGACACTGCTGACACCCTCAAGAAGTACCGGGTCACCAGTACATCAGGGGAACGTTTTTCAATCTCCTCCATCAAGTAGCAGTGCTGTTAATGTAAAAGCACCTCCTTTTCAGGCTATGCAGACTGTAAGTATAATATAATTAGATGTTTGACAACATAACAAAATATTGGACACATTTTTTGTTTTTGGCAGCTCTTTTACAACAGATGGTCTTTATATAAGATATAAGACAACAAAACCACATTTTGTTGAATAGACATTTCAGATAATCTTCGCTTAACAGCCATTCAAAGTTATGGTGTTCCCCCCTTACTGGCTTGAATTTATAGCCATTTGCAGCATTTTGCGGTCACATGACTGATTTTTGGCTCCCCCCCCCCCCCCCCCGTTTCAATTATTACTTCCAATTTCTGGCCAAAACCGCCGATTGGGTATAATGGATTTGTTTAATGACCATGTTCATTTAATGACTGCCAGAAAAAAAGTAAAATCGGCCACAGTTGTGTAATAACCTGCTTAATGACCTCCGCAATGTACAACCATAATTCTGGGCTCAATTATGATCATAAGTCAGGAACTACCTGTAATCTATTTTTCACAATGTTTCATTTTAGAAATTAGAACGTTAGTAAATTAGAAATCCCAACATATAACCCTAGATGAAATTAAACATTGCAAAGAAAAAAATGTGCAAGCTAGACACGAGACTTCCTGGAAGTTATAAAATCTCTTTTTCATTTCTCCATAGCAAATTATTAACATTTCAATTTGCTCTATGAATTATATCTGTTTGATTTGGAGCACTAAAAGCTGCTGCTTTAGGCCAACATAGTTCATAACATGTCTTCTTTTGTAGGTGTTCAAAGTGAATGCACCTTTGCCACCTCGTAGAGAGCAGGATGCGAAAGAGAATTCTCTGCATTCCACAGGATACAATCAGAATTTTTCGACAGCCAGCACACAGACGCCACCCCCATGTAAATTACCATCCACACAAAATGCGGAACAAACAACTTTTTCACAAGAGTCTCTTTCAAATGGTAAGAATTTCAGTGCAAATCAGTAACTGAACTGATAATGCCAGAGATGATTCTAAACTCATTTTGAACATTCCATAATATTTAACGCACATTACTTTAAAAATGACAGAAAAACTTGTCGTCATATTTGGTTTTTTAGTTCTATTAGAAAACCTTTTACTCATGGAGCCATCCTTTGAAAAGGTAGTGCAGTCTGATGTGACCAGAATGAATGTTAAATTTTAAGCTGACCATACTTTTTTTTACCCCAATAGTGGAAAGTCCCACGATCATCTAAGGTGTGTGTGTGTGTGTATGTATGTGTATACATATACATACCTACCCTGTTTCCCCCCCAAAATAAGACGACATCTGATAATAAGCCCAGTCGGGCTTTTGAGCGCATGGCAATAAGGCCAAGCGCTTATTTCAGCGTTCAAAAAAATATGAGTCAGGGTCTTATTTTCAGGGAAACACGGTACATACATACATACATACATACATACAAACATACATACATACATACACCGTGTTTTCACCAAAATAAGGCCGGGTCTTAAATTAATTTTTGTTCCAAAAGACGCATTATGGCTTATTTTCTGGTTAGGTCTTATTTTGGGGAAAATACAGTACTAAACGCCTCCATCTGGTTGACGATTTTAACTGGGGCTTATTTTGGGGGTAGGGATTATATTATGAGCATCTTGAAAAATCATGCTAGGCCTTATTTTCCGGTTGGGTCTTATTTTCAGGGAAACGGTATCACTCTGAATAGCATGTCAAGGGCACACTGCAGAAAGGGGCACGACATACATACTTGAATTAGATTATATATAACACAATATATAAATATTGTTTCAGGTGTCAATTATATGTCAATTATTTGACAATTAAGTATACCCTCAGGGTGACTCTCTTTCCATGCATTTACACTGATGCTAAGATTTAAAATAATTTAATAAATGTGCAAGCAACAAATTATTCAAACACACACACACTGGTATATATCTCCCATGAAAATAATTTTAATAATTTTAATAATTAAAATTTTAATAATAAGTCAAGAGGGTAAACATAATGACCACTGAAAATTGGAAGCATTTCTGTTACAGAACTGTAAATTGTTTTCATTTGATTTGACTTCTTGAAGGAGGTTTATTTTTCAGCTGATTCATCCAACCTGGCTAGACTGTTCTGATTTTTTCAGTCCTCCCTTATGTCCTCCAATCTCCACCTACATCTAAAATGCTAGAAAATGTTCAGCTTCCACCTCCTTCCCTGTAATCTCACTTATACTTCCCGTGGGAGTATAATTGGAGACATGTCGGAGTTTTTACTGTATAGCAATCTTAACCTACCATGGCATCTTCTTTTTATTATTTCTACATTTTTCCTCCACACTCCCACCCCATGCTGGGATTTTACTTGTTGCAGATCATGCATTCCCAATGAAAGGTTTTGATTTTGTCTGCTATGATTATATGGGCAAGGAGAGAGATTAGTAACTTTGTTGCAAAACTATAAAAGTGTCCATTTTCTCCATTCCATTAGTTGGGAACCTATAGTAGAATACTCTCTTTTGGGAGGTAAATGTTCTGGACAGCTTTTGCATGTTGCCAAATGGAAATGCCCACTTCTGAGATGAATGTTGCTTTTGAGTACCTTGTACTCTTTTCTCACTGTGGGGAAATAGAATGTTGAATTAGTTCTTTAGTAATTAGTAACAAATAGAGAGTTGATCATACCCATTTTGACGAGATGAATGGCAAGAAAACGTAAGTTGCCAAATTTGTTTTCTTAATGTCTTATTTTAATATATTGTTTTGTTTCGTAGCAAGAAGTGTTAAGTACATTTAAACTCATCATTGTCTGTCTTAATACTGCTAAAACTGGCTAGTTTATGTTAAGTCCCAATTACTTAATAAAGTCTTAAATTCAACAAATTCATCTATTTTTAAACGGTTATTAACAGTAGCAAGGTGATATTCCTGTACGTTACAAGTAGAGTGCAAATAATGAATAATAAAGGTTGAGGAAAAAGGTCAGGAATCACATCCTTTTCCTTTGCGGTAGCTTACAGGAGTATGTAAGATGTGTACTTCTCATTTTAAGCAGGTACTTGCCAGGCTGAGGGAGCTGTTCCTGTCAGCAATGGTACCCTCACTTTTTATGCAGCACAGACAGCCACTTTTCCTAGACCATCACAGCCTTTTATTGGAAACCGTGGATCTATCAGAGGTTCTCTCAGGGGTGTAAGATCGATGAATAATTCCTATCGCTCTCCTGGTGGATATAAAGGTAAGTTCCAGTTCTATGAAAACGTTGATGTATGTTTTGATGCAGGCCTATTTCTAACCCTATTCAGAAATGAATCCTGAAAGAATGATCATTAACTGTAATTGAGAATCTATGGATTTAACACTATAGAATATGAAATACAATTCTTATTGGACCAAGGACAATACCGTGTTTCCCCGAAAATAAGACCGGATCTTATATTAATTTTTGCTCCAAAAGACGCATTAGGGCTTATTTTCTGGTTAGGTCTTATTTTGGGGGAAATACGGTATTAAATGCACCCATCTGGCTGACAGTCTTAACTGTGGCTTATTTTGGGGTGGGTAGGGCTTATATTATAAGCATCCTGAAAAAGCATGCTAGCACTTGTTTTCCAGTTGGTTCTTATTTTCAGGGAAACAGGGTACCACTCTGAATAGCATGTCAAGGGCACACTGCGGAAAGGGGCACAACATACATACTTGAATTAGGTTATTATATATATACAATATATAAATATTGTTTCAGGTGTCAATTGTATGTCAATTATTTGACAGTTAAGTACAGGTGAAACTCAAAAAATTAGAATATCATGCAAAAGTTCATTTATTTCAGTAATGCAGTTTAAAAGATGAAACTAATATATGAGGTAGATTCATTATATGCAAAGCGAGATAGTTTAAGCCTTGATTTGTCATACTTTTGATAATTATGGCTTACAGTTCATGAAAATCCCAAATTCACAATCTCGGAAAATTAGAATATTGTGAAAAGATTCAATATTCTAGGCTTAAAATGTCCCACTCTACTCAGCTAATTAAGCCGAAACACCTGCAAAGGGTTCCTGAGCCTTTAAATGGTCTCTCAGTCTGGTTCAGTAGGAATCACAATCATGGGAAAGACTGCTGACCTGACAGTTGTGCAGAAAACCATCATTGACACCCCCCATAAGGAGGGAAAGCCTCAAAAGGTAATTGCAAAAGAAATTGGATGTTCCCAAAGTGCTGTATTAAAGCACATTAATAGAAAGTTATGTGGAAGGGAAAAGTGTGGAAGAAAAAGGTGCACAAGCAGCAGGGATGACCGCAGCCTGGAGAGGATTGTCAGTTCACAAAGAGTGGACTGAGGCTGGAGTCAGTGCATCAAGAGCCACCACACAGAGACGGATCCTGGACATGGGCTTCAAATGCCGTATTCCTCTTGTCAAGCCGCTCCTGAACAACAAACAACGTCAGAAGCGTCTTACCTGGGCTAAAGAAAAAAAGAACCGGTCTGTTGCTCAGTGGTCCAAAGTCCTCTTTTCTGATGAGAGCAACTTTTGCATCTCATTTGGAAACCAAGGACCCAGAGTCTGGAAAAAGAATGGAGAGGCATACACTGCAAGATGCTTGAAGTCCAGTGTGAAGTTTCCACAGTCTGTGTTGATTTGGGGAGCCATGTCATCTGCTGGTGTTGGTCCACTGTGCTTCATTAAGTCCAGGGTCAACGCAGCCGTTTACCAGGAGATATTGGAGCACTTCATGCTTCCTTCCACAGACGAGCTTTATGGGGATGCTGACTTCATTTTCCAGCAGGACTTGGCACCTGCCCACACTGCCAAAAGTATCAAAATCATGATCATGGGATTACTGTGCTTGATTGGCCAGCAAACTCGCCTGACCTGAACCCCATAGAGAATCTATGGGGCATTGCCAAGAGAAAGATGAGAGACATGAGACCGAACAATGCAGAAGAGCTGAAGGCCGCTATTGAAGCATCCTGGTCTTCCATAACACCTCAGCAGTGCCACAGGCTGATAGTATCCATGCCACTCCACATTGAGGCAGTAATTGATGGAAAAGGGGCCCAAACCAAGTACTGAGTACATATGCATGCTTATACTTTTCAGAGGTCCGATATTGTTCAATGTACAATCCTTGTTTTATTGATTTCATGTAATATTCTAATTTTCTGAGATTGTGAATTTGGGGTTTTCATGAGCTGTAAGCCATAATCATCAAAATTATGACAAATCAAGGCTTGAACTATCTCGCTTTGCACGTAATGAGTCTATCTCATATATTAGTTTCACCTTTTAAGTTGCATTACTGAAATAAATGAACTTTTGCACGATATTCTAATTTTTCGAGTTTCACCTGTATACCCTCAGAGTGACTCTCTTCTTATGCATTTACACTGATGCTCAGATTTAAAGTAACTCAATAAATGTGCGAGCAACAAATTATTCTCCCATGCGCTCATGTTCTTCCATGTATATTGAGACTTTCATCCACCACCTCATGCATGCATATATTCTCACCTATGAGAGTCTCATAGATATATAGTGGTGATTTGGAATTCTTGCTGACAACCAATAGATAGGGGGAATATAGGTGGCTGCACCCTAATAGGCTGCAGATTATGCAACTGCATATCATTATGCATATCATTATTATGCATCTCTCTAGATCTGAATTCACTCAGTGTAATCCAGGTGACAGATTCTTAGTGATGAACCTAATCTCACCTCCCAGAAGTATGGGTGTTTTCAAATCTTATTCACAAGCCTGTACTATTCCAGCAAGCTTTTGGCCTATATATGTGTTTAGCAACCACACATTTAGGATTTTTTTCAATTTACAACTTGCACTGAATGGGTAGTATTTATGATCAGAGTATCCCCTGGTTTCAGGCCCAAGATCAAGGATGATAGCAAAATCCAACCCAATCCAATCCTTTATTTGCTTACACTTAATGGACAGAATCTTGCCAAACTAAAACTATAATCTTCTAACCTACTAGATATATCTTGAGAGATTCCAGGGTAAACCCACCCTGAACCTTCCTCCTGCCCCAACTCAACTCAGGATCGTAGTCTCTTAATCTGGGAAAGCTCTGTGTTGCCAAAACTCCTTCCATCACAACTGATATCTATCTATCTATCTATCTATCTATCTATCTATCTATCATCCCCCCCCCAATCTTTTTCTCTCTATTGTATATGGCCACCCATCTTAGAAGAAGGATAAAGCAAAAAAAATATGTATCAAATACCTGGATTTTTGAAGAAATATTCTTCAAAGAATATTTGAATTATCAATTTAATCACATAAAAAGGACCCAGTCTAGCATTCTCAAATTTTGAAGTCAGATACCAAAGTGAAATGCTAAGGATGTTGGTTGCTAAAGAGCATCTTAGACATTGACTTCCCTGTCCTTGGAAGAGTTGACTATCTTTTTATGCATGGTTATTATATAAAGATAGTTAAGTTACTGAATATTCAAAATTTTGCTCACTTCCTCTTGGACAACAAATTGGGTCTGTTCTTTTTTTATGACACAAGGTGCAGAGCAGTGGTGAAATGTAAAAGTTGTTACTACTGGTTCTGTGGGCGTGGCATGGTGGGGGGATGTAATGTGACTGGGTGGGCATGGCCAACTTTTTTTTTTTACTTTTAAAAGCATTTTTTCTACAACCTCTTTGACCAAGGGGTTCTTTAAAAATGCTTTTAAAAGGCTCTGCCGATTAGGTAACTCAGCTGGGATCGTCAGAGGCTTTTAAAAACATTTTTTTCCCTACATCCTCTTACGCAGAAGAGGTTGCAGAAAAAAATGCTTTTAAAAGTTAAAAAAAAAGCCTCTGATGATCACGGGACTCAGCTGGGCATGGGGGAGGGACTCAGAGATTTTTGCTACCGGTTTTCCGAACCACCCACCGCCATCGCTACCGGATCAGGCGATCCAGTCCGAACCGGGAGCATTTCACCCCTGGTGCAGAGTATTACAGTTCTTTTAATACACCAGTAGAGAAAGACACATTTTTAGTATTTAATGGAAATATGAACTGTTTCACACATCAAACAATGTTTTATTCCAGCAGGTTTTGAACCTTACAGAGGATCACCTTCAATCCCTAATGGAACCTATAGCCAATTACAGCTTCCTGGCAGAGATTACTCTTCAGTGCAGTATTCTCAGAGGGTAATGACTTGACAAGCTTTGTTACAGATCGCTTTACTATAATTTGGCATCCTATGTTCTGTGCAAAAGTCAAAATCAAGCATTAATTCGACATAAGGGATGCTTCATAAAACCTGACAGCATGCTGTGGCTAGTAATTTAGTATGGCTAACAGTAAATGCTATCTAGAGCAAATAAATGGAGCATAAATAAATAATGGTTAATATATCATAGTTTACACCTGGTTTGTATGTCATAACCTATTGATGAATTTTAATTTGGGGTTTATATCTCTGAAATTTGTTCACTTTGCCTATTTGAATATCAGACAGTCTTTCTTATGAATAATATATTTGAAAATAACCCCATCAATTAAGTATGCTGGAAAATCAGAGCAAGAATTGGCTGTAGTTTAACATTTACAGGCATATGATATATCCTAATTAAACTAGTGCTAATTAAGGATATTAGATTCCAGATATTTGCCAGGTATCAACAAATGTTTGATGCAGGACATAGCACAGTTCCCTCCCACTCTACTATCCCACTAATCATGACATGAAAAATTCAAGTGACGGTAAGAATGATGTTGTTGCCATTCACTAAATTCACTAAACACTAAATATTTATTTTCTAGGATATGAATTACCAACCAAACTATAAGCGAGGAGGTATTAATAGTGGCCGAACTAATTCAAGAGGTAAGTTTACTTTTAACATGATTTAAAATGTTAGTCTCTGTTAAGTCATGCTGCAGTGCTCAGGTTGCATTCCACTATGATTAATCATTCCAGCACACTATGGATTTACGTGTATTGTTGCCTAAACAGTCAAGTACAGACTTCATGTTCTTAGGCACTTTTATCTGATATATGCCTGGAAAGGAATCTTTGAGGTGCTTCTGAAGGAATCACTACCCATTCAGTGCTGTTAACAATTTACAGTAATTGCATACATAGGTGCTAATTTTGAACAGTTAATAACTGCTGGGAATTTAAAACTTTTGCAAAGGTTATTTTCATTAGAGCAGGAAGGAAAATGTCCATCCCCACATTTCCTCAACAGGGATGACTGATGTTCTTAACTTTTTCTGCTCTTCTCTTCCTCTGAACCACTTCTGCCCAGATTGACATCTACATTTTGTTCTGTGCCTGGAACAAATTGAGCCATATTATTCAATGTTTGAATGCAAACACTTAAAAAGGATCCATTTGGATTCAGACAACCTGAAATCAGCGATTGCAGGCACAGAACATTTTGCCCATCTGTATTGGAGACTATAAAACAGTCCTTATTTTCAGGCTATTGAAGAAAATATTTAATTCCAGTTTAGCCATAACAACTTTATATAAAATCCTTAAAGCTTCTATGTTTTAGGTTACAGGCAAGAAAACAGACAGGAAGAAAACTGCTCAGCAGGTAGAGCTCGAGGTAGAACACGTGGTAAAAAATACTTCAGAAGAAGGGAATTGAGAAAAACTGAGAAAAATGAGAAAGAAGCAGAGTCTGAAAACAATCTTGTAGTTGCCAAAATGCACCAATTCAGTTAGTGCTGATTAACAATATAGTTGACAGATTGGTAACTTGGTTTTCTACACTAAATAAAAACACATTTTTAAAGATGTGTCTTTTCTTGGAAGTAAGAGCAATGCATCCTTACAAAATATATTTCCTATTGTATAATATAATATTTAAGCAGCTATGGTTAGTTGAGTGAGTAAGCAGCCAGTATACATTCATGATAAAATATAAATACATATAACATTGCAATTCTATCAATGGGTTTTTAGGCATTCTGTTATGTAAGCCAATGGGTTGTAGTAATTTGGAGTAAACAGTTCAGTTTCTGTTTTCATAGTCAAAAGTTGTGAGAATTAAGCTTTAATTTGAAGAGTATCATATAACGTGAAGTAGTTCTGGAAATCAAATTTAATAACTCATAATATTCTAGCTGTCTCCAACATAGTATCCTCCAAGTATGTTTTGGATAATAACTTCCAGAATTCCCCGAACATTTACAGAACAACAGTTTGGGGAATATAATATAGTTTTGGTAACTATACAAAAATTTCTTAATGGCAAATTTATATTTCTCAACATGGTATTAAAGATACTGCAGATGTATTTAAGTCTGGTGTCTAAGATAGGTTTAAATTATTTCAGTGCTGAACGCATTGCAGAAGTATGTTCAATGCATATATCACCTCTACTCAGCTTTTAGAGAGAGAAGGCTGAAAAACCTGTTTCTAATTTAAACATGCTGGATTGGAGCATAGTTAATTGAGTTGTTTTTAATGAAATAATACTATTCTAAGAGCCTGGATCCACAAGGGACTAATAAGTAAAGTAAGAGCCAATCAAAAGTGGCTAATTTTGTCATTTAAAATGGCAGAGAAGACTTTCTAAAATTTCAACAAATGTTGGGGCAGAGAAGCATAGTCAAAATTGGAAGTCAGGGAAAATAAAACAACCTAGTAAACTGAAGGATATTCTCAAGACATGGTTATACTTGTTAATTAACTGTTAAAACCAGAGGTAATAAAGTGGTATGTCTCTCAGCCTTAAAAAAACCCAAATTATTCATTTGTGAAACTGTATGTCCTTTTTTCACAATTTGAAGAACACAAATTTGTAAAAACTAGGGACGAACCAGTAACTGGCACTTGTCTAGATGAGCTTTCTTATACATGATGCCATCCATATTATGACTGTGGCTAATATGGGGAATTGTAGTTCCAACAGAATTGGAGATGCTCAGCTGGGGAAGGCTGATCTACTCTATAAATCTTGGCAAACTGAACTTTGAAGACTTCTAAAAATGGATTTCTTAATGGTTATATCAGAACTAACAATTGCTCATGATCTCCAACAGCAGGATGGAACGATTCTTCTCAGGTGAGCAGTCCAGAGCGTGACAATGAGATGTTTAACAGTGGGGAGACTGGGCAGGGTGATTCCCGCAGCATCACTCCTGTCGATATACCTGTGACAAGCCAAGCAGCCACCCTACTACCTGTACACGTCTATCCCCTCCCACAGCAGATGAGAGTTGCCTTTTCTGCTGCTAGAACTTCTAACTTGGCTCCTGGAACTTTAGATCAACCCATCGTGTTTGACCTCTTGTTAAACAATCTTGGCGAAACCTTTGATATACAACTTGGTAGGTTCAATTGTCCTGTTAATGGTACTTATGTATTCATATTCCATATGTTGAAGCTAGCTGTGAATGTACCATTATACGTGAACCTCATGAAAAATGAAGAGGTTTTAGTCTCCGCGTATGCCAATGATGGTGCTCCAGATCATGAGACTGCAAGCAACCATGCAGTCCTCCAGCTCTTTCAAGGAGACCAGATTTGGCTACGCCTTCATAGAGGAGCTATTTACGGAAGTAGTTGGAAATATTCTACCTTCTCAGGATATCTCCTGTATCAAGACTGAACATTAAGCTGCTCCAACGGTTTGGTGAAGGAAGGTGAAAACTGGTGGGCTAGTTTCACACTGCATACTGAATACTAAAGTGGGAAAATGGTGATCTGTATTACAATGAGTGGGAGTTGGATCAGCACTGATGTGGCACTTTATCAGTTGTGATATAGCCTTGATAGTAAAGCTCTGAATGTTATGTTTGCACTTACTCTTGAACTGTAATTTATTAGCTTACTATGCTACTCAAATTTGCCTCAAGTTTAGGCTATTCGCAACGCCTTGTGCCTAAATAAAAAAAATTAATATGCCTTAGTATCAGTGTCTGTGCTACTGTGATAATTCTGGGTCATATTAACTTTCTGGAGGGCTATGAAGACTTGGCTTGTTCATCCAGGCATTATGCTAGGATAGAACTGAATAAATAAAAGTGTGAATTTAAAGCTAGTGGGATAGTGCTGTGATTGAGTTAATGTGGTGTTGTGAGGTTCAATTGACCAGATTTCATTGTTTTTAATTGGACATTATTTTAAGCTGCAAAGGGTTATCACATATAAGATAGGTGGCCATATAAGTTTATAAATAAATAAAATAAGATTCCACTGGAAAAGGAAAACAGATCCACACTCAGTTAGGAAGCATGTTCCTTGTATGTGAAAAGTTGCAGATTTAATCCTCCCAAATCTTCTGGTAGGAGGAAGAAATATGATGGCATTCCCTGGAGAATTACTATTAAAAATTAGATGGAACATCCCCCCAATCTGCAACACAATATCATTTTTATTTTTTAAACATTGAAAGCAAGTGGAATAGTGAGACTAAGATTCATTTCGTATTTATGTAATTATGTAGAAAATTCGAGTTCTCAACACAACAGCTGCGGGAACATCTCTTAATTTCCAGGATTGGGAAACTAGCACCCCACATAGCAAAACATCAGCTGCAAGCATCATCGTTTCTAAAACTGCTTCTGGCCTTGTATTTATCTGGCAGTAGTTCAGGGCTTAAAGCTATACTTTACTGCCTGGGGGGAAAAAAGGTAAGTTAAGGTGATAGAAATGGGGCAAGCCACCATATAAATGGGCACTGTGACTGTCCATATTAACCATGGTGTGAGACCGTAAGATGTTCCTCAAGCTCTAAATGTGTCCATAAGCCCCAAAAGTTGGAAATTTGAGTCATTGTCCCGTCTAGTTTTGATGCCAACGCTACAGCAGAAAAATAACCTACAGATAATTAAATAAATGGGGAAGATGGTAAACCTTTACCCAAGCAGGAACGTTGCATCTTATTTTATTAAACCACTAGTTATATTGGTCACTTTGCTTCAGATTTTACACCTTTGTTATAAAACTCTGTTGTTGGAAATGAGTGGCTGTGTCACTCAAGGTATTTGTTAGGAACCGTTGCCCTTGGACATCTGAAGACTAAAGGCTTCAAGATCTGCACTATAGCATCACCATGGAACCACTCTGGAGATAATCACAATTGAGGACTTTATTTGAAACTACCCGAAGAGCAGATTGGAAGAATACCTGTAAGCGGAGATGGTAAATTCTCTGCGTTCTCCAACTTTTCTCTACAACTTTGGTTCTGTTTTATTTTACATTCCTGGTATTGGTGTACAAGAACAACTACTAAGCATCTAGAAAGTGCCTCTCTCTCTCTCTCCCTCTCTCTCTTTCTAAAGTTCCCATTTAATTTGACTCAGCATTTTATAAATTCTAAAAGGCCCTCCTATTTTTCCAAATGACAATTATGTTAGGTGAATTATTTGTGAAGCTTCCATCACAAGCTCTAGCCTTTTCTCTCTCTTCATCAAAGGATTCAGTTGGCTTATGTCCTGAAGGCACCTCCAGATCTTTTTGTGAATGTGTGCGGTATTGAAAAGCTTGCAAACATCTCAATATGGTGAGGTAATAAAACATTTTAAACTTGCTTTGTGTGTTACCCTTTTTTTTAAAAAAACGAACAGGTTAAAGAATATTAAAGCTATATTTGTCTGACTTACTGAAAGTAAAAAGAAACACATCTGAAACTTGCCTGTTTACGGTGCAATTTTTTTAAACAGTTGGGTTATATTTTTATATAGTAACTTTCCTGCAAGCAGTTTTCTGTTATTAGCAATCCTATTGATAAAATCTTGCAACTAGCAAATCCACAAAAGTTATTCCTGAATTCTAGCTGTATGGAACTGTATCTGGCCCCTTTTGGATGTTCTGAATGTTTGCTTTCTTTTTCAATTAAATATGATCAGGGCTTCACATGGATCCATCTGATAAACAAAATGAATGAAGAAATTTAAAAGTTAAGCACTTGTTTCATTTACTTCCCAAAACCGTTCAATCTGCAGTTTGTCATTGAAAATGTGGTTGGCTTCCTTCAGTAACTTGTTGCATCGCATTTAGCTGCAATAGGGTTTTTAACAAATGCTTACTGTAATTGGAGATCAACCTCATATTGCTGTGCAGGCCAATTCCTCCATGGTGTATTGTTTTAATTTGATAGCATTCTAGGATATTCTGGTGGAACTGCTGCAGGCCTAAACTTTGATTTAGCAACTCAAGAACACTGAGTTTGTTTTTCTTTATCCATTCTCTTGCAGATTTGCTTGTATGTTTGGGATCGTTCTGTTGCTGCATGAACCACTTCACCTCAACTTTAGCTGTCAGAAAGATGGCCTGATACTGTTCTGAGGAATTATTAAAAGTAGAATTCATGCTTTATTCAATGATACCAAGTCATCCAGAGGTTGAAGCAGCAAAGTATCTCCAAACTATGACATTACCTATGCCTGTGTTTGATAATTGGTATGAGGTTCTTATTGTGGAATGCAGTGTTTGGCTTCCACCAGTTCTAATTGAACCTGTGTGACTTGAAAAGTTCCACCTTTATTTGCCCATAGAACATTTCTGCAGGAGTCTGGAGATTCATCCAGCTGTTTGGCAAAATTTAAATATCTATGGCTTCTTTGTCACTACTCCGTTTTACACAGTGCTTTTCTAATGGTACTGATCAAAATATGCCCAGATCCTTGGATGGCATTCTAGGGTTCTTTGTGACTTCTTAGCCAGTTCTATCCTATACTCTTTAAAAGTGATGAAAGCCACTTTTTTTTTTTTTTTTTGAAGATTTACAATGATCTCAATTGATCTTAGTTGCAAGATTGTCTCTGGTGAAGCTTCAGAGGATTAAAATGGTTTTGTAGCCTTTTCTGGCAAATGGGTATCACCCATGTTTTACAGATGTCTTCAGAAATTTCTTCTGAGGTGAGAGGGATGTGCCTTAGAATTTTTGTGGTGTGAACATCAGTGATGTGGGGCCCTGATCATTAGCCATAATTAAGCCCTTCGGTTGAGGGCATGATTTTCTCATACTGTTACACATGGGTTGGTTTGTTTATGAAATAAAGGAAACAAGCACCAAACTTTGATGTTCTTTGTTCATTTAGATTATATATCAGTAGGATCTGTAGCTCTGATACAAGTTAAACTGAGCCAAACTTGATCCAAGCTAAAAAGATTGAGAACATCCAAAGGGCCAGATACTTTTAAACTGAATATGTTGAACATAAAGAGGCTTCCTGATCTCTCTATAGAATACTGGAAACATTCAAACTCATGTCAGGGATAATGTTGCTGAGCATGGTTGCTACATGTTTGTATGGATGCTGAATGCACCAGGATCCTGTATTTTATGCAGAACATATTATAGGGTTTTTTTGTGCAGATTTCAGTGCCAGAATTAAATGCTTAAAATCATTTCAATAAGTGTCTCATCGTGTTTTTATTTAGTAGGTAGTATGAAAACTAGGTATCAGTTACATAGCATATGAACAATTCAAGAAATCTGTAAATTTAGGTCTTAGCCACCTTAGATGAAGGTGAAAATTAATCCTTTACTCAACATACATGCTGTTTATTGTTCCCCATGCTATATCTGTATTTGTTTTCAATTTTCTAAAAGAACTTTGCATTTGTCTTGTTACATTTAGTACTTTAGTAAGTTATTGATTTTATGTTTTCTAATGTTAGCTACCCTCTCTTGTTTTCCATCAGCTGCAAATTAGCTAAGGTATTCCTCCACTTCTTCAGGAAAAGAATAAAAATGTTAAAAGTATGCTGAGCCAGCATCCCACTTGGTCCAGTATCACAATCCAATTCAATGAGTTACAAAGGAAAACTCATGACTTTCAAGCCAACTGTGGCTTCTAACATATTTCAGCCAATGTAGAATAACATACGGGAGTTTGGGAACGAAGGGGACTTCCATTTAGCAAATTTACAAAACCCCATCAAAAAGTGAAACATCTGATTATTGTTAATTGGAATAAAATGAATATGTACATCCTGTAAACAGCCAGTGGGAGAAATTCCCAGGAAGGCTGATTATATATAATCATTATATATATATATATATATATATATATATATATATATATATATATATATATATATATATATATATATCCCGATTATTTTTCTAATTCGATAGATCATTTTTCTAATTTGATAGAAATTTACAGGTAGTCCTCAATTTACGACCATAATTGAGTCCAAATTTGTTAGGTGACACATTTTAAGTTTTGCCCCATTTTACGACCTTTCTTGCCAAGAGTTATGTGAATCATCGCAGCCGTTAAGTTAATAACCCAGTTGTTAAGTGAATCTTCCCCCTATTGATTTTGCTTGGCAAAAAGTGATCTTGTGTACTTGGGACAGAGACCGTCGTAAGCACGAGTCCGTTGCCCGGCTTCTGAATTTTGATCACATGATCCTGGGGGTGCCGCACAGGTGAGCGTGAAAAACGGTCCTGAGTCACTTTTTTCACTGCCTTTTGTCACTTTGAACGGTCAATAAATGAATTGTAAGTCGAGAATTATCCGTATAGGAAAAGACGAGATAAGAGGAAAGCCTGAGACTCCGGTTTCCCTGCAGGGACCTACGATCCTCCCTCTCTCTCTCTACCGCAGCGAGCAATCCCCGCACCGGCCGCCTAATTTTTTTTTCCGTACAGCAACATGGCGGCCGACGTTCGGGCGCCGCGAGAAAGGCGAGGTGTGGGGTTGGGTTGGGTGGGGAGGTGGGCGCGCGGAAGCCGCAAAGCTTCGTCTGCGCGACAGTTCGGCTGTCGTAAACCGGTGAATGGCTCCTGTGTAGCCGAAGGGGAGAAAGGAGGGAGCCGGCGAGCGTGCGCGGCGGTCGCTGCCTTTCCCGTTGAGGCGCTGAGAGATCATGGATCCCAACCGAATTATCCAGGCGCTCAAAGGCACCATCGACCCCAAGCTGCGCCTGGCGGCCGAGAATGAGCTCAACCAGGTAAGTCCGCGGATGGGCTGCTTGGGCCTCGACCGGGGCGTTGGGGGGTGGGGGTGGGGGTGAAAGGGGCTCCCTTCGCCCGGAGGGTCTCTCGGTTCTAAATCCACCGCCGCCGCCGCCCTTTCCGCCCGGCAGCCTCGTCTCCTTCCGACGGAGCGCCTGTCATTGCTTCTTTGCCGACGCCTCGGTGGTGGAGAAAGCCCGCCTTATTCCCCATCTAACCTACTACAGCCCGTAGGGAGGTTGTGTGAATCCAAGTTAGTTTAGGGTTCCGTGTTTCAGGCGCATCCAGATCTTCCTTGCCGCTTTCACGTTGTGCGAAAGGGCACAAAAGGACCGGGAAACACTCAAAAGCTGAAGAAACGAAGGCGCCAGATAAGAAAAAAAGAGAAACTTGTATGCAGCAGCTGAATCCGATTCGCCCCCCAATTTCTCCCTCTGCTGCCTACGACGCCTCTTCTTCTTTAAACTTATTATCTTCTACATTTTCAGGGTTTTATTCAGCTCCCATCCACCGCAGCTTGCTTTCTTTTCCCTCCTTCCTTAATATTCAATCAGGGTTCATCTCTTTCTATAACCGCCTCATGCCAGTCATGAGTTCCTGTATTCATTTTTCATTTATTCGCTGCCCATTTCTGTGTGATTTACTCATTGTGCTAAATACACTGCTTCTTCCTGTTCCCACTGCATTTCCGTTATATTCAGGGTTTGTTTCTCCTGACTACCCAACTCTCATTTCTTTAAAAAAAGAAACCCTTCCTTACAGCAGATTACATACTATGCATTGTCTTTCTGCCACCATTTAAGCATACTAAAATTTCTCAAGCCATTCCCGCCTTTGTTAAACATTCGACCAAGGTACACAATTGCATGTATTTACTCTAGCTTATTGTTGTTTATGTTGCATTCATTTTCTCTTACGTTTTCTCAAACCTTTGTCTTTCAACCAGTAATACTTAGGTCCATATTGCAGCATGCACTATGTGATACGCTGTAAGTCATTCATGTTCTTAGCGAACATCTTTGGTATGGTCTGTTTACAAAAGTATACAGACATCTCTTAAATCTTGATCTATCTCCTACCCTCAAAACAACGCTATAGAGCACTGCACACTAGAACAACTAGACACAAGAACAGTTTTTTCCCGAATGCCATCACTCTGCTAAACAAATAATTCCCTCAACACTGTCAAACTATTTACTAAGTTTACTATTACTATTAATCTTCCTATCACCCATCTCCTCCCACTTATGACTGTATGACTGTAACTTTATTGCTTGTATCCTTACAATTTATATTGGCTGTTTCCTAATATGTTTTGATTGCTTATTTGTACCCTATGACTATCATTAAGTGTTGTACCTTATGATTCTTCATGAACGTATCTTTTCTTTTATGTACACTTATGTTCTGTTCTGTCCTATCCTATCCTATCCTATCCTATCCTATCCTATCCTATCCTCCCCACCCCACCCCACCCCACCCCACCCCACTCCACTCCACGGCAGGACAAAGGTCTCTTCCGCATGTTTCCAACCAATACGGTCTTGAGCTTTCCTTTGCCAGTTGGGCCAGCAATACTTGCTGATGTCATCACTCTATCTTGTTTTAGGCCTCTTTTGTGGATGCTTTTTATCATCTGGAATCCATTTTATGACTGCCTTAGTCCACCTGCTTCTTACTATGTGACCAGCCCATTTCCATTTCAATTCTTTTACTCTTTTGAGGGCATCCTATATTTTCATTCGTTCTCTAATCCATGTGCAGATCTTTCTAGTTTGTCTTGTGGTACCAAGCATGTATTTTTCCATGGCTCTCTGCACCATTCATAGATTTTGTATTCATTGTGAAGTTAGTGTCCATCTTTCGTTGGCATATGTTAGACTAGGTAGCACACTATATTGATCTATAAAAGCATTAAACCACCAAGGGGACATCATCCATCCATCCATTTCTTTACTCTCTGCTTAGAGCTGAACCATTCACTAATCATTTCATTTATTCTCAGGAATTGATTTGTTTTCATCATACATTGCCATTATTACATTCAACAATCTCCATTTCCATATTCATGCAAAACGTTCCATAATTCAAATCTATTTACAGGATCAACAAGTTATTTCCCTCACATTCATATATGACTACTAAAAAACAAAACAAAAAAAAATGACCTGAAATAAAGCGAAACTGTATTTCCCAAATTTTGTTCATTGATAACAATCTTTCTTGGAGCCTTCAATCAGAACTTTGCAACATTATTTCCAGGCATACTTAACAAACTAATTCTCTGGTAGTTTTGCATTTACTCTTGTTTTTGTCCTGTATAACGGAACTTTAACATCATCCTTTCTGTTGTTCTGTTGATATAGCTGCCTCACATGCACATCCAATATCACATAGCTACTTCATAAACTGGGCACACCCGTAGTTTAATATTTCACCTGTTAATTTCTCCAGCCTTACAATAGTTCAACTTTGTCATAGCATTTAAACTTATTTCTCATTTTTTTGGGGGGGACACAAATATTTATGGTCTTTGATTCAGTTCTACTCTTTGACACAGGGGTCCCCAATCCCTGAGCTGAAGACGGTCAGCGGTCTGCGGCCCACCAGGAACTGGTCATGCAAGTGAGCAAAACCCCATCCGTGCATGCGAAAGATACAGGCTGCAGTCCCCATCTGCAGTGATCTTGGAGCCCAGGAAAATAAAATCTGTCACTACCTCCATTTCTTCCCCATCTATTTGCCAGGAATGGAGAGGGCCGGATGCCATGATCTTAGTTTTCTTAACTAAGAAAACTTAGTTTTGCACTCTCCTTCCCCAGCATCAAGAGGCTCTTTAGTTCCTCTTCACTTTCTGCCATTAGAGTGGTATCATATGCATATCTGAGGTTGTTGATATTTCTCCTGGCAATCTTAATTCCAACTTTTGATTCATCTAGCCCTGCCTTTCTCATGATGTGCTCTGCATATAAGTTAAATAGGCTGGGCAGCTTTGCCGGACTCCTTTCCCAATTTTGAGCCAATCAGTGGTTCCGTGTCCAGTTCTCACTGTTGCTTCTTGACCCACATATAGGTTTCTCAAGAGACAAATAAGAGACAAATTGCACCTTTAGACATCGATAAATATTTTTGGCTTTCTTCTGTCTTTCTTTCTGGTTGCACTTTGAAAACAGGGCTGCATTTATCCTCAAATGTACATTATCCTGAATATGTAATGCTGTAGAAGCATTAAATTAATATAAAGGTGTGATAGATATCTGCATGGACTGAAATGTGTCCTTAGTATGTTACAGCTCCAATTGTTTAGTTTTATCAATTAAATAATGAAATATATTGTTTTAAACCTCTCTTGTTCTTAAGTTTGGCCTCTTATTAAAATTACAGTAGCATCTTTTCCATGTTATAGTGTATATAGTTGCACACAGCCTATATTATGTGGCATATAAAGGGAGTAATATCTACACTTCTACGCTAACCTTGTCTTAGATCAAAATGTCAGACCTTAGTTGATTCTTGAATGACTCCAGGGCTGTAGATTAGACTGGAATTTGTTTTAACCTGTTCTAGTCATAACCCTTAAAAAATAGTGGCTAATCACTTTCCTATTGTTGTCATAAAAATTGCATGTTCATAAAGTCATCAGGTCAACTCAACCCAAGTCACTCAATCTTTGAGTCAAGGTTGACTCAAAGAAAACTTCAGTTTGTAGTCTGCGTGGGGTGCTGTCCAGGAGAACCTAGTGCTGATGCATTGACACTTCTTTTAGGTTTCCATTATGCATAATTTCATTTTGCAGAGCAACTTGCATGATGGCAACCTGAAGAATTAATTGAATTGAGCATCTCCAAGAAATGCCAGTCTCATTGTCTTCTGGAAAAACAAGGGCCTTGGTTAGACAATATAATATTCTAAACCCAATTTGTTAAGCACATTGCATCACAAGACATTTAGATTATAATAAGATAAAGTGAATGAGATAGTAAAATATCCTCTACAATAAAATTGGTCTTCTGTCCCATAGGAATAAATTGAAACTAAAACTGAAATAGTATAAAGTTTACATTCAGTCTCCCTATTGAATTTTAAGCTAAAATAACTTGGTTGAACTTGGTTTCTATATCTATAAAGTTGTTTATATCTATAGAAACTTACAGGTAGTAAATAATGTATGCCATTGGTGCTATAAATTATGAATCAAATTAACATATGAATGCTATCATCCAAATTTTGGATGTGGCACTATTCCACGTATAAGATTGTAATGCAGGAATGTTTCCAATTAGAATTAAATTCTTTGTTTGTCAGACTGTAGATTTTCTTGCCCATATTTCAGTACTTGTACCTGATTTATCTGTGCCATCTATTTGTTACATTCTTTCAAAAGTATATAATAATGAAATAGAAAATAAAGAAGAAAAAATAGAATAAAACTGGTTGGCCTATTCTGTGAGAGACCTAGTAACATTTGAATTTGCTTCTGACTGGAAGGCAGGAGACCCCCCTAAAACATAGGATATTTTAATATCCCACAGTTCTACATTTTAATATACTACATTTGTTTTCATTTAGAAAAAGTTAGCTTAGTTTGTACTTGGCAAAACACTCATGGACTGATTTTTGCAATGTTAGAAAGTATATTTTGCTGAACAGTGGCAATCCAGAATTTCTGTTGGATGTCTTTGAGCCAAGATCTTCTCCAGGGGCTTAGGATCTGAATACATAAAATCAGCATAGAGTTTCATGTTAACTCTTATATATACATACCAGTAATTACATACTGTCTAAAGTAAATAAATGAAGACACACAAACTTTAAATCCATAGCAGTTTTAAGTTTATGACTTAAATATGCATTCCAAAAGTGGCCTCTTGTGACCATCGAAAGCAGAACTTTCAAAGGGGGACTTTGCAAAATGCATTTGGCTCAGTGTGGTTTTTTTTCCTATGGCTTCCCAGATTATCTGCACCTGGTTGTAGAAAGCACATCTGGTGGGCCAGCCAACAAAGTGAAGTGGCTCTGCATGCAGCTCTGAGACATCTGTGTCCAACTTTGCAGAAGATCTGATGAACCATTCCCAACCCCCATCCTTAAAATGAGACAAAACTGGACTGGAAACAAGGGAGTCAGTGGGGATTTTAAGAGTGGGAATTGTAATAGTTTGCTTCCTGGTAGCCTCCCTCTTTTTCTCTTTTCTTTATTAATGAACCAGCATACCAGCCATGTGCCTTACCCATTAAACCATTTTGCTGCTGAATTTCAATGGCATTACCATGGGGACGCGTGAGGCAGTGGTGGGTTCCTCCCGGTTCGGCCTGGTTCTCCCGAGCCGGAGCGGTGACGATATGACATCACTGAACCGGTTCTCTGTTTAAACTCTTGCCACGGGGCTTCAAAGGGCCGCCCTACAGCTGATCAGTGTTAAAAGAAAACAAATGAGTAGACCAGTGCCTGCAAAAATACATGAGTAGATCAGTGTCTGCAAAAATAAATGGGTAGACCAGTGCCTGCAAAAATACATGAGTAGATCAGTGCCTGCAAAAATAAATGGGTAGACCAGTGCCTGCAAAAAATAAATGGGTAGATCGGTACAGCTCTGCAAGCAGTTAAAAGCCTGGTAGACCAGTACCTCTGCTAAATCCTAAATAATTGTCACATGACCATCAAGCCATGCCCACAAAATAAGCCATGCCCACAGAACCGGTAGTAAAAAAAATTAGAATTTTTTCACCCCTGGCGTGAGGGCTACATGTAGGGTTGGGTTGTTGATTCCTGTTGTATAAGATGAAAACAGACAATGTCAAGTGAATGTTTTAGTATTAAAAGTGCTGCGGATAACAGATTGGATATTAAATTCCTGACCTGCTTTGGAGACCTCCGCAGCAAAAGATAGCAGAATTACTTCTTAATCTTAAAACCGCACAGTCTTTGTTGAGTCTAACTCAATTATTTTTCAATAGGAGAGTGATGCTTAATTCTCTGTTAATAACTGAAGTACCTTAAGACTGCTATCTATACTTTGCCGATTAACCTTTTATATCCCTTTCAGTCCTACAAGATAATAAACTTTGCTCCCAGTCTGCTGCAAATCATTGTTTCTGATCAAGTGGAATTCCCAGTCAGGCAAGCAGGTAGGTGAAGTTCTGCAGCTTGCCTCCTATTTATTATGTTTAGAACTGAGGGGTTAGTAAACAAATTGAAATTATACTTTTAAAAAAACCTATTTATTTATTTATCTATTTGTTTCAGTTTATGCTGCCTGACTTCAAATGACTTCAGGCAGTTTACAATTTACCAAACAATAGAAAAACTATACAAATAAGAGACCACAAAATCGAAAAGCAGGGGTGAAAAAGAACAAGATGGTGAACCTTGCAGAAACCCCAGACCATCCTACCAACATCTAACATCCAACAGAGGGGCTGAAGCCACCCTAGTCGAGGGTCTGGGAAAGCAACGTTATGGGTTGTTTTATAGCAGGGGTTCCCAACCTTTTCCATTCCCCCTCACCCCTAGAATGCTTCTGATATATTCTCGCATCTCTTACAAAAGTAAATAATTATATGCATGTAATTATGCATATACACTATAATTTTGAAATTTCTAAACCCAAGTTTTTGCACCCCATGGAATATCATCTTGCACCCACGGTTGGGAATCCCTGTTTTATAGGGTATATATGGCCCTCTGGAAGGCCAACAGTATGGGAGCCATCTTGATCTCAAGGGATACCTCAGTCCGATAAAAAGCCCATTTTAGGGATATTAATTTTCTGAAAATGGAAATGCCATTCTTGATTATTATTGCTAATAGCTGCTGGTAGATCTATACCAGTGATTGCTAACCTTTTTGCCATCGAGTTCCAGGAAGGGGGGAGAGGTGTTGCATGCGTGCCCACGCCCATATTTCTATGCGCCCCATGCATGTGCGTGTGACCCCCACGGTGGGCCTGGTAGGCCTGTTTTTCTCTCTCCATAGGCTCCAGAGCCTTTCTAGGAGCTTAGGGAGGATGAAAATGGCTCCCCCCCGGAAGCCGTCCAGAGACCAGAAACAGCCCATTTGCCAACTTCTGGCAAACAGCCCGTTTTTCGCTCTTCACCAGGCTCCAGAACCTTTCTAGGAACTTGGGGACCGGAAGTCGGCAAACGGGCCATTTCCGGCCTCCAGAGGGCCTCTGGGGTGGGGGGAGCTGTTTTCACCCTCCCCAGGCTCCTAGAAAAGCTCTGGAGCCTGGGGAAGAGCAAAAAATGGGGCTTCCGGTCCCAAATGGGCCGTTTCCGGCCTCCAGAAGGCCTCCTCGGGGTGGGTGGGGAAGGCTGTTTTCACCCTCCCCAAGCTCCTAGAAAGGCTTTGGGGCCTGGGGAGAGAGAAAAATGGGCCTTCCCCACCACCACCCCGAGGCCCTCCAGAGGCAGGAAACAGCCTGTTTCCCTATTTCCGGTGGCCAGAAGGCCTGAAAATCAGCTGGCCGGCGCGCAGATGTGTGCCAGAGCTGAGTTTGCGTGTGGTGGCACGCGTACCATAGGATCGCCCTCACGGATCTATACTTTATGTATTGGGTTATCTCTTTCTAAATGTCATCTACATTTGGCGATTTCACTACCAGGATTTAAGTTCTTAGTTTCTTGCATGTCCATTGGTCTTGAATTGTTATTCTTCTTACAGGTGGCCCTTACTCTTGTTTAAAGCTAGATTTATCAACAGCCCTTTTTATGCATGTCTCTCTCCCTCTCTTTCTCTCCCCTCCTTTACTTCATTCTTTAAATACAGCTGCTATTTACTTGAAAAACATGGTGACACAATACTGGCCAGACCGAGAGCCCCCGCCAGGAGAAGTGATATTTCCATTCAATATTCACGAAAATGATCGTCAGCAGATTCGGGATAATATTGTAGAAGGAATTATTCGTTCTCCAGACTTAGTGAGGTATGTCGAGGTTCACACTGGGACAGGCCCCAGAAAGTCCTGGATTTTACACCAAGGAAAGCATATGCTTCTTTTTAGAATAAATTGAGCAGATTTAAATAAAACTTAAATAGATGTTTATTCAGCGTAGTGTTGTTTTGAAAAATAGTATTTTGAAGGGGTATCAAATTATAAAAGCATATAATGAGCCAAATGAATCACTTCTGAAATCGTTCTTATGTGGAAACGTATTCCAGAACTTTTTCTAAATTTATTTATTTATTTATTATTAAATTTCTATACCGCCCTTCTCACGCAAATGGAGCTGCGCCATGCTTGCCTGCCACTCAATGCAGAACCATCCTCTCTCACCCCCACCCTCACCCCTGATTGGTCCGAAAAGCCAGAAGGGTTGGGGACTACAAACCTGATCTTGCATATACTAACTGCAACTAGAATTGTATTTGCGCAACAATGGAAAAATGATGAGATCCCGTCTGAGGGGAATGTAATTAAGAAAATATTAGAATGTGCAGAAATGGATAGACTAACGCTTACTATTAAGGAGAAAGAAGAAACTGATTTTTTTTTTGTTTTGTTTTGTTGATATGGGATGTATTTTATCAATGGCTAGATAACAGAAACAAGTTAAAAAGGAGGCAATATAAAAAGAGGAAATGTTAAAGTGGAGAGTTGTTAAAGAAGATGATGTTAAGTATTATTGTTATTATATTATTATGTTATTATACTATCAATATTATGGTGATGAATATCACAACAAAGATATGTAATATGACTATTTAAATATAACCGTACCCAGACCACACACTGTTTGATGAAAATTGAATGTTATATAAATAAAACAAATAAAACATTAAGAAAAGAAAAGAAAAGAAAAGAAAAGAAAAGAAAAGAAAAGAAAAGAAAAGAAAAGAAAAGAAAAGAAAAAGATGCATGCATTGTTTCTGGTATGTAATTCAGGAGTTGATGAAGCAGGTCCTTTCTCAGATCCTCTTTCTGTTTTTGCCTTCACTCCATCCTTTCTCACTCTTCTTTTTTTTCCCCCAGAGCCCAGCTGACAATGTGCCTTCGTGCTATTATTAAGCATGACTTCCCAAGTCACTGGACAGCAGTGGTGGACAAGATTGGGTTTTACCTACAGTCGTCCAATAGCGGAAGCTGGCTTGGAAGCCTCTTGTGCCTGTACCAATTGGTAAAAACCTATGAGTAAGTGGATCTTCCTCAAGGAGAAGGTGACTCTCCTAGCAGTCTAGAAATAACCTCCTAGTTCATGAGTGCATCTTCCTGGTTTCTTGCAAAACTAGCTTTCTAATCGTGTAAAGCAGGGGTGTTAAACTCAAGGCCTGGGGACCGGATCTGACCCGCGGGATGCTTAGATTTGGCCCGCGAGAATGCCCTGGAAACAGCAAAGGACTACCCTGCGGTGCCTCTGGCAGAGAAAACGGACTGACTGGCACGTGTTCCTCCCGAGCTCCGTTTTTGCTGGCAGAGGCTTGCAGGAGGTTATCGCAGCCGAAAATGGAGCTCGGGAACCCATTTTCGCTGGCACAGTGCTCGGGTCACCACAGGCACCCCCGACACAAGTGACATCGAGCTGGACACGCCCACCCCTGAAATCAAACACAACCCTGATGCAACCCTTAATGAAATCGAGTTTGACGCCCCTGATGTAAACATATACAGGTGGAGACTGGAGGGTGTCGTTCACCCAGAGGAAAGCATTTAATTTGGGGGGAAAATCCTCACACAAAGTAAAATAATGTATGAATGAGAATCTAATTCCTGGAAACTCAAACTTCCCCCTTTTTACCTACAATAGATTTTCTCCAGGTAAATTTAGGGAAATTTGAGCACCCAAACAATGAGAGATCAAGTGAAATGGGTGACTCAGTTGTAAGTTTCTGTATCGGACCTGCAATCTCATATCTTTTTATTTACTCTGAGGCTGTGTTCCAAAATGCCACTGATCTGGGGTGCTACAAAATGGTTAAAATGAACCCTAGTGTGCTGCACTAGGAAAATTAAAATTGCTTCTCCTTTCTGTTTTATTTGGATTTATTGTATTGTCCTGTGGAGATGAGAGGAGGATTACAACAGGTACCAGTTTCATTTTTTAAAAAAAATCAAAACGAACCAAAATGCAACAAGTAAACTTTACTTCTGAAATGTGTTCGGTTCTGATTCCTTCCATAGATATAAGAAAGCTGAGGAACGAGAGCCTCTCATTGCCGCAATGCAAATATTCTTGCCTCGAATTCAGCAGCAGATGATCCAGCTTCTTCCTGACAACTCCCATTATTCTGTGCTTCTTCAGAAACAGATCTTGAAAATTTTCTATGCACTTGTTCAGGTATGGACCTGTATGCTGAAAGCAGCAACAGTAAGAAGAATTCCCAAAAAACAACAATCCCTTTTTGGAATTGTGACCTACAGATGCATATTTTGAAGTATGCATTTATTGATTTCAGGGCAGCTCCTTTCCAACCCGTGTGTTTAATTTTTAGAAGTACAGCATTTGATTTAAAAATGTGGTAATGAGACTGTAACTTATTTATTTACTGATTAGATTTTTATCATGCCTTAAATAACTCAGGGCAGCGAACATACCTAGTACTCCTTCCTCCTCCTCTTTTACCCTACAATAACAACCCTATGAGGTGAATTGGTCTGAGAGAGAGAGTGACTGGCTCAAAACCAATCATCTCCCAATTTCCAGGCCAGCACCTTTACCATTACAACAAATTGGCTCTCTTCCAAACATCTTCCAAACATTTATTTATCGTTTACATTGAATTTTAGAATAGAATAGAATAGAATAGAATAGAATAGAATAGAATAGAATAGAATAGAATAGAATAGAATAGAATAGAATAGAATAGAATAGAATTCTTTATTGGCCAAGTGTGATTGGACACACAAGGAATTTGTCTTTGGTGCATATGCTCTCAGTGTACATTAAAAAAATACATTCATCAAGAATCATAAGACACAACACTTAGTGATAGTCATAGGATACTAAATATGTGATCAAATCATACTAGGAAACTAAATAAAACTATAAATCGTAAAGATACAAGCAACAAGGTTACAGTCATAAGTGGGAGGAGATACGTAATAGGAAGGATGAGAAGAGTAATAGTAATACAGTCTTAGTTTGAACTTAGTTCAAACTTAATAAATAGTTTGACAGTGTTGTGGGAATTAGTTGTTCAGCAGAGTGATGGCATTCAGGAAAAAACTGTCCTTATGTCTAGTTGTTCTGGTGTGCAGTGCCCTATAGCATCATTTTGAGGGTAAAAGTTGAGACAATTTAAAGCAGTTTTTTCCATCAGAAGAAAAGGGTGCTCTTTTGAGTGATATTTGCCAGCAGGGTCCAAGGAAAAGATTTTCTTGCTATAACCTGCAGAACTTCCTTTGTGTTTTGGGGTTAATACTTTTTTAGTCCTGATCTATGCACCAAAGAAAATATGTAAGAACTATACAAGTATACATTTAGGGTTTCCTTTGGAACAGAATGGGAATAGGTTACAGAGATTCCATATTGCTGTTTTTAATGAAGCTGAGGTTTTGTGCAAATTAGAGACAGCAGATTGCATATGATTGTTGTAGAAATTTTTCATGGGCTTCCAGGAGATAGGCTTGTTTTGTTATTAATACTTGTTAAATGTATATACACTCCCATCTCATTCACATGACTTGGGGCAGCTAACAACTAAAAAAACAATAAAATGGTAAGCAAAACTACAGGTAGTCCTTGGTTTATGGCCCAACATTTCTGTTGCTAAGCGGCACATTTCCTAAGTGAGTTTCACCCCATTTTATGAACTTTCTTGCACATTTGTTAAGCGAATTATTGAATTTAGTGGTTGCTAAATGAATATGGCTTCCCCACTGTTTTTACTTGTCAGAAGGTCACAAAAGGGACATGACCCCACCACCCTGCAACTATCATAAGAATAAATCAGTTGTCAAGCATCTGAATTTTGATCACGTGACCATGGGGATGCTTCAGTGATCATAAGAGCGAAAAAACCTTTTTTCACTGCCGTTGTAACTTCAGATGGTCACTAAACAAACAGTTGTAAGTGGAGGACTACTGTATCACAAAACGATTCCAATAGTTCCATGTGCTGCTTCCAGTCCTGAATGTTGTTTTATTTCTGGACTGAAGTTTTAACCCTGTGGAGATTATTGCAACTTCATTTTCTATTGTCTAAAATGGTACAGCAAAATCTGCCTCTTCCAGGTCCTTAGAAAAGGCTCGGTAGATAGATAAAAATGCCATAATCCAGTCTAAACATCTAGCTGATGGGGCAACTAATCATAATAATAATTTATTAGACGAAGGTACATTTTCTCATCCTTGCCTCAGTTTGCAAACACACATTTTAAACTTGCATTTTAAATGTTTTCTCAATATTCGGTGTGTTTCGCTTATATTTGGTGGGCATTCTGTAAGAGAGGAATTAAATGAGAGCGAAAGAATGTCCTGGGATGGAATAATCCACAATAGCAATCCTGTCTCTCTCTCTCTTTTTTTTTTGTCCTTGTTGCTGATTATGTGTAACTATTAACTCACTGTCATAACAAAAAGCAATCCCAAGCCTTTTAGCACGGAAAAAAATTGAGATGATAACTAACTGCTTCCAATGACTAACTAGCTAGCTATCATAGTATATAGGTTTCAAAGACAACAAAAAAATACTGTATTTTTCAGCATATAAGATGCATTTCCCTCCCCCTAAAAATGGGTCTTATACACCGAATGTTGCGGGGGGGGAGGGTGGTTGGTGTGGCGCCGATCAGCTGTTCTAGAATGGGCGGTGGTGGTGAATGGGCTGCGCTGAATGGGCTGCAGTATCGGCGAATGAGCGGTGTCAAATGGGCCATGGCAGTGGCGAACGGGCTGCGCCAAACGGAGCGTGGCAGCAGCAGCGAATGGGTGGCGGCAAATGGGTGGCGGCAAACGGGCGCAGCAGCAGCAAATGGGCCGCAGCAGTGAATGGGTGGCGGCGAATGGACCAGATGAATACCTGATGGATGCTGGGAGGCAGAGGCAAATTTTTTTTTTCTTGTTTTCCTCCCCAAAAAATGTAGGTATGTCTTATAGTCCGGCGCATCTTATACTCCGAAAAATATTGTAGTCTCTGGTCACTGGAGGTTAAAAAAAAGAGTATTGCAGCTCCCAGTTAATACATTGTCTAAATTGTCTGTATATTTTGTAATATACAGTCAGGGACTATATAGTTTAGGTATTCAGCGATATTGATATTCTCTTTTTCCTCTTCTTATAACTTCAGTACGCTTTGCCACTTCAGCTGGTGAATAACCAAACGATGACTCAGTGGATGGAGATTTTCCGGACTGTCATTGACAGAAGTGTGCCTCCTGTAAGGTTTACATTATTGGACAGCTTTAATATCCTTTGAAGTTTAGGGTTGAGGAACATTTTTATCCAACTATATGGAGGGCTTGTTCTGCTTTTGCCATGTTCTTGTACTTTAAAAGAAGGCATTAAGGAGGAAGTGGAGCCATTGCTCACACTCCCTTGCTTTTCCCTCAGCAAGAATATCATGTGCAAAAAGCGAAGCAGTTCGAAATCTAGGTATGCTAAATTGTGGTTCTGACTAAGGTTATTAAACTGCAGTGCCTGGATCATGCAGGTCTACTTTTCTCTTTGACCATGCTTTCTCTGGCTCCCACGCTGGGAGGAGGTGCCTGCTGGTGGTAGATGGGAATATAATTGTTACATTACCTATATGAGAGCTTATTTTATTGGTTCAAAATCGGGGTGGGCAACCCATAAGCCTTTTACGACTCCATCTCCAGATTGTGCTGCTGAAATACGGCAACAAGATGGCTAATTGTCATCTTGCTTTGGCCTATTTTTGGGATGGGCTTGGAGTATTGAGAGTGGGTGTGTGAGAAGCTGGTCTACCAATCCTACTCTTAAACACTCAAAAACCAAGCCCCTCCATTTTGACTCCATGGTTTCAGGAATATCACTGTAGCACAGAATGGCTTCCTGCAGCTCTGGAGAAAGTTCTTGCTACTCACCCCTGACAAACTGAGTTTAAAACCTGTGGATCACTTTATATGAATGGCATGCCTCCTTAAGAACACGCAAAGATAAGATCCTGTTAACAATAGGCCCTTGTCAGCACAACAATTTGAAGGTCTCTTTCTAAGCTTCTTTCTAAGAGCTGTGATGGTGCAGTGGTTAGTTTGCAGTATTGTAGACCAACTCTGCATTCCATTGCCAGTAGTTCGATCCTGACCCTCTCAAGGTTGACTCAGCCTTCCGTCCTTCTGAGGTCGGTAAAATAAGAACCCATATTGTTGGGGGCAATATGCTGACTTTGTAAACTGCTTAGAGAGTGCTGTTAGAGAGAACACTATGTGCTCTCTAACATAAAGAGAGCACTCTCTCTAACATAGAGAGAGCACTCTCTCTAACATAGAGAGAGCACTATGTAGTGGTATCTAAATGCTATTCATCATCATCTCCTTTTAATAACCCCATAATCCCTTGTGGGATGGAGTCTGGGCAACTAAATGGAGCTGAGTGTTTACTGGCCAGATGCCCTTCCTGTTGCCAATGCGTAATTTTATTCAGCAGATATATTCTCAGTGTGCCCAGAGAGAAATATCTGCCTCTACCTAGGATCGAACCCACAGCCTCCTGTTTGTGAGGCGAGAGCTCCACCTCTAGGCCACCGCATCACTCAGGTATCTAAATGCTATTGCTAAATTGTGTCTCGAGGCTATGAAGGCTATAGATTCTTCTTATCATGCTCCATTAATGTTAACTGCGTTGATGGCTGATAGTTCTTTCTTTTGGTTAGGAAACTCTGCAGGTTGATGAAGATGATCGGCCAGAATTGGTGTGGTGGAAATGTAAGAAGTGGGCTTTTCGGATTGTTGCTCGTCTTTTTGAAAGGTTATTATGCTAATAACAAAGAATGACATTACTCAATCCTGTTTTGGCATGTTTATAATGTTTCCAAATCGTAAATGTTTATAAAAAAAAAAATTGGCCCAAGTTCAAGTATCAGCAAATCTGCAGAAAAATTGCTCTATCGGCTATAAAAATGTGGCAATTTTAATGGAATTTGTGCGTTCCTTTTGCCATAAAGATTGCCTTTAATTGCATGAGTGAAAATTAATGGGAAGCTTAATGATAATGAGGTATACATTAGTATCTTTGTATAAAGTAATATATTTACGTTCTTTTGCGTTTACATTTTTAAAGGTATGGTAGTCCTGGAAATGTAACAAAAGAATATTATGAATTTTCTGTATTCTTCTTGAAAACCTATGCTGCGGGAATCCAGCAGGTAAAGGCTTGTCTTATCATATGCAATCTTATGTCTTAGTGAAATAACATGGCAATATTGTAGCAAACATTTTAACTTGCTCTTTGGTAGCATACACTGAAGACATTGTGAGGTAAAAGAGTAATGATTACACCACTTGGATAAACCCTGGATAAGAGGGTATGGAAGATGATTGATCATATCCTGAAAAACTGTTTATAAGTTGTTATGGATAATGAGGTGTCTTGTGTTCTCTTAGTCAAAACAACCTAAATTTTAGTATTTACAACCCATTAAAAGGCCCTAATTTTACTGACACTTCACTTAATCAGAAAGTTTTATTGCGGGAAGCAGTGTTTGTAGCTCTCATCTCTGAGATATCAGTAAATTGACTGTTCGGAGGTCAACTGATTTGGCCCACAGTTTCCAGCTGATTAATGAATAGGCTAAATATTATTACAGGAACCTTCTTTAAAGGATTTCATTTTCATCATTTTCATTCAGGAAATTGTTAATGGATCAATACCCTCCTTAGGAGTCTAGGAAATCCAGGGTACATTTTCTATGGAAATGTGATTGCCAGCTTTTCTTTTTTAAGTCAGAACTTTCTCCATCATATCAACCTGTTGGCTAAAATTAAAACATCATCTAGGATGTGAGAAATATATTAGCTTTTCTCTTTTGCTTAAAACGATAGTGCAGATTTTTTCCCCCAGTACTTCAAACATGATGGCTCAATGTTGAGTTCTGATTTTATATGATTATGTCACAATGCCTTCAACTTTCCTTTAGGTACTCCTAAAAATCTTGGATCAATACAGGCAGAAAGACTATGTAGCTCCACGTGTCCTTCAACAAACATTAAACTATCTGAACCAGGGAGTCCATCACTGTATAACCTGGAAGCAGATGAAACCCCATATGCAGGTCAGTATAAGAGTAGCAATTTGTGCCTGTGGGTAAACTCTGAAAACATGAGTTAGAACTTGTATGATAATTTTGAAATTGAGGTAACAATTGAGCGAGTTATAACTGTAACAGCAACACAGCTGCAGGAACAAAGATAGCATATTTCCCCCAACAATCTGGGTCCTTATTTTACCGACCTCAAAAGGATGGAAGACTGAGTCAACCTTGAGCCGGTCAGGATCGAACTCTTGGCAGTAGGCCATACTGTATTCTAACCATGGCATCACCGCGGCTCAGATAATTAATTCATTACACAGTTGTTTCATTTGCTTGTATTTCTATCTTACACAGTGCCTATAAGGTCAATTTCCAGATATTGCATCAAATGTAAGGCTGTTACCAAGTGAACCTTTTCTTTTGCCATTTATCTCCCCACGTCATTATGTAAAAGGTGTGATATGATTCACTGCAGTGCAAATTCCCACAAATAGTACAAATTGTACTAGAACTATTATTGCAGTTTCAGTCACAATGTGCCAAGGCGGGCAGTCAACTTGGCTTTAGCGTTCCAAATCCGTTTCTAAATGGGTAGAGAATAGCACACCCTTATATGAAGGATCTATTGTAAAAGGAAAGATGGAGTGGGATGTAACAATCACTGTCATCTCCCCAGTGTTAAAACTCCTCCATCCAATATAAAGATTCATCTGAAGTCCTAAAGTACTAATTCCTGAATCCTGAGATTTTATCAAGTGGAGTTATAGAGCATAAGGTGGGCCTACAATCGCAGGAATAGAAGCAGTTGTTTTAAGGAGATGCAGAGAGAGGCTCCACAATAGGTTTTGTGCAGCTCCAGAGTCCTGCATGGCCTTAATATTTTCATTTTTATGTTGTCTCTTTCCTAAAATCCTTTACAGATGATATTTCTATGCATACATAATTTTAGAAATATTTCGAGAAAAGTATTATATTTGGCTTGGTAAACATTGCCAGTGATTCTCTTCAAGTTTCAATTCATAACTGCAAAATGAGAATAAACAATGAATTACGCATTTGCAATATAATCTTTAAACATAAAAGGTCTTTTTGGGTTTACTGTGAATAATGAGATTACTATTCTGTTTTTTTTATTAGTAGTGATATGTGTTAAATTAGCTTTTTTCTTCTTCCTCTCTATTAAGAGTTCTCCAACAAGAATGATAATCCTTAGATTTCTTTCTGGTGAATAAGAGATTCTATTTATCTCATTCAATATAGTTTTTTTTTTCTTCCTCAAGGACCCTATCATGTACCTGGCAAAATTGAAGGCTGCATAACATGCACTTTGTTTTCCCATAAGTGTGACACAAAGAGTTTGATACAGCTCACCTCTCAGATCTTTGGCTTGGGCCTAACTCTTTTGAGAATGAACAAATGTAACCGTGATCAATCTGAGTGAACAAGTAGCCTTTAATTATATCTCAGCTGGAGAGAAAATAATTGATGCGAGAGTTAGTTTAGCACTAGCAGTAGCACTTAGACTTATATACCACTTCATGGTGCTTTGCAGCCCTTCTCTAAGCCATTTACAGAATCAGCTTATTGCCCCCAACAATCTGAGTCCTCATTTTACTGACCTCAGAAGACTGGAACTCTGAGTAAACCTTGAGCCCATCAGTTTGGTCTACTGCAGGGGTTCTCAACATTTTCTATACCCTGCACCCCTTACAAATGTAAATAATTATATGCATATAATTATGCATATACACTACAATTTTGAAATTTCTAAACCCAAGTTTTTGCACCCCCTGGAATATTGTCTCATACCCCAAGGCAGTGCGAGCACCCCCAGATGGGAACCCCTGGTCTAGTGGTTAAGGCACCAGACTAAAAAGCAGAAGAGATCCATCTTAGCCATGGAAGCCAGCTGGGTGACTTTGGGCCAGTCGCTTTCTTTCAGCCCAACCCATCTCACAGGATTGTTTGGGGAAAATAAGAGGTGAAAGGTATGTTGGATAGGTCACTGCCTTGAGTTATTTGTAAAAATAATAAAGCTGGAATACAAACAAACAAAATGTGGATAAATAAAATAAAAATAAATAAAGTTTATTGTCATTGTACGTGTATACACAGTATACCCATACAATGAAATTCACATAACATCCAGAGACCAGGTCCAACACACATGATAATCCCCAGACACACCCCCACCCACCAAAAATTCCCCAACCCTAAAACCATCCAAGCATCCACACAACAGACCAAGTAATGCTGTCCAACAGCTCACTGATGGTGGCCCTTTAGTTCATTGTTGAGTGCAATTATAGCTCGGATAAAAATTATTCAGAAAATGTGTGGTCCGAGTTTTAATTGTTCTGTATCTTCTGCCAGAAGGCAACAGTCCAAAAAGATTGTAAGCAGGATGGGGAAGAGTCTCTGAGAATGTTATGCAACTTCCTCAAACAGCGAGATTCGAAGATATCGTCCAGGGCTGGTAGCTGGAGTCCGATGATATTCTGGGCAGTTTTAATGATTCTCTGTAGAGCATTTTTGTCCGCTACAGAGCTGCTCCCATATCATGCAAGAATGCTGTATGTCAGGACACTCTCAGTGGTGCTGCGATAGTAGGACAGAAGTAGATGCTGAGATAGATTTATCTTCCTGAGCATTCTCAGGAAGTACAGCCTCTTCTGTGCCTTAATGCTTAATGCTTAAGCAAAGCAACTCTGAACCGGGGAATATATTCCTGGCTTTAAGAAGATCTCCACAGGATATATTGTATATTGCAGCTTTATGAAGAAGGTTTTTTTTAGAATGATCAACTATATGCTTATTAACTATTAAGATACAGTAAATGATCATCAGTTTGTTGTAGTGGCTAAGATACTGGGCTAGAAATCAGGAGGTCATGATCATCCTCCCTTAAGCATGGAAGCTGTCTAGGTGACTTTTGGCCGCTGGCTGTCTCTTGACTCAACCCACCGCATAAGAGTTCTAGCTATGGAGAAAAGAGAATAGATCAAAAATGAAGGTTGGATAGCAAACATATTCAACTACATTTGATTTCCTCTTTGCTTTTCTTATTAGACTTTGTGTGAAGACGTCATCTTTTCTCTGATGTGTTATAAAGATGAGGATGAAGAACTCTGGCAGGAGGACCCATATGAATACATCCGCATTAAATTTGGTAATTTTTATTTGTCAGTTGTCACTGGTATCTGCTCTTGGAAAATCCCTGGTGATGATGCACATTGCTATGCATCTAGATCAGCTAACATTGGGGGGGCGGGGTTGTATGTACAAATCCGGAGGGCGTATTATACTGTCCTGCAGAATGCCTGTATATCTGATTGCTTACGCAGTCCACCCCACTCCTAAGCTCCTGCTTTCCATAACCCTTGTGAACTATGGTGGTAGAGAAAAGTCTATAAAAAGTGGGAACAGAAGTTGAGAGAAGCAAAATAAAGATGTAGTAAAAAGATAAGATATTGTTGTGACCTAGGCCCAAGTAGGTATTATCAGATGCAATCAGTTCTAAACAGATTTTATTAGAAAAGCTGAGAATTAACTCATTCTCAGTGTAGTCCAAACTAATTCAAAACAAATTCTTCATAACACAGTTCTTCAGCCTTATCACCAACCTTGGTCTACTTTGGCAACCTGTCAAAGGCTTTTCTTGGCAAAAGTTCAGAAGCAGACGCCGCTGACAAGAAATAAATGCAGCAAGACAAGAAACAAATCTATCAGTGTTGTTTTCCGACAAAGAGCCCAAGAACCGTTGCTGGTCTTTTAAGCCTTATGGGAGGGGTCAATCATCTCTTGGCCCTACTCCCGAGTTGTCCTTTTTGCTTTAGCTGCTCCTGCCTTCTGGCAGCTCTTCTCATGCGTGCACTAGGAACAGGCTCCTCCTGTTCCTCTGCCTCTCTGCTGTCAGCCTCTGGAGGCTCTGGAGTCCGCACATCACTCCCAGATGGCCCTGGCCCCATCTCTGCCTCCTCATCCGGGCCTTCCCCAGCCTCCAGGACTGGCCCATGTTCTTCCTCAGCCTCCTCACTGTCCGACTCCACTGCCAGCTCCACAGGCTGCCGGTGGACCACAACAGACATTGGTTGTGAACAGTTCATCTCCAATAATGATTACTATATTATAATGATAAACTTGTTTGTTTCAGTTGAAGATTATGCCATGGACAGGTGATGAAAAATGAGATAGTAAAGTATTTGGTTGATGTGTAGAAAAATGGCTTTGGCAGTGCAGCCACTGCTGCTCAGCATTTAGACTTCTTTTATGAAGTTCAAGGTAATCTACTAAAAGCTTGAAGAGAATCAAACTTTATTGTGGTTAATTGATTCCAAGGTATCTTATTTAAAATCAGATTTCTTGAACAACAGTTCAAGAACTATTTTCTGTTAATAACACACCGTTTGCATATGGCTATTTTCTCACTTCATTCCAATATTGAATATAAAAATGTAGGTGTTCGTCACTATACTAAGAATTAATTGATTTATTGAGTGGGGGTGGGGGGGGAGAAGAAAGTCTTATTTTTCAATGATGGAAAGACCGACTCCAGATTTACCATTTTATACTATTGATATATATATATATATATATATATTTGTTTCTGTTTATGAATTGGCTGTTTATTGAGACGGGGGAAAAACTGATCAATGTTTATTCTGTGCAATTAATGATAGGTCTAAAAATGTAATGGAGATTCTTGGCCTTTTAAAACTCTTTTGATTTTCTGTTTTTTGTTCTTTATATTTCTTTTGTTGATTTTTCTTTTTATCCCCTTTACGTTCTTTTCTTAAATACTAAAGAAAAAAAAGAGCATCCAGAAAAACCAGTTACTAGCTTGTCCATGTTTTGTCGCATTTATAATGATTTGTTAAATTGTCAACGGTTGTGTAGTAACATCCTTTTTCATATTTTTCAAGATGTATTTGACGATTATGCATCCCCTACAACAGCAGCCCAGATTCTTCTGTGCACTGCGGCAAAAAAACGAAAAGAGGTACGTCTCATAATTTTGTCAAAATATGATGGCTTTTTAAATGGTCAAATAGTAGTTGTCTGTCTGTTCTTTAACAGCAGTTGTTGATTTATATTCATATCCTTCCAGTTGTAGAAAAAAAAGTATTAAATACATATTTATCTTTAGGACCTCTGAGCTTAAGTATATAGCTTGTACCATTCCTCCAATTGGAATGCTACCTTTGTATGTAACTAGATTATTTTTAGGTAAGGAATAGGATTGACTTAAGATCTACTAGGATTTTTTTATTTTTGTGTTGATAGCAGAGTACACGCTCACATTCCTTTGCCATCAGATCCGGCAGGTCTTTTTGACATCCAAGGACAGCTTTATTAGTTGCTTCTTCTTTTAATTTATTAAGATAGTATAACTGGGAAAATACATGGAGTATTTTGTACACCCACAGAAGACAGTGGAGTTTTTTCTCCACTCCAATATTGAGATATTAATAGATTTCCCTTGGACTCTGCTAAATTTTCTTGACTGTTTTGTTTAAATATAAAAAACACATCTAAGACAACTGTCAATTTATTTGACCCCAAGGCAATTCTAGAATTTATAATTTTTTATTCTGGAAAAAGTACCTAGCTTTCAGAATTTCAGGCTATAAATTAAAATATATATTGTTCAATGTGTTTTACTGAAACAATCATCTACAGTAGTTTAAACTGATCTTAATGTTAGTGACTTTCCTAATGAATTTGCTTGAGGTTTCATTTCTTTACTTTTTTTGTGTATGTGCTGTTTGTTTAGGTGTTACCAAAAATGATGGCATTTTGTTATCAGATTCTCACTGAGCCCAACATTGACCCTAGAAAGAAAGACGGGGCATTGTATGTAATTGGATCACTAGCAGATATTTTGCTGAAGGTAAAACAATGATGTTTTGTGAAATGGTCTTATCTCTAGAGATTTGACACCCGGGATTTGTGATACTTCAAAATAAAAGCCTTATGAAAGAGCCCAGCTGCATAAAGGTGTCCTTGATTAAAAAGTTTTCAGAAGTGATTCTGTAGCTGTCAGGGTGGGCAAGAACTGAGCCAGGACTTAACCAAAAAAAAAAAAAAAAAGTGCTTTAGTGATGCTTTGTAGCCTCTGTAAAAATTGCAGGTTGAATTTGTCCACTGGCTGAATGCATTCTGCTCCCTGCTACAAAATTGAGTTCATTTCTCAATTCCCCAACCTCCTGCCAGAGGAATCAGTGCTGATAGTGAATGTCCATGTCTGTACCTTGACATTTTAAAGTGCTTCTTATATATTTAATTCATGATCTGCATGGCATGTGCTGAAGCCATGCAACATTGGAAATCTCCTTCTCGTATTAGGAATTGAGCTTTGGGTTATGCTGTGATTGCATACCCTTGTAGAATTCTTAATAATTGGTCATGGCAAAGCCACATCCTTTACAAGTACTCATTCCATGTAGGCTTCTGTCCATCTATTCTATTTAAGAGCCACGGTGGCGCAGTGGTTAGAATGCAGTACTGCAAGCTAATTCTGCTGACTGCCAGCAGCCTGGAATTTGGCAGTTCGAATCTCACCAGGCTCAAGGTTGACTCAGCCTTCCATTCTTCTGAGTGGGTAAAATGAGGACCCAGATTGTTGGGGGCAATGTGCAGACTCTGTAAACCACTTAGGGCTGTAAAAACACTATGAAGCGGTATATAAGTCTAAGTGCTATTGCTAGTCAATCAGTTAGATTACTCCTGTTCAGGCTCACATGGCTGGGCTGATTGCAGTAAGAAACATTGTCACTGCATTTTGTTAGACAACCCAAGTAGTGTGATATTTTAAGTCCTTTTATTTGAGTAGTTTCAATTTTACATTTTGGCGTCTATCTTTTTCTTTTGCTGATATCAGGATGTTTTCTAAAAATTAATTTGAAGCCGGTGTAACCGTTTAAGAATTACGTGAGAATTATTATATGTAAAAATGGGGACAAAGGTGCTTCTTTTTCTGTTAATTATTACCCCTATTAGAAAAGCGTGTTCAAGGATCAGATGGAGTTGATGCTGCAGAATCATGTCTTTCCGTTATTCATGTCAAATCTTGGATATTTAAGAGCAAGAGTAAGTGAATAGAACATGTGCCTTTTTTCATGATGGTTTGGGCTTATCTGCTTGTGCCTGGGGATAAATAGGTGTTTATAAAGAGAGCTAATAATGTGTTTAGTAGAATACACATTCATCTTACTCATTCTCATGCTGAAACTGTAAAGCTTGATTGGAAGGCTGGCATATCAAGGTTGACTCAGCCTTCCATCCTTCCGAGGTGGGTAAAATGAGGACCCGGATTGTTGGGGGCAAAATGCTGACTCTGTAAACTGCTTAGAGAAGGCTGTAAAGCGGTATATAAGTCTAAGTGCTATTGATAAGTGCTATATTGGGACAGAAATTACTACTCTCTTTAACATAATTATTGAGAAGCAGAACTCTGTGTAAGCTTTTGTAAGATTGGGACAAAGATTATTCTATATTTATACATTTTAATAGGCTGATTCCCAGAATGCCACACGAGATGGCATCTTGGTTGCTGTTTCATATATCATCCTATTTTATGCGGTTGTAGTTATTTTATTTGTTGTTATCTAGAAGAATGTAATAGGTAACTCCAGTCCTTCATTTCTATCCGTCTCCCATATTTCCTCTAAATTACATACAGTATAGAAGGTGAAGGATAGTATTGTCTATAGAAAAGCCTTGAGCACAAAGAAAGATTTCTTTGAATCTCAGTATCTGGTTTCAGTGCTGCTTTATTATGAATTCTTTTGGGGTGGGTGGACAATTGTGTTGTGGAGAGGACTGCCTTGAAAACGATAAAATATAATGAACTCGGAACTGTTAACATGCAAATGATTTCTCTATAAGAGTATCTGGTCTTGAATAGCATCTGATTTCCTTTTTTCTTCTGCCGCAGTCCTGTTGGACCCTTCGTTCATTCAGCACCTTAAAATTTCACAATGAGCTCAATCTAAAGAATGCCGTTGAACTAATAAAAAAGAGCTTGATTGAAGACAAAGAAATGCCTGTCAAAATGGAAGCTGCCATTGCACTTCAGTCCTTGATAAGCCATCAGGAACAAGGTTTGATTTTCACTTTTCTTGGTTGCCCACTGTAGTTCCTCTTCATGGACTTTTTTTGTGTCCCATCTTTTTTGTTTCTTTTCCTACCATCATCGTATGCAATGAATCTCACTTTTAATGTTCTGTTGCTTATCTCTGTTTATTTTTCCTTCCTTCCTTCCTTCCTTCCTTCCTTCCTTCCTTCCATACATACATACATACATACATACACACACACACACACACACATACATACATACATACATACCCTCTTCTTATCAAATACCTTTCTTAGTTTATGGATTACACTGTTTCTTGTTTTTTCCCCAATATACTTAAAAATTAATATTAAACTATTTTGGCTTCTATTTTTACTCTGCCTTTTATCACAGTTTTTGTCTAACTGGATATATATTTAGATGTGATTGGAGACAGGGATTGCTGCATACAAAGATATTAGTTTCAAAATGTTTTAAAAATAATAATTGCATTTATATCAGAGTAAGTCTTCCTGATGACTTTATAAATTTATGAATTTAGGGGTTTTGGTCAACAGTACGGAAGTGATTTGCATCTCTTTCTTATAGGATGATTTTTTAAGGTTCCAAATCAGGCATTCCCCGTTAATGCAATTTTTGTGTGAGAAAGAAGCAGATAGACAGGTAGAAATGCAGAACATTGTTACCAAAGACAAAAGAAGGATACCAAGTGCAATTAAGAGCTCACTCAGACAAGCAGATATTTGTCTCGTAATCCATTTTAGTCCTCGACTTACAACAATTCATTTAGTGACCGTTCAAAGTTGCAATGGCAGTGGGGAAAAAAGTGACTTACGACCGTTGCAGCATCCCCATGGTCACATGATCAAAATTCAGATGCTTGGCAATTGATTCATATTTATGACAGTCACATCATCCTGGGGCCATGTGCTCCCCTTTCGCGACTTTCTGACAAGCAAAAGTCAACGGGGAAGCTAGATTCATTTAACAACCGTGTTACTAATTTAAAGGCTGCAGTGACTCGCAGCCAAGAAAAGTTGTAAAAAGCTCACTTAACAAATGTCTCAGTTAACAACAAGAATGTTGGGGCTCAATTGTGGCCATGAGTCCAGGACTTCCTGTATCTATTTTAATTCCCCCCCCCCCGTGTTATGTTTGAATGTATGTTTGGTTTCTTTTTAGCAAAGGAATACATTAAGCCCTACATCAGGCCTGTCATGCAGGAGCTGCTGCTTGTAGTTCGAGAGACTCAGAACGATGATCTTACCAATGTAATTCAGAAGCTGATTTGTGAATATAGCCAAGAAGTAGCCACAATTGCTGTGGAAATGACACAGCATCTGGTAAGTGAGGGCGGGGATTCCTTTTTGGATGAAGGCTACTGAGAAAACGTGTTTTAGTCCCTTTCTACAAACGTAATTTTTACAAAGGGAGGTGTACCAGCCATCCTGAAATGATCCCATTATCACTTTAGATCAGGGGTGGTATGAACTTACCTTTGCTACCAGTTTGCAAATGCGAGCATATGCGCCACCTCCAGCATGCACAGGGTCTTCTGCACATGCGCAGAGCTTCAAAAAGGGGACATGATGACATCCGGGCGGATGGGCGGAGCCTCCCGCAGCCGCTGCTACCAGTTTGCCCGAACTGGATAGAACCGGCTAAATACCACCACTGCTTTAGATTACTGAAGATTA
The DNA here is from genome assembly GCA_022577455.1 of Arizona elegans. Lineage (NCBI taxonomy): Eukaryota > Metazoa > Chordata > Lepidosauria > Squamata > Colubridae > Arizona > Arizona elegans. The sequence continues at coordinate 73,149,686 of JAKOOJ010000007.1, forward strand.
GTCTACTTAATTTTCTTGTTGGGAGGAAAAAATGTCATTCATTTGTAGTGGGGAAAAAAACAAACATATTAAACCTGCCCCCTGTCCCTGAAGACTTGAGAATGAGAGTGAAGTGAGGCTTCTTCAAGTAAGTTCCAGACAATATTTTATCTGTACTCTGGCTTGACAGTGTCAGCCTTCCCAGGTAGTCCGAGCAACCAGATGAGCTAATCCTACTTTATTGTAAGGCTACATTAACAGAATCTTATGCAAGTCTAAAAGCAGAAATCTCCTGCTGTTTCCTTCACACCCTGATAAGTTAGACAGAATCTTTTCTGAGTTTCCTTTTCTGCCCCTTCTGCAGCTGCAGACTCTCCCACCTTATCTGATCATTTCCTATCTCTTTCCTCTCTTCCTTTCCCAAAGTCATTCTCACACACCACTATAAAAAGTTAGCAGTTAGATTCTACACAGGCAGATAAACCTTTTGCAGTTTGAACATAATAAAAGAACATTGTTCTTGGGCTTAAAGGGGCCAGCTCAGTTCAGGAATATTTTCAGAACACTGCAAATGCACTGTAATCAGCACTGCCTTTATTTCCCTTTTGGAATATCCTTTTTGAATGTTAATATTTTCTGTACTAATTTTGAAAAGGGTTAAAAAAAATGTCTGTGAAATTTCTCTAACACCTCATCTGGATTCTCCTCTTTTCCTCATTTGACTCTTTAGCCACAGAGTTGTTTTTCAGACAGTTTAATTCCATACATCCTAAATCTCTCTCCTACACAAATCCCTTAGTCCATGGGTGTCAAACTCGATTGCGTCATGGATCAGATTGTGACATTTTTTTGCCTATGCGGACCCGGGGTGGGCGTGGCCTGTGCGTGATGTATCCGGCCCGCGGGCCACCAGTTTGACAGGCTTACCTTAATCAATATTCCCTAACCTGAATTTTTATCCAGAATAGCAATAGTGCCAAAATATGCATAGGTTCCCTTCTTTCTTTTCTCCTTCTATTTTAAAGTGTTGCACTGTAAGCTTAATGCAGCAGAAAGCAATGCAAAATGACACCAACATGGATGACCTGCTAGTGCCGGGATCTCCAACCTTGGCAACTTTAAACCTGGAGGACTTCAAGTCTCAGAATTCCCCAGCCAGCTTTGGCTGAAATTCTTTCAGCTTTACTGGCTGGGTAATTCTGGGAGCTGAAGTCCTCCAGGCTTAAGGTTGGAGACCCCTGTGCTAGTGGACTGCAAGAGCACCACATTTATGCAAAAGTAACAAACAAGTCCGTGTTGTTTCACTTGGGGGGAGGGGGAGGAAGCAAATCTCTAATTATTCAAAAAACTCAAAATGCAAATTTGAAGTTGACGCAAGGGTTTTGTGATGTATGATGTCAGATTTTTCTGCGTTTAATTTCTTTAGGCAGAGATTTTTGTTAAAGTTCTGCAGAGTGAAGAGTATGAAGAAATGGAGGATAAAACTGTTATGGCCATGGGGATCCTGCATACAATTGACACGATCCTAACTGTCGTGCAGGATCACAAGGAGGTGAATCTTCTCAACGCTTTGAAAACTGAATTCAAGAGTTTTTGCAATAAGATGCGATACAGAAATTCTTTCAGTAAATGAAGGAAACAGGGCATGCCAGGAGATGGCACCATAGACTTAACAAATGTATGAGACATTTGCATGCAATTTTCACCTAGTAATAATGTAAAATATTTTAAATATGGAGGGCTTTTTGCTTGACTCTTTACTTTAGGAAAACTCTTGGCTTTAGAATAGTTGCTTATTTAAGAAAAAAATGTCTTTTTTCTTTACTTTACTTAAGTGGCTTCTTTCTTTTCTTCAGATAACTCAACAACTGGAGAGCATTTGCCTGCAAATCATTGGTCTTGTCTTGCAGAAGCATGTAATAGGTACATTGAAAAGCCATCCGGACAATATTTGCTTTCTTATTTAATGTGGCAGAGAGTTAAGTTATTCTCTACCCTGCTGTAACAATACAGCTTCCTGTCCATTCCCCCCCACCCCCCATCTAGATTAGACTTAAGCCAAAGTTACTATGAAGTTACCGTATATCATTTATTCACTATTAGAGTGCAGCATGTTCTATAGCCAATTCATTTCTGGCTGGAGAAAGGGGCAGGAAAATAGAACCAAAGATAAGAATGTGAAACTTGACAAATGGGACTTCAGTTCAAATTACATTGGACTTACAATCTTCTTCAGAACAGAACAGAATAACAGAGTTGGAAGGCACCTTGAAGGCCTTCTAGTCCAACCCCCTGCTTAAGCAGGAAATCCTATAGCATTTCAAACAGCTGGCTGTCCAGGCTCTTCTTAAAAACCTCCAATGATGGAGCACCCACAACTTCTGAAGGCAAATCATTCCACTCATTAATTGTTCTAAGTCAGGACATTTCTCCTTAATTCTAGGTTGCTTCTCTCCTTGATTTGTTTCCATCCATTTTTTTCTTGTCCTGCCCCTATGGTGCTTTGGAGAATAGGTTGACCCCTTCTTCTTTGTGGCAGCCACTCAAATATTGGAACGCTGCTCATTGATTTTAGATAAGATGTTATCTTATCTGTGAAAGAATATCATTAAATATAATTCCTGTAGGAAAAAAGTTGAGAATAATTGTTGAAGTAGCAGGTTTAGAGGGAAGCGACATCACCCTTTGTCAATGGCCTATTCCTAAAGTTGACTGCTTATATTTAAAATTCTTCTCTAGAATCTGGATGGCCTTTGGGTATTTCTACAATAGTGGGGACATATTGCTTGGTTTCTCCCATCTCTTCCCTGTTATATCACTGATAGTAGAATCCCATGATAAATATCCATGAGTAGCAGAGATGTCCATTCATGGTCACTTCTCCCACCATGTTTGCAGGTTCTCCTAATCTGTTCCAGCGGAGATTCAGTCCTCCAGGGTGGTTTTTAGGATTTAAGTGCTGCAGTTGGAAGGAAAATTAGTTTAAGTTTAAATAAACTTACCTCAGAACTAGCTGTCTCTCAAAAGTTTTCCTTATTGCAGTCTAAGTCATTCCTATCTTCTTTCCGAAAATATTGAGATATGCTTTAACTAGAAATAAACATACATATAATATTAGGCACATTAGTAAATGGAAATTAAACCTGTAGGCATTATTTATTCCATGTTCAAGGAAATTTAGAGGCATATTGTGTAGTCATAGGGAATTTTGTTTAGTCCCACTAAAGTATCCTTATTGGTATCTAGCAAATGCAATATTTTAATTCCAGGGTTAAGACTGTACAATTCCAATAAATGTGGTGCTAGCCTCCAAGCAGACCTGGGAAATGTGTTGTCAGAATACGAAGATCTTTTCTAATTCACTTAAATTAGCTTTTAATAGGCTGGGTGGCATTTGCAGGCATGGTTTCTATATCTCTTATGTCTGTTTGCTTGCTTCCCCCTTTCCCTTTCAGAGTTCTACGAAGAAATTCTTTCTCTGGCATACAGCTTGACATGCCATCTTATTTCACCCCAAATGTGGCACCTCCTGGGTGTCTTATATGAAGTGTTTCAACAGGATTGCTTTGAGTACTTTGCAGGTAATAAGCTTTGCCGTTTGCTCGAAAAGAGCACCGATCAATAGCAGGAATAAATTGAACGTAGAAGAATGTTGGCTAGCAGTGGTTTGGGAAGTTGTGAGTTTCCGTTGTCACTTTGTCTTAGTGGAAGCACATTGATTTGTTCCCCCAGTGCTGTAAATTCAGGATTAGATTTGCTTAAGTATCCAATGTAGAGTTGTGTGCGTTTAAAATGCCGAAGTCGAACAAATTTGTGTATTGGGGTCAGATTTTGCTGGTTGTGGGGAAGATCAGGAACGTATTCAGGTTTTGCCTGCTGAGCTATTCAAAATGTATTCAATGAATCATCTGACTTTTAAGAGTTATCCCATTTTGCTTTATGTCATTTACAAGACTGGAAATCAGAGGTGAAATTTTATTTATTTTATTTTATTCATATTTATATGCTGCCCTTCTCCCGAAGGACTCAGGGCGGCTCACAACAATAAAAACAACCAAACAATAAGTTAATGCTAAAATAATCCAATTAAAATCCCCAACAGTTAAACTAAAAACTCCCAGCAGATCAGGAGATTTGCTGAAAAAGCCATGTCTTCAGGCCACCGCGGAAAGAGCGGAGGTCGGGGGCCATTCGAAATCCAGCAGGTTCTGGAAAACCGGTAGCGGAAAATTTGAGTAGTTCGGAAGAACCAGCAAATACCACCTCTGGCTGGCCCCAGAGTGGGGTGGGAATGGAAATTTTGCAATATCCTTCCCCCACTGGGAGGATTAGAATGAAGACATACACCACCACCCCACCCCCACCCCCGGTTATCTATGCCCACTGTTGATCCAATGTTGTCCCTTTCTTAAAATAAGTTTTCTAGCAACAGCTACACACTGATATAAAAATGAAAGTTTAGCCCAGAATAAATAATTCAATCTGTATTAGCTACGTTCATTTTTCCTTTATTTGCTTTATATTATTTGATACGTTCTAATGAAGAGAATGGGAAGTTTGTATTGGGATTTTGAGCCTACAAAGGTTATCTGGAGTCTTTGTGAGCATGATGTGGGATCATGTCTTGTACACTTTTCTGAAATTCTTAGGAGGGCCTGAATAAATCCAATAAATCTTTTTACAATACATTGACAGGTCATGACTTGGTGTATGTGCTAAATATAGAATTTTAAAGAATTTACAAATGAATAAATTTAGTGAGTGATTATAAAACAAAGCAAGGATAATTCTGTAGGGTAAATCGGGGTGAAATCTACTTACCTTCCCTACCGGTTCGGAAGTGCATGCACAGAGGGTAAAAAACAGGTTACTTCCTGGTTAAAACCAGGAAGTAACGACGACTGAGCGGGTGGGCGGAGCCTTGCGCTGCCGTTGCTACCAGTTCTCCAAACCATCTGCCGCCATCGCTACCAGTCAGCCGAACCTTTCTGAACCGGTAGCATTTCACCCCTGGGATAAATTAATTTATATCATTCTCAGGATGAACTTTTCTCTCCTTCTAGATATGATGCCCCTATTGCACAACTACGTCACTGTTGATACTGATATTTTATTGTCAAATTCCAAAAATTTGGAGATAATTTATACTATGTGTAAAAAGGTAAGTTTTCGAAGTTGCTCATACTTTGATCAACCTGCTGTCTATGGTGAATGTGAGAACGTGAATGAAAAGTATGGTTGAATACTCTTTAAGCCCATTAAAAATAGACATGCTTAGCTTTGCTTTCATAATAATTTAATGTTTAATGCTACATTATTCAGACCTCCAGTCTGTAGCACGTGCGGCTTATTGATTAAGGTGTTTGGTTTAGGGTAAGAAGGCTTACATTTAAGACTTATTCATGATAGAACACAAGTGTAATATAGTTATGTAAAGGCCAGTACAGACAGAAACAAATAAAAGACTGTCTCTAGTTAAATTTCCAACTTTTATAACCAAGAGCTCATGCCTGCCCTTGTTTTCTGCTGACAATATTTATTTATTTATTTATTTATTTATTTATTTATTTATTTATTTATTTATTAGTTCGATTTATATGCCGCCCTTCTCCGGAGACTCAGGGCGGCTTACAATGAATTAAGCAATAGCCTTCATACTTTTGTATACCGTATTTTCCGGCGTATAAGACAACTGGGTGTATAAGACGACCCCCAAATTTTCCTGTTAAAATATAGGGTTTGGCCTATACTCGCCGTATAAGACTGCCCCTCTTCCAACGCACACCAAATAAAAATTTAAAAAACATCAACTGGCTCACCCACAATGTAAAAGCAGTTGTGCTAGACCCAAAATGGCCCCTGAAACAAGCAGGAACCTCACACAGCCACAAAAAGCCCAAAAAAACAACTTTAACACTTTACACACACACAACACAACACAACACAACACAACTGGCTCGTCCACAATGTAAAAGCAGCTGTGCTAGACCCAAAATGGCCCCTGCAACAAGCAGGAACCTCACACAGCCACAAAAAGCCCAAAAACCCAACTTTCACACTTTACACACACAAAATTCCACATACAGCTTTGTGAGATTTTGTGTGTTTGTGTAGTTAGAGTGAAACACTACAGAAACACACTAAATCTCAGAAAGCTGCACAAATATTATTTTATTTTATTTTATTTTTATTTTTATATGAAAGCTAAATTTAAAACTTCCTAAACTTTAAATGGCTAGGTCTAAAAAAGAACAACTAAAAAAAACCCAATTAACTATTTTTTTTTTAAAGATCCCAAAGGGGAAAAAAACTTACCCAATAGAACAGGGGTCTCCAACCTTGGCAACTTTAAGACTTGTAGACTTCAACTCCCAGAATTCCTCAGCCAGCTTTGTTTTGCTGGCTGAGGAATTCTGGGAGTTGAAGTCCACAACTCCCTGCCTGCTTGATTGCAGGCAGGGAGTTGCTTGCTGATGGAATGGATTCAGGCAAGCGAAGCAAGGCAAGCAGCTAAGGCAGTGGTTCTCAACCTTCCTAATGCCGCGACCCTTTAATACAGTTCCTCATGTTTTGGTGACCCCCAACGATAAAATTATTCCTAAAACCATCAAAAATATGTGTTTTCCGATGGTCTTAGGCCAGGGGTCCCCAACCTTTTGGACCTCAGGGACCACCAACTTCATAATTTTAAATTTCGCTGACCACTAATACGAATCCAGTGCACCGCTTGCTGAAGCACCTGGACTCCCAGTACGGGATGGGGTCCTTCAGGCACTCTCCCTCCTGTCTGTCTCTCTCTCTCTGTCTCCCACTCTTTCTCTCTCATTCTCTTTCTCTCTCTCTCATTTTCGCTTTCTCTCTCTCTCTCCCTCTCTTTCTTTCTCTCCCACTCTTTCTCATTCTCTCTTTCTCTCTCCCCCTCTTTCTCTCTCCCCTCACTCTCTCTCATTCTCTTTCTCTGTCCCCCTTTCTCTCTCCCCCCCACTCGTTCTCTCTTTCTCCCTCCCCCTCTTTCTCTTTCTCTCTCTCCCACTCTTTCTCTCTCATTCTCTTTCTCTCTCCCCCTTTCTCTCTCTCTCCCCACTCTCTCCCTCTCATTCTGATTCTCTCATTCTGATTCTCTTTCATTTTCTCTCTCTCATTCTCTCTGATTCTTTGATTCTCTTTCATTCTGTCTCTTTCTCTCTCTCATTCTCTCTCTCTCTCTGATTCTCTCTGTCTCTTTCTCTCATTCTCTTTCATTCTGTCTTTCTCTCTCTTTCTCTCTCTGTCTCACTCTGATTCTCTCTCTCATTCTCTCTCTGATTCTTTGATTCTCTTTCATTCTGTCTCTCTGTCTCTCATTCTCTCTCTCTCTCTCTGATTCTCTCTGTCTCTTTCTCTCATTCTCTTTCATTCTGTCTTTCTCTCTCTGTCTCACTCTGATTCTCTCTCTCTCATTCTCTCTCTGATTCTTTGATTCTCTTTCATTCTTTCTCTTTCTTTCTCTCTCTCACTCTCTCTCTCTGATTCTCTCTGTCTCTTTCTCTCATTCTCTTTCATTCTGTCTTTCTCTCTCTTTCTCTCTCTGTCTCACTCTGATTCTCTCTCTCTCATTCTCTCTTTCATTCTTTGTCTTTTTCTCTCTCTGTCTCATTCTGATTCTCTCTCTTTCTCTCTCTCTCTCATCTCATGGGCCAGCCAGTGTCTTGGGGCTGAGAGGAAGTCAAGCATCTCCCTGAGAGACTGAGGGCCGGAAGAAGTGTGGGAGCGAAGCACTACTTGAACTTGTGCGGCATGAGCATTCGCCTTGGTATATTTGTGCCAGCCGATGGCCAAGGCAGCCCTCATCTGTCTGCTGAAAGTGCAGCATCAGGATTCTGCCTTGCTATATTTGCAGCGCAAGGCAGCCTTTGTTTCCTGCTGCTTGGGATTCAGAGTGGTAAATGGCGTCTGATCCGGAGAGCAGCTGGATTTTGCTCTCTAATCCAGATGCCAGATCGGCCCCCTGCAAACTCTCGTCTCTCGAGGAGCGCTCCCTGAAGCGGGGCTGGAAACTTTGGTTGGACTGCTTGAGAGAGGAGAGCTTGTAGGGGGGCGATCTGGTGTCTGTAATGGAGAGCGGCATCCGGCTTTTTCTCTCTGCTGTAAAAGCGCTGTAAGAGTGGCAGCCCTCATCTCCTAATGCTTGGGATTCAGAGTGGTAAATGGCGTCTGATCCGGAGAGCAGCTGGATTTTGCTCTCTAATCCGGATGCCAGATCGGCCCCCTGCAAACTCTCGTCTCTCGAGGAGCGCTCCCTGAAGCGGGGCTGGAAACTTTGGTTGGACTGCTTGAGAGAGGAGAGCTTGTAGGGGGGCGATCTGGTGTCTGCAATGGAGAGCGGCATCCGGCTTTTTCTCTCCGCTGTAAGAGCGCTGTAAGAGCGGCAGCCCTCATCTCCTAATGCTTGGGACTCAGAGCGGTAAATGGTGACTGGTCCGGGGAGCAGCTGGATTTTGCAGTCCCAAGCATTAGGAGATGAGGGCTGCCACTTTTGCAGGAGCAAAAGGCTCTGCCTTGATTTGTTACATTTGAATCACGAGAGGCTCTGCCTGCTATTTATGCTGCTTGTAGCTCATGGAGGTCTGTGCAGCGTAGATTGCTCTGTATGGGGATTGATGTTTTTGACTCACGAGTTTTGGATTAAATGGACTTTTGCTCTATTGAGCTTCTATAAATCTGAAAAACCGGACCTGAGAACAGAATGAAAAATGTGGCTTCGCTTGCTTCACTTCATTCATCGATTCCTGTGGAATCTTTTATTTTTAAACAGTTCTTATAAAGAGATCTGATCTGATTTGGAAAATGCTGTCCTAGTTGAAAAAAAAAAATCACTTATTGTTTACAATAGAATCAATTTTGATTAGTTATTAGTCACTTATTATTTACCGTGGACATTTTTAAATGGCTAATGGAGGTCTTTGTTAACTATTTTGTAAACTGCTGTGTATCTATGGGGATTTGGCAATATTCAAGATGAATAAGTAAAAGTAGTATAAATAAATAAAACGTTGGAATATAATAAGTACATCCATTATGAAAATACCTTGAAATCAGGGTAGATAAAAATCAATGATTTTTTTTAAAAAATCAAAAAAATCGGATTTTTTTTATTTAAATCGGATTTTTTTATTTAAATCAGATTTTTTTGATTTTATTGAATTTATTTTAATAAAAAACTTTTGGGGTAAAAATCTATCGTAAGATAGTTTTCTATTTAAGATACATAAATAATTTAGTTTATTCAGCATGAAATGGAGCTTAGTTATGTAGCACAAGGCTGTATATTCTGCAACACTGGGACTATCGGTGAGTCAACAGCGGGTCAAAGGAGTAGCAGAGATGACTGTTGCTCTTTAAAAATTATGATTTAAATCGAGTTGATTTAAATCAAGTCTTTTTACTAGTGATTTAAATCATGATTTAAATCAACTTGATTTAAATCAAATCCACCTTGCTTGAAATCATCAATTCTCAGTGTTCTAATCCTGATTCGACATTAAGGCAAAACAAGTGTCTGGTCTCTTGGAGATTTGTCACATTCAAATATACTAGACAACAATTCTCTTCATTAAGGCCGAATGCTTGGACAGGACAACTGTATGTCTTATTTTAGTATAACATAAAAATTCCTTGAAATTGAACTTCACTCATGTTGACTTCGTGTTTTCTTGAAACAATATGGAAAGAGTTTTTTTCTTGCCTGATCAGAAATAACCTTGCCTAGTTTTCAAAACCAGTCACATAATTGGCACTTCTGTGTTTGAATGCTTTTTTTCCCCCCTATCTAGTGATTTCAGGTGTCAGGAAACTCATTCAAACGTCTGATTATTCAGAAAAAGTGTCAAATGTTGTTGTTGTTAGTTGCGAAGTCGTGTCTGCCCCATCGCGACCCCATGGACAACGTTCCTCCAGGCCTTCCTGTCCTCTACCATCCTCTGTCAAATATTACACGAATTCAATGAAACATTTTTATTAAACGTTGTGTTGCAGCATTTTTTTTTATCACCAAGAAAAAAAAATGTCGATTTTTTTCCCCAACAAATCTGAAGGGTTAAAATGATCTTTGATTATTTTGACAGGTCCTAACTGGGGATGCAGGGGAAGATGCTGAGTGCCATGCAGCCAAGCTCTTAGAGATTATTATACTGCAGTGCAAAGGAAGAGGTATTGATCAGGTAATTATTGATTGGAATTTTTTTTTCTTTGCCTGGATTGTAAGCATCAGCTGGAATTTTGGAGACCTGTATGTCTAAGAAAAAGAATTTAGGAGGGTTGAAGCTTGTGCCCTCAACACATTTTTTTTTTCCTTTTGGGATTGTCTCATATATAGAATTCAGATTGGTTTGAAAAGGGTTCCTTATTCCTCCTTTCTCACTTGTTTGAGCCATCAGGGAAGTGGGGTTGGTTTAAATTTTTTCTGGCTTGCCTTTCCTCAGTCAGAGTTCAATAACAATAGAAAACTTAAACATCACTGCAGTACAAGGATCTGCAGACCGTGGGAAAGATTACTGAAGAGTTCCACAGATGCATGAAAGGCAGCTTTCAGCTGAGTGAAAATAATGTTCCATTTGATCTTAAAGCATCTGAGGCCCCAGGACTTCCCAAGTGGAAGGCCTTCACTTCTTGACAATATTTATTAACTAGAGGGCAAAACACGGTGGAACTGTTTCATGATGCCCTTGAAAGTTACGCTAAGCAGAAGCCGTTGAAAACTCCCAAAACATGGCTTAGCTTTGGGCGCTACAGAGGGTGGGAATTCGATAGGCTCTTTTTTTAACCATGCTTGTACCAAAGATGGTAACGGATTCTCTTTCAGGGTCTCTATAAGCAATAGGAGGAGTGTCACTTGTTCTCTTAAACCATTCCTGAAAGAGAATATATAGAGCTGTGATGGCGAACCTATGGCACTCGTGCCAGGGGTGGCACGCAGAGCCCTCTCTGTGGGCACGTGTGCTGTCACCAGCTGCTCTTCTGGTTTCCGGTGCACATGTGTGCACCGGCCAGCTGGTGTTTGCGGGCACTGGAGCACTGGAAAGCGGCTTGAAAAATGGCCTGAAAATGGCCCCAAAATAGCCAGAAAACAGGCATGCACATACCAGCCAGCTGATCTTTGGATTGATGGTGCTCCAGTGTGCATGAAGAGCAGCTGGCTGGCGTACATGCGAGCGCCGGAAACCCGAAGACCAGGTGGCCAGCGCGCGCATGCACTCTGGCCAGCTTGTCTTCAGCTTTCCAGCTCTCCAGCACATGCACGCACGTTACAGTTTGGGCACTCGGTGCTGAAAAGGTTTGCCATCACTAATACAGAGGAATATATTAAAGAGTGCCTTACTGCTCTTAGATAATCAGCAAGATTGAGAAGATGTTGAAAGTGTGAAGGAGACTGTGGGACAAATAAGGGAAAGAACTAGTCACCTTGTTAGGGGAAGAACTGGGGATGTCAGAAGTTGGAGGCTTCCTACCCACATCCCTTGCTCTTCATTTGATGAGGAGGGATTTATTTTCTGCGTTCACCCATCAGATGGTGCTCAAGCTTTGAAAATGAAAGCCAAATGCTGCTATGAGAGGTTCACGGGAACCTAGAGCTTGCAGTTGTTTTGGGATATAGTGGCTACTAACCTGAATCCACATTATATATAACCAGGATTATATTGTCCAGTACATCTCGACAAAGAACATGAGATTGCTAAATGAGGAGTGCTAGGTTTGGCCTATATTACATGAATATTAGTTGTATTTTTTTTTTTTAAAAAAAAAGGGTGTTAATTAAGGTTGCATAACCAGAAGAGTTTGGTTTGTTCTACCTCGTGCCCCTTTTTTCCCTTTTAAAAGAATTTCCTAACCATGGGGTGGAGCAAAAAGGAGAGTGATACTTCACTTCCTGACCTCTAACAATCTTACACAACAGTTCCTGTTGCTTCTGGTATTTCCTGCAATAAATCCCAACAGCGATTATCACAGTGCCTTTAAAAGGAGAGAGAGGAGAAAAAAAGAGAAAGAAAGGGGAAAAACAGCTGGGTATTTTTTAGCAAAGAGAATTCTGCAGCCAGTATCCCATCCAGTATTACAAAACATACCGTGTTTCCCTGAAAATAAGACCCTGTCTTATATTTTTTGGAACCCTGAAATAAGCGCTTGGCCTTATTTTCAGGGAGGTCTTATTATTTTGGGGCGTGTGGAGCAAGATGGGGCCCCTCTTGCTGTCTTACCTGATTTCCCGCTCTGCATTTAAATATTTTTGGGGAGGGCTTATTTTCAGGGGGAGGCTTATTTTAGTACATGTGCTCAAAAGCCCGATTGGGCTTATTATCAGGGGATGTTTTATTTTCAGGGAAACAGGGAATATATCCCTCAAAGTCATTTAAGAAAGTCTGTACTTTGAAAACAGAATTGTAACTGATTTCAACAAGGGGAGGGCTGAATTGTGTTTTGAATAGACTCAATATCTGAAATATTTCTACTTATTTCTCCCCATATCTCTGTTCTCCCCTTAGTGCATCCCCCTGTTTGTAGAAGCTGTGCTTGAGCGCTTAACGCGAGGAGTGAAAACCAGTGAGCTCCGCACCATGTGTCTCCAGGTTGCCATTGCTGCCCTCTACTACAACCCCGAGCTCCTTTTGCACACTTTGGAGAACATCCGGTTTCCTCATAACCCAGAGCCTATCACTGCGCAGTTTATAAACCAGTGGATGAATGATACAGACTGTTTTCTTGGGTAGGTGTGTGTGATATTCTCTTTTTTGACACCTTTGGAAGGCCGTACTTTGAGAGGAAATGCCAGGATTGTCTTGCTTTCCTACCTGCCCTAAGGTGTGCTATTGTAGCACGAAATACCACATAGTGACCTTTGGAACAGCAGAAAAGAATAGAATTGATATGTTTCTCTTCGAAGTAAGATTTGCTCATGAGCCCTACTTCATATGAATAGTGATGATTTTACTTCCCCTCCCCAAGTGGCATTCAGTGCACAGAGCTACAGCTTGAAGTCTTCATTTTGCTTGAATTTAGCTGTGATGTCAAATTCAGAGCGAAAGTACATACATTAACATAATCTAACTAAATTAAATCAAGATATTTAAAACCATCATGCATTTAATATGGGAGATTTTTGCAGTTGGATTAACACACACATTTTATAGGGAAATGGATGAATTTCATTAGCTGGGCAACTTGTCATCGGCACTTGTTACTGATTTTATGGGACACTAAATATATGTTTTGTCTTTAAAAAGTAAATTACTTTGTACAAGTAGTCCTCGATTTACAATCACAACTGAGCCCAAAATTTCTGATGTTGCTTCTATTTAAATCAGAATGGTAATATCTGGTAGTTAAGCCGTACTTTGCTGTTTGCAATTTCTGCATATATTCACATATTTAACAAATAATAATTTTAGTTTATGTAAGTATCCATGTGTGTGTGTGTGTGTGTGTGTGTAAATAAACAGATAGTCCTTACCTCATGATGGTAATTGGAACTGGACTTCTGTCACTAAGTGATTCAGTCAAGTAAGATCCCATATCATTGCAATGCTTAGCAATAGAAATTCCACTTCCGGTTGCTGTTATTAAGATGACATCGTGTAGTTGCCATGCCAGCTTCCCCACTGCTTATATGCAGCTTGCAAAGAAGTCTTGATTGTCGATCACATGAACTCGGTGACGCAACCAACATAAGGACGAGGGTTGTGAATACCATTTGTTGAGCACCGTTTGAACCAACATCGAGCAAGCGGTCATTAACTGAGGACCTGAACATATGTGCCCAAATATAGATAGATATAAATATAGATATAATCCATATCTATATATCTATATGTATGAATATATAGTGTGTGCATATACTATATTGCGTACACATGCTTCATTTAAGCAACACCAAGAAAAATATAATCAATCAATCAAAAAAAGATAACAAATACAGGATAATAAATATTGTCAATCAAAAACTTTTTTTTTATTTTTTAAATTTTTTATTATATTTTTATTGTTAAAAAATAACAAAAAGGAAAAAAATCAATACAAAAAAATCAATAGTAAGGAAAGAAATTTTTTTTCTTTTCTTTTTTTTTTTTCAAAAAAAAAAACTTTTAAAGAAAACAGCAAAAGAGACCCTAATTGAATATGGTAGGTCTCTTTGGAAAAGAGTATTGTGGTAGTGTCATTAAGAGAGCTGTGACCAGGGCCTCATTGTTCTCAATGATATAGCTAAAGCCTAGAATAGAATTTTCCAAGTGGATTTTAAATGACAGGGACATCCATTCAGGATTCTCCGTAAGAGCCTCTATTGTTCTGTCCCAGTCTCATACACGCACACAAACAGATAGCCAGGGGTTAAATAAAACTGGCAGACAACAAATTCTTTCGATAAGAGGATTGGCAGCAACCCAGTAGCTGCTTGCCAAGAACTTTACTCATAGAGGGAGGGGGTGTTCCTCCGACAGATAAACCCAAACAAGATACACATAGTTCAAGAATTGTCAAGTCCAGTCCGTATTAACTCCAAGGCAGATAACGTTGTTTCGAAGATACAATGTGACTTGCTAGTAGTTAGTTTTGTCCGTCACAGAATCTGGATGGCCACCTCACCCCCTTTTATCCCCTGTGGGGTGTGGTCCAGTGACTCATCTTAATCTCTGGCACGGCTCCTTTTCTGCTGCGTGCGCCTGTCTCTCCGACTCTGGCGTGGATCCAGCCAAGACTTATCTCCGTCACTGTCCGACTGCGAGGAGATGCCTGGCTCCTGGCCAATCTCTTCTCAGACACCTGAGGCATTGCAGAGAGGAGGGTCCTGGAGAGGGAGGCCTGGCCAACTCCTCTCCTTCATGTTCGGAGCCTTCTCCCTCTGATAAGTCGACCTCGGGGGTCGGAGTCACAACATCTATAACAATGATGGCTAACCTTTTTCTACTCATGTGCCGAAAGTGCGCGTGCACATGATAGCACACCTGTGTGCTGGCACCCATAATGCAATGTTCCCCACCTGCGTGCACGATCCCCCTCCCATGCTCTCCCCCCATGCATACACACATGTCTCCCCCCATGCGCCCTGCCCCCCCCCCCCCCGTGCATCCCAAAAATCAGTTGGCCGGCAGGAGGCGCGCGCGCACGCGCAGTGGAACTGAGCTGAGTGACGACTCTCGTGCCCACAGAAAGGGTTCTGCAAGCCAGCTGCATAGGTTCGCCATCATGGCTCTGTAACTACCTTCTCAACTGAGTATCCATCAGATGTTTCTGACCTCATGTTTCACAATCCTCCCCTAACTTACAGAAAGCTATTTGTCAAGTTTCGTGGTCGTCTCGAATAAAATGCATTTCAAACGAAATCTTTGAAGAAAAAACTCCTATTTATTGAACACAACATCCTAACATGACTCCAAACGAAGCCAACACTGACTTCCTGACCCCAAATCTTCCCTTTCCGTTCCCCAATTCTCAACGTCCCATTGGCCCTCTTCCAAATCACTCTCCCCATATCTAGTACTTCGGCTCCCAGGAATGTCCCCCCTCCCATCTCATCTCCTAGGGGACATTATCTTCAGGGAAAATAAGTAGGTGAGAAGTCAAGCGTCCTCTTGCCAGCTTCCCCCTCTTCTCCTTCTTATGTCAGCACTAGAGTAAATGCAGGTTGAAGTACTGACACTATTCTGTTGGGAAAATTAATTCTCACTAGTGAATTGTGTATATTCAGGCTTCATGACAGGAAGATGTGCATCATCGGACTGAGCATCCTTATGGGACTGCCGTCTCGACCCCCTGCAGTAGACGCTGTGGCTGCCCAGATTGTCCCATCTGTTCTCCTCCTATTCCTGGGGCTAAAACAAATGTGCGCCACCCAGCAACATAAAGAACACGAAGAGCATGGGAAAGCCGAAAAGAATGATGCAGAAGATAGTGGTATGAGAAAACAACAGTTTCCTGGCTTTTGTGATCAGCATTTATTAATAGCACACTACTTATAATTTTATTTCACTTGTGCTTAGCAATAGCAATAGCTGTTAGGCTTATATGCCACTTCGTAATGCTTTAAAGCACTCTCTAAGCAGTTTACAATCTCAGCATATTAATCGGGATCTTCCTTTTACCCACCCCGGAAGGATGGAAGGATGAGTCGACTTTGAGTCAGTCAGGATTGAAGGATTTGAACCAGGGGTGAAATGCTCCCGGTTCGGACTGGATTGCCCGATCCGGTAGCGATGGAGACGGGTGGTTCGGAGAACCAATAGCAAAAATCCCTGCCCTCCCCACCCCCCCACCCCCATGCCCAGCTGGGCCGCACAATCATCAGAGACTTTTTAAAAGCATTTTTTCTATAACCTCTTCGGCTGAAAAAATGCTTTTAAAAGTAAAAAAAAAGCCTCTGATGATCGCGCGGCTCAGCTGGGATCATCAAAGGGATCGTCAACTGATGATCCCAGCTGAGTTGCCTGATCGGCAGAGGCTTTTTTTTCTTTTAAATGCCTCTGACGATCCAAGCTGAGTTGCCTGATCAGCAGAGGTTTTTAAAAGAAAAAAAGCCTCTGCCAATCAGGCAACTCAGCTGGGATTGTCAGAGCCTTTTGAAAGCATTTTTTTACAACCTCTTCGCCGAAGAGGTTGTAGAAAAAATGGTTTTAAAAGAAAAATAAATTAGCCACGCCCACCCAGTCACATTACCCCCACCACCAAGCCACGGCCACAGAACCGGTAGTAACAAATTTTAGATTTCACCATTGATTTGAACCCCTGTTAGTGAACAGAATTTGCCTGCAATACTGCATTCTAACCACTGTACCACGATGGCTCAAGATTGACTTGAAGCTTAGAGGGAAGATATTTGCATTTTCCAAATAGTTTTAAATATTCCCAAGCACTTTCCCCTACAGGAAAATTTTAGATCAAACTAGCCAAGACGTTATTCTCTTAACTGCAGGCTTTTTTCTTTTTTCTTTTTAGAACTTTATTCTTACAACACCAGTCCATTACACTCCCTCAGCTGTGAGACAAAAATATTCTCCTTATTTTTAAGGACAAGTGTGTCCCCGTAACTACATACCTGATATACTCCTCAATCTAGTTTTCTCCAGAAAAAGTTATTTCGAAAGAGTCTGGTGATCCTTTCAGATTGTATTAATCAGAAGTCACTTTTCCCACAAACTAGCCTTCCTCAGTTAAAAAAAAAAACAATCCCATTTTGTTTTCATGATCAACCTTTACCAAGATTGTAATTTAAAGAATGTTTGTTCATAGGGTACTCCCTGGGGGAGTCATTGATTTTGAAACTCTGCTTTTGGTTCCTTGTCTTCCTTGTCTTCTTTGTTCTTGATTTTTTTTTTAAAAAAAAAAAACATGTTTTCAGAAGAGATTCCAAGTGATGAAGAGGAAGTGAATGAAGCAAATCAGGACATGCAGGAGAACCATGCTGGGGGTGGTGGTGATACAGGGGATGACGATGATGATGATGACGATGATGAAGACTGGGATGATGAAGCATTAGAAGAAACTGCTTTAGAAGGCTTCAGCACTCCTATCGATCTAGAAGATGGTGTGGATGAATATCAGTTCTTCACACAAGCATTGTTAGGTATAGATGTTTATTAAAGTACTTCTGATTTTTCTAAGATTACTATTATTTTTAGGGTTTGTTTTTTTTTAAAAAAAAACCCAGCTGATTTGAAAAACTAATTTTAATTAGTTGTATAACATTAGTTTTATAACCCCTACATCAGGAATGGAAAACCTGTAGCATTGGCAGGATTATTGAAATAATAATTCAATAATAATTATTGAAATACAACAACAGTGCTAATTGTATCTGAAGACAGATTGGAGGCCAGCAATATCTAGCAGGGGTGTCAAACTGGCGGCCCGCAGGCCAGATGCGTCACACATGGGCCACGCCCACCGCAGCTCTGCAAAGGGGAAAAATGTCGCAAAATGTCACGGGACAGCAATGCGACGCCGCGAGTTTGACACCCGTGATCTAGAGGATTCCAGTGTTTTCTATTTGGGGGCACAAGATTAACCAGTATTCAATACAAACCTCAGTTCATTAAATGCCAATCATCAGCCAGATGTACATAAGTCTATTATATTTAGGGTAATCATAATTAGAAACTCAAGTTCAAATCTTGCTATGAATCTCAGAGGCTGGCTTTGGGTAAATCCTTATCTCCCAGCTAACTTGCTACTTTTATTTGTCCTTCATAATTTGTTTATTTTTATTTTATTTATTACACTTCCCATCTCACTGTCCAAAGCTATAATTAAGTGCTCTGAGAACTTAAGAGCGGCAGCAAGATATAATACTCTTTATAAAGGAATTCATGTTTCAGGAAATAAAGCTGTTGGAAGAACTGAACGGTTAATGGAGATCGATCGCTAAGAATATTAAAACTGTCTGTCTCACACACACAGCAGAAACCTCGGCTCAGTATGCTCACTTTAAAAGTAGGTCTCTCTGTGCTTGAGAAAATGGTGATTTAACGATGTAGACTGGGAATTTGGCAAGTCGCATGTCTCTCGAAAGAAATATATTCTGTGTTTTCAGCTATACAAAGCCGAGATGCTGGCTGGTACCATTTGTTGACTGCACCACTCAGCACTGATCAGAAGACTCAGTTGCAGGAAATCTGTGCATTAGCTGAACTCCGGAGAAACTCTGCAGGTCTGTTGCAAGAACGTTTGCAGAAAGCTTACAATCAAAAGTCTTATCAACAGGAACTCTCAGTTATTGCAGCCCTGTAAAATAATCTAAACCCGTGGTGGCGAACCTATGGCACGCGTACCACAAGTGGCCATATGGCCATAGCCATATCGGTGGGCACGCGAGCTCAGCTCCGGGGCGCATGCAAGCGCCGTCCAGCTAATTTTCGGGCCTTCTGGGCCCACCAAAAGTAGGGAAATAAGCTGTTTCCTGCCTCCAGAGGGCCTCGGGGTGGTGGGGAAGGCCCATTTCTCTCTCTCCCCAGGCTCCAGAGCTTTTCTAGGAGTCTGGGGAGGGCGAAAACTGCCTTCCCCTCCTGCCCCGGAGACCCTCCAGAGGCTGGAAACAGTCTCACTGGAAGTTGGCAAATGGGCCATTTCCAACCTCTGGAGGGCCTCGGGAGGGGAGGAGGCCAGTTTTGCCCTCCCCAGACTCCTAGAAAGGCTCTGGAGCCTGGGGAGAGAGAAAAACGGGCCTACCGGGCCATCACATTCCAGGAGCTGGGGGAATGGGGGAGATTGCACTTGCATGCGCGGGGGAGGGGTGCATAGAATTATGGGTGTGGGCACATGCGTGCGACCCCCCCACGCTCCCCATGCTCCTGATACACGATGGCAAAAAGGTTAGCCATCAATGATCTAAATTGTCCCAAGTTAGTTTTGTTTATCTTCGTCCATTATCAGAAGTTTTTTTTTATATATAGGATATTGTTTCATGTGGAAGTTTTGAGGGGTGTGGGGTGGCATGCCCACATACTTTTTACTCCTTTTAAGAGAACGAGAGCAGAAGCTTTGGGAAGCAAAATGATGAAATCCACAGTGAGTCAGAATCAGAATAGAGCTTAGAAGGGACCTTGGAGGTCTTCTTGTCCAGCCCCCTGCTCAAGCAGGAAATCCTATACCATCTCAGACAAGTGGCCGTCCAGTTTCTTCTTTAAAAACCTCCAGTGGTGAAGCACCCACCACCTCTGAAGGCAAACTGTTCCAGTGGTTAATTGTCCTCACTGTTAGGAAGTTTCACATTGTGGAGGTTGGGTATCAGGGAGAGCTTAGTGTAAGATGCTTACAAGTCTAGTTGAGCATTAATTTCCTTTAGACACAGCTGTCTAATAGTCAAGAAGTAAACTCTTTCCGATGAGACAGGGCATTCATGATGCCCTGGAGGGGGGTGGGGGGGTGTAGGTATATATGTATGCAGTATGTACGTATGATTCCTATATATCACGGGTATCATTTAGGGCCACATCAAGGTTATGTTTGACTTCGGAGGGCCAAGGTGGGCGTGGCCAGCTCGATATCACTCAAGTCGGGGGCACCTGTGGTGACTTGAGCCCCGTGGGCCGAATCTGGCCCCCGGGCCTTGAGTTTGACACCCCTGCTATATATAATATAGGAATCTGCAGGCAACAGTGATTTAGGGAGACACTGCAAACCTGTTCTCCTTAAACCTCCCACCTCCAACCCTTCACTACCTACCAGAGATGGGTTTCAGCAGGTTCTGACCAGTTCTGGAGAGCCGGTAGTGGAAATTTTGAGTAGTTTGGAGAACCGATAGTAAAAATTCTGACTGGCCCTGCCCCCATCTATTTTCTGCCTCCCAAGTCCCAGCTGATCAGGAGGAAATGGGGATTTTGCAGTATCCTTCCCCTGGAGTGGGGAGGGAATGGAGATTTTATAGTATCCTTCCCCTGCCACGCCCACCAAGCCACGCCCACCAAGCCACACCTACATAACCGGTAGTAAAAAATTTTGAAACCCAACACTGCTACCTACCTCTATCACCATTTCCAAACGAAGCGACAAAGAAGCTTTAGAAGGATGCAGGGAATCTAAATACGCAGCATGTTTAAACATTCCATGTATTCAATTGTTAAAAAAATGTGTGTGAGGCGTTTTTTGCCTCATAGCTACTTCTCAGTATAGATTAAATATTCATTCTGGAGTCACAGTTCAGTGATACAGCATATGCCCTAAGTTTCCAAGTAAATTTCTTGACTTTCCAAGTTAAAAGGATTAGCTTATTGGTCAACCGTTGGGGGGGGGTGGAAATAGGGCGGGATGGAAAAAATGTTCTCACTTGGAACTTCACGTGTTGCTTTATTGCAGTTTGACCAGCCATGATTTCTATTAGGTTCACCTAAATGTACCTTCCAGTGCCCAGTTAGTATGTGGAACTAGTGCAATTTTTCTGGGCTTGTCCCAATGGGTTCATGCTCCTTTCAGTTCCTAGAATTTCCAACAGTGGTAGTGCTGCTGATTTGAGAAATGCTGGATGCTCACTCTGCCTCTTTAAGGAATGCCCAGATGTGGGAAGGTTGAAATAGTATTTAGTTCTACCTGCATGATTTTTTTCAAAACTTTTCTGCAAGTCAAAGATGTTAAATAAATTTATAATGCCTTGGTAAGGCCGCATTTGGAATACTGCATCCGGTTTTGGTCGCCACGATGTAAAAAAAGATGTTGAGACTCTGGAAAGAGTGCAGAGAAGAGCAGCAAAGATGATTAGGGGACTGGAGGCTGAAACACATAAAGAACGGTTGCTGGAACCGGGTATGTCTAGTCTGATGAAAAGAAGGACTAGGGGTGACATGATAGCAGTGTTCCAATCTCACAGGGGCTGCCACAAAGAAGAGGGAGTCAAGCTGTTCTCCAAAGCACCCGAGGGCAGGACAAGAAGCAATGGGTGGAAACTAATCAAGGAGAGAAGCAACTTAGAACTAAGGAGAAATTTCCTGACAGTTAGAACAATTAATCAATGGAACAACTTGCCTCCAGAAGTTTTGAATTCTCCAACAGTGGAAGTTTTAAAGAAGAGATTGGACAACCATTTGTCTGAAATGTAGGGTTTCATGCCTAAGCAGAGGGTCGGACTAGAAGACCTCCAAGGTCCCTTCCAACTCCTATTCTATTCTATTCTATTCTATTCTATTCTATTCTATTCTATTCTATTCTATTCTATTCTACTCTACTCTACTCTACTCTACTCTACTCTACTCCGTACCGTACCGTACCTTCCATTCCATTCCATTGATCTAGAACTGTCTATAACAGGGAATTCAAATGGCTGCATGTTTCTTCTTAAAAGAGCTATGACTTTTCCTCATATTTAGAGGGTCTTCAGAAATTGCATATCATTATCGTATCTGTTTAAAAAGAAATTGGAAGTGGCATTGGTAGCGCATAAAGATATACTTGCAGCCTGTCTCTTTAATATTCATTTGTTTCTTTTCAATTTAGAGTCAAAGAGGATAGAACAACAAACGGGCTTCCCATTTGATAACAAAGGACTGGTCTCTGGATATAACTTTGGCACTGCTCCAGGAAGCAACTGAAAAGAGCTTAAAGAACTGTACAAAAACATTTCATTATTAAAAAAAAAATGTGACTTATGAACAGGGAATATAATCAAGAGGTCTGCAAGTTTTCTCCTTCGGAAAAGGCAGTATTTGACCCTCTTCCCCCCCGCTCATTAAGATATTCTTTCTAACCAGCTGCTGTAATGTATAAATCCTTGTGGGTATTTTTATAAGTTGTTGGACTGAAAAGAAAGCATCTGTCCCCTCTTCTTTCTCCTTAGGAAAAGGGGGGAACCAGCTATTTGAAACCGAATGGAATTGCACTTCTCAGGTTTTTGCCGTGTGAAATTGAAGGGGTCCTATGGATAACAGTGCCTTCTGTTGTATATACGGATTGCCCAACAAAAGAAGTTTGGAACGCAATGTTTTTTGTTTATTTGTTTGTTTGTTTGATTGTTTGTTTCAAAGAAAAGAAAGGGCATAGAAAAGGTCATAATTCATACCTTGCTTTCCATACTCCTCTGTTAACTTCCTCTAAAGAAATCATGGCTGTATTGTGCCCGTCACCACATTTTACAGTTAACTATAGAAACCGTTGTTAACATCCCTGCGTATGTGTTGGCTTCTTCATCATGCCTCATTGAGTTATAAAAAAAAAAACGTCTTCGCATTCACTGCTGTTACCAGATGGTTAATTGTTTTTAAATTCTTCTTTAGAGTGGTCAGGCTTTGTGTGGGTTGGTTTTGTTTTGTTTTGTTTTTCTCTCCAAACTTTGCAAAACGTCCTCCTTGTTTACCACGGAATCCATCTGCATGTCGATGGATTCCTTTTGAGGTGCTCCCTCTGCTTACCTTGGACCATGGTCTGGCTTATGAAGACTCTCGCCCTACATAGCCAAGAATAGTGGCCTTAATCTGGCATCATCCCCTGTTGGGATTAGGTTTAAGATAAACTAGGAGTCTTGATTCTAAAACATCTGGAAAATCCCACTTTGTAAAGCAAGATTAGTAACTGAGCAGGATTTTTTTTTTCCTTTTCTTTTGCCACTGTTGACCATCTGAAAAAAAATCCCAGTGTTCTCCAAAACACTTTTGAAAAGTACTGAATTTTAACAGGATTTAATCTTCAACTCTGGATCTGTTTGAATGTGGATCCCAAGCTTTTCCCAGTGCTATTGTGGATTTTGTGTCGTCTCAGACATGAGCTTGCGGACTATGTAAATGGTTAAATCAACTTTGTACTGTATTGTTGTTGCTTTGAAGTGTTTCAGTTACAGGGTTATCATTCTTTTAGCCATATTAATGGTGAGATTTTAAACTTTCAGTAATTGCATATTTTGCCCAGCACTTGGGCAAAACTTTGGTTTTGTTTCCCTCCTTTCTAGTTGCAACCACAGGGGAGCAAAGGAGAGAGAGGAGTCAAATGATGCATATGGTGTTACTTATGCAAGCCCCCCTTTTCTATATGGGTCATGACATTGCATACATGCTTCCCAAAAGGCACAGCTTGGGTCATAACACAATAGTGCCTGCAGGTGTCTGTCTTCCTTCTTTCCTTCCTTCCTTCCTTCCTTCCTTCCTTCCTTCCTGACTTACGTTTGCCCACGTTTGTATAGGAGAACATAATAAGATCACATTTGGTGGCTTATCTTGCACAAATGTTGAGGACAATGGACTGAATCTTTGTATTCCAGCTGTCTATCTCAAAACAAAAGACACTGGTTATCGCCTTTGAGCTTCTGTCCTCCATAAACCCATTACAAAGACATCTATTTTCCATAACGCACTAGCAAACTTTCCACATTTCTCCAAAGCAGTTTTTATAGGAGCCTAAACTTTCTCAGACAAACAGTACATTTGCAGTTATGTAAGTGGACTCCCCCCCCCTTTTAACATGATAGAAGAATGGGAAGGGGTTAGAAGCATATATCAATTGATCAAGAGAAACCTTGATGAAATCATCTCTTTTCCTGAGCTCTTTTTACTTAGATATCCCATGGGATACATTAGATATTCCAGACTTCAGGATCAAGACAACTTTCTCAAACCTGGCACATTTATAAAGCTACAGACCCTTGGCTGGGGATGAGGAGACTTGTAGTGCCCAATATCTAGAAAATGCTCATTTCAGGGACGACTATACAAAGAAAACATACCGAGCTTCGAATCTTTAAGGAGAAATATAAAGTATGCTAGTTTGGGAAACGAGCAACCTAATTTTGAGGTAAGAGCTCAATTAGACCGTCATTTACTAAATTTGGTCTAAAAGCCTTTCCTGCTATCTTGGCTTTTTGTAAACGGGGAATCAAACTTCCTTCTCAAAATGCTATTTTAAAACTACTTCACACAAGACAAAAAGCAAATCTGTATTTAATGCAGTGAATTTAATTCCTGAAAGGCCATTGGTTGCAAGCACCCAACAGTCTCATTTAGATGTGATGCTTTTGGGGATACATTTAAAACATGTTCGATATATTTCTGTAGAGGAATTAGAATGTAAATGTAAATGTAGAATGTATTAGGGGGTTTCTCCCCCCTAATACAGTAGGATAAACATTCACCTCCATTTACATTTATTTTGGTTCTTTACTAATTCTGTTTTATATCCCAAAGAAATTTTCTGTAAATGTTTTAGCCTGTTGAAATGAGCTACAACCTGGTTCCCTCATCTGTCTTGAATTTATTGTTGCACAGTTGATAGACCAGAGGCATTTGCTAGAAAATACTTAAGAAAGCAAGAGGGGAAAAAAGAAAAGAGAATTTGTTGTTCTAACCTCTTGGGATTTTTGTGAAAATATGTTTGCAAAGGAAAGTATATTTTTATTTGTTTGTATCTATATGTGAAGGAAATCCATTTTTAAAATATTAAGTAGCATTTAGACTACTGCTTCATAGGGATAACAGCTTGGCTTTTAAAAAATTATTTGTGTTTTTGCTTATAAGAGTCTAATCGTCTTCCAGGATTTTGCCCAAATTTTATCCTAACATATCCACCAATCACAAAAATACCACTGGGGGATTCAGGGAGGATTAATGCTTCTGTGGCATCCAAATCACTACATAACTTTACCGCTTTCTTGCCTCTTGGACTTGATCAGATTGAGGAGGAGAGAGGCATGAAATGCTTTTACCTCCAAGCTTCCTTTTATGTCCTGTTTTTTTGGGGGGTGGGTGGGGGGGTGCAGAGATGATTTAGGATTCTACCATTTAAACATGCAATATGGAGATGATGTGTAAGACGGTCCAACTGCATGGATTTGTCAGCTGTTGCATGCAGATACCTACGCTTCATTGATGCCTAGGGAACATCAGGAACCCATCAGCTGATGAGACGTTACCATCTCTATTTCCCTCCAATGAATATGTCTTTCGTTGTTTTGCCTATGTTACGTTGGGTTATGACAAATGTAACTTGAGAGAGAGCACTTCCTTAATTAAAAAGCTTAATATTTAAAGCAATTGTTGGGAATGCAGAGATTGATTGATTCACATGTGTCTGTTTATTGTTGATGACTCATTCGTGTTATGGATCAGCTGTCACACATGCAGTATGACGGATATAAATCATATCGCTCCACACACTGTGCTTTATTTCTTTTGGTCAACCACACTTCGTCTAGTTTTCCAAATGAAGGTACCAGTAAGTGTCTGTCAATTTCTGGATAGCTTATCATAATTGATACAGTATCTGCTTTTTCAGTTCCCACCCACGAATCCTCAAAAACATCTTTAGATAGCTGAAACCATATTTATTGCCACAAATTAAACAAAACATCACAACAAGCTCTACAAGAAAAACATAGAGCAGCGTTCTGACCTAGGCTTCCTTAGAAAGTATAAAGCACAATCTTAGTCCCAGCAAAACCTCTTTTATTTACATGGTTGTGAATTATTGTCATTCACAGACCACAAGGCTTCACAAACAGTCTTTCAGGGGAATGTTTATAAACACCAACCTTATCTCACTTGGAATGCTGCCAGAGAACTAATTGCCAAATGCAGGGCAAGGCCAAACTTGGCACAGAGTCAAATAACTTCAAAGTTTGAACCGACCAGATGAAATTGCTTCCTGCAAAAGTTCACGCCCTGTTCGCTCCTCTTTTATGTCTTATGGGAGGGGCCAATACTCCCAAGTCGACCCCATTTTCTCCAAGCCTTAGTCCCAAGTCAACCCTGTTTTCTTAATTCTTGTCTTCTGGCAGCTTTGCATGAGCACACTGGGAACAGGCTCCCACTGTTCTGCCTCGCTGACGTCAGACTCCGGAGGCAGCAAATAACTTATCAGATGGCCTTGGCCCCCTCTCTGCCTCCAATGCAGAGCCCTTGTCCAAGCTTTCCCCAGCTCCCAGGACTGGCCCAAGTTCCTCCCCAACCTCCTCACTGTCTGATTGCTGCCAGCTCCGCTGGCCAATGATGGGCCACAACAGGTAGGGGGTTGGACTAGAAGATCTCCAAGGTCCCCTCCATCTCTGATTCTATGTTAAAGCACCAGAGTAGCTCTGCTAAAAATGGGGAGTATCTCAGTTGCTCACAAATGCAATATAAATGAATTTTTTATTTCATCTTTAGCTAGCCCCTATACCCAGCTTCTGCCTTTATTTTAAAGAGGACAGTATTATCTAGGTAGAAGAAAGGTAGGGCTTTGGGGTAATCTCACTGTGTACCTGATCTTAGACCTGCCGTGGGCTTTAATGCCAATTATTTCCAGGTCCTATTCTAATTAGCTGCCCATATGTTCAGTCTAATTCATGAATGGCAGAGACATGGTGACAAGGTCAGCCAATGAATAGGCATAGCAACTAAGTCAGCCAATGAGGACTGTTTGGAAACTGAAACAGTTTTGGAGGCTGGGTGTGGCTCAGCTCTGAGTGTGTGAAAAAAAAGAGTCTGCTCTCTGAACTGAAACTGTTCTCTGCCTTGTCATCTCTACCACGTTTGAAGGACCACTCTTGGTATTGTATATATGTCTCATGTGTTATTATGTATATAAAGAGAAGTTAATGAATCCTGCTGAATCAGTTATCTGTGTGTGCTTTCTGGATGTGATTTCTACAACAAACTCTGACACAGCCTTCACCTAAAAACAAGATGCTGGACTTGATAGAACAACACTCTGGTCTTCTCAATAGTGACCACTGAGGTCAGCTGAAATTTTACTAGTTCTGCCTCTGTTTCTAAGCTCGTCCTGTGATGAACCATTATGCCTAGCATTATGATGGACAGTTTTGCACTGTTACTATTTGTGCTTATTTGATATCCCTTCAAATTACTGAGGGAACATTTTTAAAATAATCGTTTAATCCAATTCTTGACCACAGAAGCTATTTCTACAGCATGAATGTAACTGGGTTGTCACACTTGAACTTTCAAAAAGAGGATACTTTGGAGACAGTCTGCTTTCTTTAACGTGCCATGTACATCGGGTGGGTTCTAAAAATTTTTACTACCGGTTCTGTGGGCATGGCTTATTTTGTGGGCGTGGCTTGATGGTCATGTGACAATTCTTTAGGATTTAGCAGAGGTACTGGTCTACCCATTTGTTTTTGGAGGCACCGGTCTTCTCATTTTTTTTTTTTGGAGGCACCGGTCTATCACCACACTGCCTTTTAACACTGATCAGCTGTAGGGCGGCCCTTTGAAGCCTCTCTGCAAGAGTTTAAACAGTTTTTTTCCTTCTAGCCGATCAGCTGGGACTCAGGAGGCAGCAATAGATTGGGGGTGGGGCCAAATAAAAGGTAAGAACGCGGGGGGTGGGGGGGGGCAGAACCGATTCGGCGACATCATATCATCACCGTTACCGGCTCGGCGGAACTGGGCTGAACTGGGAGGAACCCACCACTGATGTACATGTTTTCATTTGTATATTTATGGTCCTTTCCCCCATTATAAGCATAGGTTGTACAGATAATTTATTAGAGGGTAGAATTTAACACACACTTTCTCGGATTGTTCTATATGTTTTTGACACAGGCTTCCTTAAGTTTAGCTGACATTCAAGAAAAATGATGCAAATTATATTCAAGCTTTTTCCTTTCAAAAAAAATTTTTTTTTTCCTTTCAATGTGTGATTGGAATACCCTTAAGAACAAATGCATTGTCAGGGGTATATTTCACTGAATGCATGTTTAAATGTCTTAATCACGGTGGGTTTTTTTTTTCAACTATTACTACAAGAATGACTACAATGTTGGAAACATCTGGATTAGGTTTGTAATTCCTGAGAATAATGACAGCCATTATGTCTTGTGAGAAAACAGCTTTCAGGATCAACAAACATATTCATCAGATGTTGGGCTGGAACAATAGGACATTTTGATAGAATTTTAAAAAGTGCTCATCCAAAGTTGTCAACATCCATTGTTTCTATCACAGGATGAATGTAATTGTTCAAAACTCCTGCTGGATAACCTATGATGAGACAGAGAAAAGAGGATGTCTATAACCACTTAATATTTGCAACTCCTGTCATCACAAACTTTAGTTACTTTGGGGTCTAACTCCTCGAGTTCCCAAACTTTATAAGCATTTATCACCTATAAGCGCAATGCATGAATCAAACAAAGCCGCCTGTTCAAGGTGTCCCTTTAGCAGCAGCATCAAGAGCATTCTGAACCAGTGGTGAAATCCAAATTTTTTTACAGCCGGTTCTGTGGGCGTGGCTTGGTGGGCATGGTGTGGCTTGCTGGGCATGGCAGGGGAAGGATACTGCAAAATCTCCATTCCCTCCCCACTCCTGGGGGAAGGATATTGCAAAATCTCCATTCCCACCCCACTCTGGGGCCAGCCAGAGGCGGTATTTGCCGGTTCTCCGAACTACTCAACATTTCCGCTACCAGTTCTCCAAACTGCTCAAAATTTCCGCTACCAGTTCTCCAGAACCTGTCAGAACCTGCTGGATTTCACCCCTGTTCTGAACCCCAATTAATTTTGACTGCACACTGCGGTTCTTCCAGTCAAAATACAGAATGATGACTGGGAATAATTTTTACTGAACCATGATTGCTTCCATCTGTAGAAACAATTCCAGAATAAAGCTATGCAATTTTCTTCAAATGCTTTCAGAGGAGCATCAGTTGAATGCAGTATCATTTACAAAGTTAGCCAGTCCTCCTGTCTTAATTTCAGGAGTTTCAAATGTTGGGACTCTGTTGAAAGCAAGGAATACCTTTTTCAGCAAAACAATTGGACAATCCATTGACCTGCAACTATTCTTGATTCCTAAGAGTGTGACATGCAATCACGTTCTTTGCTGCAGTAACAGCATCCTTCGAATCCCTATTTGCAAAATAATCTTGTCAGTTTTCTGATGAGCTTTCTTCTCTAACTACTTTGTTTTGCTTGTCCAAGCGCACACGAGATTGACAATCAATAGTGAGTTTCTTTGCAAAACACCTATATAAAGCTCTATCAAAGATGTTGATACATACAATCATTTTTGTTTTGCAACAAGAAAAGTCTGGTACCTTGCCCTCACTTAGGAGTAATCAAAAACCATTCGCCCTCCTTGGGAGTAATTTAATGCTTTTTCTTTTGAAATGCTCATCTACTCATTGTGTCTACGCTTTGTATGCAACGAAATTTCATTTTAATGTATGCCGATTATTGTACATTCAAAGTGACAATAAAGTTAGTCTAAGTCTAAAAGTCCCAGTGTTCCTCAGCCTCAGCTGTTTGAACATGTGGGGACTTCAACTCTCAGAATTCCCTAGCCCTCCACATCTTAAAAGTTGTTGAGGTTGACAAACAGTGCTCTGACCTAATGGAATTTTTTAAAATTTATTTATTTTAGTCAAGCATGTATTTTATGACAGATACAAGTGTAAACATAATTATAAATACATGAAAAGGATATGAATAAAAGAAAACATTAGGACAGGGACGGTAGGCACGCTGGTGCGCTTATGCACCCCCCCTTAAAGACCTCTTAGGAATGGGGGGAGGTCTACAGTAGACAGTCTAAGGTTCAAGTTTTGGGGATTTGGGGAAGAAACCACAGTCAGGTAGTGCATTCCAGGCGTTGACAACTCTGTTACTGAAATCGTATTTTCTGCAGTCTAGTTTGGATCGGTTTACTATGAGTTTGTATCTATTGTGTGCTCTTGTATTGTTTTGGTTGAAACTGAAGTATTGATTGGCTGGTAGGATATTGTAGCAGATGGTTTTATGTACTATGCTTAGATCAGACCAAAAGCAGCGTAGTTCTAAGTTGTCTAAGCCCAAAATTTCAAGTCTGGTGGCATAAGGTATTTTGTGGAGTGGAGGAGTGGAGGACTCTTCTTGTGAAATATCTCTGGACTCGTTCGATTGTATTAATGTTCTGATATGCAGTGCGAGTTCCAGACAGATGAGTTGTATTCAAGAATTGGTCTGGCATTAAAACAATCCACCCGACACAACCAGATTAATCTTGCTGATAGCAGCCAGCAGCATCTACATATACACTGTTTCATTTTCCCTTCTTTCTTTAGGCACTTAGGCAGAGCAAGACAACTTTCTTAGAGACAACTGATGGTTAGATGGTTAGATGGTTAGACATAGTCCTCAACTAACAACTACAACCGAGACCAGA
This sequence comes from Arizona elegans, assembly GCA_022577455.1. Lineage (NCBI taxonomy): Eukaryota > Metazoa > Chordata > Lepidosauria > Squamata > Colubridae > Arizona > Arizona elegans. The sequence continues at coordinate 73,180,238 of JAKOOJ010000007.1, forward strand.
ATTTCTGTCAAAATTTATTACAGTTGTAAGTCAAATTGGACCCAATTTGGTGACATTATGGCAGTCCTTAAGCCAATCCATCTTTCCCAATCGGCAAAAATGGTGATAGATCACAATCACAGGATCGCTAGACTCTGCAACTGGTTGCAATTGTGAACGGATTGTCAAGTGCCCGAACTGTGATCACATGATCATGGGGTGGTGCAACAGTTGTAAGCATGAATACAGATTGTATGTCACTTTTTCCCAAAGCCGTCATAGCTTTGAACCATCCTCAAATAAATGGTTATAAGTCAAAGACCACCTGTACAGCAAATCTCAGACAATTATGGAACAGCACTTTCTTCATTCCTAATGCTGTTCGTAGCCTCTTCTGGCTCCATGATTCTTTGGAATACCAAAGGGCAATCTATACTTTAAATTAACATTTTTCAAATTGGGTTTCTGGATTTATTAATCAGAAGAAAAAATGCTCAAAATCCTACTCATTCTCTTAGCTGAGCTAAGTATGATGTGTCGTGAGAATCAGTGGTGGGATCCTACCGGCTTAACAACCGGTTCGGTGATTGCGCGCTTTTCGCGCATGCACAATTGAATGAAAAATCACCTTCCGCGTTAGTGGTAGAGAATTAAAACAGCTGAGATGCAGCAATCCGCTCTGCCACGCTAATCATCCGTGAAGATATAGGTAAGTAAAGTGCAGGGGCGGATGGGCGGACCCAGCTGATTGTCATAGCTACCGGTTCACTTGAATTGGTCCGAACTGGTAGAATCCCACCCCTGGTCAGAATGCTTCCCATTTTATTTGCTTGCAATCATTTCCATGCTTCTTAATTCTCCCAACTCTATGAGGATTATTAACATATAAAATATGTATGTTAATTATGAATGAAAGCAAACAAAACCATTTAACCTGATGTACTCATTAGGAAGATGCCCACCTAAAAAGGATCATTGCCTCCATTTTTCTAAAAGGGTTCATTTCAGAAAAAGGGGGTTGCAGCAGTGAATATCTAATTACCCAATCTTTTCCAGAACATTCTCTCCCTGCTAGACCAGGGAGAGGCAGATTCTACCTCAAGAAGCCAGCCCCAAAGAAGCAAAGGTCCACCCCATAAAAGATTTCACAAATAATCAAAACATAAAATATAAGATAAGATTCCAAAATCTGGTTTGGAAGCAGAATGCAATGACCACATCATTAGAGAATCCTGAAAAAAAATCATAATACATTTCACATTCGTACAAGAGGGTGAGGTGGGAAATCCCTACATGAGTAGAAACTTTGGTACAAAATCCATTTTTTTCCTGGCCCAAGAGACGTTCTTGAATTAAGTATACGCCTTTGGTTCACATTTCGTTTTTTTTTTTTCTTCAAGATGGATTTGGCACACCCTTTTTTATTATAGTTTTTTTTTTTAACAAATAAACAAACAATACATCCTAAATCATTCAGTGTTTCATCTGAGTACATATTTTGTGTCTTCTACTCCCTCCTCCATCATTTTCATATTATATTTCTATCATACCTTTATATCCCTTTAGAGGGAGAAGTAATTAAGAAAATATTGGAATGTGCAGAAATGAATAAATTAACATTGGTAATTAACGAAAAAGAAGAATTGGAGTATTTTAAAGTATGGGGGCAATTATACCAATGGTTAGAGAAGAGATATATATATAAAGGTTTAGATAATTGATGAATTAATATAAACATAAGAAATTTGGGAAGAATGATGTAACAATCTAATTGGCACACCCTTAAATGAAATAAGAAATGCATTTTTGAAAGAATCAAAGAGGCAGCACATGATAAAATTAGAGGAATTGGCTTTTAAGATTCCCAGTGCTGGAAGCCATTTAGCATAAAGACATATTATCAAGTTATGGTGGACATGAGTTACTACTGAAGCAGTCTGAAAAACTACTTTATTCCCTATGTGGAAGAAACCAAGATCAAGCTTTGCGTTCTTGTGCATGTGGGATTAGGGGTAAGAGGAGAGGAATTTTTCTGACATGGCCCCACAAATCTGATAAACCCACCTCAAGTCAGAACACTTATCCGTCTGGTTCAATCTTTTCGGCAAGAAGAGAAATCTTTGTGAATGTCTTGAAGGTCTTCAGGGCTACTGAGCAGTGGTGGGTTTCAAATTTTTTTACTACCAGTTCTGTGGGTGTGGCTTGGTGGGCGTGGCATAGCTTGGTGGGCATGGCAGGGGAAGGATACTGCAAAATCCCCATTTTCTCCCGAACAGCTGGGACTGGGAGGCAGAGAATAGATCGGGGTACGGCCAGTCAGAGGTGATATTTATCGGTTCTCCAAACTACTCAAAAGTTCTGCTACCGGTTCTCCAGAACTGGTCAGAACCTGCTGAAACCCACCTCTGTTACTGATAGTCAACTACAATTGTAGCTAGTCAGATACAATTATTTCAATTTATACTTCAGCATTCTAGCAAAAGTCTTCTCAATATTGCTAATAGTTTGAAATAAAATATAACTCAAAAACCCAGAAATCCCCACCCCACCCTCTATAATTAAATCCAGTCACAAAAGCTTGAGCAGAGAGAGAGAGAGATCTTGGCTTCTTTGTTGAAAGCAGAAAAACTGGACTAATCTCGATTTCACAGCTTGATGGGAGTCCTTAGGAATGTTCATTTGATACCGTTTTGATGACAAGTTTATTTCTGACATTACTGCCTTTGTTTTAAATACCTAATTCCTTCAGAAGGGTTTCCACAACCATTTCAACAGGTTGAGTTGGAAGAAGTGCAGGAACAGCTTGACTAAACTCCTCCATGTGGTATGTTTCAGCTCTTCAGAATAGAACAGTGACTTTGGTGGCCATTCCAGCTTCTCACTGACAGAACAATTATAGAGTTTATAATTGAGTTGAAGTGCCTGAATATACTTTGGTTTTTTTTAAAAAAATATCCAAAGAATAACTTGCCTTTGGTCTTTCTCAACTGTGCTTTCTAGTAATTGTTGCATCAGGCTAGCTGGCTGAACTTCTGTTTGTGCAAGAATAGTAGGAACTTTTAGACGAGATGTTTATTGGGCAAATGACCTCCTATCCTATTTGCAGGGTTTTACAGCAGATCCAGATGCGTGACGAAGAACAACAATGTGTTGCATTGCCATTGTCACAATTGTTCAGCCTACTGTAGATGATTGGATTCACACCTTGTACTAAACTACAATATGGATTGTTTCATTATCACTTAGAGAAATGACTGCAACTATCCACTGGAACTTGAAAATCAGATTTAGTGTATCTAAACTAGATGTTCAGTGATTAGGTAATAAGATGCATGAGCCAAGTCATCATAAATAACTCTTACATGACATAGTTGTCTTCAGTCTACCAGGATGTTAAAAATCAAAGTTAGTGACAACATTCAGAAGGGAATTAGGGTTCACTTGAATAATGCAAAATTGATAGGTGTGTATTGAGCACCATGCTGCCCCCCCCCATCTTACAATATTAGGAAATGGGCGATTACACTATCATGAGCGAGAAGAAAGTCTTACTGTTTCATAATAATTGACTTTGGCCTTTTGAGCAGGACAATATCCATCCTCTCAGACTTCATTATTGGGAAAGGCAATAAGCATTGATTCTCCAGCAACTGAGTCCTGCATTCACAAATTTAACAAGGCTAAATAAGATTTGCAAACTGTGTATGACTGTGTATATCTGGAGAGAGAGAGAGAGAGGGAGGGAGGGAGGGAGAGAGAGAGATAGAGATAGATATAAATGGATAGATGGGGAGGGGGGAGATAGAAATATACTGTCTATGTGCACATCTCTGTGTTTATATGTATGTGTGTGTGTGTGTGTGTGTATTATATTATATTATATATATATATATACACACACACACATACATTTTATATATATATATATGTGTGTGTGTGTGTGTGTGTGTTTCTTCTAGCCAGGTTTTTCCTACGTAACCAAGGTTTTTCTGCAGCCCTAGCTCAGTAGAATCACATCCACTCGATTCGGGGCTTTTTTCTTTTCTGGCAGCCAGCAAGTTCCAGTTGCCAGGTGAGAGAAACCAAGGTGAGAAAAACCTTGGTTACGTAGGAAAAACCTGGCTAGAGGAAAAACACACATAAATCCTACGAAGAAGTAAGAAAATAGATACTATACCTTTACAGGGAGGATACATAAGATGTGGGTGTGGCTTACTGATGAAAGCAAACGAGGTGGAAATAGATCTATATAAGTGTCTCACCTGGCAACTGGAACTTGTTGGCTGCCAGAAAAGAAAAAAGCCCAGAATCGAGTGGATGTGATTCTACTGAGCTAGGGCTGCAGAAAAACCTTGGTTACATAGGAAAAACCTGGCTAGAGGAAAAACACACATAAATCCTACGAAGAAGTAAGTAAGTATATATATATATATATATATATATATATATATATATATATATATATATATATATATATATATATATATAAACACACACACACACACACACACATATTTATTTCATTTCATTTCATTTATTTCATATATATATATATATATATATATGTTTTCTCAGGTTTTCGCGGGTGTTTGTATGTAGGTCTTTGGTTATTCGGGTCTTCTCCCACGTAAAATTGGAAGTGTCTTGGCGACGTTTCGACGACTTTTGCTCCTGGCGACTTGGCGACTTTTGCTCCTGGAAGCACGAAGCCGAGAACACCAGCCTGAAGATGACGAATGAGACTTCGTCGAAACGTCGCCAAGACACTTCCAATTTTACGTGGGAGAAGACCCGAATAACCAAAGACCTACATATATATATATATATATATATTTTCAGGCTTATTTAGTGCATGCGCTAAAATAAGCCTGAAAATAAGCCCTCCTCAAAAATAAGCCCTCCCCCAAATATTTAAATGCACGTGCAGCCGGTCCCCACCATTTCCTCTGGTTAGGGTTAGGGAGACAAAGCTGGAAATCAGGTAACGTGGCAAGAGGAGCCCCGTCTTGCTTCACGTGCTCCAAAATAATAAGACCTCCTTGAAAATAAGGCCAAGTGCTTATTTCGGGGTTCAAAAAAATATAAGACAGGGTCTTATTTTCGGGGAAACATGGTTTCCAGTGTTTCACGGTTTCCACGCACAAGCACGAAGCTGAAGACACCAGCCTGAAGATGACGAGTGGGTCCTCGTCAAAACATAGCCAAGATACTCTCAATCTTCCATGGGGAAAGACCCGAATACACCAAAACTTACACATACACACACACACACACACACACACACGCGTATATGTATATGTATATATTTGTTTTCTGAGGTTTTCGTGGGTGTTTGTTTGTAGAACTTTGTCGAAACGTCGCCAAGATGCTTCCAATTTTACGCGGGAGAAAACCCGAATAACCAAAGACCTACATATGTGTATATATGTATATATGTGTTTATATATATATATATATATATATATTCTTACTTCTTCGTAGGGTTTATGTGTGTTTTTCTTCTAGCCAGGTTTTCCCTACGTAGCCAAGGTTTTTTTGTAGCTCCAGCTCAGTAGAATCTCATCTACTCGGTTCTGGGCTTTTTTCCTTTCTAACACCTAGCAAGCTCTAACTGCTAGGTGGGAGACCTAAATAGATCCATTTCTAGCTCGTTAGCTATCATCAGTAGGCCACACCCATATCCTCCCTGTAAAGGCACAGTATCAATTTTCTTACTTCTTTGTAGGGTTTATGTGTGTTTTTCTTCTAGCCAGGTTTTCCCTACGTAGCCAAGGTTTTTTTGTAGCTCCAGCTCAGTAGAATCTCATCTACTCGGTTCTGGGCTTTTTTCCGTTCTAACACCTAGCAAGCTCTAACTGCTAGGTGGGAGACCTAAATAGAACCATTTCTAGCTCATTAGCTGTCATAAGAAAATTGATACTGTGCCTTTACAGGGAGGATATGGGTGTGGCCTACTGATGACAGCTCACTCAGATTCGGGAAGGTCTGGACTCCGACTGGGTAGGTCCAGCGAGGGGGACGGGGGCAGGTCTTGAGAATATTATCTGGGACGAGTTTGATCCTGTGACCCCAGATGACGTGGACAGGATTCTGGGTAGGCTGAATGCAACCACATGTTTGTTGGACCCGTGTCCCTCCTGGTTAGTACTGGCTTCCCAGGAGGTGACGCGAGGCTGGCTCCAGGGGATTATAAATGCTTCATTGGGTGAGGGTGCCTTCCCCGCCGCCTTGAAGGAGGCAGTGGTGAGGCCTCTCCTCAAGAAGCCTTCCCTGGACCCGGCAGTATTGGCTAATTATCGTCCAGTCTCCAACCTTCGCTTCGTTGCGAAGGTTGTTGAGAGTGTGGTTGCACGACAGCTTCCCCAGTACCTGGATGAATCGTCGTATCTAGATCCGTTCCAGTCGGGTTTCAGGCCTGGGTACAGCACGGAAACGGCATTGGTCGCGTTGGTTGATGATCTCTGGAGGGCTCGGGACAGGGGTTGCTCCTCTGTCTTGGTCCTGTTAGATCTCTCAGCGGCTTTTGATACCATCGACCATGGTATCATGCTGCACCGGTTGGAAGAGTTGGGGGTGGGAGGCACCGTATTACGGTGGTTCTCCTCCTTTCTCTCCAACCGGTCGCAGTCTGTGTTGACAGGGGGGCAGAGATCGACCCCGAGGCCCCTCATATGTGGGGTGCCGCAGGGATCGGTCCTCTCGCCCCTTTTGTTCAACATTTATGTAAAGCCGCTGGGCGAGATCATCCGTGGTTTCGGGGTGAAGTACCACCAGTACGCTGACGACACCCAGCTGTACATCTCCACCCCGGACCAACCCAACGATGCCCTTGAAGTGATGTCCCGGTGCCTGGAGGCCGTACGGATCTGGATGGGGAGGAACAGGCTCAGGCTCAACCCATCCAAGACTGAGTGGCTGTGGTTTCCGACGTCCCGATATAGTCAGCTGGTGCCATCGCTGATTATTGGGGGCGAATCATTGGCCCCCACGGAAAGGGCTCGCAACTTGGGCGTCCTCCTGGATTCATGGCTGTCTCTAGAAGAGCACCTGACGGCCGTGGCCGGGAGGATTTTTCATCAGGTTCGCCTGATTCGCCAGTTGCGTCCCTTTCTAGATCGGGACTCTCTACACACGGTCACTCATGCCCTCGTCACCTCTCGTCTGGACTATTGTAACGCTCTCTACATGGGGCTCCCCTTGAGGTACACTCGGAGGCTCCAACTGGCGCAGAGTGCGGCTGCGCGGGTGGTTATGGGAGCAACATGGAGCTCCCATATAACACCTCTCCTGCGCGAGCTACACTGGCTCCCGGTGGTCTTCCGAGTGCGCTTCAAGGTTTTGGTTACCACCTTTAAAGCACTCCATGGCTTAGGACCTGGTTATCTACGGGACCGCCTACTACCACTAATAGCCTCCCACCGGTCAGTACGCTCCCATAGAGAGGGGCTCCTCCGGGTGCTGTCGGCCAAACAATGTCGACTGGCGGCCCCTAGGGGGAGAGCCTTCTCTGTGGGGGCACTTACGATCTGGAACGAGCTCCCCCCGGAGATACGGAGGATCCCGGATCTGCGCACCTTCCGCCGTGCGCTTAAAACGTTTTTATTCCATCAAGCTGGCCTGGCCTAAATCTTCTCCTTTTTAAAATTTTTAAATTTTAAATTTAAATTTTAAACACGAATTTGAATTTGTCTAATTATGGGATATTTTCAAAATTTAGCCAAACTGTTTAATCTGTTTTAACCTATTTTAAATTTTGTATTGTCTGTGTTTTTATCTTTTGGCTGTTCACCGCCCTGAGTCCTTCGGGAGAAGGGCGGTATAGAAATCTAATAAAACATAAAACAAACAAAACAACGAGCTAGAAATGGATCTATTTAGGTCTCCCACCTAGCAGTTAGAGCTTGCTAGGTGTTAGAAAGGAAAAAAGCCCAGAACCGAGTAGATGAGATTCTACTGAGCTGGAGCTACAAAAAAACCTTGGCTACGTAGGGAAAACCTGGCTAGAAGAAAAACACACACACACACACACACACACACACACACACATATATATATATACATTCACACAGAGAGAAGCAAACATCTCCCTACACAAGATCAAGCTCTATACATACATACATGCAGTACATGCATACACACGTCAGCCCTAGAGTTTAAATCTTAAATCTTTTCCTCCTACTTTTTCAAATAAATAGAATTCTGATTACTCTTTTTCCTGGCCTTGAGATTCAGACACATCTGTTCCATTGTTTACATAATGGTTCTGCCTGGCCTGAGAATCTTTGGCTCCAGCCTTATTAGCTTCAACTCTTATATATCCAGAGTAGAGTGTTTTCTTCGTATTTTAAACCAAATGATCAACGTTAAATTGCAAAGGAGATCAATTAGCCTGCTGCACTTACCATGAACCAAAATAAGTCAATGTATGAACCAATCAGAACCAGTCATATAGAAGAGTTCCCACTCCTGCCATATATGTTGTTATTTCCAGGTGAAATGCCTAGACTCATCCAAAGGCAAATTTACAAAGGCAAACAAATACCGTTTTCCCGAAAATAAGACCTCCCCTGATAATAAACCCAATCGGCGCATGTGCTAAAATAAGACTTCCCCCCGAAAATAAGCCCTCCCCAAAAATATTTAAACACAGAGCTGGAAATCAGGTAAGACAGCAAGAGGACCCCCCAACTTGCTCCATGCGCCCCAAAATAATAAGACCTCCCCAAAAATAAGGCCAAGCGCTTATTTCAGGCGTCCAAAAAAAAAATAAGACAGGATCTTATTTTAGGGGGAAAACGGTAGGTCTCATGCTGGTTGTCATAATTGTCCATTTTTTTTGCTCCTCCAAATCTCACTTGCTGATTTTTAGCAATCAGAACCTTGTAAACTGTAGCTTAATTTTTTTTCTTACAGGATTTAATTAGTTCTCATAAGATTTCAAGGCAGGCTGGCTGTGCTCCAGGGATGTCTCTCTAGTTGCTTTAGTGCTGGTGGCAGATAAAAGATTGTTGTATAAGTGCAGCTGTTGAGAAAGAAGTAATATTGTTCATCCAGATAAATAATTCAATGTAGACCTGTTTCTTTTATTTCTGTCATCATAGTAGCAGCTGATTAGAGAAGTGCCTGCATGGCTAGAGATTGTAACTTCACATTTACAGGTGTGTCAAACTCATGTCATCACGTGACGTATCACGACTTTTCCCCCCTTCACTAAACCGGGCGTGTGCGTGGCCAGTGTGTGATTCATCCGGTCCTCAGGCTGCGAGTTTGACAGCCCTAAATAGAAGATGTTGGTTCCTGACTGGCTTTGTGATATGCTCTAACTTTTGTGTGTGTATACCAGTGGTGGGTTGTCCCCGGTTCGCACCGGTTCTATAGTAGGCTCCGCCTACCGACCCCGACATCATCAGAATACACAGAAGAGCGTACGGCCCTATTGCGAATCAGTAGTAAAGGTAAGTAGAATCCACCCCTGGTGTAAACCCAGAAATCTTCGAACATCTCTAAGGGGGAAAAATTGATTATGCTCCTGCTGCATGACCAAATTCTCTCCTGATCTGGAAATCCATTCCTTTTCCTTCTGTATTTCTACATGTGTATGGCTTGGAGGAAGGCATCGTGTAGCACAGTCATTTTTTACAAAATGGCATTGATCCCTTCAATCATCTTGGAGGGCAGATTCCAAAATACGCCAAGATTTTGGAGGCCTTCTGCCTTTTTTATCTTAAGATGACAGCTATTATTTTTTTTTAAAAAAGTCCTCTGAGTCACGCAGAACAATTATATGTAAGCTACTTTATAGCACACAGGTACAGTGCAGTCATCTCCTCCTTGGCAAAATTTTACTGCTTAGAGACATAGAGATGCAATGAAAAAAGCAACATCACGGGAAAGAAGGAGCATCTGCTTGCTTACACATGAGAATTTATTGAATGTTTTATTATGCATTAGATTTGGTTACATTGGATTGCTGGCCAATGAGTATAATAAAGTTTTGTTTTGATTTATAGCAATAGCAGTTAGATGAGGGGTGTCAAATTTAAGGACCAGGGGCCAGATCCGGCCCACAGGATGCTTAGATCTGGCCCACGGGACTACCCTGGAAACAGTAAAGAAGCGGCTCGTGGTGCCTCTGCTAGTCAAAATGAAGCAACTCTCATGTATCAGGATGGGTTCTACTTATCTTTACTACTGGTTCGCATCGTGCCCACACGCACGTGCTTGTTTTGCTCTCACGTGCGCTCTTCTGCACATGTGCAGAAGCTTCTGTGCATGCGCAGTTCCCTTAGTGGGCGGAGTCTCCCGCCAGTTTAATTATTGGTTCTTGCGAACTGGGGGCAACCCACCACTGTACCAATGGTCATGTACCAATTATGAGCTGCAATATGTAAAAAAGAACTGAATGGGATGAGAAACTCCCAGAATCCTCCTGAGAGTTATCCTCTATGAATTCTGGGAATTATAATCCCTATATATTCAGAGGGCAGTTTATTGGGGAAGATGGCCATATAACACTTACTGCTTACGTAGAATGGAAGCGGGCCTCATGTGTAACATCTATTTTGGCTCTGAATTTGGCTCAGATGAATTTATATGGCAGACATTTCCCTTCTTTGATACACAATCCCACCACAGAATACTTGGCCAATGAACCCTGGAGAACACTGTAATAATTTCCACAGATCTACATTCATGTTTAGGCTATTTTGTAAGAACCAGGTGGATTTTGTGTTCTTTTGGCAAATGTACAGCACAGTTGAGGCAGCCTCTCCTACAAGGTTTGTTATGGGGCAGTGGGGAGAAGGTGGGGTGGAAGTCGGCCCTGCTCCAGTGAGCCTGTTATCTTTCATGCAGTTTCCATTATAACATGAACACCACAGCCAAGAAATCTGAAATGGTACCCAATTGATTCTGCAGCTTTGACGCACATTAGGTCTTCTCAGTTGGTTCTTCCCAAGGGTGTTCAACTTCTGCAAAGGGTCATTTCTTTTTCTGAACATGTTCATCTTCTATACATTGTCATTGCTATTTGTTCACCTGCCTTCAGGCTGACCTTACCGTAAGGAAGGGTGGAAGTGGTTGCTCCTGCCACTGATTTAAGTGACCTGAAAAGGGCTGCCTTTGTATTAAATTTTACTTATTTCATTTTTAATGCATTTATTAAATTTCTACACTGCTCATCTCAGTCAAGTGACTCGGGCAGATCCATTTAATTGCCCTTCATTGCATCACCCAACAAGATTCAACCAAACGTAGCACACAGACAACCTACAAAGCTAGCCATGACCTCTGACAGCAACCAATCAGGATACTCTTCCTGGGCCCCAGGAAGTTCAAAGCCAGAGAGGATATAAAACTCAGGGACTCTCAGCATCTTTTCCCTTTTTTCGCCCAAGATCTCCAAGGTATGTGATCCTGTTCATCAATTAATCTTCTTTCCAAGCAACTTCCATGAATCCAGTGTCTTTTTCCCCACTTGGAACTGAACCCGGAAGGATATTTCTTCCAACACCGTTTTACCAGTAGTTGAGGCATGCATTCGGAAAAACCAAACCAAACCAAAAACCATTAGTCATGGTTAGAATTTTTTTTTTTTTTCGACTTCCGGTTTGTTGCTGGCCGCCGCCAGACGTTCCTCTGGGATCGTCAGCTCCCTCTGCCTGTATAGAGCCGCCGTTACAGCGGATGGCGGCTCGAAAAAACTCCGTTTCCAAGAGGAAACGGAGAGAGAGCCGGCAGGGGTGGGTAGAACTCCCCGCAGAGTCCCAAAAGTTTTTTTTTTAACTTTTGGGACGGAGCGGATGAGAAGCCCCATATCCCCTGCCGCTGCTCCGGGCTTTGGGAGACCTCTGCCTATGCAGAGCCAGGCGTCAAGAGCAAGCCTGTGAATCTAAAAGAATAATTAAAGAAATGAAGAACTGGACCCTTAATACTGAACCGCAAGTATCTCACCCTTTCAAAAACTATTTAAAAGAAAAGAGCAGAGGAAAAGAGGGAAAAAGAGCCTTCTAAAATGGCGTCTGCTGTGGCTGGAGAAGGGCTAAAAGGGAAAGTCCTTCCGTTTTTCATTATTACAATGTAGCGGAATAAATATCATTGGCTACATTTCTAGAGAAACCTCGCTCCTGTGCTGCTCAGAAGTTTTTTTTTAATGAGGGAAAGACTTTTTGTTTTCTATTTCTTCTCTTATTTTTGCTAAATCTTGTCTGTGTGGGAAATGGCATCAGGACTTATACAGCTGGACAAACAGGGGGGGGGAATTTCCCCCCTTAAGAAATTGCGCCAACAAATTTCAACTCTCCAGCGTCAGAAACCCGATTTTAATATATTAGAATTTATCCTTGAAGAGATTGTAAGAAGGGATGAGATTGTGAATCAGCAACTTGAAAAATTTAAGCAGGAAATTAAAGAAATTGGTGAATTGGTGAAATCAGAGTCTGACTTCTTGAATAAAAAGATTTCAAAAGTTGCTAATGGTTTATCAGGCTTTCTGATTCGGATGGAGGCAAAGACTGAATTATTAGAGACTAAAATGAAGGAAATCGAGGAGAATTTGGATGACATGACTCAAAAAATTAAAAAGGATTTGATAAACATTCAGGATAATAGCTTGGAAGACAAATCTAAAATGGAGACTGACCAAAAGATTGGTAATGAGGAAAATGTACAACAGAGGATTGAAAGAGAAGTTTTAATGATTCAATATAATTTTACAGAATATGCAATTAGATTGAGAGGTCTGCAGGAAAATAATAGAGATGATTTAAGGAAAGTATCTTCTGAAATTCTGGCTGGGATCTTAAAGGTTCAACCTGATGAAGTGTATTGCAGGATTGATAGAATTTATAGAATAAAATCCTGGTGGGCAAAGCAAAGGCAACTGCCTAGAGATGTGGTGATCTATTTTACAGATAAAGAAATTAGGAATAATATTGTGCAGAACTCTTTTAATTCCAATTTGCAATTTCATGGAAGAAAGATTTGGATTTTCAAGGAGCTCCCGCCCAAGATGTTAATGGAGAGGAAGAAATTTGGCTTTTTAGTGACTGAATTAAAAAAAAGAAATATCCTATTCAGGTGGGACATCCCAGTTGGTTTAATATTGAGATATCAAGGCGTAAGATATCAATTGCACACTGTCGAAAAAGCGGAAGATTTTTATCAAAAAATTCTAAAAATGAATTTAACACCTTTAGGCATAATACAGGATAAGCAAAAGGAGTTGGAAATAAAAGGAAAACATCAAATTACAGAGGCTGTGATGGATAAATTGTCTTTGGACTCCTTGGAGATCCCAGCTGGACTGTTTATAAATAAGAGAGCAGTGTCATCTGAACCCAAGGTGATGAATCATCAAGTCACAGACAAGTGCGCAAATCAACCAGTTGATATACAAGTGATGGAGAAGAAAGATGAGATGATAAAATTAACCCAACAAGAACAATCCACAAAGCAGAATGAAAATCAACCAGCAGATATACAATTGGTAAGCAAGAAAAGAGGATGGAAATTCAACCCGAAAAAGAAAAAGAAAAGAAACAGATCTTATAGAAACAGCAATTTCCAAACTAAGCAACAGTGAAGCCAGGCGCTTTAAAAAATGAATGAATATTAGAAAAGACAGTGGTGGCGAACAATTGTCTGATACTATCCTGAGGATTGTGGCAGATCTCTGCAAGGCCATGATTTTGGGAAGTGGAAAGAGCCTCACTTTGTTGGATTTGAATCATCTAATTTTTTCTTATTTACCTTTTTTTTCTCTTGGAAATATATTATAACTATTTTGAGTTATAAGGCAGGAGAGTTTTGCCGGGGCATGCAGAAGATCTGGATGTTACTCAGTAGGATGACGGGAATTAACAATCCTGATGAATACCACAACTATAACCATACGGATATATTCATAATTATAATGTCACTCGGGTGGTTGTTTTTACTTTTATACAGGTGTGAGGATATCTACTACTGATGGGGGCAGAAGATGACTGAAGATTTTGAACAAACTGTTGCACCAGCATGTTATTTTACCCTATTATGGGTGATGGATTTAACAATCTAGTGGAAAGACATCAAAGAAGATATTATATGGATCATAAACTTAAAGTTATTGTCTTTTCTCTTTTTACATAATGAAATGCATATATAGATATGTGTATATCTTAGTAAAGTGGGCAGTTGATTATATTTAGAATCGTATTGCATGATTTTGTAGGAATTGAAGGGCTGAAAGAGGTTAGTTTACTGATTGTTATAAAATGGGATGCATATATAGATATGTGTATATTCTAGTAAAGTGGGTAGTGGATTATATTTAGAATTGTATTGTCTGATTTCAAGTCATATATTTAGAGGAGTGGAGGAAGTGGACAGAATTGACTAAATTTGGTTGCAGGGAGAAGGCCGATTTAAAATGTTATATTAATATATATAAAAGATTAAAGGTTAATTTGTAATAATACTCAATAAGTATAGGGGAGGAGAAAAAGGGCAGATTACCGTAAAAATGGGAGTTATAAGATTAACAAGTTAAGGGTCAGTATTCCGAGAAGGGATTAAGGGAAAGGGAAGATATTATGTATGTAACTAGTTATGAAATAGCCTATTGTTGTGAAGAAGTCACAGGGGGGGTTGGGTGGAAAGGGTGGGTTAGGGAAGAGGGGGGGGGGGGAAAGGGGGAAAAACTTGTATTTGAAAACTTTTTCAATTAAAAAAAAAAAAAAAAGAATTTTTTTTTTTCCTGAGAGGGACAAAAGCTGGCATTTTAAGAGCTGTGCAATGGGTGGAGAGAAAGAACAGGATACATCTCCCATTTGTGCATTTCTCATTTCATTTTAACTGCTGCTCCTGCTTTTATTTAGCAGTCTTTTTCCTGTTATCTCCTCTCCTCTAGTGGGTGGACCTGATTTTTTTTTTTAAAAAAAAAAAATTGGTGCAAAAGCAGCATTCAAAATGTTAATAAAAATAACTGAGCAAAATACACCAAATAATTTACTACTCAGTCATTCCCTAAGTTTCTTCTTCATCTTCAGACAGTTTTCATTTTCTCCTTGATAAATCTTTTCTTCTCCTTAAATGAACAAAAAAAGCTCTTGCTAAAAAAACAGGTGGAGAAATTATTTTGCCAGTTATTCATGTGGGCGAGATCAGTTTGGTATGTGGGAGAGAGACGCTTTGGGTCTGCTCCCTCTTGAGCTGATCTTGGCCAACAAAGTTTTCTGGGGTCATATAAAAGGGCTGCCATTAAAAATATACAAACCCTCCTGACAGTACAGATTGTATCTGAGGCAGTAGATGGTGTACTGTCACATGATCTATTCATATTTGCAAAATATACTCCCCTTCTATGTTGGTCTATTGTGGTCTTTGACCGCAATAAAAGCTTACTTACTACTTACTACAAACCCTCTTTTTAAAGTTTCGCTGTTCCTGAAATTATATAGTCTATTTGGGGGGAGGGGGGGAATTTACAACTTGGTAAATAATTTAAACAAGGCACA
This sequence comes from Arizona elegans, assembly GCA_022577455.1. NCBI lineage: Eukaryota > Metazoa > Chordata > Lepidosauria > Squamata > Colubridae > Arizona > Arizona elegans. The sequence goes on from JAKOOJ010000007.1 coordinate 73,195,714, forward strand.
TACGGGTTTTAAACAGACACGATGGCAAACAATTGTATTATTTTTCAAATTCTTGCTTGCAGCGTATCCTGAAAGGCTAATAGGCATATGAATAGCTTTCATGTGTATATTTAATGATTTTCATGAAGCAAGTTGAGGCTGCCATTCAGATTTATACACACCCACAGCCACACACACATCTTATATTAATAGCCTTTGTATACACACACATTCATTTTTATTTTTATCTTTCTACTGCAAAAATATTGCTTGTAATTTCTGGCATCTGAGATGATAGATGCCAACTAAATAGAGATTAAATCTTTAAATTTTTATATGAAACCCAAAGCAAAGTAATTCCATTTATGTTTTAATAGTAATTAATAAAAGTAGTGCTAATAAACCTGGTGGCATTAACAGTTTTATATATCACCAAGTCATATATGGTTGTATCCTATCCTCTGTTTATTTTTGCAGTGTGACTCTTAGCAAGAGACACAAAAAATAGAAATTAAAGATTTGTTGCAGTCAGAAATCTGAATGGCAGCCTCAACTTGCACTACAATTCATGAAAAAAATTAAATATACCTCTTAAATACTGTATTCCTGTTTTTTCTTTTTTCTTTCCCATTAAGTCAATTTAATGTTTACCTTTTTTGTTAATTCCAGTTTACAGTATTATTATATACCTTATTCATTAAACATGAAACTCAGTCAACTGAACATTCAAAAATGCATCACAAATACCACTGACTGGTGCTAATGGTTGATATGGGTTGTTGCCAGCGTCTTAGGTATCAACCAAGTATATTATTATTATTATTATAATTATTATTATAATACTTTTATTCATTAAACATGAAACACAGTCAACTGAACATTTCAAAATGTATCACAAATACTATTGACTGGTGCTAATGGTTGATATGGGTTGCTGCCAGCATCCTAGGTATCAACCAAGTACCTTCTTAAGATGTTCTGAGTAGCGCAGTTTTTTTGTAGTTCCGCTGGTGTTATTGCAGGAAGCTGCAATTTGTTGATGTATTTTATAAAATTCTTGGACATGGTACCAAGTGCCCCAATGACAATGAGTATCACTGTTAAATGTTTCATTCATAACTGTGTAGTTTCAATGGCCAAGTCATGATATTTCATGATTTTCACGATAGTTCATGATTTTTGTGATATTTTATGATATTATTATTATTATTATTATTATTATTATTATTATTATTTAATCTTTAGTGAGAATCACAGCCTTTGAGGCTGGTTAATAGCTCAGCAGCTCGAGTCCTAACCAAGGACCTAGGAACAGTTAAGGTAAGGATGGATGTAAGCTGTTCCGAGTAAGGTGGTTTTTTGTAGGGTCAAAATGTTCAAGTCCGATAAATTTAGAATTTCTAAATAGCGGGGTAGCCCTTTGGGTATTGCTCCAAGGGCTCCAATTACAATTGGGACAACACACAATTTCTTTTTCCACAGTCGCTCAACTTCAATTTGCAAGTCCCGGTACTTTGTGATTTTTTCTTGCTGCTTATCTTCAATCCGTGCATCACCAGGTATTGCAATGTCAATGAACCATACTTTTTTCTTTTCAACTATTGTTATGTCAGGTGTGTTATTATTATTATTATTATTTCATTTTTGAAAGACCAACATAGTTTAGCAATGATAGGCAAAATTGCTAGAGGCTTTGATGAGAAGAGTTTGTTTTCCATGGAATGCTGAGATGTCCACCCCAAATTCTTTTTATATGTCTCATGACTTTGTATCACATGGTAAAGAATTCACAATCTTCAAGTTGGTGACATGATTTTTACAATTAAGAAAGGCCCTAACCAAGCCTATTTAGTCCAAGTGTACAATAGGAATGAAATATACTGCAAAAGCCAGATCCGGAACAATGATTAATATTTATCTAAAGAAGTATGTAAATACATAGATGATGCAGACACAGGGGCAGAGAGAGAGGGGGGAATTATTCAATCTTTGTTTATTAACCACAAGTCAACCCTTATGTTTTTTAACTCAAGTCAGCAGTCCAACAGCTCAGGCAAGCATAATGAGGGAACATAAAATTATATGTTCTCTCATTATGTTTGCCTGAGTTATTGGATTATGGTAAGGTTACTGAATGAATCTAGTTATTTCTCTGTAGTTACATTGCTGATCACCATAATGTTTACAACAGGTAAGCAACTGCCAACTTTGCACACTACTATTTATTATTTGCTTTAGACCATTCCTTGTGGGTAGTTACAAGAAAATGTATTAATTTAGAATAATGAGTCCAAGAGCCAGCTGCATTATTTTTCTGGGCCCCTGGATGGACAAAAGCTGCTTGAAATCTCAGGGGACTGATTAGAGGAAAAAAAAAGTTTCTCAACCGTGGAAATGTTAAGATGCATGGACTTCAACTTCTAGAACCCATGTTGGCTATGGCAATTCTGGGAGTTGAAGTCCTCTCATTTTAATGTGACTGAGATTGAGAAACACTGATCTAGAAGTTCTGCAAAGGAGAGAATAAGCTGCCTTTGTCTGGAAGAGGAGAAAACCAGTGTCGGTGGCAGTGGTTATGTTCTGTCCCCAACCCCACGCACACACACCAACAGATGTTCAGGAGTTAAAGACCAAACCAGCCAGCAAAATCCTTTTCCTTATGATAACGGAACTTGGCAACAATCTAGTGGCTGCCTGCCAAGAGTTTATTATTTAAAAAGAGGAGAGATAACTTCTCCCCACTTCTGATACATCAAAGGAAAGCAGCTCAATAATTACGGAGTCAATCAAGTCCAGAGATAATCCAGTCTTAAAGCAAAAGTCCGGCAATGCAGAATGGCGTGGAAGCCTTCAGCTTTGTTCGTCACAAGGTTTGACTGGCCACCACATTCCCTTTTATATCCTGTGTTTTGTGGTCCAGTGACTCAGCCTAATCTCAGGCACGCCCTTTCTTCTGTTGCGCGCGCTTATCTCTGCGATGCTGGCGTGGGTCCAGCCAAGACTCATTACCCTCATCACTGTCCATCTGTGGCTGCGTGGACGTGCTTGGCCCTGGCCCTATCTCTTGCCCTTCGGCGGACATGGAAGGCATTGCCAGAGAGGAGGGTCCTGGAGAGGGAGGCCTTGCCAACTCCTCCCCTTCACTCTCGGAGTCCTCTCCTGACGATGACACAGGTTAATGGTGACAATGATACAACAGGTTAATGGTTGGAGATGCCCTACCTAGAGGCACATGTTCAGGAGATGATGGGAAGATTCCTGAGACTCTTTAAGTCCACTGATAAATATTCCTTTCTGGCAGCAGTGAAATCCAAATTTTTTTATTACCGGTTCTGTAGGTGTGGCTTGGTGGGCGTGGTGTGGCTTGGTGGGTGTGGTTTGATGGGTGTGGCACCAGGGGAAGGATACTGCAAAAATCTCCATTCCCACCCATTCCAGGGGAAGGGTCAGGGGTGAAATCCAGCAGGTTCTGACAGATTCTGGAGAACCAGTAGCGGAAATTTTGAGTAGTTTGGAGAACCAGCAAATACCATCTCTGGCTGGCTCCAGAATGAGGAGGGAATGGGATTTTGCAGTATCCTTCCCCTGGAGTGAGGTGGAAATGGAGATTTTGCAATATCCTTCCCCCAGGAGTGAGGAGGGAATGGGGATTTTGCAGTAACCTTCCCCTGCCACATCCATCAAGCCAAACCCACCAAACCACCACATGCCCACCAAACTACGCCCACAGAACCGGTAGTAAAAAAAATTTGGATTTCACCACTGGGAAGGATACTGCAAAATCCCCATTCCCTCCCTACTCCTGGGGGAAGGATATTGCAAAAACTCCATTCCCACCCCACTCTAGGGCCAGCCAGAGGTGGTATTTGCCGGTTCTCCAAAGTACTCAAAATTTCCATTACCGGTTCTCCAAACTGCTCAAAATTTCTGCTAGCGGTTCTCCAGAACCTGTCAAAACCTGCTGGATTTCACCCCTGCTTTCTGGACCAGATTAAACAATTTGCAAAGAAGAAAAGTGTACATAGGAAGCTTCTCAAGTAATTATATTTTGACAGTATTGAGAAAAACCACCCAAGATACCCTGTCTTGACTCTGCCATGCTTGTCAGATAAATAGTTCCCAAAATTCACATCTTGACTTTTCAATATTATGAAAATATAGTACTGTAGTAGCATGTCTCCTGCACGATCCTATCTAGATCCAGATTAAATATCCTGCAGAAGAAAAGAATATTCTGTGGTTGTAAGCTCTTTCTCCCTAAATGGCTTAAAATTCTGGAAGCTTCAGTCCTAATGTATCTGAAGACTATTATGTTAGTACGGTTCAGAAATAAGATAGACAAGAAGAAGTTTGAAAAAGTGGGACTATAAGGTTGGCAATGTTTTATGGTGCAGTAGACACTATGTCAAATTTTGAATGAAGCTATTGAAATAAAATTATGCTAGGAGCTAATACTCTATTCATTATTTTTTTTCCCCCTTAACTGAAAAAAAAATCTCGAATTCTCTATAGAAATACCAAGTCACAAAAAAGGAGCATCTAATTTTATACCTCCTCTCTGCAGAACTGGATATAGTATTCAAGATGAAGCTTAGACAGAGTAAGCCTCTGTTTTGCTTAAACAGAGTAAAATCAGTGGTGGGATTCAATTTTTTTTACTACCGGTTCTGTGGGTATGGCTTGGTAGGCATGGCATGGCTTGGTGGATGTGGCAGGGGAAGGATACTATAAAATCTCCATTCCCACCCCACTCCAGGGGAAGGATTCTGCAAAATCCCCATTTCCTCCCGATCAGCTGGAACTCAGGAGGCAGAGAATAGATGGAGGTGGGGCCAGTCAGAGGTGGTATTTACCGGTTCTCCGAACTACTCAAAATTTCCGCTACCAGTTCTCCAGAACTGGTCAAAACCTGCTGAATATCACCTCTGAGTAAAATGGGGTGAACATTTCCTAGGGTTTGGACATTATACTTCTTGTAAGAGTAGATGAAAGCTAAAACTACATTTTCCTTTTGGGCAGCCGTATCACACTTTTGGCTCCTATTCAGTTGTAGGCTCCTTGGTGCTCCCTGAGTTTGGTTGTTTTCTTGCAGACATTTTATTACCCAACTAAGTAATATCATCAGTGCACCAAGGATCCCAACGGTCACAGTTCAACCCTGAACTACAAATATTCTCTTCTACACATATCATATTCAATTTGTAGTTTGGGCTATTCCAAAATCTGTTTCATAAGTATTGCTACCAGGTTGGTATTCCAATCACATTAATTTACTTTTATTACTAAGTAAAAAAATGATTGCCCAAATTAAATTTAATTCTGTTAATTTCAATCCACTGCATTTCCCCCATTTATCCAAGTCATAAAGGAAGATACGGAAGTGCTGAAGACTCGGGATTGAACTTTGTGGCATTTCTCTCAATACTTCTCCCCAGACCGCTGAGGAACTCTTGATGAACTCTGCTTGGATATGATTTTGAGCCAAGTGGGTATCCAGTTAATTGGCAAGCTTTCCAACCAGCATGTCATGGAAAGCGTCTCAAATGTTTTCCTGAAATCAAGATATATGCCAGGCTTCCTGATTGAGAATCTCCTGACAGTACAAGGTTTAGCTTGACCTCTTGGCTTGATGTGGCAGAAGAATCACAGACACCGTCTGGATAGATTAGAATCTGACTGCAAGAATGAAGCCACGGTAAACAAATTCAACATTCTAAACAAATTAACTATGCCAGTGAGTGAGAAGATGTAAATGGATTTTATACCCTTGAGAGTTTAGGTTCTTGGCTTCTTTCTTTAGCCCTTTCCAATTAACATATAATTATCATGGTGTTTGATAGACTGGAAACCAAGCAGTTGTTGTTGTAACATAATGATATAATGGTCTTCAAACTGCTAATTTCCATATCAATCTTCTGTAACTGTCTGGTTTGGTACAGCAACTAAACAGGATGGTGTTGTGGCTCCGTTGCCTGAGCCTGGGCTATCGACAGATGCAGACTCTGAGAGTGAGGGAGAGGAGTTGGCAAGGCCTCCCTCTCCAGGACCCTCCTCTCTGGCAATGCCTCTGGAGGACACCGAAGGCCAAAAGATAGGCTCAGAGCCAAGCACGTCCCCGCAGCCACAGGTGGACAGCGACGAAAAAGATAAGTGCTGGCTGAACCCTCGGCAGAGGCACAGGGAGAAGCGTGCACAGCAGAGGGGAAGGTGTGCCAGAGATTAGCTGAGTCACTGGACCACACCCCACAGGATATAAATGTGGGTGTGGTGGCCGGTTCAGTTTGTGACGAGCAAAAACTGGAAATAATCCATGATTTCTGCGTTACTGGACTTTGCCTGCTTTATCGGACTGCATTTGGATTAATTCTTGTATTGTTGAAACTCTGCCTGTTTTATCGGAATGCTTGCAGTCTAATCTTTGTTTTGTGTGAGTAAAGTCTGAATTGGCAGCTAGCCACTGGGTTGCTGCCAGCTTTATTTTCAAAGAGTTTTGTCGTGTGGCTTATTAACTCCGGGCCGTCTGTGGGGGTGCCTGTGTGGTACAGGGACAGAACAGATGGGTACAGTCTCCAATGGATAGTTAGGACTCAGAAAAAAACAATTGCAACCAGCCTGCCTTCCATTGGAGACCTGTATATTGCACGGGTCAGAAAGAGGGCTGAGAAAATATCTATAGACCCCTCACATCCTGGACATAAACTGTTTCAACTTTTCCTCTCAGGACGCCAGTACAGGGCATTGCATGCCAAAACAACTAGACACAGTGACAGTTTTTTATCTTGTGTCATCACTCTGTGGAACACCTAATCCTCACAGTACTGTCTTATGTCTAAGTATACTCATCCATGTTGTATGGCTTTAGTGTTATTATTATCCTTCTCATCTTCTCTACTATCCCTTCTTTGTATGTACATTGAGAGCTTCTGTACTGGAGACAAATTCCTTGTATGTGTCTAATCACACTTGACCAAATAAAGCTATTCTATTCTATTCTATTCTATTCTATTCTATTCTATTCTATTCTATTCTATTCTATTCTATTCTATTCTATTCTATTCCATTCCATACCATACCATACCATACCATATCATCCCACCCTACCTTACCCTACCCTATTCTGGAAGGGGAGGGTTTTTTAAAAATACTTTTGAGTTAATCTTGACTCCTGGCAGCTGCCTAGACAAGCCCCTGCAGTTTTCTTGGTAAGATTTTTTGGGAAGCAGCTTGCCATTGCCTCTTTCCTAGGGTTGAGAGAGAGTGACTGGTTCAAGGTCACCCAGATAGCTTTGTGCCCAAAGCAGTAGTAAAACTCACATTCTCCAGTTTCTAGCCTGAGGCCTTAACTACTACGCAAAACTAGCTGCCATTAAGGAAGATACAGAAAATATAAGATAACCTGCCAAGGTGCAGTCTCAAGGAATCCATGCTGAACTGTGGTAATTACTGCATTACTTTCAAAGGGCTTATAGTTCTGCTCTGGAACTGCCCTATGTATTGACATCTCATTGACTGGTCAACAGTTCATGGGATCTTTCTTTTTCTCCTGTTTGAAGATAAGCTCAAGATTTGCTCTTCTCTATTCATTCTTGTCTTCTCCAGAATTTACCAAAGAAAATACATCAATAGACTTTTGGCCCACATATCGACTCGTTCCTTTATTTCATTTCTAGAATGCAATGAATCTAATCCTCAAGATTGAATTAAAAATAAAGAAGTATGTTCTTATTCCAAAGGTGCTCTTTTTCAAAATGCAACGGGACTTTCTTTATTTTTCCTTGAAGACATAAAAAGTACAGAACTGAAGAAGCTTCTTGGATGAGAGGCGAAACGTCTTCAAGGAAAAACAAAGTCCAGTTGTCTTTTGAACAAAGCACTTTGGGACATCCATGACCTGGATCACTGAGAATCTCCATAGCCACATATGTTCTTATTCTTCAAATATATACAGTACGTTTGTTAGAAAACATGAAACCAAAATAATAGTTGAATAACTTTGCTTTGCTTTTCATACATGTTAAAAAGTTTCCTGTCTTCTAGTATTGCAAGAATGCTTCCCCCCTTTATTTTGAAAATATCAAAAGAAATCCTTCAGTAACTTCATTTTGAGCTGTTGCGTTCCAGAAACGAATGCTACACTTTTGACTCCTAACTATTCACTTTGCTTGTAATCTGCCCCTTTTCCCATTCTCTAGAGTCCTTCTTTTAGTTTTAGAACATCATTAAGTTTTCTGTGCAGTCACATTTATTTATTTTATTTTTATTTAATCAATTTATTCTCAATAAATGACTCTGGGCATTGGTTTCTCTTTGCTTTGAAATCTTGACTTTAGTTCTTTTAGAACACCAACTCATCTTGAGTTCCTGTTTCCATTAGCATCTCCTGTCTATACAGTATTACTTACTATTGCCATGCATTTGTTAAGATCTGCCTTTTTCCTAGTCCAAGCTATATGTTTGACTACAGTCACTTTCTTCAAACGTTTCTGCTACTAATAAATATTATTTGTAGCTCAGGGCTGAAATGAAGGGTCCTTCGTGCTCTCTGAGCTTGGTTGTTTTCTTGGAAACGTTTCATTACCCAAGCTGGTATCATCATCAGTGCTAGTAAGGAGTGTGGTTTGCTCTCAATTTATATCAAGGAATTGCCAAACAAAGCTAACAATAACCAAAGAACTTCTAAGACCACTCACACCAACAATGACAGAACAAGCCACTAGAACCTTGATGGCGAACCTATGGCACGCATGCCACAGGTGGCACGTGGAGCCTTCTCTGCAGGCATGTGAGCGGTCACCCAGCTAAGTTCCACTGTGCATGCGCACGTGCTTCCCGCCGGCCAGCTGATTTTCAGGTCTGCCCTGCAAGTGTTGTGACTCCGACCCCCGAGCCCGTCTTATCGGTGGGAGAAGACTCCGAAAGTGAAGGAGAGGAGTTGGCAAGGCCTCCCTCTCCAGGACCCTCCTCTCTGGCAATGCCTCAGGTGTCTTCCGAAGGAGAAGAGATAGGCCAGGAGCCAGGCATTTCCGAGCAGCCGCAGTTAGACAGCGACGGAGATAAGTCTTGGCTGGATCCCCGACAGCGTCAGAAAGACAAGCGCGCGCAGCAGAGAAAGAGGCGTGTCAGAGATTAAGCTGAGTCACTGGACCACACCCCACAGAGGATAAAAGGGGGTGTGGTGGCCATTCAGGCTTTGTGACGGACAAAACTGAAAGCTAACAAGTCATTCTGCATTTCTGGAACTTTGTTATATGCTCTGCTTGGACTGATTTTTTGGACTGGACTTGATTATTCTTTGGCTTTTGTGGACTTTGATGTTTTCAGTCGGAGGAGATAAGCCTCCCTTTGTAAGTAAAAACTGTTGGCAAGCAGCCACTGGGTTGCTGCCAATTCTGTTATCAAAGGAAATTCTTGTCTGCTGGTTTATTTTAAATCTTGGTTGACTGCTGATGTGCGTGTGTGAGACGGGGACAGAACAGCAAGCGGGAGATGCATGCGCTTGCATGGGGAGACCTACCTTTCTCCTCACTTTCTGCTGCCTGTGCCTTCCCAGATCTCCGGAAATTCCCCTCCCAGTTTTGGGAGGCAAGGCTTTTTTTCCCCCTCCCAGCCATTTTGGAGACTTTTCCCTCCTTCCTAGCCATTTTGGGAGGCAAAGGTTTCACCCCCCACCCCAGTGCTGTTGTGGGATGTGAGGCCAAAAGGGGTGGTGGTGGTTGCGCATGCATGCACGGGGGGAGCGGGGGTCACGCGTGCATAGGGGTGTTGCATGTGCATGCGGAGGGTCGTGAGCACGGGGCATGTGGGAGAGGCATTGCATTATGGGTGTGGGCATGGGCACGTGCGTGCGCAGAATAGCGCGCACGCATATGCTTTTGGCACCCAAGGAAAAAAAGGTTAGCCATCACTGCACTGAGAACAAACCCCACTCCTTACTAGCATTGATGATGTTACCTAGTGTGGGTAATGAAACGTCTGCAAGAAAACGAGCAAGCTCTGAGAGCACCAATGACCCTTCATTCCTGCTACTTTCATTTTCTCAACTAAGTCTTCCCTATTGTTAAGCATCAGATCAGGGCAGGGGTGGGCTTCAAAAATTTTAGCAAGGGGTTCTCTGCCCGGTTGCTGGGTGGGTGTGGCCATGGTGGGCGTGGCCTAGTCAGCCTCCTGCACCATGGTGGGGGTGGGGGTTTTGTCCTCCCCGGGCACCAGAGGTTTTTCTTGAGCCTCCGGGAGGGCGAAAACGGCCTCCCCAGGCTCTGGATGCCCTCTGGAGGTCGGAAATGTACGGTAGGCCCTCCCTGAGCTTCTGTGTGTGACCTGCACTTACCTGCATCCAAAATGGGCTGTGTGGGGACTCCTGGGAGGGGCGGGGTGGGCAGGGCCATCCAGTAGTGGGATTTGGGGGTTCTCTGAACTGCATAGAATCTTAGCTAGAGGTTCTCCCGAACCCCTGCAAACCCCCAGTAGCCCACCCCTGGATCAGGCATAGTTGAACATCTTACGCTGCCTCTGAAGAAAAAAACAAAACAAAAGTGCCAAGTCAGGTTTGGAATTTCCTGGAAGAATCGTGTTTGGCAGAGTTTGTATTCCAACAAATGTTGGTGTAATTAAACTTCGAAAGATTTGCAGTTTGCTTTGGAAGGCATCCTCCATTGTTTGCACTTTGGCATGTTAGGTTACACACCACCTACAATGTGGCTTTCATTTGCCCATCCATTATTTCTTTACACAAGCAAAGTCTACATATTTTAATGTATGTTTTTGAACATGTATCACTCCTCCCTTTGTATTAACAACTAGCAATTGGTATCCTGTAATGGTTTTATTCTAGTCATAGGAACCATCCCAGCCAGGTCTCTGTTATACCTATTAAATCATATTTGCTTTCTGTAATAAGATATTAAGCCCATCTTGTTTTATTTCCCATACTCTGGGCATTAATGTACTGTACAGACAATGAAACTTTATAAACCATTATAAACCATTTTACCAAATTTCTTACTTTCTATAATCCGCAAGTCGAGGTCCTTTTTTCCCAATATATTCATTTCCAGGATTCACTTTAAAGCCCTCCTGATTAAGCTTGGAATGCTTTGGCCAAACATATTTTTCTTATTCTATCTGAGATGCAATTCCTCTGATGTCATCATTTAGATAACTCAAACTACTGTCCCAGGAATCAAAATACTACCCCCAATAAAATTTGTGTAGTCAGTCATTGTCTTGCATTGTTGTCTTTCCCTTTCTGTACTTCTACCATGGACTGGAATAATGGAAAAGAAACAGAATACCATATTTTTCAGAGTATAAAATGCATAAGTATAAGATTCACCTTAGTTTTTGGGGAGGAAAATAAGAAAAAAGCTGATTGGCGTGTGGATAGGCCTCCCGGAATACCCCCAATCAGCTGTTCCCAGAGGTGAATTTTAGCAACAAGTTCCTCAGTTGTGAGCTCTGTGCCTTGCTTTTTTTTTTGCTTTTTTTTTCTGCTTCTGAAAGCCTCCGAAACAGAGCTTCAGAAAAAAAGCCTCTGAAGCTCTGTTTGGGGGCTTCTTTTCTGAAGCTCTGTTTGGGGACTTCTTTTCTGAAGCTTCGTTTCTGATGCTTTTGTCAGCCTCTGAAACCTCTGTTTGAGAAGCTAGGCGAGGCTACATTTGGAATATAAGACGCACCCAGATTTTCACCCTCTTTTTTTGGGGGAAAAAGGTGCGTCTTATACTCCGAAAAATATGGTACCTACAACCTGGATCTTAAGTTTTGTTTCTAGATTATCAAAAATGTGGGTAAGGCTCTATGTATTAGCTGAATTATAATTTGTTCCCATATATAAGAAGAAAGAAAGGGAAGTTGATGGTAATCACGGAAAGTCTTGAAAATTGATCTGTTGTATCTCTGATGCTTGCTTCTGCCAGACTGCATACTTCATTGGGTGAAGGGACCAGATAGCATATATTTGCCTTGAATTGCTAAGTACCATGACTCTTCTCTTTGATTTATTATTGGGCAGACTTCCATTCTGTCTGCCCTTTAGAAATCTACCACTCTGTCTCCTGTTCTTCATGAGAACAAGTAGAAAAAAAGGAAGGAATAAGAACGCACATTTAACGAACTGAAATAACTATGGGCTACTTTTCAGATGACTGCTTCAAAGGTAATGTAGCAGTGGTGGAATTCAAATTTTTTTACTACCGGTTCTGTGGGTGTGGCTTGGTAGGTGTGGCAGGGGAAGGATACTGTAAAATCTCCTTTCCCACCCCATTCCAGGGGAAGGATACTGCAAAATCCCCATTCCCTTCCCACTCCTAGGGGAAGGATATTGCAAAATCTCCATTCCCACCCCACTTTGGGGCCAGTCAGAGGTGGTATTTACCGGTTCTCCGAACTACTCAAAATTTCCATTACCGGTTCTTCAGAACTGGTCAGAACCTGCTGAATAACACCTCTGATTTACACTATTTTCAAAGCAATACTGAATTATCTGATGACCAGATACTTTTCCATGACCTTTCAAATTCAAAAAGGTAGCACTGACCTGGAAACTAAATGCAGAATGATGCATTTATCCAATGTATAAACAAAATAAACAAAATAAACAAAAATATTGAAGAAACCAGGGCACCTATTTCTATATAAACATCACCCATTTTTCTAAGAGCTCGGCGCACTGCATATGCGCATGAGGCGGGATCTTTTCTCATTTTGCCCTCAATGTTGTAACTCCATAACAGGGGTGTGAAATTTGGGGCCTGCGGGCCGGATGCTTCACGCCCATCCTGGTTTAGCGAAGGGGAAGTCACGATATGTCACATGACAACAATGTGATGCCACGAGTTTGACACTCCTGCTCTATAAGGATGGTTAAGCTCAGAAGTGGGTTTTAGCAGGTTCTGAAACCCAGTTCTGGAGAACCGGTAGCAGAAATTTTGAGTAGTTGGAGAACCGGTAAATACCACTTCTGACTGGCCCCGCCCCCATCTATTCTCTGCCTCCCGAGTCCCAGCTGATCAGGAGAAATAATAATAATAATAATAATAATTTTATTTCTATACCGCCCTTCTCCCGAAGGACTCAGGGCGGTGTACAGCCTATTTAAAAACACAGACAAAACAACAGTATAAAATTTAAAATAATTAAATAGGTGGCTCAAATTTAAAACCCCAATAAATTTAAATACCCAATTTAAAACTATTGTGTTGATAGTCCGGCTTGGCAGAACAACAGGGTCTTCAATGCGCAGCGAAACACCCGGAGGTCGGAGATCTTACGAATTTCCGGGGGCAGTTCATTCCACAGGGCTGGGGCTCCCACAGAGAAGGCCCTCCCCCTGGGTGTCGCCAGCCGACATAACTTGGCTGATGGCACCCTGAGGAGACCCTCTCTGTGGGAACGGACTGGTCGGTGGGAGGCTATTGGTGGCAGAAGACGGTCTCGGAGGTACTCGAAAATGGGGATTTTGCAGTAACCTTCCCCTGGAGTGGAGAGGGAATGGAGATTTTACAGTATCCTTCCCCTGCCACGCCCACCAAGCCACGCCCACCAAGTCATGCCCACAAAACCGGTAGTATAAATTTTTGAATCCCACCATTGGTTGAGCTGAATGATGCCACCTGGCCCAAAGTCACTTGGCAAACTGCACAATCAAACGGAATTGGAATCTGGATCCTGCCCATCTCTGGTTAGCAACTCATCATTCATTTCTTGTTTTGAACTGAACTGAAAACAATAAAAATAAACTCTTCCCCTAATTGAGACATTGGTGATATCACAAACAGGTCTCTCTCTGCAGTTATCTTAGCAACAGAACAGAAATCAAATTAAATCAAATTTTAAAAAAAATGGCTTGGGCTTGCCTTCTTCCCCCCTACTTCCCACTATAATTAATAATTCTGGTATACCCAAGGGGTCTCCCATTCAAATACTAACCAGGACTGATTCTACTTAGCTTTTGAGCTCAGCCATGGTCAACCAGCTGCTGTCATCTGCCATGGCAAATTGAGGATATCCAGCAACAAATATACTCAAGCCAGAAAGCTCACCGGTTGCTTGGGCAACTGATTATCCTTAGCCTAACCTATTTCACAAGGATAACAAGGAGAAGAGACTCACGAACGCTGCTTTTGAGCTTCTTGGACAAAAATTAAGACAGACATGTAATGAATCAGATAAAACAGTTGCTGTGTCATTTCATGAAGGCATGAAATGAATTTTTCAGAGTACCCGATTGTAACAGCTATGGGCAACCTGCACCTGATTTTTCTATTTAAATTTCTCGCTCGTCTATTACCGTACATGCAAGATGTTCTTTATGTTATCCCTAGTGATAGTGTTTGTTTTCCAAATCCCTAATCAGGATACCCTTAGCCTTACATTTCAAAAGAGAGCACTCAATTAATGTGTTTTCTACTCCTTAATAAATATTTCTGGGTTTTTTTTTAAACGAATAAGAAATATGAGAAAACATAAGAGTGTTCTAAACAGGAGGAAAAGTCATTTAAACACCATATCAAAATTACTTGTCTGAGATTGTTTGTTTCTTTACTTGCTTATTTATTTCTTTATTTAATATGCCACCCATCTCACTATCCAAAATGACTCTTTGGTGAAAAACAATTGCAAACACTTCCATTAGAAAGCAAAGAACAGCTCTTACATGTCGTCTATGAGAGAGAAATCTAAATTACATGTCTATCTTAATTTTTATCCAAGAAGTTAGGATGACTGCACAATATAACTATCTTCTGAAAGTACCCTCTCTGGGTCAAAGTTGGATAATTTTATACTACCAAATTAAGATTCCTCTGAGAATGTGGCTCAATCAGCTTTATCATTTTTTTCTTCTTCTCTAAAAACCAACTAAGTAAATACACATCTGTCCTAAGCATTTGCATGGCCCTATTTCAAGCTCATTCTATGCTTGTGCCATATCAACCAATGGTCTACTGCCAATGGGAAAGGAGATGCCTTAGGTCTCCTCCAGCAACATCAATTGGCACAGACTTTTGATTAAATGCACATATGGATTTACTCATGTTTCTTCCTTCTAAAGCAGTCCGTCTAGCATTTTAATGAAGTTTATGGAAATTCTCAAGAATGGGGACTGTGGGAAGGAAAAGGCCGAACTGGGAAAATATGTAGGAGACTGAGCCTTTAGGATTATTAACATGTATAATTTTGTTTTCAGTCATTGGGCAAATTGTATGAAAAAAGATGCCCCCAGGGACTTCCGGTTTGCTGTTTGTCCCCGCTGGACGCTCCTTTGGGATCGTCCCACCCACTGCCTGTAAAGAGCCGCCTTTATAGCGGAATGGCGGCTCGAAAAAACTCCGTTTCCATGAGGAAACGGAGATAGAGCAGGCTGGGGTGGGTTGAGTCCTCTGCCTAATCCCAAAAGTTTTTTTTTTACTTTTGGGACGGAGCGGAAGAGACTCCCCGTATCCCCAGCCGATGCTCCGGGCTCTGGGAGATCTCTGCTACATGCAGAGCTAAGGGGCAAAAGCAAGCCTGTAAATTTGTTAAATTAACTCAAGAAGACGTCAGTTGGACCTCTGATCCTGAAGCGCAAGTATTCTTTTTATTGGAAAAGTTATTGAAGTTGTTTAAGAAGTGAAAGGAAAAAAGATTTTTAAAATGGCGATTGCTGCTGCGACTGCTGCGGCTTGAAGAGAGGCTGAAAGGGAAAGTCCTTCCGTTTTCTATTACAAAGTAGCGGAATGAATACTTCTGGCCGTAATTGAGGCAAAACCTCACTCTCACTCTTGCTTTTTTTTCCTTTTTTTTTCCTTGGGGATCTGATATTGATCTTGGTTGGAAACAAGCTTTTTTTCCCTCTCTTTTCTACTAAATCTTGTCTGTGTGGGAAATGGCACCGGGACTCACACAGCTAGACAAACAGGGGGGGGGGAATCTCCCCCATTAATAAATTACACCAACAAGTTTTAACTCTCCAGTGTCAGAAACCTGATTTTAATATAATAGAATTTCTTCTTGAAGAGATTGTAAGAAGGGATGAGATTGTGAACCAGCAACTCGAAAAATTTAAGCAGGAAATTAAAGAAATTGGTGAACTGGTGAAATCAAAGTTTGACTTTTTGAATCGAAAGATTTTAAAAACAGCTAATGGTTTATCAGACTTTCTGATTCGGGTGGATGCAAAGACTAAATTATTAGAGTCTAAAATGAAGGAAACTGAGGAGAATTTGGATGACAAGATTCAAAAAATTAAAAAGGATTTGGTAAACATTCAGGATAATAGCTCAGAAGACAAACCTAAATTGACCAAAAGACTGGTAATGAAGAAAATGTGCAACAGAGGATTGAAAGAGAAGTTTTAATGATTCAATATAATTTTACAGAATATGCAATTAGACTGAGAGGTTTGCAGGAAAATAATAGAGATGACTTAAGGAAAATATCTTCTGAAATTCTGGCTGGGATTTTAAAGGTTCAACCTGATGAAGTGTATTGCAGGATTGATAGAATTTACAGAATAAACTCCTGGTTGGCAAAGCAAAGGCAATTGCCTAGAGATGTGGTGATCTATTTTACAGATAAAGAAATTAAGAATAATATTGTGCAGAACTCTTTTAATTCTACTTTGCAATTTCATGGAAGAAAGATTTGGATTTTTAAGGAGCTCCCGACTAAGATGTTAATGGAGAGGAAGAAATTTGGCTTTCTAGTGACTGAGTTAAAAAAAAGAAATATCCTATTTAGGTGGAATGCCCCAGTTGGTTTAATATTGAGACACCAAGGAGTAAGATATCAACTGAACACTGTTGAAAAAGCGGAAGAATTTTATCAAAAAATTTTAAAAATGAATTTAACATCTTTAGGCATAATACAGGATAAGCAAAAGGAGTTGGAAACAAAAAGAAAATATCAAATTACAGAGGCTGTGGTGGATAAGTTGTCTTTGGACTCTCTGGATACCCCAGCTGGACTGTCTATAAATAAGAGAGCAGTGTCATCCGACTCCAATGTGATGAACCATCAAGTCACAGACAAGTGCGCAAATCAACCAGTTGATATACAAGTGATGGAGAAGAAAGATGAGATGATAAAACTAACCCAACAAGATCAACTCACAAAGCAGAATGAAAATCGATCAGCCGATACACAATTGGTAGGCACGAAACGAGGATGGAAATTCAACCCGCAAAAGAAAAAGAAAAGAAATAGATCTCATAGAAACAGCAATTTCTAAACCAAGCAACAGTGAAGCCAGGGACTTTAAAAAATGAATGAACATCTGAAAAGATAGTGGAGGCGAACAATTGTTTAATACATCCTGAGGATTGTGGCAGATCTCTGTAATGCCGTGATTTTGGGATGTGAAAAGAGCCTTACCTTGTTGGATTTGAATTATCTACTCTGGATTTCTTTTACTGGTGAATATATTATGATTATTTTGAGTTACAAGGCAAGAGAGTCACGCTGGGGCATGCAGAAGATCTGGTTGTTACCCATTAGGATGATGGGAATCAACAATCCTGATGAATACCACAACTATAACTATATGGATATAATTATAATGTCACTCGGGTGGTTGTTTTTACTTTTATATATATACGAGGATATCTACTACTGATGGGGGCAGAAGATGATTGAAGATTTTGAACAAACTGTTGCACCAGCATGTTATTTTACCCTATTATGGGTGATGGATTTAACGATCCAGTGGAAAGACATCAAAGAAGATATTATATGGATTATAAATTTAAAATTATTGTCTTTTTTTTTTTTATAAAATGGAATGCATATATAGATATGTGTATATTTTAGTAAAGTGGGCAGTGGGTTATATTTAGAATTATATTGCATGATTTTGTAGGAATTGAAGGGTTGAAATAGGTTAGTTTACTGATTGATTAGTCTAAGAAAAAGGATCCTTAAGTCATATATTTAGGGGAGTGGAGGAATTGGATAGAACTGAATAAACGTTAAATCTGGATGTAGGGAGAAGGCTGCTTTAAAATGTTATATTAATATATATAAAAGATTAAATGTTAAATTGTAATAATACACTATAAGTTTAGGAGAGGAGAAAAAGGGCAGATTATTGTAAAAATGGGAGTTATAAGAATAATATGCTAAGGGTCAGTATTCTGAGGAGGGAGTAAGGGAAAGGAAAGATATTATGTATGTAATTAGTTATGAAATAGCCTATTGTTGTGAAGAAGTCACAGCGGGGGATGGGTGGTGAGGGGGAGTTAGGGAAGAGGGGGGGGAAAAAGGGGGAAAAACTTGTATTTGAAAACTTTTTCAATAAAAAAAAAAAAAAAGATGCCCCCAGGAAGGAAAAAAAAAAATCCCAAATAAAAAAAAAATCTTTCTGCCAGAAATAATATTTTAAAAACCCCAGTTGTCAAAATTGACAAAACGTAATCAATTAAAATCAATTTAACATTAACAGTGAAATCCTTAATGGGCTAACAATAAGGACACATGTTTTGGAATGTGGCATATTAAGCTGAATTCCATTTTATCCCGCAAACCAACAAAGAAATTTTATAATATCAAAAAGATCAGCTGTCAACTCGCAAAGCATCCCTGGCCTGCTCTCGAGTTGCCATAGGCCAGGGGGGGATGGGAAACCAGAGAAATGGCAAAGCAGCCAAAGACAGATGCACATTTCACGCTTATCTCCCTCAAGACTGTATCCCAGGGTTACCTACAGCAGCCGGAGGGGAGTGACCTCTACAACCTGCAAAATTGCTCCGTTGGTGAATGTAATTGATTACCCACCTGGGGGGAGGGGGGAAACAGCGTCATAATTGGAGCATAAATTACATAGAGTCAGAATTGGCTTCACTTGGTAACGTGCTGACATGAAGCTCCTAATAAATAACTGGATTTCTTTTGAAGCTTGGCTTGAGACTCATGATTTAATTAGGGCATCCGTTGGAACCCTGACACCAACAAGACATGCATAAATGTGTATATGTACACAGTTGTACTTTTTATTATCCACAGAAAACATGCAAACATGTAGACAGAGAGGCAAGCCCACCATTATAAGAGAAAGGGTAAAATCAGGGCTAGTGGTAGGATAAAATCCCAAATCATTTGGCTTTGACAAAATCACCATCCTGCAATGGTAAAAGGCAGATTTACTGCGAACAGCTTACATCCTGCAACAATATCTCTTAACACCATCAAACATCAACATCTGGCTATCCCAGGTCCTTGGGAAGCACTCGATAGGTAGATAAAAATGCCAAATCCAGTCTAAATATTCGGCTGACTGTGCGATGAATCAAAATTATTACATTCTTCAATGTCTGCTTTCCAGCAAATCTGGGTGGGGTTTTGTAATATTTCCAGTCAAATATAATTCTTTATTGCAGGTATTCCCAACTCTGGGACTTAAGAGTCACAGTTACTTTTGCATAGGGTGTGACCATTAATTGAACATTTCCTAGGAGTGTCGGGCATAGAAAAGTTTGGGAACCTTTGCTTCAGTGCTTGTAATCCATATCTAAGAAAACCAGTTTGGTGTACTGGTTAAGGCACTGGACTAAAAACTGGGAGACCGTGAATTCTAGTCCCTCCTCGGGTACAGAGCCAGCTGTGTGACCTTGTGCCAGTCCCTTTCTCTCAGCCCTAGGAAGGAAGCAATGGTAAATCACTTCTGAAATCTTGCCATGAAAACTGCAGAAATCAGTCCAGGCAGTTGATTAATTCGAAGGTACACCAACACACACACACATTCAATTATTTAGACATTTTGGCAGAACAGAAAGTTTAATTACTTTTTTGGGAGATGCAATACACATCGAGTGACACAAGAATGAAAAGTAATTTTCTTGCTTACATGTTTTTTCCTGTCTAATTTGTGCAGTGTGGAGGAAATCATAATCCATTTCCAGCTCAGTGAGCGCTGTGACTTTCTTCTTCCTTCAAGAAACATGGAAAAAAGAAGTATCTACATGAAGAGTCTTGTGATGATTTTCTCAAGGGATCTTTACCAAATGGTATGACTCAGCTTCCCCAAGGAGTCCTTCCAATGGCCTCTTGCGATGCTGAATGTAAACTGCAAACAGCACATTTAGTTAATGGAAAGAGATGCAAATATAGCAAGTGATGTCAGAGCCAGACGAGATGTTAAAATGCAATACCCTCATTTTCTTCCCTCTCCTTCTCTGCAACGTAGTTGTGGGGTTGCATCAGCACCAGAGGACTCCGTGTGATCTAGTTGTCTCATTATGTCTGTGCAGATGTCAGACAAAGTGATAAAGCAGCAGTTGTGTGAAAATTATTTCCCCATCTCTTCTAACTGGTAACACCTTTCCTGGTCTAAAATGGCTGATATTTGCCTTATTTTGCTCTGCTTTGAAAACAGATTCCTGCAATACCCCTGAAGACTAAATCTTCACCTGAACAAATAATGCTCCAAATAGCAAGGAAGTTGTTAGATCGGCGCAGGAATGGAAGACGTGACCAGCTCGTTACATGAGTAACTTTTATTAAGAATAGAAACAGTAGCAAGACTGGCTGCGCGTTGCCGGAGCTCTCCTTATATTCGCTCCGGCAGTCGCACCGCCCCCTGACAGGGATTCAAACTTTCCCGCCCGATGGCTGGCAGCCAATCCGGGCGGATGTCCTTATAAGGACATAACACTCCTCCCCCCTTAGTCCGGAAAAAACTTCAAAGTTCATTTATCAACGTTACGTAGTCCCGCAGGTACGTAGGACGCCTCGGCACCCTAGCTGACCTGCGCAGTCTCACTTCTTCCTCATCCCTGACCTGGACGGATGGGGCTTCTGTGTCTCCTGGTTCCCTCCCCGGAACCGGGCTCGGTTCGGCTGGCGAGTGTGCGGGGTCACCCCCAGCGCCTCCGGCCGGACCGCAGACCCTGGATGGCTGGTTCGGGTGGTCTTCCTCCTGGCCTGTGGATCTATTGCCTCGTCTCGGTTGCTCGGTTCTGACCCGGGAAGAGCGTCTGAGTCTCGGTAGGTTTGTTGCTTGCTCCTCCCTGGCCTCCCGGGCGCTGCGATTCGGTTGCGGTCCGGTTTGCTGCTGGTTGGGCGGTGGTTCCGCTTGGTGCGGGTGGTGCTGGCTTGCGTTGTGCTGTCCGACCTCGCGGGGTGGCGTTGGTCCCCTCGGTCGGGCTGGCGTTGGTCTACCCCGTCTGGTTGGTGGTGGTCGACCTGGTCGGGATGTTGTGGGGCTACCTCTGCGGGGCGGCGGAGGTCTCCCCTGCCGGGGTGGTGTAGGTCTACCTCGCCGGGTTGTTGTCGGCTTTCCCTTCCCCCTAGTCCCTGGTCTACCATCAGGTGGTGCCTGGGGTCCTCCTGGTTGGGTTGTTGTTTCCCGGTTGTCTTCTGCGATGGGCGGGGGTCCCTCTCGCCGAGGAGTCGTGTGCCACCCTCGCCCATGGGTAGTGGGGTGCCCGTCTTGGCTGGGTCCCGGTCTACTCGCCTGGAACTGCGGTCTCCCTGGCTGGGCTGGTGATGGCTGCCGTCACTGGTTGGGTGCGCTGCTCCTCCTCTGGGCAGGTCCCGGTCTACTTGCGGGCTGGGTTGGTGTTCCTTGGCCCTGTTGTGCCGGGTGCCCACCTGGCTGGGTTGGTGTTGCCATCCCCCATGCGGTTGGCCCCGGTCTACCTCGCTGGGCTGCCGACCTGACAGTCCCTGGTAGTGGGCTGGGCCGACCTCGTCGGGATGGCGCTGTTCTGCCTCGCAAGGGTGTGGTAGGCCTACCTCTTCGGGGTGTCGTAGGCCTACCTCGCCGGGGTGTTGTAGGCCTACCTCCTCTGGGTGTGGTAGGTCTACCTCGCCGGGGTGTTGTAGGCCTACCTCGTCGGGGTGTTGTAGGCCTCCCTCGTCCGGCTGGTTTTCGTGTGCCCCCCCCTTTTTCGGAGTTGGTCGATGTGCCGTCTACAGACCTGTCCATCTTCCAACTCGACGGTGTAGGATTTGGGGCCGGTTGTGCTGGCAATCTTCCCCTTCAGCCACTTGGGAGAGCCGTTGAAATTCAGCGCGAAAACTGAATCTCCGTTGCTGAAGGCGCGAAGCGGGTGGCTGGCGGTTGCGGTCACTTCCGGGCTGTATTGGGGGTGCAGCCGGTCCAAGGATGACCTCAACCTTCTGCCCATCAGCAGTTCGGCCGGGCTCTTGTGGGTGGTGGCATGTGGCGTGATGTGCTGGGTGAGGAGGAAGTTGTCTATGCGTTCTTGCCAGTCTCCCGGGCCCATCTTGGTGAGGGCTTCTTTGGTCAGTCTGACCATGCGTTCTGCTTGTCCGTTTCCAGCCGGCCTGTAGGGGGCGGACAGGGCGTGGCGGATGCCTAGTCCTGCCAGGAAGGACTCCATGGTCAGGGATGTGAGCTGGGGGCCGTTGTCCGAGACCAGCACGTCCGGTAGTCCATGTGTGGCGAACAGACGGCACAGGGCTCGGATCGTCGCTTCAGTTGTGGTAGATGCCATGGGCACCACCTCGAGCCACTTGGAGAAGGCATCTACCACGATGAGGAGGTGTCGCCCTTTCATCGGGCCCGCGAAGTCGATGTGTATCCTCGACCAGGGGTTGCTGGGGGTCTCCCACTTCGCGACTTTGGATTGCGGCGGCGCTGGGCGAACTTCTTGGCACGGGTCGCATCTGGAGACCCATTGCTCAATGTCTTTGTCCATGGAGGGCCACCAGACGTAACTCCGTGCCAGGGCCTTCATGCGGACGATGCCCGGATGCCCTTTGTGCAGCGTTTCTAGCGTCCGCCGTTGCAGAGTGCTTGGGATCAGCACCCTGTCTCCCCATAGCAGACAGCCTTTTATGGTGGACAGCTCCTTCTGTTTCCTGGCGAACGGGCTGAATTTCTCCTCTGGCTTTTCCGATGGCCACCCTCTGAGGATCCAGGACTTCACTTGGCGGAGTGTGGGGTCCTTTTGGGTGTGGACGGCCACATCTGCGGATGACACAGGACAGCTGGCGTTGTCATCTATATGGAGTAGATGGAGCGTGGGGGCTGGGTCTTCGACTGGATTCTTTGACGGGCATCTGCTGAGCGCGTCGGCGTTTCCTATGTCTGTGCCTGGCTGGTTCACGAGCCTATAGGAATAGCCGGCTAGGAAGATGGCCCATCTCGTCATCCATGGGGACATGAAGGTCGGGGTGGGTTGGTCGCCTGCGAGGAGTCCCAGGAGTGGCTTGTGGTCGGTGACTATGGTGAAGCATCTTCCGTAGAGGTATTCGTGGAAGCGCTTCACTCCAGCCACGATGGCCAGGGCTTCTTTGTCCAGCTGGCTGTAGTTGCGCTCCGCGCCGGACATTGTCTTCGAGAAGTAGGCAATTGGGGCTTCCGTGCCCTTGGGCAGTTCATGGCTGAGGACTGCCCCCACCCCGTATGGAGACGCATCACAAGTCAGCTTGATGGGCAGCGTCTCGCTGTATTGGATGAGGACGCTTTTGGACGTCAATAGTCCTTTGATGGCCCGGAACGCTGCTTCCTCTTCCTGGCCCCACTTCCAGGAAGCCGATTTCCCCAGCAGGCGGTGGAGCGGCTCAGCAACTGTGGCTTTCTGTTTTAAGAAAATGGCGTAGAAGTTGAGCAACCCAAGGAAAGCCTGAAGCTCCGTTTTGTTTTTTGGGCTTGGAGCTTCATGGATTGCTTTCACTTTTGATTTGGTGGGGTGGATGCCTGTGCTATCAATGAGGTAGCCCAGGAACTCGACTTCCTGTACTCCTATGATGCACTTGTCCCGCCTGACCCTCAAGCCCTTGGCCTTGAATCGCTGCAGGACAAGCCTGAGCCTTTCAAGGAGTTGAGCTCTTGAGTCACCGGAGATGAGCACATCGTCGAAGTAAGGCACCACCCCTGGAACGCCTTGGAGAAGGCGTTCCATCATGGATTGGAAGATGCCGGGGGCAGCGCTGACTCCAAATTGGAGGCGGTTACATTTGAATGCCCCCCTGTGCGTGACAATTGTTTGAGCCTCCGCCGTTTTTTCGTCTACTGGCAGTTGCTGGTAAGCCTGGGCCAGGTCCAGTTTCGCGAAAATTGATCCAGATCCCAGGGAATGCAGCAGGTGTTGCACCACTGGGACTGGGTATGCGCTCTGTGCCAACGCCTTGTTGATGGTACAACAGTAGTCGGCGCAGATGCGCACAGACCCATCATGCTTCAGTGGGGTCACAATGGGGGTCTCCCATGAAGCATGATCGATTGGTTCCAGGACGCCCTGGGCGATCAGCTTATCCAGCTGCTTGTCTACTTTGGGCCGCAGGGCAAACGGAACTCGGCGGGGCTTGAGCCTAATTGGGGTGATTCCCTTGTCCAGATTGAAAGAGATTGGCCTCCCCACAAATTTCCCCAGCTTACCATCGAAGACTTCCTTGAACTCTTCGATGAGGTTGTCGAGTTCATCCCTGCGAATTTGGTTGATGCCTTCGATTGAAAGCCCCAGCGGCTTGAACCACTCCACTCCTAGCAGGTTCGGTCGGCTGTCCTTCACGACGGTGATGGGGAGCTTGCCTTCGAACTCTTTGTAGGTGACTCGGATGTAGGCTCTTCCTAACACTCCGATGGGGTTTCCCCCAAAATCGACGAGCTTGGAGTGTAGTGGCTTCAGCTCTCGCTTGGTGATGCTGGGATGCAGGTGCTTCAGCTGCTGCCAATCCATGATGGAGTAGACCGAGTCCGAGTCTACCTCCATGTTGCAGGGTGTTCCTTCCACATGGATGGTCACGTGGAACTTGGTGGCGTTGTCCGAAGTCGTGTGTGCGATGGTCGTCTGGTGGACCGCTCCGCTCCGGGGAAACTCGTCGTCTCTGCGTCTGGAAGGGCCAGAGGACCGTTTGGATGATCTCTGGTACTCCTTCCGATTCTCGCGGGGACGGTGGCTGGAGGGCTCTGGGGCTGGTTCCTCGGCTCTGCAAGCTTCGGCGATGTGACCCCTTCTGTTGCAGCGTCGGCAGGTCGCATCTCTCCACTTGCAGGTCGCCCTGGCATGGTCCCCTCTGCAGCTGGCGCAGCGCTCCCCCTTGTAGCTCCGTTGGGCAGTTTCCCGCCTTGGGGGTCTGGATACTTTGTGTACGGTGGACTCCCCCTCCAACTCGGATCCAGCTGTGGAATCCTCTGTTGATGATTGCGCTGTGGAGCGAATCTTGTGGATTCCCTTTGCTCTGCTTACTGCGGCAGCCGCTTTCTCCGAGATTTCGGATGCGGTGGCTTCCTCCACCACATCCTTGAGCACGAGTTTCTTCCTGCTCAGGAATTTCTTCTGCAGGCCTCTGTCCCTCATGCCGAAAACCACGCGGTCAGCGATGGCATTGTCCACGTGGTCGAACTCACAGCTGGCTGCGATCTGGCGTAGGGTGGCCACGAATTCCTTGATGGTCTCACCTTCCATCTGGTCCCTCTGATGGAAGGTGAAACGGTTCGCCACCGGTGTTCCTGTTGGGGCATAGTGGTCTTCCAGGATTTGCAGCAGGTCTGCCCATGGCACTTCTTCGATGTCTCGTGGTGCTACGAGATCGATTGCCATGTCGAGGACCTCGGAGCCGCAGTTGGCCAGGAAGATGCCCTTTTTTCGGTCATCATCGGCATCCCTGATGTTGTTGCCTCTCAGGTATTGCCGGAATTTCACTACGTAGGATTTCCACTTGTCCTTCCCTGGGCGGAAAGGAGCACGGGCTGGCAAAGTGACTTCAGCGGATGCCATGCCGTTGGAAATGCCTACTGAAGTTCCAGGTGCCGGAGTCTTGGTCTTGTTGGCTTGGTGCCGTGAGGTTCGTTTCTTCTCTCTAGTCCTTCGTCGCCAGTGTTAGATCGGCGCAGGAATGGAAGACGTGACCAGCTCGTTACATGAGTAACTTTTATTAAGAATAGAAACAGTAGCAAGACTGGCTGCGCGCTGCCGGAGCTCTCCTTATATTCGCTCCGGCAGTCGCACCGCCCCCTTACAGGGATTCAAACTTTCCCGCCCGATGGCTGGCAGCCAATCCGGGCGGATGTCCTTATAAGGACATAACAGAAGTAAAGTGAAACTGAACCACAGTTTTCCAACCCTCAATATTTAGACCCCAAAATATTCAGAGCTCCCTATTCCTTGTCTGTCTCCGTTACTACATTCCTGGCAAATAGTATTTCCCACTTAGGGATAAATGATTTAGAAGAAAATGGTTCCCCCCTGCCCCCCCAAAAAGTAAACCTGTTTCTGAGACTGATCCCTGTAAGTCAGATGCATTACAATGGTTTAGACATTGCACCAGGGGTGGGTTCTAAATTTTTTTACTACCGGTTCTGTGGGTGTGTCTTATTTTGTGGGTGTGGCTTGATGGTCATGTGACAATTATTTAGGATTTGCAGAGGTACTGGTCTACCAGGCTGTACCGATCTACCCATTTATTTTTGCAGGCACTGGTCTACCCATTTATTTTTGCAGGCACTGATCTACTCATGTATTTTTGCAGGCACCGGTCTACTCATTTGTTTTCTTTTAACACTGATCAGTGTAGGGCGGCCCTTTGAAGCCCCACAGCAAGAGTTTAAACAATTTTTTCCCCTCTAGCCATCAGCTGAGACTCAGGAGGCAGCAATAGATTAGGGGTGGGGGCCAAATAAAAGGTAAAAATAACGCAGGTGGTGGGAGGGCGGGGGGGAGGCAGAACTGGTTCAGTGACGTCATATCGTCACCACTACCGGCTTGGTAGAACCGGGCGGAACCCACCACTGCATTGCACCAAGCTACAATATGACTTGTTTCCTTTATGGTTTAGTGTGATGCAGTTTCTAAGCCACAGTTAACAGTTTGGCATGGTGTGAACCCAAATAGTTGTGATTTCTTCAAATAAGCAAAGTTAAAGAAGGCAAGGCTTAACACAATGTGTGAACCATGACTTGAAAAAGACGTTCATTACTCTTCTAAATAATGCCAGCTGGACAAAAGCAGAATAACAGAATAAAAGAGCTGGAATGGAGCTTGGAATTCTTGTAGTCCAACCCCCTGCTCTATACCAAGCCCTATATCATTTCAGGCAAATGGTTGTCCAATCTCTTCTTTAAAAAACCTCCAGTGATGGAGCACCCATAACTTCTGGACTCTGGAGGCAAGTCATTCCAGTAGTTAATTGTTTTAACCGTCATGAAATTTCTCCTTAGTTCTAGGTTGCTTCTCTCCTTGATTAGTTTTCATCCATTGCTTGTGTCCTGCCTTTAGGTGCTTTGGAGAATAGGCTGGCTCCCTCTTCTTTGTGCCAGCCCCTCAAATATTGGAACACTGCTATCATGTCACCCCTAGTCCTTCTTTTCATTAAACTAGACATACCCAGTTCCTGCAACCATTCTTCACATGTTTTAGCCTCCAGTCTCCTAATCATCTTTGTTGCTCTTCAAGAAGTGAGCGAGTTGTAAATTGATTGCCAAGTCCCAGGACAGAGGTTAGTGCCGAGACTCCCATATTTAGTTGGCAATGTCCAAACAGATAATATTGCATGCAACTTCAATTGCTATTGTTATCACGTACAGGTACAGAGCAAACAAACAAACAAAATGATCAACCCGGGCTTCTTCTCCACTCTATCTGTGGATAGTTTTGAACAGCTGCTTCCTACACTGTGTGTAGGTAGGGATAGCAGACAACCAATCACCGTGAGAAAGAGATTGCAGAAAATATTCTTGACAGTGCCAGTGGGAAGCAAAGCTACAGTACTGTCCTTAGGTCATAAAACACTTAGCATATCTTAAATTTTCTTTTTAAGGGAGTAAGAAGTATGATTAAATTACTGTAGACAACTATTCCTCAGAAGTACCTGAAAATGAGGTTAGTTGGTTCTAATGAAGGATCAGTAATGGACACCTTGATCTGCCAGAAGGTATCTTGTTGAGAAGCAGGCACACCTTTTTCATCTATTGGGGGATAAATCATTCCCATATTAACTGCTGGCTAGTTTGCATATTACAGTATGATGCAGTTTGCAATTCAAATGCATTTATTTGATAAGAGCAAAGGTTCATGTATCCCAGAGGACTATCCAATTAGTACCATACAACTAGAAGAGGGTGATAGGACAGAGATGGCTTTGATATTGTTGCAAGGGCCAATCAGTCAACAATCTAGACTGCTTGCACTGCCTTTTACTAGAAATAAGGAGGAAGCAACTGCTGTTCCATAACTTGAGAAAGTTACAAAGTTTGTATGCTTTTTTCCCAAAAGCAGAAAATGCATATAGGATCGCAGTAGACCAGCGTTTCTGAAACTTGGCAACTTTTAAGATATGTGGATTACAACATCTATGCTGAATGGGGAATTCTGGGTGTTGAAGTCCACACGTCTTAAAATTGCCATGTTTGAGAAATGCTGTGGGAGACCTTTGAATGGTCTACTGAATGACTGAGTGGCACAAACACTGGACCACGTAGATCAGACAATCAAACCTGAGCCTAGTTGGGGAGATTAGCTTATGATTCAGTTTATTTATTTATATCACTTTTAAATTTTTTTACAAATAACTCAAGGCAGTGAACATACTGTATCCAACACACCTTCCTCCTTCTATATTCCCTGTAATGACAACCCTGTGAGGTGGGTTGGGCTGAGAGAGAGAGTGAGTGATTGGGCCAAACTCACCTAGCTGGCTTTCATGGCCAAGGCGCGATTTGAACTCCCAATGTCTTCTTTTCTAGGTTGATGTTTTAACCACTAGACCAAACCGGTTCTCCACCCACTTGCATCACACAAACCCAAAACATTGAAGTAAGCAAATCATGGTTCAGTGAACCATGAATAACCATGTCATAGAAATAAATCAGCAACAATGCGCTTGCAAAGCCCTTTGATGGTAACTTCAGAATTATTGGATAAGCAGAAGGGCCCAGAATACCATCTAATATGATTTTGTTGGGGGACTTTCAAATTTTATAGCTTGAGGAGGTGAACAGAGCTGATTACTTGCATGGCGAGTCTTTGCCACTTACTAAATCTAAACACTAGGAGTTATCAGTCCAGCTTCTTTTATAAAAGCCTTCTGTCAACTTAATCGAAGAAACATAGGCAGTGCCTGCACTATTTTATTCTGCTGTGACATTGGCTCACCCAAGCTGGATATAACTCATTCCCCAATTGGTTCTCCTGCACCTCTTTTCCCCTCCGTGTTTGTTTTGTTTTTACGTGAATGATCACACATTTATTTTTAAATCTCCATTCCAGCTGTACAGACTCATTCATTTTCAATAGATATATAATAATAGTTTTATAAGCTAACTCAATGAAATCCACTTGGGAGACTGAATTCATTCAATCTACTGGAGGTTCTTGGGTTAGCGCAGGGGAACATTAACGTTTGCATAGCATGTCTTATTACTGTGTATGCTCCCACTATAACTAGCCATGATTAAACCATGCATGACCTTTCTAATTCCTTGTTCATTCCATTCTGCAATTGGAACACTGGTGAATTTGTGTGCAGCCCAGCCTTTTATTATAAATAAAAAGGATCAAAAATGGCTCACATTCTTTAATGAGTGTCCATGGAGCAGCATTTGCATTTGGAGAAATTACCTCCATTTTACATTCCCTCAGAAATAACAAGGCTTCCACTAGAGACTGTATTCCAGGGTGAAGCCAGCCATCATGGATTTTTAAATTGTGGGTTTATTGCCCATTGTCTTGTGTGAATACAAAAGGTCATTTCTAAGCAAACCACATGGACATTCAGTCAATATTTTACAGGTAGTAATCAGTAATGGAGTCTGCCCATCACAGCTGAAAGTCATGACAATCATAAATCATGTCACTAGGACTGCTGGCTGCTGGGGGTTCGGGAGAACCTCTAGCTAAGATTCTGTGCAGTTTGGAGAACCCCCAAATCCCACTCCTGGCTGGCCCCACCCCTCTCAGGAGTCCCCACACAGCCCGTTTTAGATGCAGGTAGGTACAGGGCGTGCGCGGAGGCTAAGGGAGGGTGAAAAACAGGCTTACTGGAAGTTCGGTAAGGCCGGAAATGGGCCCATTTCCAGCCTCCAGAGGGCCTCCGGAGCCTGGGGAGGTCGTTTTCACCCTCCCAGAGGCTCAAAGAAAGCCTCCGGAGCCCAGGGAGGGCAAAAACATCCATCCCCCCCACCGTGGTGCAGGGGGCCAACTAGGCCACGCCCACTATGGCCACACCCACCCAGTACCCGGGCAGAGAACCCCTTGCTGAAATTTTTGAAGCCCATCCCTGCATGTCACCTACATAACCAATCTGATTTTATGACTTTTTTTGGTGGTAAGTTAAACAAACACAGCTAAAATGACTTTCATTGTTGTTAAGTAAACCACCTGGCAGGGGTTGTTGGAACTTTGGAACTTGGTCATAAGTAAGAGAGGTCTGTTGTAATTTTGAACAGTAGCTAAGCGACCGGTTGTAAGTTGAGGGTTACCTGTGACCCATTTTTAGGAAAATGATACAGCTATCTGTGTTAAGCAAATAGTCCAGAATGGTTCACAATAGAAAATGATTAAAAAAACAGCATAAACACAAGTAAAAACACAAACAATAATAAATGCAAAAACCAATAGTCAAGCCACCTCATACATTAATTTGGGTCTCAAACTTACCTACATGAGGCACTACCAACAACTTGGCCCTATAGCTGTGAGAAAAACCAGGTTTTACAGCCTTCTGGATGTGCAGCAGGCTCAGAATCATCTAACTCCTAACAGGTTTGCAAAACATTTTTTTTTAATATTCAGAAGGCTTACATTCTTCTACAGTGCAGAGAATTCTGGATATTATGCCATTTCAGGTAGTGATTTGGAAGTTTCAGAAATAAATCCTGAAAAGAACCAGTTTGCTCTAGTAGGGGCTCCCTACTCTACATGGGGCTCCCCTTGAGGAGCACCCGGAGGCTCCAACTGGTCCAGAATGCGGTCGCGCGGGTGGTTATGGGAGCGACGTGGCGTTCCCATGTAACACCTCTCCTGCGCGAGCTGCACTGGCTCCCGGTGGTCTTCTGGGTGCGCTTCAAGGTTTTGGTTACCATCTTTAGAGCGCTCCATGGCTTAGGACCTGGGTACTTACGAGGCCGCCTTCTGCCACCAGTAGCCTCTCACTGGCCAGAACGCTCCCATAGAGAGGGGTTCCTCAGGGTGCCGTTGTTCAAACAGTGTCAACTGGTGGCCCCCAGGGGGACAGCCTTCTCTGTGGGGGCACCTGCCATTTGGAACCAGCTCCCCCCCGAGATACCGAGGATCCCGGATTTACGCACTTTCCGCCGTGCCCTCAAGACCTTCTTATTTCAACAGGCTGGCCTGGCCTAACTTCCCTTTTAAATTGTTTAATTTTAAATTTGTTTTAAAACAATAGGGGTGTTTTAATCTGTATGGGCCAAATTATTTAATATGTTTTAATTGGTTTTTTAAATTTTGTATTACGTGTGTTTTATTTTTGGCTGTTCATCCCCTGAGTCCTTCGGGAGTAGGGCGGTATATAAATCCAAAACAATAAACAATAAACAATAATAGTTAAAAGTGCCAGCATAGAAACCAGGAACCTGTGAGTTCTAGTCCTGCCTTAGGAATGAAAACTATTCAGGGCCAGTCACTCCCCCTCAGCCCCAACCCACCTCACAGGATTGTCATTGTGGGGAAAATAGGAGGAAGAAATATTGGATATGTTCACGTTCATACATTATTTATAAAAAAAATATTTTTTAAAAAATTGTGGCTTCCAGAACATAGTACTTAGGATGAAACAGTCAATCATTAATGGTTGAGTGACTCTTGAAGCACTCTTGAAATAACAGATGATGTAGATCCATTTCAATCAAGTTGCAAGGCTGGAGTGAGATCGTTCTAGCTGTTATTTGGAATTGACTTTGCCCAATCCTTCCCCGTAGACCAATGTTTTCTCCATCTGAGCAACTTTAAGATGTGTGGACTTAAATTCCAAGAATTCCCCAGCAGTTGAGCTACCTCAGATCTTTTAATATGGCTTGTTTAAGGACATCCTGCCATTTTATTTTACAGCTTAATGTAGCTTTCCTATGTAGTTGGTTAATTTGCTTACTGTGGAGGTGGTAGGTTGGGGTCCAATACATCTGGCAGCACATCTGGACTTGCTTTTAAAAGCTGAAAAATGGAATGTCTTTAGGAAGTACCATCATCATCCAACCACAGTGACAGTAATAGCACTGATGGCTTAAGTGCCATCAGGACAGTGGCAATTCTTAGCCACCACATTACTTGCTCCTCTTACTTTAGGTTGGTGCTCAAAGAGGCCCTTCTAAGGATTAGGAATAGTTAATCAACAGAAATGGATCGCTTCTCTTTCTCCTCCAGAGGAAAAGAAAAAGAATAACGTCAACCCTAACATTTCAGGAATGAGCATTTTAGACTTTCTGGAATGGTTCATTCAATCAATCAGAATAGAGCTGGAAGGACCTTGGAGCAGGATGGATAAAAATCAATGATTTTTTAAAAAAAATAAAAAAAATCATTTTTTAAATTTAAATCGGATTTTTTTGATTTAAATCAGATTTTTTTTATTTTTATCGAATTTATTTTAATAAAAAACTTTTGGGGTAAAAATCTATCGTAAGATAGTTTTCTATTTAAGATACATAAATAATTTAGTTTATTCAGCATGAAATGGAGCTTAGTTATGTAGCATGAGACTGTATATTCTGCAACACTGGGACTATCGTTGAGTCAACAGTGGGTCAAAGGAGTAGCAGAGATGACAGTTGCTCTTTAAAAATTATGATTTAAATCGAGTTGATTTAAATCAAGCCTTTTTACTAGTGATTTAAATCATGATTTAAATTGTGATTTAAATCAAATCCACCCTGCCTTGGAGGTCTTCCAGGGTCATCAAGCTTTCGGACCTCAGGGACCACTAAATTCATAATTTTAAATCCCGCGGACCACTAACATGAATTTTTTAAAAAGATAAATAGTATTTAGTGCAGTATAAAAAATGCAAATTATTTTTCTGTGGACCACCAAAATTTTCTCACCGATCACTAGTGGTCCACGGACCACCAGTTCGTGACTAGTCCAACCCCCTGCTCTGGTCCAGCCCTATACCATTTCAGACAAATGACCAGTCCAGTCTTAAAGATCTCCAGTGAAGAAGCACCTACAACTTCTGAAAACAAACTGTTCCACTGGTTAACTGTCCTCAATGTTAGGAGGTTTCACTTTAATTCCAGGTTGCTTCTCTCCAGTGGTGGAATTCAATTTTTTTACTATTGGTTTTGTGGGCATGGCTTGGTGGGCGTGGTGTGGCTTGGTGGGCATGGCTTGGTGGGTGTGGCAGGGGAAGGATATTGCAAAATCTCCATTCCCACCCCACTCCTGGGGAAAGGATATTGCAAAAACTCCATTCCCACCCCACTCTGGGGCCAGCCAGAGGTGGTATTTGGTTCTGCAACCCAACAAGACAGACACAGAGTTCAAAGGATAATTAGAACTGCAGAAAAAACAATCGCTTCCAACATGCCTTCCATTGAGGACCTGTATACTGCACGAGTCACAAAGAGGGTTGTGAAAATATTTTCAGTCCCCTCACATCCTGGACATAAACTGTTTCAACTCCTACCCTCAAAATGACTATAGAGCACTGCACACTAGAACAACTAGATACAAGAACAGTTTCTTTCTGAACGCCATCACTCTTGTAAACAAATAATTCCCTCAACACTGTCACACTATTCATTAAGTCTGCACTACTATTAATCTTCTCATCGTTCCCATCACCCATCTCCTTCCATTTATGACTGTATCACTGTAACTTTGTTGCTTGGATCCTTACGATTTATATTGATATTGTTTCCCGATTGCTTATTTGTACCCTATGACTATCATTAAGTGTTGTACCTTATGATTCTTGACTAATGTATCTTGTCTATTTATGTACACTGAGAGCATATGCACCAAAGACAAATTCCTTGTGTGGCTGATCACACTTGGCCAATAAAAAATTCTATTCTATTCTATTCTATTCTATTCTATTCTATTCTATTCTATTCTATTCTTTTCTATTCTACTGTACTCTAATTCTATTCTACTGTACTGTACTCTAATTCTATTCTACTCTACTTCAATTCTACTCTACTTCAATTCTACTCTACTCTAATTCTACTCTACTCTAATTCTATTCTACTCTACTCTACTCCATTTTCCGAACTACTCAGAATTTCTGGTTCTTCAGAACCTGTCAGAACCTGCTGAATAGCACCCCTGCTTCTCTCCTTGATTATGGATTATCTCATCCATTGTTTCTTGTCCTGCCCTCTGGTGCTTTGGAAAAATAATTTGATCCCCTCAAATACTGGAAGACTGCTATCAGGTCACCCCTAGTCCTTCTTTTCTCCAGACTGGCCATACCCAATTCCTGCAACCGTTCTTCCAAATGTTTTAGTCTCCGGGCCTTTAAAACATCTTAGTTGCTCTTCTCTGCACTTTCCCCAAAGTCTCACTACCTGACTCTGTAGTTTCTTCCCCAACCCCCCCACCCAAACTTTCCCCAAATTACGTTATGCTTTTATCTGTTCTCTTATATAAGCTTGACAAAATAAATAAAAAAAAATAAAAAAAAATAAAAAAAAATTTTTTTTTATTTTTTGTGGGTAACCGGGTGACCAACACTGGATGCAAAACCGGATTCTTTGGTTTAGAAAAACAACGCTGACCGCCTGGATTGGGATTACTATTTCCTGGCAGGGAGCGTCGCGTCTGAATTCCGACCCCGGAGGGAAAGAGAGCATCGGTCCAACGAGGAAAAAAGCAGCGGGTTTCAACTTTTGGGGGAGGTGTGTGGAGAGCGCCAGCCACCCCACCCCACCCCACCCCTCCCGTCCCAGGTCCAGCTTCCAAGCAGGGGAGGGCCGGCTCGCGGAGCATGCGCGCTGGGGTAGGAGGGAGGGGAGGGGGGCCGTTGAGGCGGCCGCTGTTTATTTGCAGCCGGCCAGGCGGAGCAGCGGCAGAGCTCGAGCGAGCAACCGAGCGGCGGGAGCGGCTGGCTCTTTTGCCTTTCCGAGGCTATGCAGGCGCGGGGCGAAGATGAGCTCGGGGAACGCTGCGCGGAACAAGGCAGTTAGCCCGGCCGCCTCCGCGGGATGGGGTCGGTTTGCGGGAACCGGAGCAGGCGAACGCCGCTGCCACAGCCTCGGTGGTTAGCTCGGCTTAGCCGGCCCGGGCGTTGCGGGGCTGCGGCGAGTGCCGCGCTTTTGGCGGCTCTCTGCTATTGGAACTCGCTGCAGGGCGAGTTCGTGCACGACGACGTGTGGGCGATTGTCAACAACCCGGACGTGCGACCGGGAGCCTCGCCGCTGGCCGCCTTCGCCAACGACTTCTGGGGCAAAGGCATGGGCGAGAACACCAGCCACAAGTCTTACCGCCCGCTCTGCATCCTCACCTTCAGGTAAGCCTCGCACCGCGCACCGCGCGCGCCTCGTGGGGAAGGAAGGGCTGCGCTCTCTGCAAGAGACACGGGACTCGCCGTCGCGGCTACCTCGCTCGCCTGCCTTTATAGTGCCTCAATCGCCGACCCGGAGCCGAGCCTTATATAACCGAGCCTCCCGTCTCTTGCAATGCAGGGTATAGTCAAACGCTACTAACCCGAGTATCTGCTCCGGGATAATCCCTCCTGGGGTTGATGATCGCTCTGTTTAATAAGGAAAGTGGCCAACGTGTTTGGGTCCCGATTTCTTAGAAGGTTGTCTTAACTTGTAAAGTACTTGGTGGATAAAGAACCTTGCCGCCTCCCAACTTTTCTTTTCTTTTTTTGGATTTAAAAGACAAACTTTATTAGATTAAAAAATAAAATAAAATTATATAAACCATTCACAACTTTAAAATACAATCAACAATGCCGCCTCCCAACTTTTCAAGTCTTTTGAGGGACTTCTCTTCAAGACACACACACACACACACACACACACACACACACACACACACACACACACTACCAGGAGGTAGCTGACATGTGTAGGGGCGTAGAGAAGATTTTGGAGCTTTGGTTGCCGTCTTGCCAACTTCATTCCTCACAGTTGATTTCTGGAATGTTTGCAGAGAAAGCAGGGAGTTCCCTTGGACCACCGACCTGACAAATCGGGCATGAACTTCTCCATCCTTGGGTTTTCTCAAGGGAGGTGCACTCTGCACATGGTTGGGGGACAGGACGGGACACTATTTTCCTCAGCCTGCTTTGCAAATCTCCTTTCTTTTCTAACACTAAATGTGCATCAGGAATGGAGAAAATTAGTTTAGTTTAGTTTAGTTTAATATATTTATATACCGCCCTTCTCCCGAAGGACTCAGGGCAGTGAACAGCCATGGTAAAAACAATATACAACAAAAATTTAAAAACTTAATTAAAATAAATCAATCATTGGCCAAATTTAAAACACCCAACTAAAATCATTTTAAAACCCCTATCAAAACCCAATTTAAAAACCTTTATCCCGTCAGACCAGCTTGCTGGAATAATAGGGTCTTCAAAGCACAACGGAAGGCACGGAGGTCGGGGAACCTTCGTATGTCCGGGGGCAGTTCGTTCCATAGGGCCAGGGCCCCCACAGAGAAGGCTCTCCCCCTGGGGGTCGCCAGCCTACATTGTTTGGCCCACGGCACCCTGAGGAGGCCCTCTCTGTGGGAGCATATTGGTCGGTGGGAGGCAATTGGTGGCAGAATGCAGTCCTGTAGATAACCAGGTCCTAAGCCATGGAGTGCTTTAAAGGTGGTAACCAACACCTTGAAGTGAAAGGGCTCCTTGGCTTTGCACTAGACTAGAGATCAGGTGGCATCAAAGCACCTTCTTTTAGGTGCAGTTGAGAAATTCCTACCTAAAATTGGGATTGGTGGTTATGGATGCTCGGATGAGATGGGAGTGGGAGGTATAGAATAATACGTTCTATACAAATGCATAAGAAGCATTGTATACGTTTTACACAAATGTGTCGAATAGGCTGGATGGAGTAATATAAGAGGGGTGGGCATAAAAGGAGGAGACGGGTCTCTGCCTGGAGTAACTCAAGAGTAGAAAATGTTGACTAAAAGATGCCGCAGAGAATGAAAGGAAGGGCATGGGGTCAACTTTGTACCTGGCAGTTGGGATCATGAGAGTTGCCAGCATAGAAATTTCTGTCTTGCTTTGAATGTAAATTGGGAAAACACCCTGAGTGGCACAGAAGAAGTACATTATGGATGCTATTGGCACCCATAGTATAAGGTTGGGCCAAGGGAAGTTGTTACTTCCCTGCCTCTCCCTGATGGCTCTTAGTCGACCTTCCTGTAGGTTTAGTTGCTGCCCCAACTCTGTTGTCTCTGACACCCCCCCCCCAACTCAGTGCTTGTGTTAGGGGTAAGACCTTTGCTATGCTCACAGAATACAGCTGAACCACATGTAGTCTAGTTGTGTTGCATGAACCCAGCGTACATGTATAATCTGTGCTTTTGTTTGTACAACACACTAAATCACAAATTATCCAACCACATTTTGGTTGTTTTTTTTTTTAATTTGATTTATATGCCGCCCTTCTCCGGAGACTCAGGGCGGCTTACAATGCGTTAAGCAATAGCCTTCATTCTTTTGTATATTTTATACAAAGTCAGCTTATTGCCCCCACAAACTGGGTCCTCATTTCACCTACCTTAGAAAGGATGGAAGGCTGAGTCAACCTTGAGCCCTGGAGAGATTCGAACCAGCAGAAATTGCAGGCAGCTGTGTTAATAACAGGGTGCATTAAACCACTGTACCATCAAGGTACACCAAGTTTACATGGAAACGCTATTCGGGGGGGTCCATATGTATTGTTCAAACCCAAAAAAATTGTGTTTGGTGTATCCAAACACGGCTATGATAGTGATAGGTGAAAATGTCATGTTAAGGCAGCCTCTGCTTCACCCAGACTTTTAAATTGGATAATAACTTAATAGCTAAGAGGGCGAGACCTCTTTTTTTTTTTTTTGCTCCCTCTTTATTCTTTGTTTCTGTCCCAAAGTTGGATAAAGAAGTGTTCTTTTAAGAAATGTGGTGACCTTTTCAGAAGTATTGTGTGGCCTTGAATATTTTCCTTTGGGGAGAGTTTTCTAAAAGATTAATGTCAGTGTTTATTTTTTCTTTGTATAAAGATTCTTATCCATTTCCCCTTAATGCCGAAGGAGCCCTTCCTTTCCCTTAATTTCCATGGCTTACTGCTTTTGCCTCAGAGTCTCTGATCTGTTTTCCATTTGTCTTCTGGAGTCATAACTTCTGAGCATATTATCTTTCTGCCATTCTTGGACCCGTCTTCATTTTTAACACTTGCCCACAGTTGCCTCTATTCTCTAAGGAGCCAGGCAGTTGTATGTGCTTAATCAAACTAATATGTCCATGGGTTTGTTCACTAAAATAGAACCTTTATAAGTATAAATACAAGACTAGGCATATAAAGTAAATTAATATATTTTTAGTCTTTCTCTAGAGCTGGCATCATTTTAATTCTCTTTTTTTCCTGTTGCATTCAAACTTAATCTACCCAAATTGTTTTGATTTAAACTGAAAGTTTCCCACTCAATAGAGTTTTGCATGAAGAAAGCTGCCGTGCTCCTGATTATGGCTATTAGGCTATCTTGATGTTTTATATTATCTGATTGGCAGCAGGGTATCAGATAGAGAAAAGGTTTTCCCATTGCTTTTTACCTGTCAGACGCAAGTGACCAGATCCACATATATAGAGTTCAAGCTAACTACTTCATTGTATTCTGCCTATAATGCAGGAATCTCCCCAGACTGCTTGCCTTCCCTTAGGAACAGACAGATAAGGGTTCCATGGAGCTTGTGGGGTGGAGGTTAATCCTGGACCTCTTGTGACTGTGCAGCAATTCAAGGCTAATTCCCTGCTTGACTTCTCCCTGCCTGGCTGGATATTTTCCAATTTTACCTGATCTAATTATCAATGCAACAAATTTGTTGGCTGATATCAAATGCTTAAGGAAGGTGAAATAAATGCAGAGAATAGCTTCTGGTATTATTTTTAACCCCTCTATCAGCAATGGCCATATCCTTGGATGTACACATAGCCTTCATTTAGAAACCACAGTTGGGATTGGCAACTTTAAGTGAAGCAGTTGCTAAGTGAAGCTACAAGCGTGTTTATATTCTTCAGTTTTCCTTTGCTCTATTGACATGAGAAGAAGATTATAAATGTGAAACTCGGTTGTAAAGATCCTTTTCCATCACTGTTGTAACAGGTTGCTAAACAAGGTAATCAGTAAAAGTCTGTAGAGATTCTCAGTCATCCAGGTCACGGTTATCTGCTTTTTCTGGAGGCAACTGGACTTTCTTGTTTTTTCTTTTGAAGATGTTTCACTTCTCATCTAAGATGCTTCTTCAACTCTGACAGGATGCTGGGGAATGGAAGGATTTATATTTCTTGCAGACAGCTGGTAATTTGCATCCTTTTAGAGCAGTGTTTCTCAACCTTGGCTGCTGGACGATGTGTGGACTTCAACTCCCAGAATTCTCTAGCCAGTTCTGCTGGCTGGGGAATTCTGGGAGTTGAAGTCCACACATCATCCAGCGGCCAAGGTTGAGAAACACTGTTTTAGAGGGTGGTTGAAGCACTTGGAGGTCAATGGTATGAGAGTAGGAATGGATTTCCAGAGAAAAAATTGCAGACTACAGGAACCAGGAGCACTACTCAGGTGACCCTGAGGACACAGATAAACCTCCAAGTTCTTCAACTACCCTCTAAAAGGATGCAAATGACCACCTGTCTGCATGGAATATAAATCCTTCCATTCCCCGCTATTCTGTCAGAGCTGAAGAAGCTTCTTGGATGAGAAGCAAAACGTCTTCAAAGAAAAAACAAGGAAGTCCAGTTGCCTCCAGAAAAAGCACCTTTGGGACAAGGTAGTCAGTAAACAAAAACTCCCATTATGTGCGCCCTGCATACATTTCAGTTTGCATCATAGAACTGGGGCAGAAGAGCATAAAACGGATCAGTTGTGCACATTTGAACTTTTATCCAAATACCTTGTCCATGGGAATCCTTTAGGATTTTTTTCCCCTGCACCCTCTGGCCTGATCCAGCTTTAAATATTTATTTTCCATTATTTTATTGGGTTGGAAAGGATAACAAGTGTATCTT
The DNA here is from genome assembly GCA_022577455.1 of Arizona elegans. Taxonomy (NCBI): domain Eukaryota; kingdom Metazoa; phylum Chordata; class Lepidosauria; order Squamata; family Colubridae; genus Arizona; species Arizona elegans. Next base: position 73,235,744 of record JAKOOJ010000007.1, read on the forward strand.
TTTGGTATCTCTTGAAACCGGATGAGTGGTCTTCAAGTGTAGTTCGGAGGAACCCAGGGTGGATAAAAATCAATGATTTTTTTAAAAAATTTTTTAAAAAACAGATTTTTTTGATTTAAATCGGATTTTTTTGATTTAAATCAGATTTTTTTGATTTTTATTGAATTTATTTTAATAAAAAACTTTTGGGGTAAAAAATCTATCGTAAGATAGTTTTCTATTTAAGATACATAAAAATTTAGTTTATTCAGCATGAAATGGAGCTTAGTTATGTAGCATGAGGCTGTATATTCTGCAACACTGGGATTATCGGTGAGTCAACAGTGGGTCAAAGGAGTAGCAGAGATGACAGTTGCTCTTTAAAAATTATGATTTAAATTGAGTTGATTTAAATCAAGCCTTTTTACTAGTGATTTAAATCATGATTTAAATTGTGATTTGTGTTTTGTGATTTGTGTTGGCACAAAAATGCAAATTACACCTATGTGGTATTCTTATAGATAGAATCTGAGCTGGGAATGAACAGCTAGGAAGGAATCTTACAATTACAATGGACAGTTCAATGAATCTATCAATCCAGTGTGTAACTGGATTAAGTAACTGGAGTACAAGCTCCAGTAACTGGAGTACACACTCCAGTTAAGAATCAAATTCCAGGCTTGGAATCATTAGGAAAACAATTGAAAAACAGATTTTTAAAAAAGGATAGTATGGAGCTAAAAAAATTCAGAGCACAACAAAGATGATTAGGGGATTATTCTATAAGGAAAAGAACAGCAGCTGGAGCTCTATAGTTTGGCAAAGGGGAAGCCAAGGGGAGATAGTGGTGTGTAAGTGAATGCATAAATAATGAGAGAATTTATTCTTTTTACAGGGTAGGTCGGAGTTGGAGATCATCCACTGAAACTTGATGCAGGGAGATCCAGGGCTGATAGAAGGAAGGGTTTTTACACACAGCACACGTGGCTGTGGGTAGGCAGCTCTACTGTATCTCGGGGTTTAGCATCTTTGGTTCTGGATGGAATTGCACTGCCCTAGATGGACCCAGTAGATATTCTCGGGCGTCTTCCTGGACTCACAACTCCTGCTGTTATGAGTGTATCTTGAACCTAGTCAGTGACAGCTTCATGCAGAATCAGCTGCAGAGTGGCAGTTTGCTCTCTGATGGCAGACAGAAAGCCTGCTCTACTTTGGGGAGCAATAGATATGGCTAGTAAAGACATTTTGTAAAAGTGCAGGTAAAGGTTGCATTCACTAGATTATTATTGAGAGGGATATGAATCCTTCAATCAACATGGCTTTGTCTCTACTTCAGTTTCAGCCTGTGCATTCTTTGTGCACCCCTAGTCTTTGTTGCATCACTATCTTCTCTCAGATGGGTTCACTTGTTAGAAGAAAGGGAGATACTTTGGCTCAGTGGTGGGCTGCAACCGGTTTAATAACCGGTTTGGTGCTTTGCGCGCGCATGCGCCTAACACACTTGCGCGCAGTGTTCAAAATACAGCAATTTGAAGCTCAGCTGCTTACCTTCTAAGGCAGCCCCTGTAAGTAGAACAGTGGAGGACAATGTGCGTGCGTATGCCCGGACCCCCAAAATGCAATGCGTGCGTGGTCCCGCGCATGCGCCTCAACCCATGTGCATGCATTGCAGAGACCCAAACACCAGCTGGCCGGTAGGAGGCGCATGCACATGTGTAGCTGAGCTGGGGCGATGGCTCGCGTGCCCACAGAGAGGGCACTGTGTGCCCACAGAGAGGGCACTGTGTGAACCTCTGGCACACGTGCCATAGGTTCTCCGTCATGGACCTAGATCATTTGTTGATATAAACTGGGAACATTGTAATCATACATGTTTGCTGTTGATCGGGTTTCACGAAATCAAAAACCTGTCGTCTTCTTCTTTGACCTGCCCCATTCATTCCTTTTCTTAAATATGTTTCCTCAATCTGTTCTCAAGATTTTTATAACCCTCAGTCAACCTAATGGCTAAGGATTATAGGAAATTTGGATCCAATACATTTAAAGGGGATCAGATTGGAGACAGCTGGTTTAATGCATGGGCAACTTGTACTAATGTCAAATGCTAATCTATGGCTTTACTTTTGTCCCATTGGTATTCCAGCGCATCTGTACATTTGTCTTTGATGGTTAGGATTCAGATTCTCTGGTTTAATACATTTCATCTGGTAAATTGCTCTTGCTTTGTCTTTTGGACAAGCGTATCCAACGATAAATTGCTGCTTTTGTCACGCTGTTGATAAATTCACAATAAGAATAAAATCAGATGTAGAACTTTAGCCACAGGCATTAATGGAGCAAAATGTGATTCATGATGTCATGACCCAAACTTCGCCCCTTACATATCTGGGTGTGACATCACAAAGCAAGTAAGAAAAAGTGCATTGTGATGCTATCATTGTGATGGTATCATTGTGGCTACCTGTGGAGGCTTCTGTTTTTTAGCACTAGCACTAGCACTTAGACCAGTGGTGTCAAACTCGATTTCATTGAGGGCCTCATCAGGGTTGTGTTTGATCTTGGGTGGGGGAGGTGTGTGTGGCCAGGGTGGGCGTGGCCAGCTCAACATCACTCGAGCTCAACATCACTCGGGGGCATTTGTGGTGGCCTGAGCGCTCTGCCAGCGAAGGAGCTTGGGAGAGCCCCACACAGACCTCCCGAGCTCCGTTTTTGCTGACAGAAGCACCTCAGGCTGGTCTTTTGCTGTTCCCAGGGCAGCCCCGTGGGCCAGATCTAAGCATTCACAGGTCAGATCACCCCTGACTTAGAATTAGATATCTCCCCATAATCTTTACAGCACTGTTTGGGCAGTTTACAATGTCAGCATATTGCCCCCAACAATTTGGATCCTCATTTTATCGACCTTGGAAGGATGGAAGGCTGAGTCAACCTCAGATTCCTAGCTGTGGGCAGAGTCAACCTGCAATACTTGCAGGTATTGCAACTGGCAACACTGTGCCACCTGGGTTTTATTTAGATAATTGTGTATGCATTAATTATATATTCAAAGATATTTTATCTTGTTTCTCCTGCTGTTTTGGGTATTACCATCAAACATTACCACTGGAAAAACTATTGCTTTAACACATCTTAAGTTTTTTGTCATTGGAATATCCTTACCTTTCATAATCCTGTTTGAATTTGGCATTACCTTTATTCCTAGGATTATTTTTTTTTTAATTATTCACTACAGTGCCCATTTATTTGTTTGTTTATTCCTGAGTCAAAGAATCACTGCCTTTTTTGGTTTTCAGCTGAAAATCTAAGGACTAAATGTTCAGGTTAACATTACCTTTATTTCCTTAAAACTCAGTTGGAAAGGAAGTTTTCTGAGGAAGCTGGTTGTTTAAATCAGGGTGGATAAAAATCAATGATTTTTTTAAAAAAATAAAAAAAATCAGATTTTTTTGATTTAAATCGGATTTTTTTGATTTAAATCGGATTTTTTTGATTTTTATCGAATTTATTTTAATAAATTCTTTGGGTAAAAATCTATCGTAAGATAGTTTTCTATTTAAGATACATAAATAATTTAGTTTATTCAGCATGAAATGGAGCTTAGTTATGTAGCACGAGGCTGTATATTCTGCAACACTGGGACTATCGGTGAGTCAACAGCGGGTCAAAGGAGTAGCAGAGATGACAGTTGCTCTTTAAAAATTATGATTTAAATTGAGTTGATTTAAATCAAGCCTTTTTACTAGTGATTTAAATCATGATTTAAATTAAATCCACCCTGGTTTAAACCAGTGGCCCCCAAGCTTTTGGGCACTAAGGACCCGTTCCGTAGAGAGAGATTTTTCCACAGACCGGAGAGGGCATGATTTCATGTGCTGCCTGCATCCCCCGGATGGGACTTTGCTTGTTTGCGCGACCTGGTTTCTGGCATGCCACAGACTGGTGCAAGTCCACAGACTTGGGGTTGGGGACTCCTGGTTTAAACTATATCTTAAATTCTCCACAGTTCTCCAGGACAGCAGTAGACATGAGAAAATTAAAATGGTGGCTCTAATAATTAGTACTTCTCAAAGGGGGAGTGAGGGGCATAATCCTTGGCTCCTGGAATATTATCTGTCATCAACCCACAGTTGGTGATGCAGTCTTCAGATTTATTGAAGAGGGGAGGCTATATTGATGGTTCTTGTAGTTAATTGATCATGCTTCTTGAATTCAATTGTTAACAGTACTAGAATTTTACCAGTAATTAGCAACTTTGTCAAGGACCCATAGAAGAATAAAGGGGAGGCAGATACAGGTAGTCCTCGATTTACAACCTTTTGTTTAGGGACCATTCAAAGTTAAAACATCACTGAAAAATGTGACATGGCTATTTTTCACACTTAACAACTGTTGTAGCCTTTCCATGGTTACATGATCAAAATTTGGACGCTTGGCAACTGGTATGTGTCCCAGGGTCACTTTTCGTGACCTTCTGATGAGTAAAATCAATGGGGAAGCCAAATTCACTTTACAACTATATCACTAACTTAACAACTGTGGAAAGAGAGGTTGTAAAAAGGGGCAATATTCACTTAACAACTGTTATGCTTAGCAACAAAAATTTGGGGCTCTGTTATTGTAAATTGAGGACTGTGTGTGTGAGAGAGAGAAAGCGGCGGGGGGGGGGGAGATTTAACTGGAATTTTTCATTTCTCTGATTTATTTTTTCTTGTGCCTAGGGAATTGACTGTTTATTTTGTTTGTTGGCAGGAGAAGGAAGACTATTTTTTTCCCTACACTGTGTACTAATTACTATTTCTCTTTTTTTAAAGGAGAATTGGATTTCTATTTTTGGCATCTCATCAGACTTCTTAATCCTGCCAAAAATGCATGGTTTTTTTTTTAAATGACATGCACATTGAGACTTCTTTCTGTAGTTTCAGTACCATCAGGATAAATCTGGGCATTCGTATCAAGGTTCACTTTGTGCAATAAGAAGCAAAAAAGATACCACAAAAGTCTTAGATCAGAAAAGCTAATAGGAAGAGATTAGAGTTCTCTGTTTCTGATTGGCTATTTGGCAACTCATTTGCACTGTGACAGTCTTATCCCCAGGAAGTTTTCTGGAATAAGAAATGATTTTTTTTTTCTGAGATATGTCACTGTGTGACAAGAGCTTCCACAGAACAGTGTCACAGTATTAGCGTTGCTATATAAATAGAAAACTCATCTAAATGCAGTCTTACGTTTGTGGTCTTAATTAGGAAGGAAGCCCCATTAATTTCATTGAAACTCATTTCCTATTTTTCTGTATCTTAACAAAATTTAAAGTGCAGTTTCCTGGGCTGTCTATTCTTTGATTTCTTCCCTAGCTTCTTCTTTGGTTTGTTTTGATTCTTGGCAGGTTTTTCAACACTCCATCCATTTCCTCCTTATTTTCAAGTTCTCTTATGTCTCTTATGAAGTCAGGTTGCTAAAACTTTCAGATCAAGTTCCCTAAATGCGTCTCGGTGAATATTGTTGGTTCTCTCCAAAATATATGGCAAACAGATGTCTTCTTAAAGGATGAGAATTGCCTTAAATGTATGACTCTTCCAAGACCCACTCCATCTTGCTCATTCATTTTTTTGTCCAGTATAAAATATCCCTCACCATTTTCCTCTGTTCCCTTTCTTTCTTCCACTAAAACACAAGTAGGAGTCATGGGGCCTTAATACTATGATGATAATGTTGATCCAAGACGGTAGTGCTAATTGAATAAACAAATGAGCCATGGTTTTGTGTGATGTCTGGATCCAGCCTAGTTAGCAATTTGGGATCAAGTTTCTTTCAGTAGTTCCTCTTTATTTCCTTATCTGAAAATTAAAAAAAACTGATTGATTTCTGCATCATTCCCAGAAAATAAAATAAAAATGATTGCAATGATGTGTGGAAAAGACCTTGGGAGACAGGGCGAAGAGGTACTGCCTAGGGAATGGTCAGATAAGAGATAGCATAACCTGCAGTTGGATAGTGGGTGGGGAAAATGGCACAGAAGGTCCTTCCCTTATTTCTCAGATTGTAAAGGAAATTAGTTTGTATGTTTGTGTACTTTTCAGATTTGCAAGATTTTGTCAATGCGGTTTTATAATAAAGTAGAATTAGCTTACCCAGTCATGTGTAGTCTACCTGGTAAGGATGACAAAGGTTATGAGTTCTGACAGTAGGTCTATCCGATAAATCAGATTTAATCACAATTGTCCTTGGTACTCAACTGCTTTGAAACTCATTGAATTTGGTACTCAACACATTTTGACCTGAATATTTTGTCCTGGTACTCATTGTTTGTTTTGGTACTCAACGCACAAGCTAGAACTTGTTGATGTTGGCTGCCTTGTGACTTACTAGATTATTCCTTATGGGAAAAATTTGTTCAGCATTCATTGGTTTGGTATTCATTGTGCTTCCCCGAACCAATTAATGATGAGTACCAAGATGCTATTGTAGTCCATAATAATAGCATTTTAGAAGAGCCGTATGTTTAGCTGCAATTCTCTATCTTCTTCTCACATTATTCACCACATCCGTCACATTATTTCTGAGCATAGCAGGAATTAAGAGCCTTTTTCAGTAGGTGCCAGGAGAGACAGATTTCATTCAGACTTTGCAGAAACAGCATGGAACAGTTCCTGGCTGGACTAAGCAGGATTGGACCTGATTAGCACTTGGATGCGAAACCAACAGAAAATGCCAGAGCTGTGGATTAGTTGGGAAGTTATTCCAGAAGAAGGCAGCGCCAAGATACTTCCTTTGGTTGTTGGATACATCCATGAAGTTGTCAGGAGCTAAGCTTGACTTGGAGCCTTTACATTCAAATGCAAATAGGATGCATTCCTTATTAATTTAATTTAAAACCATGTATCAATTACCTCCCATCATTCTATTGCATATAATGATACCCAATTTATGTCCAAGTATATTTTTTAGGACAAGCCTTAATCCCCTGTTGGCTATCTTTGAGAAGTCCTGGAGAACTGGGGAAGTGTCAAAACAGGAGAAAAGCAAAAAGAATCCCTTCTTCAAGAAAGGAAAAAAAAAGATCCCTCTAATTACCTAATGGTGAATTTATCAACATCTGGAATGATGTTAGTGGAGATAATAAAGTAGCCAAGTAGCCACTTGAAAGGAATCTGACAGAAATACTCTGGTTTCTCATCCTATCATATACATCTATTGACTTTTACTAAGAATTACAGTCTGGGTCAATCTGGGTTGTGCAATTCCATCCAAGACCAAAGATGATAAATCCCCAGATGTAGAGGGCCCCCCTGTCCACAGCACTCCGTCTTACCAGGGTGCAGCTGAAGTCTGTTGTCGTCTATCCAGGCCCTCACAACCTCTAGGCACCACAAAAGAGGACCCACAGCATCACACGCATAATGCACATGATTTGGAGTAATAAGCTCTGAACTGCATATTACTATAAATGAGATGATGTGTAATTTTCCCACTAGACAATTGAATGTCTCTGGCCTATTAACAGTTCTTTGGTTTTTAAACTTATTTCCCTATGCAAAGACTCCTGTCCTTTCCAATAGTTCTGAGCAGTGGTGAAATCTAAAATTTGTTACTTGGGCGTGGCTTGGTGGTGGGGGTAATGTGACTGGATGGGCGTGGCCAATTTTTTTTTTTTTACTTTTAAAAGCATTTTTTCTACAACCTCTTCGGTGAAGAGGTTGTAAAAAAATGCTTTCAAAAGGCTCTGACGATCCCAGCTGAGTTGCCTGATCGGCAGAGGCTTTTTAAAAAGCCTCTGCCAATCAGGCAACTCAGCTGGGATCATCAGAGGCATTTAAAAGAAAAAAAGGGTTTTTTTCTTTTAAAAGCCTTTGACGATCCCAGCTGAGCCACACGATCATCAGAGGCTTTTTTTTTACTTTTAAAAGCATTTTTTGGCCAAAGGTTGTAGAAAAAATGCTTTTAAAAGTAAAAAAAACCCACCTCTGATGATTGTGCGGGTCAGCTGGGCATGGGGGGGGGGGGACAGGGATTTTTGGTACCGGTTCTCCGAACCATCTGCCTCCATCGCTACTGGATTGGGCAATCTGGTCTGAACCAGGAGCATTTCATCCCTGGTTCTGAGGATAACTGACAAGAATAATAAAGATAAAATTCTTTTCTGTGGTAACGGAAGGCATCTATTGATTTTTTTTCTTTCATTCTTTTTGGGATTACTGCACAGGTAATCCTCCATTTATGACTGGTTGTTTAACAACAGTTCAGTGTTTCAATAACCATGGATGAGGTGCTTTATGGCCCATCGTAAAACATTGCACAAAAACCCCTGTGGGGTTTTCAGGTGTTTGGCAATCTTCACATTTATGACTGGTTGCAGGATTATGTAGTCACATGACCACAATGTATTTTGATGGCTTCTGGTATCTTTTTGCCGGTTTCTGGCAAACCCCTCCCCCCCCCAATTTATTTAGGAGCATGGGTTGCATTTATGCTTGTGTGATTCACTTAATGGTCACTGTAAAAATGGTCATAAAATCAGGTCATGTGAGTGCCTTGACTTGCAACCTTCATGACTTAACTACCAGAATTCTAGCCCTATTTGCAGTCGTAAGTCAAGGACTACCTACATTCAAAAAGTATTATAAGATTTTCCCAAGCTATTGCCCTCCAGATGTACAGAATTTTGGTGCCTGTAATTCAGAACCGGAGTACTCTTCTGGGTTCTTTAACGAATAGATCTAGGTAGGTCTTTTGAATTTTTTTTAAAAAAAGTTGCTGTCCAGCTGGGAAGTCTTTAATCAGGAAGATCATGTAAATATTAGGCCACCGTTTAGTTTCACTTGTTTTGTTAGTCTCCATTCAGATGCAAGTTGACATTGGCTTTGTACTAAGTGCAGTTTGTTTAGCAATGATTTATTTCAGAGACGTTCACACTGAGTTCCAGATGCTGTATGCTGCCCTTTAAAATCTTAACATTTCAATTTCTAATGTGACAGAAGAAACTGATTAAGATGGGAATATAATCATATTGAATATATTTAAATTTAAATATTAATAGAATAAAACAATGAGTCTGCTTATAGAAAGGAAGTACAAGGGCTGACATTGTGGTGTAAAGAAAATAATCTTACACTTAACACCAAAAAAACTAAAGAACTTGTAATTGACTTCAGGAGGAAAAGAGATGTACATTTACCATTGTTCATAAATGGTGAGGAGGTGGAGAGGGTTGGTAGTTTTAAATTTCTGGGCATTTATATCTCGAAGGACCTCTCATGGACTATGAATGTTAACATGCTTGTGAAGAAGGCACAAAAGAGGCTGTACTTCCTGAGAATGCTCAGGAAGATAAATCTATCTCAGCATCTACTTCTGTCCTACTATCGCAGCACCATTGAGAGTGTCCTGACATACGGCATTCTTGCATGGTATGGGAGCAGCTCCATAGTGGACAAAAAAGCTCTACAGAAAATCATTAAAACTTGTATCATTGGGCTCCAGCTGCCAGTCCTGGACGACATCTTCAAATCTCGCTGTTTGAGGAAGTTGTATAACATTCTCAGAGACTCTTCCCATCCTGCTTACAATCTTTTTGGACTGTTGCCTTCTGGCAGAAGATACAGAACAATTAAAACTCGGACCACATGTTTTTATCCCAGAGCTATAATTGTACTCAACAATGAATTAAAGGATCAGCATCAGTGAACTGTTGGACAGCATTACTTGGTCTGTTGTGTGGATGTTTGGGTGGTTTAGGGGTGGGGAATTTGTGGTGTGTGTGTGTGTGTTTGGGGATTGTTATGTGTGTTGGACCTGGTCTTTGGGTGTTAAGTGAATTTCATTGTATGGGTATACTGTGTATACACGTACAATGACAATAAAGTTGTTGTTATTATTATTATTAAAATAAGGATTAGTCTTTATTGTTGCCCTGCCATATTTTTTTGAGGGGGGGAGGAGGGAGGCAGCCTTTTGCATGTCAATCAAATATCTCAAGTATGCCCATTAGCCCAGAAAATCTGGGCACTTCTGGTCTTGGGCAGCCCCCCAAGCTCCATTTTCACTGGCAGAGGGCAGCAGAAGGCCGTTGCAGCTGAAAACGGAGCCTGGGAGTGCCGCATGCAGCCCTCCCAAGCTCCCTTTTCGCTGGCAGAGGCACCGCGGGCCAGTCCTTTGCTGTTTCTAGGGCGGCCCTGCGGGCCAGATCTAAGCAGCCCATGGGCTGGATCCGGCCACCAGGCCTTGAGTTTGACACCCCTGATTAAGACAGTCATTTAAGCAATTTAAAGAAGGTTTGGGGTGAAACTATCTTTTCTTGCTTTGTACTGATAGGGTTCCAAAGATCTACCTTTTAAGACAGCTTGAAGAGAAATCCTTGTTTGCCAGAACTATCATGCAATTCCCACCCTTGATCTTGTCATGTCTCATTTATTTATACTTGCAGAGTTCTCCGCCTCTGGAGATACCTTGGAGCAATTGTATAAAATGAGCAGGAGCATGTATCAACCAATGTGCTGTAGTGGTTAAGAATTTGGACTGAAGCCAGGGGGAATGAAGTTCAAGACCACCCTCAGTTATGGAAAACATTTGGATGACTTTTGGTCAGCTATCATCAGCCCATGAGCTTCATAAGTAGGGATGACTTATGAGTAGATTTGGCCTTCAATGATACAACCACTTGGTGACAGAAAAGAATTAGATTTGTCTGTATTTCTTTCCTGCTATTTGGTGAGTGAGTCAGATCTTATAGATTGTGGCGAATATTGTACACCGTTTGCACCCCTGGACGAAACACAGGTTACAGAATTAATGATGAAATAACAGTAAGACAGAATGACTGCAGTAAGCCATAATACATTTTGTTTAGTTTGAGCTTAGTGAAATGTGAAGCCAATCATTGTGATTTGTCCAATAAACTATATTCAGAAATGTTAACATTATATTTCAATCTTCTCAGAGCCTGGGAAAGACCTGTGATTCCCTTTCTTCTTCAATAAATCTTCGTGAAAATTTTGTGTTCTGATACTGAAAGTTGTTATGACTTTCCGGAGCTAGATGCTTTCGTTTTTAGAATCCAGTTTTTTGGAGTTGCCGAGATAAGAGAGTTCTTATTTCTCTTGCTGTCCAACCTTTGATGGACAGGAGAACTAGACTGTCCATTTTCCTGATAACAGAGGAATGTGCTAATGTTTAGTGCTTGTTTTGTTTTTCAAACTGCCTTTCTCTTTCCCAGGGTCTTTTTAGACCCTTCAGTGCAGCTATCTTTAAAGACAGGAGAGTCAAGAAATCCTGCTGTGGGAAACTGCTAAATAACAGTTCATTAGGACATTCAGTGTAGCACCTTCAGTTGGATTTACATATTTCATAATACTAAATGTTTTAATCAGATTACATATCACTCTCATAATTCAGGCACTAATACTCTCCTGTTAATTTCTGCAGTCAATATCATATTTTTATTCCAACATCATAGTCTAGCCATTTTCGCATTTTGTCCTTTTCCTTTCGCAGCCATGTGCTTATATACTTGTACTGCCTGGTTAGCAACCATTAAAGATACAATAGGGCATCCAATTGATTTACTAAAGATAGATTTGGGGAAAGGAGTTGCAGACAGGTTGGGGTTTCAACATCACAGCAGAGATTCAGGGAAGAACTGAATGTCACCTAAAAGGTAAAGGTAAAGGTTCCCCTCGCACATATGTACTAGTCGTTCCTGACTCTAGGGGGCGATGCTCATCTCCATTTCAAAGCCGAAGAGCCAGCGCTGTACAAAGATGTCTCCGTGATCATGTGGCCAGCATGACTAAATGCCAGAGGCACATGGAATGCTCTTACCTTCCCACCAAAGGTGGTCCCTATTTTTCTATTTGCATTTTTTACGTGCTTTTGAACTCCTAGATTGGCAGAAGCTGGGACAAGTAACAGGAGCTCACCCCGTTACGCAGCACTAGGGATTCGAACCACTGAACTTACGACCTTTCTATTGACAAGCTCAGTGTCTTAGCCACTGATCCATCACATCCCTTGAATGTCCCCTACTCCATCCCAACCCCTTTTGTCTTAATCTTCAGCAGGAGTGTCTCTGGGAAAGTGTCAAAAATTCACGAAGAGGCCTACACCCCCTTTTTAACCTAGGTCACAACACTCATGTCTTGCATCTTGACTTGGTTGATCTCCCTCAGACACCTTGCTCTTCAGACATTTAGGCCAAGGCACAAAATATTTAAGCCAAAGTTGTATGCCTTCTCTTGATTCCATACTCTCCTCCTAAAACTGATGGCCCTCCTGTCCTCTGGATTCTACCACAGAGAGATGGGTTGCTGGACTCACTTCATGAGAGAACTGAATGTTCTGCTTCTTTGGCCTAGTTCAGCTTCATTCACAGAAACAAAGGAGTCTTCCCAGGGAGAATCATAATTATATCATGCTCATTTGTAAACATTTGTTGCTCTGCTAGCCAGGGTGGAGTTAAAATTAGTTCCATGTAGCCAAGAAAAAAGTACTTGTAAATGGAAAAGGAAAATATTTTTCCTCCTTTTCTATTTCAGGCTGAGGATTGGCAGAAGTGATTGATACAGAAAGGAATGAGATGATTTAGTGGTAGAGAACAAGTAATTTGGACCCTACAAATCTCCAGCAATTTTCAATATAGACCTGACTACCTGCCTGATTAGATGACTCTTAGATAGGCAGATCAAAATGTGAACCAAGGGAACTTCATATATTTGTAAGCATATGGTGACCAGTCTCTAAATATTTTTAATAAACCCATGACCCACCGAGTCATTGTTTTAGATGTATTTTCTTACCTAAACAGACAAACAGAATAACTACGAGCAATTTCTAACTTCCTGCCAGCTTCCCCATTGAGTTCCCTTGTAGGAAGTTGGCAGAGGGCACTGGAAACAATAATCCCATGACCGCAGTTGACTGTACTCAACCAGCCACAACTTTGTCAATTTTCAAACCCAGGGGAATCATGGGTCCCAGATTTTGGATTCATTCTGTAAATTAGCCTATGTGAGGTACATCGATTCAAAAATTTTTGTCACCTGTGATGCACGGTTTTGCCCAAGTGAAGGTTAGAAACAAATAGACATGAGTTTTAGCAGAATACAGAATCCCTGCATGGATTAATTTGAACTGGTTGTGAGTGTGTGTAGGTGGATGTTCTGTCCTCTCTAAAATTGCATTTTCTATTCAGTATCCATTACAATTCTGACTTTGCTTTCTTACAGGTTGAACATAATGTTGGCTGGAATGAATCCTTTCTACTTCCATGCTTTGAATGTAGTCCTGCATTGCCTTGTGACACTTGTGCTGATGTATACCTGTGACAAAACTGTTTTCAAGGATAGTGGCCTGGCTTTTGTCACAGCTCTATTTTTTGCTGCCCATCCCATTCACACTGAGGCCGTAAGTATGCAAGCTACAAATACAATCCAGCTTCATGAAAATTTAGATCTTTCCAGTCAGTGACAATTTTTCCTGTAAAGATAATTGTAATATTGGATTCATTAAAGACAACTTAATATCTTCTCAATATTTGTGATAGATCTTTGAGAGCACTTAAGACTTTAGATCCATTCTAATGTAGAGCAAGTTTTCTTACAAATAAATCCTATGTATTTAAGTGAGACTTTTTTCATACCAGTTTGCCTCCGCGCCTTAAGAATAATTTTAATTAACTACCTCTATCAATACTGTTAATAAAAAAGGCTAAATGTTTCATGGAAGAATAATAAAAAAATTTTTTTAAAAAAATCACACAATGTTTTTAAAAATATACTTTAAATGAAGATGTGCAAAATTAAGTAACATGGGAATAAACTGTTTTGGAAATTCTGAAACTTTCCACACGATGCTGGATCTGAACCTTGCTGTTCTCAGGAGACGGTTTTGTGGATTCTGGGAATAAATTATCTGAACCAGAAACGGCTCACGGTGTACTAGATATAACATTTAAGATAAAACAGGCCTATTTGAAACTAGATCTCATCCAGGTCATCTTGAATCACATTTGGTTTGGACAACTTACATCTGGAAAATCCTAAACGTCCCAAAATGGCCTCACTTATCATTTAGTTAGGTTTTGTTTTGGGGAAAATAATCTGTATTTTAGGTACCATACAAAATGTTGGAAATGTTCCTCACTCTGATTGATTTATAAATCTTAATTTTAAAAAATGATTTGGCATTACGAGCTTATATCAAAATACAAGCATACTGAGCAGTTACCTAATGATTTTTAAGCTTACCTGAAATCAAATCTCTACTAACTCAGCCTTATTTTGCTAGAGGATTCAGAACAAGCCATACAGTATATACAACAATCCTGTAGAATAGGTTAATATTATGATTGTCATATTGGACAAGAAGGAATGAAACTGAAGGAACATGAAAGTCAGCTGGGTGACCTTGGGCCAATCACTCCCCTCAGTCCAACCCGCCTCACAGGGTTGTTGTTATGAGGAAAATAGGAGGAGGAAGGAGTGTTGGATTATGCTTGCCACCTTGAGTTATTTATAATAATGATAAAAGGCGAGATTTAAAAATATATTAAAAAAGAGAAACATTTGCCTAAGGCCATGTAATGAATTCATTTTGGGGATGATATTTAAATCACAAAGTGATTTAAGACATAGGGTTTTATTTAGTACACTAAACCCTTACTAAGATTTTGTTATTTTTATCCAAGGATGACAAGAAAGCGGGGAAGTCAAATTCCAAAACAACCGAATACATTTCTGGGAATTCTGCCATGTTTTTAGGAGAGAGTTTCATTTTGGGACTTAATCCAAAATCGTCTGTCAGGCCCTTCTGACGTGACCAGAAGCTGTGAATTCATACATCTATTTCAATGATGGTTGAGCTGAAGAATCTGTTGGAAGAATGCCTCCTTATTAATCCAGAATTTTTCAATTTGTAGCTAGACAGCAGGCATCCTTGATTCAAGCAAATATTTGAGCCATGTCCACAAATTTGGTATCATTTCTAGCAAACCGTAAATACACTTGACAATTTCTTTTGTCAAGACAAACTGAATATTGATTCCTCACTTGCTTACAAAAAAAATTAAAGGAGTATTTCCTTAAAAAACAAATAGGAGAATTGCAAGATTTCTCCTCTTTTCCAGTGAGGCAATAGGTAAGACGCATTGTTTCTATTAGGAATACCAACCTAAATGTGTCTTCTAGGTCAGGGATCTCCAATCTTAGCAACTTTAAGACTTATGGACTTCAGTTCCAAGAATTCTGGGAATTGAAGTCCACAAGTCTAAAGTTGTCAAGGTTGGGGACTCCTGTTTTAGGCTGACATAATTTTGGGATGAGAAAGCTAAGGTAAAGGTAAAGGTTCCCCTTGCACATATATGTTAGTCGTTCCTGACTCTAGGGGATGGTGCTCATCTCTGTTTCAAAACTGAAGAGCCAGTGCTGCCCAAAGACGTCTCCGTGGTCATGTGGCCAGCATGACTAAACACGGAACGCTGTGACCTTCCCACCAAAAGTGGTCCCTATTTTCCTACTTGCATTTTTTACATGCTTTTGAACTGCTAGGTTGGCAGAAGCTGGGACAAGTAATGGGAGCTCACCCCGTTATACAGCACTAGGGATTCGAACCGCTGAACGACCAACCTTTCGATTGACAAGCTCAGTGTCTTAGCCACTGAGCCACCGTGTTTTTGAGAAAGCTGTGGAGTTCTCAATGTTGTTGGTCCTCAATTCCCACTATTCCCAGCTACAGTTAGTTGAATAAAATTTGAAGAGCCATCCACTATCCCTCTCTTCTATTCCATTGTTTTCCCACACCCTTTTCACTTTTTCTCCCTTCCAGTAAAGGTAGTCCTTGACTTACAACCACAACTGAACCAGAATTTCCATTCCTAAGCAAGGCAGTTGTTAAGTAAATTGCACCCGATTTTGTGACCTATTTTGCCATAGTTGTCCAGCTAAACACTGCAGTTTTTAAGTGAATCACACAATTGACTGAATCTGGCTTCTCCCATTGACTTTGCTTATCAGAAGCAGTCTGGGAAGATAGCAACTGGCAGTCATTTCACTCGGGATGCTGCAAACATTGAAATAACAAGCTGGTTGCCAAGTGCCCAAATTTTGATCGTATGTGGGATGCTGTGACAGTCATTAAGTGTGAGGACCAGTCATAAATCGCTTTTTTCAATGCCATTGTAACTTTGACCAGTTATTAAACAAATGGTTGTAAGTGGAGGACTACCTAAAATTAGAATTCCTTGCTCTTGAGCAAATCTAGTGCTCGTTGGTTGTTTTGAATGTTTCCTTTCCCATTTTTAACCCCCTTCCTGTAGTTTATTGCTAATTTTTATTTCTAAATAGCATAATCTACCATTGTTTCCTGATAATGCTGTTTTGACTTGAGGACCATAACAACAACAACAATAATTTGCATGGCTTAAGATGGGTACCATCAAGAAAGAAACAGAAGGTTTAATACTTGCTGCTCAAGAACAAAGACTACAAACTAATGCCATGAAAGCAAAGATACAAAAATCCACTGACATTCCAAACTGCCGACTTTGCAACAACAAAGTCTAAACTGTTTCACGTTTAATATGTGAATGCAGAAAAATTGCACAAACTGATTACAAAGCTAGACACGACCGAGTTGCTAAATTAATCCACTGGTCATTATGTAAAAAATACGACTTATCTGTATCCGAAAAGTCATGGGAACATAAAGAGGAAAAAGTTGTCGAAAATGAGACGGTGAAGATCTTGTGGGACTTTCAAATACAGATGGATCATCATTTGGAACACAGCACGCCAGATATAAAAGTTGAAAACCAGAGCATACAATTTATTGATATCACTGTACCAGGAGACGCCAGAGATGAAGAAAAAAAACTGGAAAAAAATCATGAAATATTGCGACTTGGCCATCGAAACTATGCGATTATGGATGAAATATGTAATAGTGATACCCATTGTCATCGGGGCACTTGGTACCATGTCCAAGAATTTTGCAAAATACTTCAAGAAGTTGCAGCTTCTTGCTGTAGCGCCAGCAGAGCTGCAAAAGACTGTGCTACTCAGAACAACATATATTTTAAGAAGATACTTGGTTGATACCTAGGATGCTGGCAGCCACCTGTATCAACCGTCAGAGCCAGTCAATAATATTTGTGATACATTTTTAAATGTTCAGTTGGCTGAGTTTCATGTTTAATGAATAAAAGAGATGATAATAATTATAATAATGGTTATGATGATGATGATGATGATGATGACAACAGAGTTGGAAGGAATCTTGGAGGTCTTCTAGTCCTACCCTCTGCTCAGGCAGGAATTTAATTTAATTTAATTTAATTTAATTTAATTTAATTTAATTTAATAATTTAATTTAATTTAATTTAATTTAATTTAATTTAATTTAATTTAATTTAATTTAATTTAATTTAATTTAATTATTTAATTTAATTTAATTTAATTTATCACATTTCTATGCCGCCCAACTCCCAAGGGACTCTTGGGTAACTTTATTCCATTCCAGACAAATGGTTGTCGAATGTCGTCTTATGATTCTATGCTGCCCGAGATAACAGAACCTAAAATGCATTTTTGGAGAACAGAAACTTCCTGTTTCTGGCTTCTGGTACTTTCTAATTCTCTTCTGCCCCGACTTGTTTAAAAAAAAAAAAGTTTGCCTTTTAACCGCTTGAAGATCATTAGAAGATATTCCTGTAAATTAGAAGGGATGTCTGCACAGCTGTTAATGAAACACTGCAAAAGGCTAATTGATATTTCTGTTTACTTGTGCTTGCTTTGGGTTGGGTTGGTGGCAGATGTGGGATAATTGTAATGGTGGAACAGTTTGAGAATGAGGAAGCCGTAGAATGCTTAAAATTATGTACTATTGGGAAGGTGAAATCAAACTTTTCATAAAAAAGAAGGCTTGAGTTCTTTAAGTACTTCCCGGGATTAATCAAGCAGTTTTTACATTCTCCCACTATTTAAATAGGATTAAGTGGGTGCTTGTATGTGTATATAATTAGATTTGGGGAAAGACTGCAGAAGTGTTCATTGGAGAATACTGCACACTTGGATTTTTTAAAAATGAAAATGAACAGAGTTCAGAGAGAAGACTAATGAACTTTAGCACACGCCAAGTTTCAAAAGAAGTCTTTGACGTTCAAGATATTTAGGAGAATTTATAATAAAGTGAATAAATGGTTACGAAATTTGCTACTTTGGGGGAATCTGACAAAACTCTCAAGTCAGCGCATCTCTTGTAGTCATGGGCATTTATGTATGATCCGGGAACTGCTTTAGCTTTCACAGGGAAGTATCTGGAGAAGCAATGAAAAAAAATCAAAATAGCAATCACACCTGTATGTTAGGATCACTCCCTTTTCATACATTGAATGTAAGAAGAAGAGGAGAGGCTTCAAACACAGAGTTGGGATTTCTGACTGCCTCTATAGGGAAGTGTATCATAGAGAAGAATTACTGGATTCACTTATGAGGTCCATTGAGACAATGTCTGCATTTATTTACACGTTACATTAGAACAGGGGTCTCCAAACGTGGCAACTTTAAGACTTGAGGACTTCAACTTCAAAACTGGCTGAGGAACTCTAGGAGTTGAAGTCCACAAGTCTTAAAGTTGCCACGTTTGCATTAGAAGAACATTAATAAATATTCAAGACTTCCCATCATGCTTTACAGTTAATCCTTGATTTACCACAGTTTGCTTAACAACTATGGCAAAAAAGATTATAAAATGGGGCAAAATTCACTTGACAACTGTTCCGTTTAGCAGCATAAAATTTTGGGTTCAATTGTCATATGTCGAGGATTATCTGTACTGAAAACCACAAGGGATAGATAAAGATGATGGAGGTAAACATTTATGAAAGCCTTCTCTAAAAAGCTACCTGAACAACCTCATCTGTTCTTTTGGATGCCATTCGGAAGAATAGTTTCAGCATAAAACATTCTGCAGATTTTTTATCACTATGACCATACAGTAACTTCACTAAATATCTTAGGCAGTATTTATCCTACGGGTGGTCCTTGATCTATGGCCACAATAGGGACAGAAAATTTGTTGTTAAGTGATATGGTCATTAAGTGAGGCGGTAGATGACAGCATCCGATTTTACAATCTTTTTTGATGGGGACATTAAGCAACTCGCTCTTGGTCATTGGGCGAGACGTCACCTGACACTGGCTTTCAGTCTTCCCTGCTGGTTTCCCCATTGACTTTGCTTGTGGAAAGCCGGCTGGGAAGATTGCAAATGGCAATCATGTGACTGCAGGACACTCTCGTAAGTGCAAGCCAAATCCCTGGATTGTGATCACATGACTGTGGTGCCGCTGCAACATTCATAAGTTTGAGGACTGGTTGTAAGTCACACTTTTCATTGCTGTTGTTACTTGGAATGGTTGCTAACTGAACGGTCATAAGTTGAAGACTATATAGTCATGGTGGCGCAGTGGTTAGAGTGCAGTATTGGAGGCTACTGCTGCTGCCTGCCGGCTGCCTGCAATTCAGCAGTTCGAATCTCATCAGGCTCAAGGTTGACTCAGCCTTCCATTCTTCTGAGGTGCGTAAAATGAGGACCCAGATTGTTGGGGGAAATATGCTGACTCTGTAAACAGTTTAGAGAGGGCTATAAAGCACTCTGAAGCAGTCTATAAGTCTTAAGTGCTATATATACACATTATTTGCAGGAGCTTTAACATTTAGTTTTGCTGTTTGATTGCAACTGCTGACTTATTTTGCCTTTTTCTTTTTTAGGTAACGGGTATAGTCGGCAGAGCAGATGTTCTGGCCTGTCTATTATTTCTTTTGGCTTTTCTCTCCTATAATAGGTATCTGTCTTTTATCTTAGAACGCTTGCCATTTTTAAATAAGACATTTGAACCTTTTGGATCTATTTTATGTTGATAACACCAATTCCTTCCTTCATAGCCTCCCTTTCCCTCCCTTCTTTCGTAGAATGACTGGGGAAATAAGGACATTACATTACACCGAAACTTTGATTTAACAGACCCCGGTTTAAAAAACCTTGGATATAATGGACCAAATTTGCATTTGGAGGTCAGCCTCATAATCATGGATGGGTCCGTTGTTTCCGAAGTCTATCTTAGCAAATGCTTCTATGTGTGTGCTAGCATTTTTTTTTCATCTCTGCATTTACCAGCCCTCCTGCTTTAGGGGAGAAAAGGGAACCCTGCACTGCTACAAACCGTATCCATCTTGAATGTGGGAGAAAGGAGCAGGAACATCTGTGGTGGTGGGGGGGTCAAGAAATTCAACATGGGGGCTGCTAGGGCCATTTTTGAAAGCTTCACCCCTTCTTTAAATTTGTTGTGCATGTAATGCATGTAAAAAGGGAGTGGGGCTTAAACTACCCCCATCATCTGAACCTTTTGGTTCCCAACTCTCCCCAGCTACCCTTGGAAGGTAGAGGAGATCAGAAAGTCAAGTGGCTTCTCTTTACCATATTCTCCACTTTCTATATATTACTTTTTGATCGCTTCCTGCTCCTTATCCATCATCATAAAATCCTCTAGCTCTGTTGTCTATTCTGTTCCCTGCTGTTCCCCCATCTCTCTCTTGCAGCTCTCCACTTCTTAACTAGCTTGGCACAGGTAGTTCATAATGGCTTATTTGTTCATTCTCCATTGTGTGAGAGTAAATATGAGGATTTTCCCTCTGTTCATCCCAGAAAAAAATCCCTGGTTTTTCTGCCTTTCGATTTAACAGACTCTTAATGTCCCTCCAAAATAATTAGTGCCCTCATTGAAGAAATGTGGTACAGCCAAATTTGCATCATAATTGCCCATGGTATAATTCTTGACCATCCCAAAAACTTTAAAGTCTACCCCTAGTCATCCAGAGTTGTCGTCCTCTTCTCTACAGCCTGATAGTCTTTGAATAAAAATTATAGAAAGGAAAAAAAGGAGAAAAATCCAATTTTAATGTGAATGGATTGTAGGATAATAACATGGCAATAGAGAGGAAACATAATTCCTCCTTGCCTATTTATACCGTGTTCCGTATCTAACCCAGCCACTGATTTATTTATTCAATTTGTAAAGCCACCTTTTTGCTAGACGACTCTGGGCAGTTATATAAATCCTTACAGACAAGGAGTTAGTTTCTGGGTTCAAAATTTTCATTTCTATTTCTTTAGTTTAAATTAAGCCTGTCTTAGGGGTTATAGGGTTTAGGAGCCGGGGTGGTGCAGAGATTAGAATGCAGTATTGTAGTCAAACTCTGCCGGCAGCCTAGAGTTCGATTCTGATGGGAAAAAAGTCGACTCAGCTTTCCATCCTTCCGAGATGGGTAAAATGAGGACCCAGATCGTTGGGGGAAATATGCTGATTCTGTAAACCGCTTAGAGAGTGTTGTAAAGCACTGTGAAGCGGTATATAAGTGCTATTGTTAGTGCTGTAGTAAAGTTTTCATTTCACAGTTGGCTTTTCCTTCTGCCTTGCAGGAGTGTGGATCAGCTTTATGTTGGGGAACATTTCCCTCCCACTGCCTCCCCGTCCTTTTTGCTGCTTAGTTTATTTCTTGGGACTTGTGCAATGCTGGTAAAGGAAACAGGGATCACCGTATTTGGCGTCTGCCTAGTGTACGACGGCTTCCTGCTTTCACAAAATGGATCCAGATTGTGAGTAGAGTGTGTAACTTACTATTCTGGTGGTTTTTTTTTTCCTTGCAGAGACAGATGAGCCTATTCTCCAAACTGTCCAGTAGCATGCATGCCCATTTACATGTATATTATGTGTTTTACTTATTTACATGATGATTCTAGGCAGCTCACAACAATCCATAAAAACAGGAATATCCTTCTCTCAGGCACCAGACTAAAGAACCTTCCAACTCAGTTTTATTTATTTGTTAGATTTATATCACTTTTTTCTCCCAAGAGCTTAAGGCAATTCACATGGGTTTCCCATTCCTTTTATCTCCACAACAATCCTTTGAAATACGTTGGGCTGAGAGAGTGTGAGGGGCCCAAGGCCACACAGTGACTTGTTGTGGCTACAGGAGGACCTGAACCTAGTTCAGCATTCAGAAATGAGGCCAGAGTGTGGAGTGACCCTGTCTCTAAGGGGCATCGCAGCAAATTGATTTGTGTCCTCAGTTGTTGAGTTGTTTTGTCTTCGCTCCCAGATTTGCCTTGGGAATTGGGCAGCTGTACAAGTTGAATGGGGCATGGCAGCTCAGTGGTTAAAGACTCTGGGCTTGTCAGCGGAAGAGCTGACAGCATGGGTTCGAGACCCGAAGTCCATGCAACAGGGATGAGCTCCTGTTCCTTGTCCCAGCTCTTGCCCAACTAGCAGTTCGAAAGTATGCAAATGCGAGCAGATTATTTGGTACCACTTGGGTGGGAAGGTAACAGTGTTCCTGCGCCTTTGGTGAAAAGTTATGCTGGCGATATGACCCTGGAAATTGTCTTTGGACAATGCTAGCTCCCTTGGCCAGGAAATGGAGATTAGCAATTAGAGCTGGATATGACTGGACAGCGAAACCATTATCTTTTAATTTTACTTGTTGTTGCCAACTTTGCTGTGTTGTTTTTCTATTTTTCTCAGCATGCACAAATAATAATAGGTAACAATATGGTAGAGAGCTCAGTATTCACTTTAAGACAGAAACCTTTACAAGTTGAATGACCAAACAAACAAGCAAAACACTTTAACTACTACAACATACTGGTTTTCTTAGGCATCTTGATAGTGTTGGACATAAAAGAAACCTCATTCTTTTGTGCGACAGTGAATAGATACTTGCTGAAAAAAAGCTTAACACTTTTCCATACATACAATATACATACAATACAACACAGTGTAACAAATATAGTTTGGCTTCTAAAAGATTCTGAAGGTATAAAGACATCACAAATTAGCAAAAGCACAAGAAGAGGGAAACTAGAATGGCTTTTTTCCTTTTCTTTCTCCTTTACTTGTTGCCAACTTTGCTGTGTTGTTTTTCTATTTTTCTCAGCATGCACAAATAATAATAGGTAACAATAGGGTGGAGAGCTCAGTATTCAGTTTAAGTTGGAAATCTTCATTGTACAACAATAGTTCACTATTTATTAATGTTATATTCAGCTTTGAACATAAAAATGTATTCAATTTTACATTTATTGATATTGACTTTCCAAATTATAGTTAACATTTTCTTTTTTCTATCTTCGAAAGTCTTGAACATTATATTAATAATCTCTACTCAATCTCCGTATATAAAAGCCAAATACCACTCACTCATCACGAAATCTCCAGAACCATAAAGCCTACAAACTGGAAACTTGGCACGTATGTTCCTCTTGGCTTTTAGGTGCTCACTAAGAAAGGATTTTTCGCAATGAACGTCAGATCATTAGTATTTGTTATATAGTATTATAACACGCTCTGATGCTACCCCTTCGCTAAACTGGGCGTGGACGTGGCCAGCGCGTGACTCATCCAGCCTTAAGACATTTTACTCCCCGTCCCCACCTGAAAAGAACTCTGTTCCAACTGCAAGTTGCCTTATATTAACATGCTCTGATGCTAAGGAGTTACACATTCTACACTGATTTTCAGGCTTTTAAGTGTCAATGAATCAGGCCCGATCGTAACTACTCATTAGTTTCATAGTGAAGCACGGGTATCCAGTTACTAGTATTGTATAAATATCACTATATCAAAATAATATAATGTATTACATATGTCTTATAATTACACAATTTTTGAAAAAAGCTTATATCTAATCCCTACCTTTAAGGTATAAGGTAATCTTATTACCATCTATCTAAAATAATAAGTTTCAGTAAATCTATTAAATTTTATTTGTTTTTTCCCCCTGGAAGAGGTCTTGATATTGAACATTAAGTTCAGTATTTTTGGACTTGAGCTATAGCTTTGAGAGACCCACAGCAACCTAAATCAAAGGCTGTCATTTTTAGAACAAGTGTTATACATTTAATTATGGTTGACCTCTAGAGAATTATGGATAGCTCACAAAATCATAAACTTGTAGAAATTACTCATTTTCATTTTCACATTTATCCCTTTGGGGAGTAATTCATGTGAAGACTGAAAAGTGAAGATCTCATTTTTGGGAGGGGGGAATCAGTGAAAGGAAATAGAAGTTAAAGATTTGTTTTTTAATGCCTTTGACTCAATGTTGACTCCTGATGACTACCTGGACAAAACCCTGCAGTTTTGTTGGCAAGATTGTTTGGAAGTCATTTGCCCTTTCCACCTTCCTAGATGACTGGCCCCAGATCACCCCAACTGGCTTTGTGTCCAAGCAGGAGTGAAATCCATCAGGTTCTGACAGGTTCTGGAGAACCGGTAGCGGAAATTTTGAGCAGTTCGGAGAACCAGCAAATGCCATCTTTGGCTGGCCCCAGAGTGGGGTGGGAATGGAGATTTTGCAATATCTTTCCCCCAGGAGTGGGGAGGGAATGGGGATTTTGCAGTAACCTTCCCCTGGAGTGGGGTGGGAATGGAGATTTTGCAATATCTTTCCCCTGCCATGCCTACTAAGCCACTCCCACCAAGCCACACCACACCACACCACGGCCACTAAGCCATGCCCACAGAACTGGTAAAAAAAATTGAATTTCACCACTGTGTCCAAGGCAGGATTAGAACTTGCTGTCTCTGGGTATCTAACCTGATGTCACAAGCATTTTACAAGACTATCTCTCAGGAAGTTAAAGTAGGGATGGGAATAAGATTGAAGAACCTTTACAGTCATCCTGAGCAATTAAAAAACTGGTGTGATAAAAATAAAATAATCTATAATTAGTACAATGAGGGAGAATATAATGCTAATGATACTTGCATTGGGTAGGTAAAGATAAATGTGTCTAGTGATTTCATGTCCATGAAGTCGTCATAGCAACAATATGGATGTGGTATTACACCGTGTTCTTTCAAGTTGGGTCTAGCTACAGGATTATAGAGTGATGTTCCATTCAGATTATATCTAGACCTGACTCTGCTTAGCTTCCAACCCTTGATAAGGTTAGTCTCATGCCATCACCTGCTAATAATTTAGCAAAGCCCTAGATAATAATAATTAGATACTAATTATTATGTTTGATTGCTTCAGGAACATATGGTGCCCAATATCTGGACAATAGAACTTCTAGAAATAGGCTTGCCTGGCCCTGACAAGGTGTATCTTTGTACTTATAATAAATTGTTATCAAGTACAAGAGTTGTAATTTATGCGGTTTAATACATTATGTCTGCAGAAGTCCTTTTTATTTTTGGGTACTGATTTGAAGAGACAGGTTTTCCCACCATTTTTAAACAAACAACATTGCTACTATAATCCTAACAGTTTAGACTAATAATGCAGTACTGTTGGAGACTACAGCTGTCATCAGGAAGGATCAATGAAATAAGAACAAAAGAAGAGGAGCAACAAAATATGAACAAAATAAGACATCTTGATCAGGACTTATGTCCACAGCCCATGTTCTCTGTCACACAATAGCCAGCCAAAAGCATTTGGGAAGTTTATAAGCTACAGTGGAGAATGATTGTTCCTTTCAGTTGTTGCTTCCTAAGACCCAGCATTTAGAATAGGTTACTCTATGATTCTGAAGAGAGTAAGCAGCCATCAATTTTAGTTTTAATTGCTATTAGGAACAATTAGTAGCTGTTAGAATTGGCTGCCGTCACTACAACTAATAATGCAGTAGCATACACAAAGTATAGTTGACTGGTGCGGTGGCCTAGAGGTAGAGCTCTCGCCTCACATTCAGGAGGGTGTGAGTTCAATCCTAGGTAGAGGCAGATATTTCTCTCTCTGGGCACGATGAGAATATATCTGCTGAATATAACTCGGCATTGGTGACAGGAAAGGCATCCAGCCAGTAAACACTCAGTCCCATTCAGTTGCCCAGACTCCAAGGGATTATTGGGTCATTAAATAAAGATGATGATACACAAAATATAGTTGCAATCAAGTTCTCGTCAACATTCCCTTGGAGGTGCAGATTCCAACTGGACTAGATGATCAACCAAAATCAGATAGGGCTTAAGAAGTGATGTGCTTCCAGCACTGTGAATTATGCTTGGAAGCCTATCAACAGTCAATGCAGCCCCCATAGAGTTTTGAACCAGCCGAAGAGCACTATCATGTGTAATGAATTATAATTACCTAGACAAGAGGTGACAAAATAATGAATGACCATCAGCAACATCTCTCACTTAAGGAAAGTGCATATGTGGATATGTCAGAACTGTGTAAAGACTAATCTGACCACAATTTCCATTTGCTGTTCCAGCAGGAGCCATGAATCTAGATCACGGGTGTCAAACTCACGGCGTCATGTTGCTGTCACGTGATGTATCATGACGTGATGTCCCCCTTCGTGGAACTGGGGTGGGCATGGCCTGCACACCACGCATCCGGCCCGTGGGCCGCCAGTTTGACATCCTTGATCTAGATGGTGATTTTGTTCTCTGCAGAGGAGCCCAATTCCAGTTAGAGTCAAAGTGGGATTCCCTTTAAGAGTTAGAAGGATTTGAGTCCACGACCATTCTGCCTCAATGAGATTAAGTCTAAATCTGTTTAACTCCATCCAGACTCTAAAACCATCCAGACTCTGGGATGGGGCTTTGATTGTATTTCCTGATCAGCTTGCGATTTAGCTAGGAATAATCAGCATACTGATGATTCTTTACTCCATAGTGATGGATGACTTCTCTAGCAGCTTGTTGTAGATATTAAACAGTAAGGGACACAGGATCAAGTCCTGAGACACCTGGCATCAAAATGCTTGAGAGCTCAGCGTCTTCTCCTAAATTGAATCATCCGCAAAGGAGGAGGAGAAACCACTGCAGGTACAATGTTCCCAATTCCTGATCCCCACCTAGATGGTTCAGGAAGATACCAGGCACAGTGGTACCGAAGCAGTCTCAACCCCATGCGAATCCAACTGAAAAGGATGCAAAATAATTCATTTCATCCAGAGCCCTCTGTAACTGCTATTTCACTACCTTCAGATCAGTTATCTTTTCAGTTCCTTTCCTAAGGTTCCAAGCATAGATTCTGTTTTTTTTTTAATCTGTTACCAAGTGGGTTGACATTTTTATCAAGCTGCCTATTGTGATGGCAAAATCCCTTTCCTGATGAATTTCATTAATGTATCAGTGAAGTATGCTTTTTTGAGGTCAACCTTCATCTTTTTATGTTTGCATATCCTGAACCACCAATGCCTTTTTTGAATGCAATTACCTGTTTTGGAGAGATCCTTCTGCAACTGTTCACAATTCCTTTAAAAAAAAAAATACTACCTTGAATCACAAACTCCAGAATGCCGATATACAAATCAAAGGCGCTAGCTCCAATGCCAGTCCTCGGCAGTCTTGTTTTGGGCATCTTGGTGCGAGATCTGCTCTTTTCTTCCCATTCTCTGTCTCCTTGGTAGCTGAGTTTTGTCAGTAGCTTTTGATAAAGGGGATTTGTCAAAGGCTCTTTGAAAATTCAGGTTGTACAATATCTGTTGAGTCACTTTTACCTGCATGACTGTTGACACCCTCAAAAAGGATTAGAAATGTAGTATGACATGGCTTAACTTTTGCAGAAGTTCCCTTGATTCTTTTTTTTTTTAAGCAAATTTCATTTTTCTGTGTTTGCTTGTTTTTTGTTTAATAATAATTTCAACCAAATACTTAAATGTTAGTGTTTGGGAAAATAAATGGAAGGGGAAAATGTGTAACCAAAAAAGATTTTTTAAATAACATTTTACTTCTATTTTATTAGTCATTGTTCATCTTCTACTTTGATTTTTATTATTTTTGTGTCATTTCTATTTAAACAATCTGTCAAAGCACATGCAATTAAACAAACCAATAAGTAAATAACATTGAGAGGGTACATCTTTTAATAGTCTAATTTGCGTCTTAATATTCAGTCCTGGGCAGCCACTTAGGTTGAGAATTAGTCTTTGGATCAATTTGTGTTACCTCTCTCATGGGTAATATGCTAAATAAATATTGTTGCTAAGCTTTTTCTCCTTAAGAACAAGACAGAGACAGAATTCTATCTTACTAATGCAAGCTTCTAATTCCTTTGTTTATTAGAAAAAATGGAGGGCTACATGCGAAGATGGCTCGGCAGTCAGCAGTTTCTCTACAAACCCCTTTACATTTTCCATCATCCAGCCGGGAAAATGGGAAGCATCGAGTGGCTCACAAGGGGACATGGAACTCCTGCCACCCTGCCTCACCTGAAGAACAACAGGGCAATGGCCATTCTGTCTTGAGAAAAGCTCCATGGGCTGTATTTAGGTACCAGAGTCACACAATTATTTAGAATACAAATGTAAGCAGAATGGTAAAGAGATGTGTAGGGGTCGGAGAAAGAGAGCATGAGTCAGAGTATTTATACTTTAGGAACGGGGAGTGAAAAGACAGTAGCATACTGTAGGGCAGCGGTCCCCCAATCTTTCTGGCTTGGCAGACTGGCAGGATGGAGAGGGGATGGTTCCGTGCAAAGGGCAGGCAAATGGAGTTTTGTGTGCCAGCGCGATGCCTGCTGCAAATGGAACTGTGAGCACAAGCACCCGCTCTCTTCCAGTTGCGCGGTCCGGTTCTGAACAGGTTGCGGCCCGGGGATGGGAGACCCCAGCGTAGGGGATGTCAGCATGGATCATATTTTTATGAGGTGGTGTAGAGAATAAAGAAGATGACCACGACAAAGACGTCCCAAGGTAAAGCATGTCTGAAATCCACAACAGACATAACGTTAGTAAGCAGTTGAGACAGACATCTCATGTAGGAGCCCTGATGACGCAGTGGTTAGAATGCAGTTTTGCAGGCAAACTCTGCCCAAAGCCTGGAGTTTGATCCTGATGGGGCTCAAGGTTGATTCAGCCTTTCATTCTTCAGAGGTTGGTAAAATGACGACCCAGATTGGTAGGACCAATATGCAAATAATGCTTCTATCTTGTAAACTGCCCAGAGAGTGCTACAAAGCACTACAGGGCGGTATGTAAGCCTAAAATTTATTGCTATTGCTTTCTATATAACAGATTAACAGAGTTGGAAGGGATCCTATAGGTCATCTAGTCCACCCCCCCCCCCGGTCAAGCAGGAGACCCTACACCATTTCTGACAAATAGCAGTCCATTCTTTTCTTGAAAGTCTCAAGTGATGAAGCTCTCACAACTTCCGAAGGCAAGCTCTTCCATCAGTTGATTGTACTCACTGTCAGAAAGTTCCTCCTCATTTCTAGGTTGAATCTCTCCTTGGTCAGTTTCCATCCATTATTCCTTGTCTGGCCTTCAGGTGCTTTGGAAAACAGCTTGACCCCCTCCTCTCTGTGGCAGCCCCTCAGATATTGGAACATTGCTATCATGTCTCCCCTGGTCCTTCTCTTCACTAGACTAACCATGCCCAGTTCATGTAACTGTTCTTCATATGTTTTAGTCTCCAGTCCCCTAATCATCCTGGTTGCTCTCCTCTGCACTTTTTCTAGAGTCTCAACAACTTTTTTATAGTGTGGTAGTGTGCTATATAGTGTGCTACCTCCCTAATTTACTGAAGTGTAAGAAGGGAAAGAGGTACAAACTGGTTGTCTGTTGGTTGTCAGCCCCACTAGATAGACCAGATCAAGAAAACAATTCTACAGGAAGGCTAAACCTACTATCAGCCCTTCAGGGTAGTGCAGACCAGAGAATCTAAGCCCAGAATATTAATATTAGTATTGAACCATCATAGTAACAGAACCTTGCAAGACTGAAAGTCCTTCAGACGTCAGTGAGATGCCCTTCCTTTAATAGCTTCCAGAGAAGTAGGGATATCAAACTTTTGTGTAGGCTGCAGCATTTCTTCTTTTTCTCTTAAAGTTGCCCTCACAGTCTGTTACAACAACTACAATTATTCAGATTGGCTATAATAATGGAGTCTTGCAAGTCTTCATCTCTTTCTCTCCATTTAATAAAGATAATATCTTGCTTTTGCTTTTGCCTTTCTTGTTAGGCAAGATTATATTTGTATATATGCAGAACACTGTCTGTTAATATATTTTAATGGCATCTCTCCAGAGTATGAAATGTCTCATAGCTCGCTTTAAGAAATTTTCCTCCCATTAAACAGTGAGTGTAATAAGTATTCCTATTTCTGGAACTAGGTTGGGTTTTGGTCAAGTGCAATTAAAACCAGACCCACTTTTTTTAATTGTATTTGATGACTTGCTTTTTAGAAGGCCTTTAAAGGTTTAAACTGGGTGATTCTTTAGTTGGGGTGATACAGATAAACAAGTTGTCTTAAACATGATGATAGGCCATACGGGTGTTCTTTGTGCAATTTTGTGGTTATGCATTCTTTATTCCCAAGAGAAGGGTCCATTTCAGCATTTCCTTTTTTAAAAAAAATTGATTGGGTTTGAATAATTACCCATAAAACACACAGCCACTTAGAAGAACAGGATATTCGTCTTGCAAACTTTAGGTTCTTCTTAGATTCTTTCCTTGTTTTAAAGCAAAGAATGGTTATAGTATTATAACATATCCAGTGGATTGAAAAATAGATCATTCAGATTTAGTTCTATGAGCAGTGATATATTTTTGTTTTTGTTTTATGCCTTTGGTCAGGATGTTAAATGTTGTAAGGCTATAAAACTGATGTCTTTGTTTTATCATTATTCAAAGGCTTGACAATTCCAATGCATTTGATAGATGCCGGGTGTGCTCCTGAGGTCAGATATTGTTTATATTGTGTCTTTTTGTCTTGGGGCCAAAAGATAGCAAGACATTGCTATTCTTGCTCGTTGGCTAATGCTGGAACCAGCAGAACAAAAGGTTAGGAGCAAGAAAGCTGAGCACTCTGGGGAAGCCGTAAGACCCTTTGTAATGAAAGGTCCAGGATTTGCCAGTTTCTGCCCGCTTGTATAATTTGTGTAGGGACTCAAAGTCTCTGCAGGATACAAGGACACAGCACAATTGTGGTACAGGTAGTCCACTTATGACCGGTCACTTAGTAACTGTTTAAAGTATAAAGGACCATGAAAAAATATTTATGATTCAGTTTTGAAATTCCGAGATCCACCCCCTACGGCAGTGATGGTGAACCTTTTAGTCCCTGAGTGCCCAAACTGCATGCGTGAAAGGTACGCACACAAAGGTGTGCACGCATGTGTGGACATGCATGTGTGCGCAAATATGCTCGTGCCCAAGTATGCAAGTGTGCATGCGTGCATCCACACCAGATATCCGAAGACCAGCTGGCCGGCAGGAGGCAGGGCATCCCAACGCCGGCAGCGCAGCAAGAGGTAAAATCTTCTTTCGCGTGCTTCTGTTTTGTCGTTTGCAGGGAAACAGAAGGTCATGAAAGAAACCCCACGGAGATCTGACCTGGGGTGATGGCGCGCATGCCAGCAGAGAGGGCTCTGCAGGCCACAACTGGCACATGTGCCATAGGTTCGCCATCATGGTCCTACGGTCACGTGATTATATTTTGGACACTTGGCAACCAGACCGTGTTTGCAGCCATTTGCAGCATCTAGTAGTCATGTGACCACAATTTATGACATTTTTGCCAGAAATTGGCATTTACTTCCTGTTTTCCGCAAAACCTGCCCCTGAGTGAACAAGGGGTTTGTTTAACAACCACAATATTTGCTTAATGATTGCATTTGCTTTACCACCACAGAGTTTGCTTAACTCGGGTCAGCAACCTGCAGCTCTGGAGCCGCATGTGGCTCTTTCATCCCTCTGCTGCGGCTCCCTGTTGCAGGTCGGCTCCAAAATTGATAGGGCTTTCAGTTAAGATAGGTAGAGGAAAAAGGATGCTGTGCTAGGAGGAGACTATGATAGAGGAACCGGACTTCTGTCAGCTCCAGAATTGAATGGGGGCTTCCGGTTAGGACCTTGTGACTCTTTGAGTGTTTAAAGTTGCTGACCCCTGGCTTAACTGATGCAAAAAAAGGGTCATGAAATTGTTACCTGATGACCCACTTTACAACTTGTGGGCTCAGTTATGGTCAAAAGTCGAGGACTGCCTATATTCTTCCATGATTGCCATGTCAACCTAGTCTTCTCCATGTCTGTTGGCTTTCAGCAGAGATGGAGAATTTAGGGCTTCCTAATATGGCCAGGAATGGTTGGGGCTGTTGAGCCACAGTTCTTTTTTTCCTCAGTTTATAGCTTCCATTATCTACATCTAGAGATGAGTACTGGCATAGAAACATCAGTTTGCTAATGCAGTTGAATCTATTCAATGTTATACTAACCGTTCTTGACGTCTAGAAAATAGTCTTGGTTCATGGATTGCTTGCTTAACAATGATTGACTGAATAGATTATGATTGGCAATAAAACTGATATTGCACAAAACAGAACAATATTTAAAAGTCAGAGGGTGAGAGGAAATGATAGACCAGGACAGAAGGAGAAGTGTAAACAGTTTTTTTCTGAGATGTGTTTGGAAATTCTTTTTTCTTTTTTAGCTTTTCTAAGCAAAGCCTGGGAATTTCCTTTGTGTGTTTGTTCATTTGTGCATTTAACAACATTTATACATGTTGTCTGACCAGCTCTGGGCAGTGTATATGAACAAACCAAGGCAGATTATTAAAATAATCCACTAAACAATAATATGTGTAATAGCAAATAATAATAATAGCCATGGCTTGGATCACCCTGGGGTCCAAAAACCTGTTGAACAAAAGCTGGTTTAAAGACATTCCTGAATATTTTCCCCCAACATTTTGATTTGTTAAAATAGTGACATATAAATCGGGGTACATGACATAATGAAGGAGAAAACTCTGAATATGAGGGTTGAAAGAAAAGTAATGCCTCCAAAGTTGCCAACTGATGGTAGTATTGTTGCACAGGAAACTCTGATATGTTCCTAGCACTTGTTCTTTCACCCCAGTTGATGGGAAGTTGCTAGTAGAAACAGTTGTGTTGCTCTTATGTGTGCAGTGGAAGCCTGCAGTAACACTTATCGGTGCATTTTAAACAGCTGCATCATGTTTAGAGGTTTGATTGATAATTTCCAGTTGAAATCCACTTCTGGATGCAGATTGTTTATGATAACGATGTTGACATGAGTAATGTGCATCACTGCGCCCAAAAATGTAAAATGGTGATATAGGAGATGGCTTGGCTGAGCCTAAGGGAGGGGTCAAACGCATCATCAGTCACGAGTCCCGGTGCCATTTCCCACACAGACAAGATTTAGTGGAAAAGAGAAAAAAAAAAAGGCTTGTTTCCAACCAAGATCAATATCAGATCCCCAGGAAAAAAAAGAAAAAAAAAACAAGAGTGAGAGTGAGGTTTTGCCTCAATTACAGCCAGAAGTATTCATTCCGCTACTTTGTAATAGAAAACGGAAGGACTTTCCCTTTCAGCCCCTCTTCAAGCCTCAGCAATCGCCATTTTAAAAATCTTTTTTCCTTTCACTTCTTAAACAACTTCAGTAACTTTTCTAAAATAAAAAAAAAAAATACTTGCGCTTCAGGGTCAGCAGTCCAGCTCACGTCTTCTTTAATTAGTTTAACAAGTTTACAGGCTTGCTTTTGCCACCTAGCTCTGCGTGTAGCAGAGATCTCCCAGAGCCCGGAGCATCGGCTGGGGATACGGGGAGTCTCTTCCGCTCCGTCCCAAAAGTAAATAAAAAACTTTTGGGATTAGGCAGAGGACTCTACCCACCCCAGCCGGCTCTATCTCTGTTTCCTCATGGAAACGGAATTTTTTCGAGCCGCCATTCCGCTATAAAGGCGGCTCTTTACAGGCAGTGGGTACGACGATCCCGAAGGAGCGTCCAGCGGGGACAAACAGCAAACCGGAAGTCCAGTAGTTCAGATTCTTGTAGAGAGCTTAAGCGTACAATAAACCTATAATCATTAGAACTGCCTGGATTCCTGATTTCCTGCGCTTGAGAGGTGAACTAGGAAAAGCTGACTGGATGACCTTTGACAGCAGCTGACAGCTTTTGCAGAGAGTGGCTGATGAACCAATTGAGACAAGTGGAGGATCACCCAAGAAGAAATTGTTGCTATGCTTGGTATTTTGTAGACATACAATAATACAAGGGTTGCATTATTGATATTCTTCCATAACTGAAGATGTGTGTTAGATAGGTTGCTTGCATGCTGATGGCAAGGATGACAGCTTCAGGAGTTAAAATTTGGCAGCAGTTGGTGTCATGCTACAAAAATAAAGGTGAGGAATTTCTTCCCACATCATGACAGCTGTCGAAACATCAGCTTATTATTATGACCTAGAAATTTAATGGCAGTTCAAAGGGTATCCACACAGCTTCACCTGTGGGGAAAAAAGAATAACAAAAACAGGCTTTGGCAAGAAAATTCATGATGACAGTTTGGGGGGATGATGCAGATGGTGTTTTTCTTATGAATTTGCTTCAGCTTGGCGTCCCTGTCAACTTAGAGCATTACACTGTAACACTTAACATTTTGAAGCAACTATTAAGCGGAGTTTGGAAGCACAAGAAGGAATTGCTGCTGCAACACGACAAAGCTAGGCCTTACACCTCCTGAGACATCCAAGAGGATGTCCATCTAACCTTGAGAAGCTGGATATCCCCATCCTACCTAGATTTGTCCAGTTTTGTTGCCATTCCACGCTTTTCCAAAAATTGAAGGAATATACTCAATATATCATTTCTGTGATGCGAACAGGTGGAAAGGACCCTGAGTACCCAATTGTAGAGACAAAGTGTGGAATTCTGTCTTTCTAATAACTTTATTAAATTTTAAAATAAATAAAAAGTAACTATGTCAATTATTGACATAGAAAAGAGAGAGAAAAGTAAAAAATGAAAGAGAAAACAAAGAGAAAACTGCAGAAAGAAAAAGAAGGCAAATAAAATGAAGACTTTTGACTTTTTTTTGCAGGTAGTTTCATCTTTTGACTGTAATTGAGCCCTCAATTTTGGTCATAAGTCATGATGGTTGTAAAATGAGTCACCATATGTCTGCCTAGGATTTTTTGCAGTGGTCGTTAAGCAAATGCAGCAATTCTTAAGCAAATATTAAATATCTGAGGGAGATACACCTGGTGGGACCCAGAAGAAGGGCCTTCTCCGTGGTGGCTTCCTCTCTCTGGAACATCATTCCCGCAGAGATTAGAACGGCCCCCATTCTAATATTCTTCCAGAAGGCACTGAAGACCTGGTTCTGCCAGCGGGCCTGGGGAACCTGGAGCAGGATGGAGCCTATTAAATAGCTCATGTGATCTGCTGTCGCCATGGACGAATAGGTGGCAATATAAATTCAACAAACAAACAAATCAATCAATCAATTGTTGAGTAAATCCATTTTTCTGTATGGCATGTTTTTTTTTGCAGAAACCAGGTATAAACCAGTTTCTGGCAAAAAACAACAACAACAACCCAAAAAACCAAAAACAGAAGAAATAATGTTGATATGACTGTGGGATGCTGCACATTGCCATAAATGAGGCTGATTTCCAAGCATCCAAAGTACAGTCATGTGACTGCAAGGGGACAGATATTGAAACTTTGAATCTGTATTGTAAGTCCCTCTTTTGGGGTCCATTGTATCGTTGAATAGTTGCTAAATAACCAGTTGTAAGTTGAGAAATACATGCACAACAGAAATAAGTATAAATTTCTATTAAGCTCTTACTCTTTAAGTTTACAACATGACTTTCAGTTTTTCTATTTTTCGAATCAACAAATCCAAATATCTGTTCATCTTTCCCATTTTATGGAAAGAGTTTGGAAGAGGCTTTCAATCAGCGTTAAAGTTAATGTCTTTTCTCTAATTAAAGCTATCTTGCCATCTCACCCAGCTCCATCAACTTCACCAAACTTCCATTTGAAATAGAGTCAAATATTTCCATTGTTGTGCATATAAAAGTCTTGCTGCTATTATAATAAATAACAACAAAAGTTCCATGAGTTTTTCCCCAACTGTTTGTCCATCAGTCCCAAAAAGAATATTTCTGGTTTCAATTTTATTTTATAGTCTTTAAAAATTTTTTGAATTAATGTATGTATTTGAATCTAAAATTACAAAGTGTGGCATTCTTTTGTGATTGCTTTTAGAAGCATGTCCATTGTTGGCAAAAGTGTGTAGCATATGGTGGTGATTGATAATATCTTCATGAAATGATTTCTGGTCGTCAGTACAGTTCAAAGAATATTCAGATCGTTTTCAATGTAAACTTTTGTTGCTGTAAATAACTTGATATGATTCATCTGTGGGATTACTAGCATATAACAAAAGTGAATCCACAACCATATGTTCCAACTGTATAAAATGTCAGTTTCTCCCTTTTGCTGCAGCCAACGAACCAATAGATCTTGTAATTAATGCCTTAAATGCATTCTATCATTTTAGAGTGTTAATTGAATCCTGATTAATTTTAAAAGGCACACTTTTCCTTCTTAATATATTCCACAGGAAGAGTATCTTTACAGAGAGAAATAATTCAAGAGCCACCTGGAATTAACTCATTTATAATTATTAATTTCCCAAGTTAAAGTCACGGTTTGGAATTACAACAGGTCCTATAGAAGAGTCCATAACGTGATCCACCAAAACAGAGGAAATAAAAAATAATAATCTTATCTAAAACAGTTTTGAGGAGCGTATGAAAAAAGAATATGTTCCATGTTTTTAATTTAAAGGATGCCAAATATCTATGAACAATTCCTTTGAGTTTTGAGAAAATTGTTTTGGAGTGCTAATGTCTGATTGAAAATCTTGAGTTTGGTTAGAATATGGATAGTATGTATGTATGTATGTATGTATGTATGTATGTATGTATGTAATTTATATGCCGCCCTTCTCCCGAAGGACTCAGGGTGGCTTACAAAGAAAACATTCAACAGAATTCAAAAATTACATAAAAATTAAAATCCAATTAAAAATTACATTAAAATTATTTCAATGTAAAAATCCCCCAACAGGTCAGCCCATTTGATGAAAGAGCCATGTCTTCAGTTCGCGGCGGAAGGAGAGGAGGTCAGGGGCTGTCCTAAGTCCGGTGGGCAATCCATTCCAGAGGGTCGGCGCTCCCACAGAGAACACTCTCCCCCTGGGGGCCGCCAGCCGACATTGTCTGGCTGACGGCACTCTGAGGAGGCCCGCTCTGTGGGAGTGCACAGGACGATGGGAGGATGGCAGAAGATGATCCTGCAAGTACCCCGGGCCTAAGCCATGTATGCAGAATACAGTTTTGTGAAATAACTATATATGAAATATTTCAGTGGGTTTTTAGTAGGACAATAATAACAGTGTACTCTGCTTTGTATTCCTGGTACTCCTCAATTTGATTGCTTAGCAACCTTTTGAAATTATTATGGACCCCGAAAAAGGTTATAAAATTAGAATAAAATAAAATAAATAACATGTTCTAATATCCAGGGGGCCTGCAGTCAATTGACTACATTTTGGATGCTTGGCAACATCCCACATTTGCCATTTGCAGCATCCTGCAGCATCCTGTGACCATGTGATCATGATTTACAACATTTTTTCAGGAAATCATTGTTTACTTCCTGTTTCTGGCAAAAAATGTTGCGCAGTGAATAGCGGATTTGCTTAACAACTGTGGCATTCACTTAACCACCACAAAAACATTGTAAAATCGGACATGGTCACAAGATGAACTGCTTTATAACTGTCATGACTTATGACAGAAATTGCAGGCTCAATTACGGTTGTAAGATGAGGACTACCTGTAGTTTATGTTAGTTTATAATCGTTTTAAAAAATTTAATAAAATTTGTTTTAAAAAATAAGAGAAATAGTATGATTAGTTTCCTTAACTATAAAAAATATATTTCACTTGTATAAAGTTTATATTCAGCATGAATTTTAAGATTCCTGTTCAATACGATAGTTCTTCCACATTGCTTTATTTCAATATCCACTAATATGTTTGTCCATTCCAAGTCCTAGAGCTGGCAAAAAAACATTCATTAGGTAAAATGTATATTTCTTGCAGCATAGTACAGTAGTATAAGATTGCAAATTTCTAACGCTTCTCCTTAGAAAATGCATTTTGCTTTTATTTTGGACTGCAAATTTGGTAACCAGATGGACATATTACACAAATCCATTGTTTTCTTAACTGTGATTTGTAAAAATTATGATTTAGCTGCCTTAGTGCACCAGGCCATAAACCAAGGTTTATAAACCACTATAGCTGAGTTCACTCAATATACTCAGTATAATTCACTCAGTGTAAGACAGGGTGTCAAACTGGATTTCTTTGAGAACTGGATCAGCATAGTAGTTGTCCTCTGCGGGCTGGTCGGGGGGGGAGTGGGAGTGGGTGGAGACGGGATCGCCTCCTGCAGCACCCTGCCAGCCAAAATGGGGCGCCGGGGGACCACACGCTGCCCCCACCCTGTTTTCGGTAACAAGAGTCATGGTGGGACGGTCCTTTGCTATTTCCAGGCCAGCCCCATGGGCCAAGATCTAAGCACCTTGAGTTTGACACCCCTGGTGTAAGAGAATCATGTGGTCATTAAGAGAATTTGGCTTCTCC
This sequence comes from Arizona elegans, assembly GCA_022577455.1. NCBI lineage: Eukaryota > Metazoa > Chordata > Lepidosauria > Squamata > Colubridae > Arizona > Arizona elegans. The sequence continues at coordinate 73,274,201 of JAKOOJ010000007.1, forward strand.
CATTAACTTTGCTTGTGTGAAGGGTTTTTTAAGGCCACAAATAGCAATTAAATGACCCTGGACATGCAAGTATTGTAAATGGTTGCCAAGCATATGAGGTTTGATCAGGTGACTGGAAGAATGCTGTCACTTTCATGAGCACAAGGACCAGTCGTAAATCACTTTTTTCAATCCTGTTGTAAGTTCAAACAGCCGCTAAACAAATGGTTTTAAGTTGAGTATAGACGAGGAATTCATAGTTTTCTCTCTGATCTGGAGATTTATGTTCATTTGCAGATTTCATCCAGTTATAATTGCACTCTTGGATCTATGAAACATTTGTTTTTAATTTCTCATGCTTTCCCCTTGTGTGAATTAATGTAAATTCAGTCATCTCTCCAATTGTTTAACCTGTGCTAAGGATATTCATAAGCCTTGTCAGATGAGTCATTTCTATTCTTGTACCTCAGTGCAAATCTGCATTCCAAATTGTAGCTACCTTGAAATTAGTTTGCTGCTAATGGCTTCTCTCTTCTCCCCCTATCCCCCAAACTAGAGGAATTATCATTTTGTCAGAATTGCAAAAGTGTTTTTTATTAAATGTCTTTTCACAACTTTGTCCTCAGATGCTGTCTTCCTATTCTCAGAATATGCGGTCTGAATTTAGTTTAAGGAAGAGTTACTGTTTATTGTTAAATGTTCTATACTTCAGTAATTAAATGAGGGAAATTAGTACTTTCAAATTAATACTTTTAAATCAATCTAAAAGATGAGAACTTTAATTTAAGTGAGGAATTTTCTCTTCTTCCATACTTAGGCAAAATAAAGATGTTTTAATGTTATTTTTTTTTATTTATCAAATTTTGAAAACTCCCTCATAGATGAATTCTGGGCAATATGCAAATAAAAATATTCAACATTTTAAAACTGTGTGTAAAACTTAAAAAGAGACAACAATTATTAAGATTCAACATTAAATGTTCATTAAAAGATGGGGGTGGCTGGCTTTGGGGCATGGTTCTCTATGAGTCCCAAGCAAGACAGCAGAGCCATGTTTTCAAACTTTTCCTTCCAGGTAAGTGGGGGCCAGTCTCACCTCCAGGGAGGGGAAAATGTTCCACAAGTAGAGGCAATAGGAGTCCGGTCTTCCTGGACCCTGCCAATCAAAAGTCTTTAATTGATAGGGTCTGCAACATACCTTCCCTACCCCATGGTTACTTACCCCATGGTTAGGTAACCTGACCCCCATGGCATGTTAGACTTTTAAGGTCATAGCCAATACCTTAAATTGGACCTGGACATAAACTGGTACTCATTGCAGCTTGTGTAGCAAAGGTGTTACATGCACTGTTCTTGCATGCACTCAAGTTTAAGGTGATCACCACTGAGAGGAAAAAAATTTGCTGGTAAAAATATGTACTGTATTTATCTCTTTTTCTGGGTGAATAGAAGTTGACTTATTATATCTTGAATATTCAATCACGAAAGTTCTTTTTTCAACCAAATAAACTAGTAGACAATGACAACATGACAAGAATAGAGCAAAGAAACAATGAATGCAACTGTAGGAATTCTAATCCCTATGTTAAGGTGATAAATAATAATTAGACTTTGTTTATATAAAGTCTGGTGGATTGAATCTATTTCAGATGTTATAAAGATGCAGTAGAAGAACATTGCTTATTAAATTGGGTGCCATTGAATTAATATGTCTTACTAACTGATGCTTAACACAATATTGTTGGCTTGTAAGAGTTTCCTTAAATCATTTACTGAATTCATGGCATGATGGTTGCTCCTAGCTCAGATAGAAGTTTCTTCTTAGACTGTACAAAAGAGGCTGTGATATTTCATAGTGACTTGTTTTGACAATTGGGGGCTGAAAAGTATGTTTGTAGGGTGAATTCGTTTAGTTAAAGATGACAGCTATTTAAACGTTCCTTTATTCCTTCCCTACTTCTGTCTTTCCATTTACTTCTTTATTAATCAGGCAGAATTCTATGATCACTAAAGTTGCTCTGTACTCCATAAAAAACAAAATAAGCCCTAATGATTTTTTTTTTCTCTTCTAAATCTGTATCAGGTTTTCTTTTGTCTGCTTATCTTTTTCTCGCTCTACAACGTGACAGTTTTATTTGACTACAATAAGGAAACAGGGTGGGGAAATTACTTTTTGTATACAGCAGGTATAAAAGCAATACGGAATTTCATTTATCTCTCAAGCAACCTTTTAGTGGCCCTCAGAGCATTTCAGGAAAGCTAGGGATGTGGTTAAGAGATAAACTCTGACCCTTAAAACTTTATCCACTCGTTTAACTCCTTTTTAAAAAACCTAACCCCTCCCAGTCAGACTGATTTTTTTTCCCGTTTGAAAGGATGCACAAAATAGACGCTGTAAGGTTTGAGGCATTCATTTTATCTCAGAATTCGTCTTCAAATTCCCACTTCCCCCCAAAATTACGGGCTGAAAATATCAGTCCAGTATGAAAATGTCATCCAAGCATAATCTATATGTGCTAGGATGGAGCCAGGGGTCTACAGGTGGGGCAAGGGATATCTTATTGGAGCAATGACATCATGGTGCACATGATGTTATGTTGATGGTTTTTATAACGTCTAACTGAAGTGGTAATGCAGTTCCCACTAAAAAACATTCAGAAGCTCATGGGCTAAATTCCCTATTTTATGAAGTGGAATAATCATATAATTTGTCCTGCAGTTTTGCAATTTGGCAAAAATTCTCATCTCTATAAACTTTCAGACGATGGGATAACGGGGATGATGATGAATTTGGTTATTACTCAGCCCCCAGGACAGACTTTGCAGAATGAGAGCATTACTTTTTCCAAAGGTGCTTTTTGAAAAGGCACCTGGATTTCCTTTGTTTTTCCTTGAAGACTTGAAGAAGTTTTCGCTTCTCATTCAAGGAGCTTCTTCAGTTCTGACTTCTGACTTCAGTCAGAATTGAAGAAGCTTCTTGGAAGAGAAGTGAAATGTCTTCAAGGAAAAACAAAGAAAGTCCAGGTGACATACTTTTTGAAAAAGCATCTTTGGAACAATTATGACCTGGGTGATTGAGAATCTCCATAGACACTACACAACCACTACTTCCTTCTCTTAAAACCCTAGGAACAATTTGCTGGACCCTTTGCATCCTGGCTGTGATCTTCCATATAAATAATTCTTATTAATATTGGTGCAGCAGGGATTAATTCAACGAAATGCCTGGCATATTAGGATGAGTGCCGTTGGTTGTGTGTAGGAAGAACACATTTCACTGCAGGTTTTGTTTCTCAAGGGTAAGGGAGAGAGTGTGATTTAAATAAGACATAGTGCGTATGTCTTATTTAAGGTTAGTATGTCTTATTTAAAGTTCAAGAAATCAGGAGTCAGGATAGAGTTCAGAAAGCACCGATTATATTCCATGCAACACAAGAATCTGATCTACTAACAGTCAAGGCAAATTGGTACCAGATAAGAGTCAACGGATTTCAAGGGGATTGGACTTACATCTCTTTCAAATGGATGATGTATTTGATCCCGCTGTCAAGCTCAGCTTGGTCATCTCCTATATCAGGTACCTTTTAGGCACCGAGTGCCCAAGGTGCGCACGTGCGCCCAAACTGCAAGGCGTGGGCGCATGTGTTCTCACACCACACATGTGCAGCAGAGACCCGAAGACCATCTGACCGGCAGGAGGCACATGCGCATGCGTGGCAGAGATCCAAAAGAGAGCTGGGGCGACGGCGCTCGTCCCCAGAGAGGGGTCTGCATGCCACCTCTGGCACACATGCCATAGGTTTGCCACCCCTGTCCTATATTGTATTCATACATGTACATATAGAAACAACATGTGTGAAGGGCAACATGGTCCTTTCTGGGTGTTTAAAACCATATAAACCCAACCTAAATCTTTGCAGTGTAGGGCAATATTGCAATCCATTGTTCTCAAGTTCTTGTCCTTCCTAATTGCTGTGCTGTACTAAAAGCCCAGCCTGATCAATATGGACAAGAAAATATCTCTCCATGCGGAGTACAATAATCGAGCCAGATTTCATATATTGCCTATTTAGATATAGATCCCAGTTTGTTTCTGAGGAGAAAAGAATAAATGGAAGGAACGTGGCTCAGAATGAACCATTCAGTTCTTTACATAGAAAGTCACAACAGCAGAACCTGATCACCTCAGGCAGCATTTATAACGCTTAGTTTGCCAGGGTTTGGAAATTGTCTTTGGTTGCTTTACTTTATTAAAACTATAAAACTTTCCCAAAGGAGAAAACTCATTCCCTGATTCTTTTTTTAAAATCTTCTCCAAGGTTGTGAATGGGATCGCAACTCTCATTAAAAAATGAGAGGAGATTCCTAAAATGATATAAAAAACAAAAACAAAAAACAAAGTAAGAAGAAGCAGGGAAGCTTGTTAATTATTTTCTTTTAAAATACTGCTGTGAAGTGAATGCAGTGTGTCTTTCACAGTGCAATGGGAATTCTTTTGAATGCTGAGTGTAGATTAGGTGCTTTTTGCTCCTTTCACAAAAAGAATGAAGGTGCTGTTTCTGTAATGGATTTGGTACAGATCGTTATTCAGCTGTGGATATTGATATGGTAAAATAATTTGTGGACATAGGCAGAAACTTCAACCAGACATTTAACCGAATCAAAGGCAGGAAATAAAATGACATACAAACACAAAATCTTACCAAGTAGTGATAGTAGATGATCAGATACCTCTAGTATTGTTTTCAGGCAAACCATCCCCCCTGGTTAGATATTGTCTATGAATCAGGAAGACTCACTTCACATATATTACTAATCCCAGACTAAACATGGTGCATTGAACAAGTCAGAATGACCTGGTTTGCACATAGCATTTAACTCTGGCAGATGGCTTCATACATCTTGCTAGGCCCCTAAATGCAGTGTGGTTTAGCCATCTTGAATTCACTTGGTCTGCTTCTTAGTATTGTGCTAATGTAGCTGGAGTCTTTGTGTTCTGCTTATAATTCATAAACCAAATAAATAGAACAGCTTGATTTACAAACACACGGACCATAATTTTAGTTTGTTTGGTTTGGAGCTTAGTGTTCTGTGACCCAAACCACTTTGGCTTGTAAATCATGATTTATAACGTGACTTGCTATGCAAACTCAGCCAATTTTGGTTTATTCAATAAAGCATAGGTAATATGAGCAGGCTTAACATGATTTGTGAACTCAGCTAGTATGCGGGGGTAAAATAAAACCAGATATGCTGCCCACATATCTCTTCTGAGTTGAACATTGGTTACAAACAAGGTGGAAAGTAATGGTACCATAACCTCATTTTTAATATAAATGAGAATATTTTTTTCTGCTTACTTCCAAGTGGAGAAAAGCTACTTAAATTAATTTTGCAATGTTTTCCAAGCCATTTATGTGTGCATACATGGTATATTTCATTATGAATTCATTTATGGAATGTTTTTTTTATTGTTAACCACTCTGGAATAGATTTGTATGAAAGACTGTATATAAGTAGCTATAAATAACTGGAATTTCATTATAAGTAAAGGCAAACACATTTGGGGCTTTTTAACTTAAGAGTTATAGCATAATAGAATTCAGAAACAAGGCTCATTAAGTTTAATGGCATTTACTCCCAGGTAAGAGAGTGTTATGAGATACTTTTATATAATTTTTACTAGCTATTAAGATTTTTTTTTTCTTTCTCATAATAGAATTTGGAGTCAACACATCAAATTGTGCAGTGTATGCTTGTTTGTGATATGCTGAAAAGTAGGGATATATGACTCCCAATGTTACTCTTTTTTTCAAGATTTCATTCCTTGCAAACCCATAATAAATATTATTTTTCTTTATGTAAATATTTCATATCCATCACAAAATGTGGACAAATGCTCAAAGTGAAAGGTTACTACAGCATGCTTTGCATATTAGTCAAAGAATAGAAATAATATTTTATTTTAAAATGGAAACCAGAAACAACATTGTTCCTGAAAATTAACTTGCTCAAAATGAGCTATTAAAAATATTCACACTATTTTTCTTTGAGCTTGAAAAGACAAAATAATCTTTTTCACCCACAAAATCCATGATGTCAAATTAAATTAATTACTCCTGTGAAAATTCTCAAATCTCACAGTAAAGGTTAATTGTGAAAATCAGACTTAAGTTGTTTTGCAGACTCCCACAATGTTATTCTGGTTAGGTTCACACACGGGTCTATTGTTTTTACCTTGCTATATTACTTATTTCATGGCTTATGACTTATGTGTTGTGTAAACCTAGCCAATTGTAGTTGGCTAGGTTTACTGAGTCAGTAAAACACACGAGTAGTCCCAAAAACCTGTTTTATTTTAACAGCTGTGAATTCTGTTCATTCACAGATGAGTCCCAAATAGTTGTGAAGAGTCCTTCCAAATAAGGCTGATAATAACCCACCTTTATCTCCCTTGACACACTGCCAAAGACTTAATTGGCAAAGCCACACGGAGTCCAGAATCAAACAGACTTTAAACTGCACAAGATTAACAACGTTGCTTCCTGCAAAGGCCCACGTGCCTTTGCTCCTCTTTTAAGCCTTATGGGAGGGGCCAATCATCTCCAAGCCCTACTCCTGAGTTGTCCCTTTTGTTTTAACTGTTCTTGCCTTCCGGCAGCTCTTGCGCATGCGCACACTGGGTGCCTCGCTGAGATCTGAATCTGGAGGCTCCGGAGGCAGCATGTACCTCCCAGATGATCCTTTCTCTGCCTCCGACGCAGAGCCCTCGTCTGAGCCTTCCCCAGACTCCAGGACTGGCCCATGTTCCTCCCCAGCCTCCTCACTGTCCGACTCTGTTGCCAGCTCTGCAGGCTGCTGGTGGACCACAACAACTTTGTTTCTAAAATTATGTGTAAATTCCAGAATTTTTAGTTTTGTGATATCCCTGCACCTTTCCCTTTCTCTCAGTATCATGTAAAAAGAGAACAGATATCTCTCAACCATTACATTTTTCTTGAGGCCCCAGGATTCATCTAGAAGGTTGGTTACCTATATTGCTTTTCATGATTTTCTGGTCTGAACATAGTACTTACTTTGTGGCCTATTGCCTAATAGATAATAGATTATAAATAGATAATAAAACAGACCATCTTTTATCCCCATTTTGAAAATGAAAAAAATAATTATATTTTTTTGCCTTTTGATCAGCTAGGATTAGTTGTACATAAAATTGTATAGAGACTGTATTTTGCTCTTGTTTCTTGTGTTGGAATTCAAGGATGTGATGGCATCCATCTTACCACTTTGATGATGTCAGGTTTAACCATTATTAAGCTTTTTTCTTTGGCTTCTTTGCAAACTATCTGTAATCACTATGTTCATGAATTCTGGTTTATAAAGACTAGAAGAGGCAGGAATTTGGAGTAAGAATCCAGGGTCCTGATTCAAAGAATGAACTGAAGATGTAGTTCAGCCAGTTTAATGCTTTTGGAAACCTATGAAATAAGGTACTGTGTTCTCCAAAACATGAGTAGCAAGATCTTAAGTCCAGAGTCAGATATTATCGGAGTAATAGGGGATTGATTGGAATGACCCCTCTTTCTTTACAGGCCTCTCACTTTTCATTTTGACAAAGATAAGGTGTCTTGTCGGAGTTGCTGATTTACACAATTCTAGAAACTTTTAGCACCATTGTAAAATTCAAGACACAAGATCTTGAATTTTATTTGGCTATCTTCCCAGATGTCTTCGGTAATAAAATGAGTTCTTGAAACAATAATTATCACCACCCCCACCATTTTGGGATAATCTTTTTAAGAAAAGTTTCACATCTTCATATTCCCCTTATGTTTGAAATCTCCTTGTGTTTTTTATGTCTTCTATGTTTGTCTATGATCCAAGTGTATCAGAAAAGTTATTGCTAATTAAGCATTTCTTAGTGATTTTGATAAGGGGTAATTTGTAAGTGAGTTCCTTTCCTTTTTAATTCTTTTGAAATTCCTTTTCGGGGTTTGTTTGTTTTTTGTAGGTATTCCTTAATGAATATTTCATTGTAGAAGTACTTACCATGCTGTTATAATGACCAATTAAATATTTTGTGCAATACTTATCTGTGAATTAGCTGTGAATTAGAGATACTAAAATATGGGGAGCAGACTAGGGTCACAGTACTAGAGACTGGATGTCAGAGAGAAAACCAAAATATTGCAAGGTTGAGCAGGTAAAATAGAAGAAGACCAGGAATGATTTGTGTGTATAGTACTTAATCTGCCAGACACAGATGCTGTATCTTGCCTGCCTATCACAAAGGCTTGTGCTACACATCCTGCTTTTTTCTCTGAAAGAGACTCAGAGTAAGATATAAGGGGAAATACTTTCCCCAGCCCTCTTTATTTGCTACCTAGCTTCTCTAACTCTCTATCCCACACACAACTACTTTATTACCAAGCTTCCATTGGCCCAGTGGAGATTTTGAACAACCTCAGCTGCTGCATTTCTGAGACTCTTGAGATTTCTGAGCAGAAGAATTTTCAAAAGATTCCTTTGAGGAGATGGAACTAAGGAAGCTGCTGTGGATCATGCCAGGGATTGACTCACTAAATATTAAGACTCTGGGTTTCCATGTGAATGGCCCAAACATGCCCCAGGTCTAATGTAATTTCCTCTTTTGAGAGACAATAATTTGCTACACTTGATCTCTGCTTGGGGTGCCTGGTTCACAGAAAATGCTTGAATTTTCAATGAGATAGTGAGTTTCACATAGTAGATATGCCATGGAGAGTAACCAGGATCTACACTAACTGAGTTTCAGGAAACTGCAAGGTATTCATTTGTAGATTGTATAATTAGAAGAGAAATGTTACTCAAGTCATGAGCAAGCTAATGTTTAGGAGAGAGAGGACAAGGCTGAATCCCCCTCTTATGTATCTGTAGAGAACCTAAGGAGCTATCTGATGCTTAAGAAGGGGACAAGATTGACAGAAACAGTAGAGAACATTTCATGGTACACTGTCAACTAGGATAAATGATGCCATCGGCTAGGCAGAACATTTTGCAATGTTTCTCATTCACTTTTGTTCCTTTTTCACCTACAATTCTGTTAGGATACAGTAGTCCTTCCTGGAATTAGTTCTTATAAGAGAAGCAACCTAGAACTAAGGAGAAATTTCCTGACAGTGAGACAATTAACCAGGGGAACAATTTGTCTCCAGAAGTTATGGAACACTGGAAGTTTTTAAGAAGAAATCGGAAAGCCAATGTGTCCAATTCTGTATAGGGTTTCCTGTCTGCGCAGGGGGTTGGACTAGAACAGGGGTCTCCAACTTTGGCAACTTTAAGCCTGGAGGACTTCAACTCCCAGCAAAGCTGGCTGGTGAATTCTGGGAGTTGAAGTCCTGCAGGCTTAAAGTTGCCAAGGTTGGAGACCCCTGGACTAGAAGAACTCCAAGATCCCTTCCAATTCTATTATTCTGTTATTCTGGTTGCTGAAGTCATAAAAACGTATAAGGTTTTACAGAATACACTTTATTTTGAGTGGACATTTAAAAAGCATACAAAATGGTGGAGAAGAATCTGCTCAGATTGATTTCTCTAATAACTCTGCACCAAAATAGTAAGACTTGCTAGAAATAATGTTAAAATGGGAGCTATTGATTGTCTGACAAAAACAGACTTTTGATTTTTGTAAGGAAAGAGCATTTTAGTCTAATCAGGTACTTGACAAAGGTGCCAAGAAGATCAAATACAAACATCTACTGTAATATGATGCTTAAATATTGATTCATTGTAAAGTATCTGGAGTATTTCTATAGGATCAGGAATCATTTGTTCAGCACCAGAACAAATTCATGGTATGATATCCAATAGTTCCAGGAGACTACCACTAAATTTTAAAAAGCTTTATTTTAGCAACGTAAACATACATTTTCTTTCTTTATCTCTCTCTCATTCAAATCTCACGTATATCAGAGACTCTTCTTTGAATTGGCCAGGTGACAAAAGGGCATGGGAAGTCCCCTGAGAGTGCTGTTTGAGATGAACCTTGATGGAGTGGAAGATGGAACCTTGGTTTTTTTCCTTCCTTCCTTCCAGCATCCTTTTTATACATAATGCTGGATTGCTTCAGTTTGATTGCTGGGTTATCTCATACATCAAGTGATGAGCATTTGGTAGTTGTTCATTGGACCAAGATGTTCTCTTCCATAACCATTCCGCAGCCGAAGGAAATACAATAATTTTATCAGAAAAATGCTTTCAAAGAATTCTCAATCCATTCCTAACTTGACCTGGAACATCCCAGAACTTGATACATTCTTGTATACATTATTCTCCAGTTTAACCAGAAAGATCAGAATTGTGCAAACCATGATATTTTCCTATGATACTCTTTGGAAACAAAAGTGGTGTGGTGGCCTAGAGGTGGAGCTCTCACCTCACAATCAGGAGGCTGTGAGTTCGATCCTAGGTAGAGGCTGATATTTCTCTCTCTGGGCACACTGAGAATATATCTGCTGAAAAAAAAAACACACTACATTGGCGACAGGAAGGGCATCCGGCCAGTAAACATTCAGCTCCACCCCGCAAGGGATTATGGGGTTATTAAAAGAGGATGATGACTCTTTGGAAACAAAAGTTGGACTTTGAAGAAGCAGAATTATTATTTATTTATTTAACATAGAGCATAAAGGGCCAGGGAGTTTACAATACTTACACACTTCTGAACACCTCTGGCCCTTCTGAGAAATACACTTCAATTACTGAGGAAAAATTTAAAAATCTAGCCCATATGATAAAGAGCCTGTAGTACAGTGGACCAAAGCACTGTTATTAACATCTGCTGCTTGCAATTACTGCAAGTTCAAATCTCACCAGGCTAAAGGTTGACTCAGCCTTTCATCCTTTCAAAGGTAGGTGAAATGAGGGCCCAGATTATGGGGGCAATAAGATGACTTTGTATAAATATATAAAAGTATGAAGGCTATTGCTTAACGATTGTAAGCAGCCCTGAGTCTCCGGAGAAGGGCGGCATATAAATTAAAGCAAAAAAAAAAAAAATATGATACACACAGCTGAACTATAGATACTATTATATGACTGCTGGTTCTGCCTAAAGATTCAGATTTTCTGAAGTATATTATGAATGCTTAAAGAGGTGAGAAGCAAGAGCACCCAGCCATCTGGCTGATACTAATTGCTGTTGGATTCCTTCACATTTTGAGAACTGTCTTATGTGTTGCTATGATAATGAAGCCTCCTTATTTTTCTTCTATTTATGTTCCTTTATATTGGCCTAAATGCCATTATTTTAAACTGTGAATACAGTTCACAGTGGTCAGTGGAAAAGACCACTTTAGAAATAAATTAGCAAAGTATTAATGTCCACCAATACTGAAATTTATAAAAATCATAATCTTCTTTTTCTCCTGCTGTATTTTAGTTACCTGACTGCGAGTAACAAGCAGAAATTCTTATATTCCACAAGACCTTTTTTAAAGAGGGCTGCCTTGGTACTTACCTATGTAAGTATTGCTATAAATCATTTTCTTACTCCTTTAATGTCTTCAGGTGAATTATATTCTATCAGTACCTGAGTGTGAAGAATAAACTAATTCAGCAGGGCAGTCATAACTCAAAGATGTGCTGATTAGAACAGGTTAAGATGAAAATGTTTTCAGCATTACAAATCTTTTTGATCAACGGAAGCCTAGGTAAATGTCTATGGAGATTCTCAGTCATCTAGGTCATGGTTGTCTGAAATGTGCTTTTTCAGGAGGCAACTGGACTTTCTGATTTTCCTTTGAAGACGTTTTGCTTCTCATCCAAGAAACTTCTTCAGCTCTGACTGGATGGTGAGGAATGGAAGGATTTACTGTATACTCCTTGCAGACAGCTGACATTTGCATTCTTTTAGCGAGTCTTTAAGGTCACCTGGAAATGTATCTGTGTTATCCGGGTCACCTGAGTGTCATCTAAAGAGGCCATCTATGTCAAAATTGAACAGCCCTCTCTCAACAGAGGGGGGGGGAGAATACGACATTATTCATCTCCAATTTGCATCACAGTCCTTTCAACAGTTCCAAGAAGCCTCCACACCCATTTGCACCACTGAGGTGACCCTGATGACACAGATAAACCTCTTTAAGGACTTGCTAAAAGAATGCAAATATCTAGCTGTCTGTAAGGAGTATAAATCCTTCCATTCCCCACCATCCAGTCAGAGCTGAAGAAGCTTCTTGGATGAGAAGCGAAACATCTTCGAAGAAAAACCAGAAAGTCCAGTTGCCTCTTGAAAAAGCACCTTTGGGAGAAGCTCAGGTAGAAGTTCCTTTTGCTAGCTGACCAGAAAACTGAATTGTATTATATCCAAACTTTGCTCCAGTCTAGAAACAGCTCATTAATTCACCCAATAAAATACATGTACATTTATGAATGGTAAACCAGCCTTCAAATTATTCCCCGCCCCCTCCATTTTTGTATTTTGAAGATAATAAAGAATCACCATTTCAGTTTGGAATGATAGGTTATCACTTGATGCAATGGGATGACCAGTATCAATGAAGTATTGTAATAGATTTAGGTTTGCTGGCCATGTACAATTGGGTTTCTCTTTAATAATCCAAGAATTTACTCTTCTTATCTGAAGGTGATCCTACTTATGTATTTTCGCCTATGGATAATGGGAGGTTCCATGCCAGCATTTTCAGAGCAGGACAATCCAGCTTCATTCTCACCATATCTTCTTACAAGGTATTCAACCAGGATTTACTTCTTTTCAATATAAACCAAATATAAGCCAAATTTAGTCTATATGCCTTGTCGCCTTTCCCCTCAAAACTGCATTTCATAAAATGAATTTAGGAGTTCTGTTATTCCTCTGAGTTTAAACTCATTGCCATTAAATCATGTCAATGTAAATATTTCAGGAAGTCTCCCATTTGGAGACATTCACATGTGAATATTTCCAGTTCCAAAATGTATCTTGAATGCTTTGAAATTCATAGATCACCTAGTATATTTTGATAAGGTGTTAAATGTGATTATCAGCCACCTGCTCGTACCGCAATTACCTTATTTGTTTCATTCCAATTTAGCCTTCAAGAATGGACTCTGTGATTCTCCACATCACATCATTGGTTTATCAGTCTTTCTTTTGAGGATTCTTGGATGCTTTGTATAAATTAGAAGTCCCCAAATCTTTTTGGTCTGATGGTTGTTTTAAGAGCATATTCAGAATGGCTTTTTCATTCACAGAAGAATTTAATATGAGGGAAAATATGAGTTTAAAAACTTTGATCATGCAGAATATTGAGTAAGCTTTATAACAAATCCGCAGATCTGATATTCCAGGCCATCCAAATATTAATCAGGATCCATCCTGATTATCTGCCAGATTTTGAAAAGGTCCTCTGGGTGAGTCCCTGCTAAGTGATACAAGACATATAAGCATCATCAGCTTGGATAAATGCTTATTAAGTATGCCGTTTTGCTGTATATTTGTGGGATTGTGCACTGCCATCTCCCCATGGAATTCAGAGAATAAAAAGCAGAGTTATTTCCCCTCTTCAGAGCAAGCCAGAAATATAGTTAAGCTATGATTGCTGCAGCGTGGGAGGAAACTATAACATAAACAATCCCCCCCCCAAAAAATTTGGAGCAGCCATTTGTAAACTTAAAAGAGGAAGCAATGTATGCCAAAATACCTAAGAGAATATAGAAATTGGATTTCTAGAGAAGAAACAACACATCTTTTTGGAGTTTTTTTCCTGATCTTTTCCCTACCTTTCGGTTCATCGCATCAAAACCATGCAGCTGCTGGCTTTGTTAAATACCCAACAGGATTCCCCTCAAAGTGATGTTTTACGAAGTGGTCTTGTTAGGTCCTTGTTTAAATTAGGCAGTTTCTTTGAAAAAAGAGAGAAATCCGCGTGAAGCTATCATGTTTTAAATTTGCACTCTGTGAAAATGATCACAGGGAAACCTTTAGTGCTGAGAATACAATTGAAGTCCCATCTTTGGAAGACACAAGGAATTGCAATGCAAACCTTCAATATTCTGAGTTCTTTGACCGGATCTGACCAGGTTTACCCCTGAGCATGTTTGGAGAAGCTTCAGCAGACAAGCCACCATCTGAGAGAGCAGCCTAGAGAAACAGCTCTTTGTATCTTGGCAGAAGAGTAAACTCAGAGTCTCTGGAGAAGCACATTTTCTCAGGGGTCAACGTAAGAAGGTAGAATAGAAAAGAACAACATGGCTAAGTTTGTAAGCCGTAAAGGTGAAGGTTCCCCTCGCACATATGTACTAGTGGTTCCAAACTCTAGGGGGCGGTGCTCATCTCTGTTTCAAAGTCGAAGAGCCAGCGCTGTCCAAAGACGTCTCCGTGGTCATGTGGCTGGCATGACTAAACGCCCAAGGCGCACGAAACACTGTGACCTTCCTACCAAAGGTGGTCCCTATTTTTCTACTTGCATTTTGTACGTGCTTTTGAACTGTTAGGTTGGCAGAAGCTGGGACAAGTAATGGGAGCTCACCCCGTTACGCAGCACTAGGGATTTAAACCACTGAAGTGCCAACCTTTCGATCGAAAAGCTCAGCGTCTTAGCCACTGAGCCACCACATCCCACTGTAAACCAGATCTCCTTTTAAAGATCCATTTGTTTCGTTTCTTAGATAACCAACAGAATGTTCACTCTACCTAAACACAGAAAGACTACCGTAATGGCTTTCAGTCAGAATAATAATTTTTCTTTGCTACTTAAGACTGAGAGCTTTTTTCTCAGGAGTTTTCTCATCTTTTGCATAGGCTCTAAATCAACCGGTGCTTGATAAAGCACTTTATAATAAGGTTATAAAGCACTGCGGCTGCAATTGTAACCAGGTTCTGTTATTTATGAGCTTTCTATCTTAGCTGAATTGGTTTATGTCCAGGCACTGCTGTTAGATAACCCAGCTTTCTCTTCCTTGATATTGCTGGCATTCTTGTCTTGGTCAAATAAATCATTTCCAAAAGTTAATTATCATAGCTTCTCCTGTACGTGTATGTAGATGTGGATATATCGGAATTGGTAAATTATTGTACTCTTGTTCTGATAATCTGCATATAGACACAGGTGGCCTGTGTCAGAGCTGTGCCAATTCTTTTAGGAGGTCAATACAAGTACATAGGAGTTCATAGGAAGCCTCTTTTTTTCTTTTTTTTTCTTTGACTTCTATTGTTTTATCAATGTATAAAATGGAAAGAAAAATAAAAATTGGGAAATTAAGGGTGGGGAGAAAGGGGGGGAGAAAATATGAGGTATAAGGGAAGAAAGAAAAAAGGCGTTAACTTCTGACTCTTTTTAGCACAGTACAAGATAATATTACAGCCTCAAAAGTGTAAAAACTAATGTGCAAAACGAGCCATTTCTATCTAATTGTCATAACCAATGTCAAAGTTTCGTTTTTTTCATTGCACAAAATCCAGAAGTGATAGCCAAATAAAAAACATAAATATATTCTCCTTTTTAAATACAACAATCAATTTAATCATTTCTGTTTTATCTTCCTTGCTGTGGAAATAATATGTATTTTTAATAATAATAATAATAACAACATCAACAACAACAACTTTATTATCATTGTACGTGTATACACAGTATACCCATACAATGAAATTCACTTAACACTCAAAGACCAGGTCCAACGCTCTAGTTGCACTTAATAATCTTTATAAACAAATCACCATTTATATTAACAAAATTCACTGTATTCTTTTCAGATTCTTTAACTTTAAAGAGAAAAATACTTTCCCCCCAACCATCTATTTTAAAACACTTAAGTTTTTTTTTAAAAAATGTTTCTTAAGTCAAAACATTCTAACAGATTCTTTTTACTTCCTCTTAAGCCTCTTTTTTTCAAGTAGATACAATTGCTACCTCTTTATCCATTTTTGTACAGCCTTTGGGCGACCACAATTGGGATCATAATTTCCATTGCTGAGCAAAACAACTGTTAAGCGACTCATGCCTGATTTTAGGACCTTTTTTTTTTTTGCTACAAGTTATTAAGCAAATCATGCCAGTTGTTAAGTGAATAATACGGCTGTTAAGTGAATCCAGTTTCCCCCATTAACTTTGCTTGTCAGAAGCCAGGTAGGAAGGTTGCAAATAGCAATTGCTTGACCCAGTAAATACATGTCAGTTGCTGAGAACTGAAATTTTGATGATGTGACGATGGGATATTGTGATGGTTGTAAGTGCAAGAACTGATGATGAGTCACCTTTTCAGTGCGGCTATATGAATGTTCGCTAAAAGAATGATTGTAAGTCAAGGACTACCTGTAGTCTATATCAGTACAGGTTTCAGGGGATTTGTTCAAAGACTTTTTATCACCTGATTCTGCATTACTCAGCAGTTTAAAAAACACATTTAAATACACAAATGCATTTGATCTATATCCCGTATTGTTGAATAAATCTACCTCCAAAATATATTTTTAGAAGTATTGGGGTAATGTTTTCCAACCAATGAAGACACTGAGTTTGTCACCTGGAGAGCTAACAGCCCAGTTTGAGACTCAAGCTCTGCACGATGGGGTGAGCTCCTGTTCCTGCCCCAGCTCCTGTCTACCTAGCAGTTCGAAAGCATGCAAATGTAAATAGATTAATAGGTACCACTTCTGTGGTACCGTATAGATGTGCTGTATAGATGTGCTAGCCACATGACCATGGTAATGTCTTTGGACAATGCTGGCTCCCTTAATCAAAAAATGGAGATGAGCATCGTGCTCCAGAGTCAGACCCGTCAGTCAGTCAGAAACCTTTACCTTTTTACAAACAGAAAAGATCAAAAAAGCATTATTAGGTTAGATCTGCATCTCTGGAATATGTAATCCAATAGTGAAATTTCTCAAGTATCTGTAGCTCATCCCAGGAAAATAATAGCTTAAAGCTATTATAAAGCTTTCCTCTATATTATTCTCTATATAGCAATTAGTTTTTTGTGTTCCTTGCCAGAGGCAGGTGGGAGTATACAGATTTGATATTCATATTCATAGATGTGTTTGCTATTTTTCATATCCAATTATAGCCCTGTGTCCTTAGTAGACCTCAATTTATTGTGTTTTTTTATCCTTAGGTTGCTTATATCAGTGATACCAAATGCATTAGCTGTGGAGATATGCTTTTAAGTTTTCAATATGTTTTGCAAAGCAATGGAAGAGCCACTAATGAAAGCCTCATGAAATAATTCTTAGGATCTTGATTCTCTGGCTCTAAGTTTAATACCCCTTGATGTAGGCAGTCTTAGATTTTGATCCACCGCAATTAAAATGGGAAGGTAGTTCACAAATGGGAAAACTCCATGAGTTTTCAAACTGGCTTGCAGTGAATCAATATGAGCTTTCTGTGGTTCCTACTGTGATGTTTGGCAATTCAATTCTAAACTGTTCGAATTTAACAAGAACTTTCATGATTGGGCAAAAAGTAATGTAACCAAGAGATTTCCTGTTGTGATGTGAACCAGACAGTTACGAACAGCATGTGATGAATGTTTTAGAATCTGGGAAATAAGTCAGTCAACAGAAGTTGACAGATGGTATGAGAAGAATTTAAGAGGTCGCAAACAAAACAATGAAAAACCATTGAGATGATATCCGTATTTTTCATGTTTTTGTTAAATATAGTTTCTGGGAAGATGTATAAAGTATTGAACAAATCTAATATCTCTTTTCACAAACAATGGGAAGAAGAGAAATTCTGGATATGACAAATACATAAGAATTCAGATACTTTCTGGCTTCACACAATATAGTTCATTGTGTTGTCTCAACTATATTTAAAGGTTTTAATCACTTTCTCTGATTTCTTGGTTCCTGTCATGGTTGCCATATCTTGCTGGGGTTAATATTGTAATCTTTGCTTCCTCTTCAGTTTGCACATACTGTATTACCAGACCGCATAATATTGTTTTTTAATATAAAACATAAGTAGCCTAGCTAGTCCATAAGAAAAACAATCCAATGTTTATATGTTCTGGCACCATTTCCAGTGCTGAACGGGAAGAGGGAACCCAAGGCCTGGGTTGCTGAAGAACTCAAGATAACACAAGTATCATGATGAATTGCCTCTCTCGCCACTATCTGTCCTGTCTGAATGGGACAAGAGGTTCCCTGTGTAAATATACAGTTTCTATTACTTTAAATAGCTTTGTATTGTATTGTAATTGTGGTATCTATTGTTTATTATTTCTCTGAGATCTCCCCTGTGGTGATTGTTACCAGGGGTGAAATCCAGCAGGTTCTGACAGGTTCTGGAGAACTGATAGCAGAAATTTTGAGTAGTTCGGAGAACTGGCAAATGCCACCTCTGGCTGGCCCCAGAGAGGGGTGGGAATGGAGATTTTGAAGTATCCTTCCCCTGGAGTGGGGTGGGAATGGAGATTTCGCAGTATTCTTCCCCTGGAGTGGGGTGGGAATGGAGATTTTGCAGTATCCTTCCCCTGCCACACCCACCAAGCCACGCCCACCAAGCCACACCACACCCACCAAGCCATGCCCACAGACACGGTAGTAAAAAATTTGGATTTCACCACTGATTCTTACCCTCTGTGCTAGTCAGTTAATATTTTTTTTATCAAAATTAAATAATTTGAGACCTCCATATTCCTTAAGTTTCAAATTTAAAGAAAGATAATATACAAGCAATACGTTTTCACACTTTCTTTATGTGCATACTTTGTATTTTCTCCAAGAAGCTCAACATGATGTAGATCTACACAATATGCTAAGCTATCATGTGCTTGACTTAGCATAACATGTGAACACAGCCATTGGGACGGATTCAGTAATCCAAGATTAACATGAACTCACCCAGTATGTGCTGAGAACTTGAACACTAGGGCCATGCTGTCTTTGGATCCAGTCTCCTAAAAATGTTTCAGAACATGCAGTATCCTGAACCTACAGACAGTCCTCGATTTGTGACCATTCATTTAGCAAAGTTCAAAGTTAAGACATCGCCGAAAACAGTGGTTTATGATCGGTCCTTGAACTTAATCATTTCGGCATCCCAACAGTCATGCGATCGCTATTTGGGTTCTTGGTAACCAGAATGTATTTATCATGATTACAACGTCCCGGGATTGTCATTTGCGACTTTTCCATTGACAAGCAAAGTTAATGGGGAAGTTGGATTTACTTAATGACTGTGTGTGATTTGCTTAACGATTGCAGCAAAACGATCATGAAATCACATGTGGCTCACTTTTTTTTTTTCTTTTTTAATTTTTAATTTGATTTATATGCCGCCCTTCTCCGGAGACTCAGGGCGGCTTACAATGCATTAAGCAACTTAATGACTGCTTTGAAAGTTCTGGCCCAATTGTAGTCATAAGATGAGGACTACCTGCAGAGTCTCTCTGCAACATTTTAAAGCATTTGTGTGTCCCGTCCTCACCCCCCATTTTCCGGATCAGGCAAGTTCATATTTGGAATCAGCTTTTGGGGGTTGAATCTGAAGCATTGCATAGTCCTATTGAACTGGCTGTTTCTTCCTTTGAAGAAACATGTAGATTGTTTTATTTTGTGTTTCTTTTTGCAGGTTTCTTACTTATTCCTACCTCCTGGCCTTCAACGCCTGGCTTCTACTAGCCCCGATTACGCTGTGCTACGACTGGCAGGTTGGAAGTATTCCTCTGGTTGAATCAATCTGGGACCTGAGGAATTTTGCTACCCTGATCCTGGCCTTCGTGATGCTTCTCCTTTGTCTACATTGTTTTGTAGCATTTAAGGTAAAAAAACTTTTTTCTACACTGAGGTTTACCTTTGTGTTCCAAACACATGTAGTATCGTGTTTCCTCGATATAAGATATCCCTGTCTTATATTTTTTTGAACCCCAAAATAAGTGCTTGGCCTTATTTTCGGGGAGGTCTTATTATTTTGGGGCGCGTGGAGCAAGATAGGGCTCCTTTTGCCATTTTACCTGATTTCCAGCTCTGCATTTAAATATTTTTGGGAAGGGCTTATTTTCAGGGGGAGGCTTATTGTAGCACATGCACTCAAAAGCCCGATTGGGCTTATTATCAGGGGATGTCTTATTTTCGGGGAAACAGGGTTTGTTCTTTATATGGAAGATGTTGGCTAGACATTTCATTTCATTTTCATTTCATTTTATTAAATTTGTATACCGCCCTACTCCCGAAGGACTCAGGGCGGTGAACAGCCATAAAATAAAACATATAAATACAAAATTTAAAATAGAGATAAAACAAATTAAATAAATTTGGCTGAACCATTTTAAAACCCCAATAATTTAAAACCAAATTTAAAATTCCCATTTAAAAGAGGAAAAGTTTAGGTCAGGCCAGCTTTCTGGAATAGGAACGTCTTAAGCGTGCGACGGAAGGTACGCAGATCCGAAATCCTCTGTATCTCGGGGGGGGGAGCTCGTTCCAGATAGTAGGTGCCCCCACAGAGAAGGCTCTCCCCCTGGGGGCTGCCAGTCAACATTGTTTGGCCGACAGCACCCGGAGAAGCCCCTCTCTATGGGAGCGTACTGGTCGGTGGGAGGCTATTGGTTGTAGCAGGCGGTCCCGTAAATAGCCAGGTCCTAAGCCATGGAGTGCTCTAAAGGTGATGACCAAAACCTTGAAGCGCACTCGGAAGACCACCGGGAGCCAGTGCAGCTCGCGCAGGAGAGGCGTTACATGGGAGCGCCACGTCGCTCCCATCACCACCCGCGCGGCTGCACTCTGCGCCAGTTGGAGCCTCCGAGTGCTCCTCAAGGGGAGCCCCATGTAGAGAGTGTTACAATAGTCCAGATGGGAGGTGACGAGGGCATGAGTGACCGTGCGTAACGAGTCCCGATCCAGAAAGGGACGCAACTGGCGGATCAGGCGAACCTGATGAAAAATCCTCCCGGTCACGGCCATCAAGTGCTCTTCTAAAGACAGCCGTGAATCCAGGAGGACACCCAAGTTGCGAGCCCTTTCCGTGGGGGCCAGTGCTTCGCCCCCAATAATCAGCAATGGCACCAGCTGACTATATCGGGACGTCGGAAACCACAGCCACTCGGTCTTGGATGGGTTGAGTCTGAGCCTGTTTCTCCCCATCCAGATCCGTACGGCCTCCAGGCACCGGGACATCTCTTCAAGGGCATTGTTGGGGTGGTCTGGGGTGGAGATGTACAGCTGGGTGTCATCAGCGTACTGATGGTACTCCATCCCGAAACCACGGATGATCTCGCCCAGCGGCTTCACATAAATGTTGAACAAAAGGGGCGAGACCCTTGGTTCGTGCTAAACCATGCTGGTTCATGCTGCCTTAGCACATTGTATTAGTATAAACATTATATTTTATAAGCCATGATTTATGACTTACTGGTTTGCCCCAAATAATTGTAGATTATTCAAGAAATCTCAATAAATTAGGGGAAAGGAACTCCCAACCAGTTCTTTTAAAAAAAAAAAAATTAAGGAGAGGAATAGGAATAGGAATGGGAAAGCAAACACATTTAATTTTATGTTAATTCCTCCTCCTCCTGCATTATGGTGGTGTGACTTGAGTCATGGAGATTTGCTAGGGTGAAAATGATAGCGCATGTTTATTTATCCATTTAAGTGAACTTTGGCAGAACCCAACTCCATCGTGATGCTGGGTGGCCTACTATGTAAAAATAATGTAAACACGGCCAATACATAGAACTACAGCAATAGAAATAAACAAACTAGCAATCCAGATAACTAACATCCATTCACATACTCAAAGGAACGGAATAATACCTTTCTTCTTTGAAATAAATTTGTCAGAATTGCTTTGATAGAGGTTGCTTGTATCAGTTTTTATGCATCCATAAAAGAGGACCCTGTGGATGTGATATTTCTGCAAAATCAGTTTCAATTTTTCCTGGACTTCTAGCTGTTGGGTATTGGAGCGAATATGTTAGAATTTTGCTTGGCAGGAACATTTTTATTTATTGTTGTGTCTAGGATCCTTCTTGATTACTTAACCCACTGCAATCTTAATAGAAAACCTGCAAAAGATCAACTTGCTCTTCCTTAGGATCCCTCCATAACCAAATTTGATAGGAGTATAAAAAGAGAGGTCTGCAGATGGAATGAGTGGGTTAAAAAAAGAAGTAAGAATAGTGTATTAGGATGTGCCCAAGGCTTCTTAACTTATCATAATGGAAAACTTGGACTTTCCTAGTTTCATCTATTTCTGATGGGTTTTTTTTTTTTTACTAAAAGATCTTTAAACTCTTCAATCTTAATCCTTTTTCTTGTAACCTTAAATTTATAAGAAATCACAACAAGTGCTCACCGAATGTTTTCCATTGTTAAAAACAATGCATGTTATTTAGAAAACATCTGACAATTTAGCCTACACACTGAGTGCAAACACACTCAGAATCTAGTGTTGGCAATGAAACTTGGAAGATGAGCTGTGTGTAAATTTAATCATGAGTACTTTATAATGCTCTAGAGACTTGGATTACACAAAGTAACCCAACTAGCAGTTGGAAATATTATGAGACTTTACTGTGAAGACAAAGGAGTTTCTTGTTCTTAGACATGTTTTTTTTTTTTTTTTTTTTTGCTCATAAAGCAAAATACTCAGGTGGCTTTTGCTATCTGGTGTGTGGGAGAGTGGGTTGTGTTTCCAAAGTATTTTATACCTTGTTCCAAAATCTGCTATGTTGCCTTAAGCTCCAGTTGGAGAGGTGCCCATATAAATCAAATAAGGAACAATAACATTTGTGCTTTTTTTCCCCCCCAAGGAGGCAAATCTATATACACTACAGTATGTTTTTTTTTACAAAACTGTATTTCACTGAATTAGTGTCATTCGTTCTATGGCAGATTTACAGATGCAAACCTCCCTTTCCCCATTAAAAATAAGAATTTGATCTAAGTTAACCTGCTACTGTTTCTGCATCTCCGCAAGGTCTATAGAGTAGGAGGTGTAGTTAGAAGTATAATATAATGCTTCGTTTGAACTATATGTTTGAGTTTTGATCAACCATTGTTCAAATACAACGGAAGCTCTAATTAAGCACAATAGGCTTTCTGAATCATATTTTGCCATTTTTCCAAGTTGGAGACAAAAAGATGTGGTTTGACTGACAAGTCAGGGACTGCAATTATACATACGGATTTAAGCGTACATCACAGTTAACTGGTTCTCACAATGCATTAAGTCATAAATGATGTTTTACAAACCATAGCAGCTGGATTCACACATCGCGTTATGCCAAAATCAAAGCAATCCCATTATCCCTTGGTGCTATGCTGAAGAAAAGATGCATCTCTGTTTGAGGATATTATCCACTTAGTCATGTGTGACTCTTGGTGATACTATGGGCCAAGTGACTCTTTCCATATTTTCCAGTCTTGCACTGCTTCTTTGAGTTTTCTATTCTGGCTGGGGTCAGCTTTGATGGTGTCCAGGCATTGTGTTCTTTGACAGCCTGGTTTCCTTTTACTGCTAACTTTTCCCAACATAATTGCTTTCTCCAATTTAGTCAGAGTACTTTCATACCTAAAATTGTGTAAAGAACTCGTGGTTATACACTGTTCTGCTATAGCTCTACTCCAGTTAGGTGAAATTAATCATGCAAGCTGTCCTTATATTTTAAAGAACATCCAGATTTAGTGCTACAAAGGACCATTTTTAAGAGTTTGCGGACCAATTAAATATTTCTTAAGTTGTACACATGAAAAATTGTTTTCACACATCTTTCAGCTCTGCAAAGGTAGGACAAATCTCCATCTGGGATAAATCCCATAATGCTTGGGGCATATCATGTTTATGAATTGAGAGAACATGCATGGTATGAAGTTGGGGGATTTAGATAGGATATATCTGATGAAACAAACAAAATGTTACTTACCAAGCACATCTAAATTATATTAAAGCGAGCAAAATATCTTTACAATCCCCAAGGTATGTCACAACTTTTGAGTACCCCTAATGTTTGGAAATTGAAAATTGAAAAATTTGACATGCCCTAGGAACAACCAATGCATTATTTCCCGTGTTTCAAGAATGCTCTGATCCTTTCTCCTTCTAAATCTTCTAAATCCTTCTAAAGGATCTTACATTTAGAGTTGATGTTTTATGTTTCATTGAGCATTAGATGGGCCGCAAGGCAAAGCAAGGAACAGCCTGCTTCTGTGATTCCCGTTACAGAATAATCATCTGTGTAGCTGTGGTGTAGCTGCCGAACTTTCATTTGTGTGAAGTGGTTTTGTCATGTATTAAAGTGAGTAATAAGGAAAAGCAGGAGTATGACTCCGGAATAACGAATGGAACAATTCACACAGTTAAACTGACAAATTGAAAATGTACAGAAAGTTATTCCAGAGAGTATTCAGCGTGGATGATTACAGCTGGGTAATTGCTGAACCAGATGCATAACTCTGCATGGAGTCATTCTGTCCATGCTCTTAACTTGTCAGTGCAGTTGTATGAATTTTTCTTAAATCAGAAGGGACTGATTCAAGGCATCAGTCTTCCTGTATTTTTCATTCCATTGGTGCCAGACAGGGCTTTTCTCACAAGAAAACTTAGGTATGGAATCCTTCTACAATGAGAGACAAAGATTCCTATTTATGCCATTTGTATTTTTCTGATTCAAGATAGGATAACTCACCACGGTCAACTTGTAGCAGGACAATTCAGCAAAGGCAAAAGTTAAGTTTTGCCATCAAGAGCCTGGTGGCTCAGCAGACTGATAGCATTGTGATTAACACCAGCTCTCTGCAATTACTGTAAATTCGAATCTCCCCAGGCTCAAGGTTGACTCAGCCTTCCATCCTTTTTAAGGTAGGTAAATTGAGGACCCAGTTTGTGGGGGCAATAAGCTGACTTTGTATAAATATACAAAAGTATGAAGGCTATTGCTTAACGCATTTTAAGCTGCCTTGAGTCTCTGGAGAAGGGCGGCATATAAATCAAATTTAAAAAAAAAAAGTTAATTTCAATGGAATGATGGCCAATAATAACAAAAGAAAGAAAGTCAATCCAGATATTACAAAAGTTACAATAATTTCGATGAAAACCTGGTCACCCATAATAATAAAAGTAACTGAATGAAAGAATTAATACAGCTTTGAATTGTTCCTTAGTGACTTGGCCGTGGCAAGTTGGCCATAGCGAGTTGGCCATTGGTGACCTCCCTAGATCCTTTCTGATTAGCTCTCCAGAAGCACCTCCTATTTGAGAGAATGAGAGAGACCATGTGTTTTGTTTAGTTGTCTGAATTGAGGGGCAGGGTATGATTGCCATCAAGCCATTGAAAGGCTGTGTTCCCTACTTCTCCCTACTAGCACTGATGATCCTACCTAGTTGGATAATGAAACGTCTGCAAGAAAACCATGCTCAGAGAGCACCAAGGATCTCTCGTATAGAACATGTCTACTGGATTGATTCCTTTCCTACCAATAGACTTTAATGTGATACCAATTTCTTGTTCGCTGGTAATTTGGATAAAAGTGCCTATAGTCAAGGCTATGGTTTTCCCAGTTGCAATGTATGCCTGTGAAAGTTGGATCATAAGAAAGGCTGAGCGCCAAAAAACTGAGGCCTTTGAACTGGTGCTGGAGAAGACTCCTGTGAATCCCTTGGACTGCAAGGTGATCAAACCAGTCAGTCCTAGAAGAGATCAAACCTGACTGCTCTTTAGAAGGCCAGATTCTGAAGCTGAAACTCAAATATTTTGGCCACCTAATGAGAAGGAAGGATTCACTGGAGAAGAGCCTAATGCTGGGAACGATGGAGGGCAAAAGAAGAAGGGGACGAGGTGGCTGGATGGAGTCACTGAAGCAGTAGGTGTGAACCTAAATAGATTCCGGGGGATGGTAGAGGACAGGAAGGCCTGGAGGAACGTTGTCCATGGGGTTGCGATGGGTTGGACACAACTTCGCAACTAACAACAACAACAACAATTTGGATAATTGCATTGCTGGAAAGGGTTGAATAGAAGACATTTGAGTTATGAAGATGGATGACTTCATTTCGTTGCTGAACATTTCTGCATTTATGTAGATTAGCTATTCTCCCTCCCTCCCCTCTAATTTTCTGTCTCTCCTTTTGTTTTTCTTATGCTGTTCATGAAACAGACATGGACTGTTTTACTAGAGGGGAGGAAGCCTAGAAGGGAAAAACAGCTTTCCACTATTATTGCCTTGCTTGTTTCAGGAAATTATGGTGCTCTTGTTGTGGGTATCATTTGTTCTTTTTGATGTCTCATTTCTCATAATGAGGGAAACACACCGTTCATTTCCTCACAGCCAGTGTAGGCATCCTAATTAAGCTATTCTCCGAAGTTCCATTCCTTCTTTTATATGGGTCACAATTCTTGAGAATACTGTACATAATTTCTTTCCAACTCATAAGAAGCAAAGAACAAGAATGACAAGTTTTTTTTTAAAAAAAATTCCCTGCTTTGGTTTCCAAACACTTTTAAATTAGATAACAGGTTAAGCCTAATGTATAAAATAATTAGAATATTTTGCATAATAATTGTTAATTAATTCTACACCTGCTACTTAACCATTAAGTTGACATTAAGTTCTAGTGCAAACCTCTACCTGTGTCTTCAGAAACAAGCTTCCAAGAAATGTGTATCGGATTACAACCTAAGTTCAGATGATGTACAGGTTGTCCTCATTCAGTGACCATTTGAAGTTACAACAGCATTGAAAAATGTGACTTATGACCAGTTCTTACACTTATGGCCATTGCAGCATCCCCATGGTCATGTAATCAGAATTAAGACACTTGGCAACTGGCATGTACTTATGCCAGTTGCAGGATCCTGGGGTAATGCGATCACCATTTGTGACCTTCACAGCTTACTTCTGATAAGCAGAGTCAAAGTGGGAAGCCAGATTTGCTTAACGACCACACAATTTACTTAACAACTGCAGCAATTTGCTTAATAACCGGGGCAAAAAGGTTCTAAAAGGTGCTGCCACTGATTTAACAACTGCCTTGCTTAGGAACAGAAATTTTGGTCTCAGTTGTGGTCATGGGTTGAGGACTACCTTTACAGGTAGTCCTTGATTTATGACCACAATTGAGCCCAAAATTTCTGTTGTTAAGTGAGGCATTTGTTAAGTGAGTTTTGCCCCATTTTATGACCTTTCTTGCCACAGTTGTTAAATGAATCACTGCAGTGGATAAGTTAGTAACATGTTCAGTGAATCTGGCTTCCCCGTTGACTTTGCTTGTCAAAAGGTTGCAAAAGGAGATCACATGACCTTGAGATACGGCAATAAGTATGAACCAATTGCCAAGCATTTGAATTTTGATCACATGACCATGGGACTGCTGCAATGGTCGTAAGTGTGAAAAACGGTCATAAGTCACACCCCCTCCCCCCTTTCAGACTTGCAACTCATGAAATTCAGCCAAACATTATTTCAGCTTTTTCCAATCTGGAATGCTGCAGATATGTTGAGGCAGTAGCTCTCACGTTTCTCATTCAAAGACTATTCTGGCTACGTCAGGGCTGTCAAACTTGCACGCCCATGCCCGGTTTAGCAAAGGGGGAAAAAGTCCCGATATGTCATGTGACACCGCCGTGACGACATGAGTTTGACATCCCTGGGGCTATGTATTTTGAAAATTACATTCCTGGTTTACTTGGAGAATACTTGCTTAGAAAAGATTTTAGTGCCTTAGCATAACAGGGGTCAGTTTCATTTAAGGTGGCGGGCTTAATATAGAACAATTGTATGCAAAATTGCCTCTTCTCAAAAACCTCCAGGGGACACGGTAGCTCAGTGGCTAAGACGCTGAGCTGGTCGATCGAAAGGTTGGCAGTTCAGTGGTTCAAATCCCTAGTGCCGCGTAACGGGGTGAGCTCCCGTTACTTGTCCCAGTTTCTGCCAACCTAGCAGTTCAAAAGCACATAAAAAATGCAAGTCGAAAAATAGGGACCACCTTTGGTGAGAAGATAACAGCGTTCCGTGCACCTTTGGCATTTAGTCATGCTGGCCACATGACCATGGAGACGTATTTGAACAGCGCTGGCTCTTCAGCTTTGAAACGGAGATGAGCACTGCCCTCTGGAGTCGGGAATGTACGAGGGGAACCTTTACCTTTAAAAACCTCCAGTGTTGGAGAGCCCACAATTTCTGTAGGCAAGTTATTCCACTGATTAATTGTTCTAACTGTCAGGAAAGTAGTACTAACACTTGATCTTGATTTTGTCCCTCTGGGATAGATCATCTTGCAAGTCTGAAACTCTCCCCTCCTTTGCTTTACTCTCCTTTTGTAGTAAATTTTGTTTATTAGACTGTTGCTCTTCATCCTGTCTCCCAATGTCAACCCCCACATGCCATTACATGAAAGACAAAAGTCTTATTACTTTTTCATGGACCTCCTTCACACAATTAGATTGCAAGCCCTCATTAGTTTTAATTGATGAAAAATTCTGTTTCATGTAACTGTTCTAAGTACTCTCAAAACAAAGGGAGAGTGAGAATTAAACCATGAACTATGATTTAATTAGAAATCATGAATTATATGCAGGGAGTTGTTCTTATTTGGCAAAAATGTGGATATACTGGCAGAAGAAAGATGGAAAATATCTTCTGTAGACCCTCATTGATGGTAATTATTATACTCAGGTCAACTCTTCCTTGTTTGTAGTGCAGGGTTAGTGAATTGGAGCTTGAGCTCCACAAAGTTTGTGGATTGTGCAGTTGCAAAAACCATGGTGCGGGCCTCTACTTCAGTCAAATTGTTCTTATCTGGATGCATCAAATTTTGCACTCCAGTCAGAAGCACTGAGGCACATCCGGGTTGAAAGGATTATCTGGTGACTTCACTGTTGTCCTAGGGATGTCCAGTTGGGGGCTCCTTTCATGTCTCTGGCAGGAGCTGGAGTGAAGAACGAGACCTCATCCTTGCCCCATGGCAGCTCTCAGGTCTCAAACTTGAGCTTGCTAACCTCCTGCTTAGCGTTCCAACCATATGAACCACTGTGCTCCATCAAATGAGCTGGTTGCAGGGGTGAAATCCAGCAGGCTGTGACAGGTTCTGGAGAACCGGTAGCGGAAATTTTGAGTAGTTCAGAGAACCAGCAAATACCACCTCTGGCTGGTCTCAGAGTGGGGTGGGAATGGAGATTTTGCAATATCCTTTCCCCAGGAGTGGGGGAGGGAATGGGGATTTTGCAGTATCCTTCCCCTGCCACGCCCACCAAGCCACGCCCAAGCCACGCCCACAGAACGGGTAGTAAAAAATTTTGGATTTCACCACTGGTTGGTTGCATTCTACATTTGACTGTCCAGAAGTAAATTGAATTTTTTTTTGTTTTGTATGAAAAAATATTTCATTTTTCATATGAAATCATTTTTTACAAAAGATCCATTTTGAATGTTTGAGTTATTCAAAGTCCCTTTCTTACATTTCCTGAAGCCAGTTTGATTTGCTGCTGAGGTTGGTATTGTTTAGAGTTTTTTGCAGTGCTGCTTCTGAATCTATTGCATTAGTATTTGCTTCAGGAAGGGAAAGCAGTATAGTAAATCAAAACTCTCTGGCTGGCTAAAAGGATATTGCTGTTTAAACTATGTGTTTGATCTGTTTAATTGCCTTAAAAGAGAACAGGAAATGCTTGGATAATCTTTTGCCATTGTTTATTGCAACTGGAGAAGATGCAAGTCTTCACTATTGTATGTCTTCAGATAGAGTAACAAACCCACAAGATTAGATTCAAACAGTTTTCCCCTCCATTATGCTTTCTGCCTTTAATCAACATTATTTCATATTCATGTGTACGTACAACTTCCGTTCCATCGTTTTCCTTTATCTTCTTATGTAGGTTCAAATAAAAAAAAATTAAAAATGGTTAGGAAAAAAGACTGTCTCTTCAGTGTTTTATCTCAGTAAGGCTATTATGTCATTATTCCCATTTTGTTCAGCAAGATTGTCAAGTATAATTAAAACCTGTAAGGATTAAAGTTTATAACATCAAAGTAATTCTTTGTAGAACTGCTAAAAACAAAAAAAAGAGACTCCACAATCCAAGAATGAAGTTAAGGCTCTGATGAATTGATGCAACGTATATCTTAATGAGAAGCTGATGAGATATCATAGTAGAATATTTTCCTAACTGTTGACAATTTACTGCTGTTTTGACACTGAATAGATAGAAGTATCTGCCTTGTAGTAAGGCTGCCATAAAGAAGAGGTGGTCAACTTATTGTCCAAAGTCAAGAAGCAATGGATAGAAACTAACCAAGCAGAGAATTAACCTACCGTGTTTTCCTGAAAATAGGACATGTCCCGAAAATAAGCCCCTCCTCTCTCTCACACACACATGCACACACAGGTTCCTCACCCCCAACCTTCCCAAGGCAGCCACATCCCTGCAAACTCTTGTGCACCCCGCCCCTTTCGTCACCTGCGGCACCAATCATACACCTCAAGCGCCTGCTCCTGCACCATGGTGGCAGCCTACCCGCTCTTGCCTGTGCCTACGTGCCGCATCTGCATACCCCACGCTACTGAGCGCCCGCCACAGCAGCCTCAGTCTAAGCATCGCTGCCTCGGGGCTTCCTTGGCAGGGTGGCCACCGACGGCAGAGAGGCCTCCATGCATGCTGGGCAGTTGTTGAGGACAACAACGGCAGGCCTGGTGCGCCCCACATCTGGGTGCGGGTCTCGGCAGGGATGGCTGAGGCGCTGCAGGTGTTGCTGCTGCCGCCACTGCCTATGGAGTCCCGGCGGCCCCCTGCGGCCAAGCTCAGCCACGGGCAAGGAACGTTGGCCATGGCTGAGCCGGCCGAGCTGTGTCTGTGAGGGCTGTCCTCGGCACAGCTGCCCGGCATCTTGCTGCCAGGCAGCTGGAAAGAGTAAACTGGACCTGCAGGAGGAAGGGAGGGCGGGCAAGTGTCCCACGAGGCTCCCTTCCCCAGGAAGAGTCTGGCCTGATCACTGTCCAGTCTGGTGACTCCCAAGGTGGAGGGGCTCGCTGGTGAGTGCTCCAGTCAGTCAGCGCTCAGGTGGGGGGACTGCGGGGCAATCGGAGTGGAGAGGAGCAGGGGGGAAGGGGAGGCCTCTGACGACTATCACCATAGAGTAGGAAGCACACTCCCAGAGCAGCTGCTGTCCTGGCTGGGGTTTTGGAAGCTGCAAAGGCAGAGTTTGGAGAAGAGAAAGAAAGAGTTCTGCTGCTTCTGCTTTTGGCTGCATGCAAGGAAAGCAGCAGAAGCAGCAGAAGTCTTTCTTTCTCTCCCCCAAACTCTGCTTCTGTGGCTTCCAAACCCCAGCCAGGATAGCGGCTGCTTTGGGAGTGTGCTTCCCACTCTATGGTGACAGCTGGAGCTGGACCCTGCAGGGAGAGCTAACCCAGGCCGTGGCTTCCACACGGGTGCTGGTGGTGGGCGCTGGCGGCATTGGCTACGAGCTGAAGGACCTGGTGCTCACCAGCTTCACCCACATCGACATGGTGAGGCCTGGGAGGCATGTGAGCGGGGTGGGTGGGGACAGGCACTCACGCAGCTTGGTGCCTTTGGGCCGCTCGCGTACTACACACACACCCTGCAGGAGGGGAGGGGCTTAATGGTAGCATGCGAAGGGAGCCTCTCTCTGCCGGACTTCCGGCTGTGAGTGTCCAGGCCGCCCAGGGCCTTCTGCACCCTCGAAATAATAAGACCCCCCGATAATAAAGCCAAGCCCTTATTTCAGAGTTCAAAAGAAAATAAGACCCTGTCTTATTTTCGGGAAAACACGGTATATAGTTTTCTTGGTGTCAGAATACAAGAAAGAAGGATTTTTCAACTGCCTTTCTCTAGTTTTTTAAAAATATTATTATTATTTCCAAGTCTAAAAATTTAACCCTAGTGGTCCTCTGTCAAAATATTAACCTGGACTGATTCTGCTTATGCTTTTCAAGATCAGCCTGCTTGGTTACTTGGAGGACTACATAAACCATTTTTTATCACAACAGAGAAGTTGTTGTTGCTTTCTTCTAGGATATCTTTCAACTTCTCAGTCTAATATCTATTATTTAGATTGGAGATTTGTGTTGCAGTTAAGCTTTTTTATGTATATATTTAATAGCTCTGTGAGTGTTAGTACTGTATACCAACGATGAAGTGTGGAACAATTTATCTTGGAACTTTGAGGGCTATAAAATGCACTGTAGGCTGAAAAATGCTCATAAAAACAACACTGTACAGTTTCATTTTCAACTGCTTAGTGATGCTTGTCGCATCTTAGTTTTATTGGGCATCAAATATGTGTTGGAGTTCTCAAGAGAAGATCTAAATGTTCAAGAAGAGGATTGATCGTAAGAAATTCCTGAACTAATAATCAATTACAGTAGACTTTATCAATCCCAAGGACAGCTTGTTAAGTACTGTGGCTGAAAAATATGAATTTTGGATTGCCGTTAAGGCAGGTAGTAGCAAATTTAGCAATGATGAATTGATCATTAAGCCAGCAACTAAATATTCTAGTTCTGTTCTCTGCAGGGGCAACTGAATTGCATTTCCCCCCCAATATCTTTTATTTTATGAACAGGAGAGTAATTTAGGAGAAAACTATTGCTATTGTTTGTAGATGTTTTTTTCTGAAATTATGTGGATGTAAGTGTAAAATTCAGTACATGCAAACCAAACTTAATTTATTCTTCTGACTGTGGCAATTTATCCCCACAATTCAGAGTGTGTTGATAAGAAAAATCAACATGATTGGATAAAATAAAATTGCCTGAGTTTTGTAGACTTTGAGAATCAACTAAGGAAGAATATCATTGAAATGTATCTTGTAAATTATACTACTTGTTTTTCCATTCCGATCCTTCCTGCTTTTCCTTAGATATTTGGACACATTGAATTTCTCAGTTCCTTTCAGTGGCATCTGATGAGGTATAGCAGGAAGAGGCCATTCACATAGAATAGCTTTTCTCAATGTCTGCTACTGTAAAACGTGTGGACTTTTAAGTCCCGGAATTGAAAATGTTGCCTGTGGAATTCTGGGATGCAAGATTGAGAAACATGGAAAGGTTGACTTAGAGTGATTAGAGAAAAGTCTGTATTCTCTCTCTGGAGATATCCCAGGTTCAGTCTATTACTCTGCACAGAATTTGGGATCTAGACTCAAAGTAAGAGAGCCACCTATTAAAAATTACAGTTTGATGATGTGATGCAGATCTAAGTGTCAAACATTAAAAGGAGTAGGAAGAAGAAGATATCTAATTCCATCCAAAATTAGCTTTGTCCTTCATCAAGTGTAGTAATGCTTGTAAACACAAAATAACAAGTATGTAGTCAATTGGTCTACTTGTGTTGTACTTCAAATCTCAGAATTCCTGTTTTAAAAACCAAATACAGCCAATAAGGGAGAATATTTGTAGGTCAGGGTTGAAATGAGGGGTCCTTGGGGCTCTCTGAGTTGGCTTGTTTTCTTGCAAACGTTTCATTACCTAACTAGGCAACATCATCAGAGCTAGTAAGGAATGTTGTTTGCTGTCAGTATATATTCTTCCCTGTCGTGTGTGGGTAGGGATGTTCTTAAAGATTCTTTGGTTGGGCTGTTTCCTGATGGCTCTTTGGCAGTTTCTTGATTTGGGGTATTGCTTACTTAATTGTTGATGTGAAGTTAACCTTTGAATTAATCTATGCTGATCTGAGTGCTGATGACTGAATACTAAATGCAGCACTATATAAAAGCAAACCAAATAAAACTATATTTCAGAATCATAATTGAGCTAGAAGGGATCTTGGAGTCCCCTGCTCTAGCAGGAGAGCCTATACTATTTCAGACAGAATGGGACTGCTTGGCCACCAGGGTTCCACCTCCGGTCATTCACTCGTAACGTTTCTCCTCGGTGACACGCCCTTAGCTGTTTCCCCGGCCAATGGGCCCCAGCCCCTCCATTCCAGACATTGTCATCCAATGGGCTGCGCCGAAGCATCTGGGATGGAGGGGCTGGGGCCCATTGGCCGGGGCAAATAGCTAGGGGTGTGTCAGTCGAGGAGAAACATTAGGAGTGAATGACCGGAACCCTGGTGGCCAAGCAGCCGTGGCCAAGGGTACGAGCCAAACAGTCCTAAACCCATTTCAGATAAGTGACTGTCCAGTCTCTTCTTAAAAACCTCCAGTGATGAAGCACCCACAACCTCTGAAGGCCAGCTGTTCCACTCTTTAATGGTTTTCACTGTTAGGAAGTTTCTCCTTAATTCCAGGTTGCTTCTCTGCTTGATTAGTTTTCATTTAAATTGTTATTTTTAAACAAGTAATTACAAGAAACAAATGTCTGTATACGCAAGGCATAAGGTAAATCCTTGATTTGCAATCATTTATTTAGTGATCGTTCAAAGTTACAACAACACTGAAAAAAGTGACTTACGACCAGTTTTCACACTTATGACTGTTGAAGCATCCTCACATTCAGGTGATGAAAATTTGGGCACTTGGCAGTGGGCATGTATTTACCTCAGTTGCCGTGTCCAGGGGTAATGTGATTGCCATTTGCGACCTTCTCAGCTGGTTTTTGACAAGCAAAAACAATAAGGGAGGCTAGATTTAACCACAACTTTATTTACTAACATTGTGTAACAACCTTTACAAAAAGAAAAGAAAAAGAAAAAAGTTTGGGAGGGAGTTACTTAACAATTAATATTGGCTTTGCTTAGCAATGGAAATTCTGCTCTCAATATTGGTCATAAGTCAAGGACTGCCTGTATTCGGGGCTGCCATGACTGTGGTGCAAAAATTGAGCCACCCCTAGATTCAGAAAATCTTTGCTCCCATCTAGGGGTGGTTCAGATTTTTGCATATGAATAAGCGCAACTACTGTAATCTCGGAACTGGATCTCTGATCTTGCCTGATTTCGGCATTCTTTTTCACATGTGTATCTTTAATTATTATTTTGTTGCAGAAACTGGAACACAGAGAAATTCTAGTTGGGCTGTTGTTCCTGATTTTCCCCTTCATACCTGCTAGCAACCTCTTCTTCAGGGTGGGATTTGCTGTGGCAGAACGCATCCTGTATATGCCTAGGTAATATTCCTACATTTAATTCTTCTATGGTACAATACTCAAGCATGAGTTTTGAAATCATGGTCTTTT
Organism: Arizona elegans; assembly: GCA_022577455.1. Taxonomy (NCBI): domain Eukaryota; kingdom Metazoa; phylum Chordata; class Lepidosauria; order Squamata; family Colubridae; genus Arizona; species Arizona elegans. Next base: position 73,309,228 of record JAKOOJ010000007.1, read on the forward strand.
ATTACATTGGTTCTCCACAAGCTACCACCAGGGGTGGGCTTCAGATCCTTTAGCAACGGGTTTGCTGCCCCGTTGCTGGGTGGGCGTGGCCATGGTGGGCATGGCCTAGTTGGCTACCTGCACCATGGGGGGGGGGCATTTTTCACCCTCCCCAGACTCTGGAGGTTTTTCTTGAGCCTCCGGATGGCGAAAACAGCTTCTCCCGGGCTCCGGAGGCCCTCCGGAGGCCAAAAAAAGGCCCATTTCCAGGCTTCCGGAACCTCTGGTAGGCCCATTTTTTGTGCTCCCAGACTCTCTGCGCAGCCCCTGCACTTACCTGGAATGATGAACAGGCCGCATGAAGACTCCTGGGAGGGGTGGGGCGGGGTGGGCATGGCCAGCCAGGGATAGCATTTGGCAGTTTGCCGAACCCTGGTGATCCTTGGCTAAAGGATTGCCCGAACTCTGCTGAACCCCCAAGAGCCCATCCCTGGCTACCACTTCTGAAATGTTCCAAGATGTAAAAAAAAAAGAAAGAAAGAAAAAGCAGGTAATAGTAAAACCTTCCCCAATTTGAGATATTTTGTTCTGCGAACCCCCATCCTCTGCAGCCAGATAAATCAAAGTATTCAGAGGAATTGCGGCAGGCTGCCGTAATAATTTCTTTAGCTTTATGTGGTGAATAAAGCTGTTTGTATATTGCTTCTTGTCCCAAAGGTGCTTTTTTTTCCAAGAGGCAACTGGACTTTCTTGTTTTTCTTTGAAGGCGTTTCGCTTCTCATCCAAAAAGCTTCTTCAGTTCTGACTGGATGGTGGGGAATGGAAGGATTTATACTTCTTGCAGACAGCTGGTCATTGGCATTCTTTTAGCGAGTCATTAAGGCCACCTGGAGGTTTATCTATGTCAGGGGTGTCAAACTGGCAGCCAGTCAGATGTGTCATGGGCAGGCCACGCCCACCTCAGCTCCGTGAAGGGGAAAAACATCGCAATATGTCACATGACGGCAATGTGACAAGGCAAGTTTGACACCTGTGATCTATCTCATCAGGATCACCTGAGTGGTGCAAATGGATATGGAGCCTTCTTTGAACTGTTGAAAGGACTGTGTTGTAAACTGGAGATAGATGATATTGTATTCCCACCCTCTGTCCTTCCATTTCCCACCATCTAGTCAGAGCTGAAGAAACTTCTTGGATGAGAAGCGAAACGTCTTCAAAGAAAAACAAGAAAGTCCAGTTGCCTCTTGGAAAAAAGCACCTTTGGGACAGCCATGACCTGGATGACTGAGAATCTCCATAGACATATATTATATCTTCTTTTTAAAAAATAATCTTGGCTCACCAAGTGTTAAAATAATCTATAGATTAAGTTTGAGATGACCATATTCTCTGGGACTTTACTGAAAGAAGTGCTGCATACCTGGACACTAATTCTCAAAAGATCCATCTGAGTTTTCAGTTTGTAAAAACCTGATTTAGACAAACTTTTCTGGATGGATAATTATTTTCTACACTATAAAGCACCCTTCACTGACAAGAGTTCAGTATAAAATCAAAGATGTTGCCTTGGGTTGTAATTATTGGCTTATTGTGCATGTAATGTACGTGTATTTAAAAGAGAAGATAAAAACCAAACTAACCAATTTAAAATAAAGAAAAAAAGAGAAACCAAGAAAACCAAGAAAAGAAAAAAAAGATGAGAAAAGAAAGAATAGACACAAAGAAGTGGCTTTTGATATTCTTCACAGCAATTACAGGTTTTATCAGGGTTTGTTTATATGGAAAATGTGTGAGTGCACAAAGATCCACATACACACAGAGTCTACTAAGGAGGAATTGATAGATCTAGGACTCTTTGTCTACCACCAAAAAAAACTGCCAAGTTAATAAAATCCTAGACATGTAATCCTAAAGATGGCAGGGCTGACTCTCTTTCATATTTTCTTGCCCAGAGCATATTAAGCTTTGGTTGTTTGATCTACTAATGAAAGCCTGCAGTCCTGCTTCATAATGTATAATAAGACTTATTTTTCCTCATGCTTCATGCTGTGTAACAGTTTTATTGAGTGACAGAAGTGTAGCTATCCTGGCAACTTGGCAGCATGCGTCAAAAATTCTTACCAATTGATATTCCCTTAACAATTGGCTCAAAATACCTGGTGATGTTTAAAAGGAAGAAATATACTTTCTTCTAGGAAGGGGCAATGTATAGAAGAGAAGGCTAATTCAGAGGCACTTCTTGTGGTTGTCAGCCTCCCCTGCTGATAAGCAATAAACCACTCATCTATAGTTTATTTAAAGAGGAGAGTAAAATGAAAACAAACAATGGCTGCAATTTGAGATAGGATCTGACAAAAAAAGAGTCAGATGCTATCTCAAATTGTACTTATTGCCTGTTTTTATTTTGTTTAAAATTATCACCTGAACTCTCTCTTCCTTAATTTTTAGCATGTAATTTGATTCTGAATTTTTAACTATAAAAATTGTTCTGTGGATTCAGTACTGTAATTTAAATCTCATATGAAAAAGTACAAGGTCTAATTTGTAAAATGAGGTAGTTCTTATGATTTTTTAAAAAATTTTGAAGGCCTTTCTGGTACATATTCTAGTCAAAAAATAGGAACGTTGGGAGAACTAAATATGACTGCTTTCCAAAATACATAATACTGCTAAATAATTTGTCATGTTTTTAAACAATGGTGTCTTGAATCCCCTGTCAAGAAAATGTAACCCTTGGCAAATGAGAATTCCTCCTCCTCCTCCTCCTCCTCCTCCTCCTCCTCCTCCTCCTCCTCCTCCTCCTCCTCCTCCTCCTCCCCCTTCCCCTTCCACTCCTTCCTTCCTTCCTTCCTTCCTTCCTTCCTTCCTTCCTTCCTTCCTTCCTTCCTTCCTTCCTTCCCCCCTCCTCCTCATACAGGTAGTCCTTGCAACCGTAATGGAGTCTGCCCATTAAGGCTGTAAATCCCAATGGTCGTTTATCAGATCACCTATTTGATGAACTGGATTTTATGACCTTTTTTTTGAGGCAGTTCTTAAGTGACTATGTAATCGTAAATTGACTGCTGCGATTGTTCAACAAACAACGAATAGTTGTTCACTATGGGCTATTTATGCCAAAAACTGGATGCAAATGTCTGTTTTCTGCAAAAACATTTTAAAATGTAGCCAAGTGACTGTGGGATGTGGCAAATATTCATAAATTTTTGACCGGGGGTAAAGCAGCTAAGCAACTGATCATAAGTCAAGGACTTCCTGTAATGTTTAAAAAGACAGAACAGAGGTCTTGTATGTTAGAACTATAGAGTTATTTCTGTCTCTGCAAAGCCACCAATATCTGGACAACCACTGCTACATAACTAGGATTTTAGCAATTACGCAGGGATATATGCGAGACCGTTTTTATGTGACTGCCCAGGTTTTACAATCCTAAGCATTTTTATAAAGAAATAAATTTCCATTTTTTAGACCATGAGGATAATGATCTGAAAATCCATTTAGGATCCAGCTTTCTCAAGGCAGATGAGATATTTCCCCAGGTGATACACAAGGGATGAGAAATTTCACAATAGGGGATGATAATTATTGGTCACTGTTGCATGTTTCAAAGCATCAGCAAAATTCATGCATATTATCTGCTATTCCTCAAGGAATATTGCTTAGAAGTTACAGTATGTTGTTATGCACCTGGCTAGAAGCCAGGAAACTCTTAAATTCTAATCTCACTTTAGGTATGAAAGTTGACTGGGTAACTTTGGGCCAGTCACTCTCTCTCAGCCTATGAAACCGGTTGGTCAGTTCCTATTCCAAACAATGGATCAACCCTTGGTTAATTTGGAAAAAGAAAGCAGACTCTGCAGTTGTTAGAAAAAATAAATAAATAAAAAAAATGAAAAGGTTTTTGCTGTCATTTTACTTCATCTTGCCAATAGTGTAGGTTTCTCTCTCTCTCTCCCTCTTTCTCTCTCTCCCTCTTTCCCTCTACTACAAAGCCCAGTATTTATTTTAGACAAGATATTATGATTCTCTTGCTTTTAGGGTTATTTCCCTTTCTTTAATTTTCCGTTCATGAGCATTATTTGATGCTCTTTATGCTGGGTTTCATTCCATGCTATTTTATTTAATGTATCAATCTTGAAGAATTTTTATTGCTTAGGCATGGCAATTGGTAATCATAGAGACAGAACAAAATCCCTATGTTTATTAGACTTCATGCCGGCACAGCTTCCTTTAGCCATTTGGTTCCTTCTGTGCTCAGTAACCTCCTCACAGCAGAATCTTCCCTTAGCACAGTTTGCTAAAAAGCTTTATTGCAAAGTAGAAGTCACGGTTATGCAAATGATTCATTCCGACGGATCGCAGGAAGGTAGCCATATGTGTTATAGTCAGAGCTATCAGTTTCCCAGTGGTAATATACAGTTGTGAGAGTTGGACCCAGTGGTGGGATTCAACTGGTGTAACAACCGGTTCGCTGAGTGCGCGCACAGTGCATTTGAAAACAGCTCTAAAACTTACCTTCTACTGCATCTACTTACCCGGTGAGTAAAACAGCTGAGCGTGACAATCCGCTCTGCTGTGCCTATCAACTGGGCTTCAAACAAAGGAAATATAGGTTGGTATAGTGCAGGGGTGGACGGGCAGGCCCAGCTGATTGTCGGGGCAAACCAGTTTGCTCTCAGCTGATTGTCGGAGCTACCGGTTTGCCCGAACCAGTCTGGCTGTACCCCACTCCTGGTTAGACCACAAGGAAGGCTGAGCACCAAAGAATTGCATGCTTTCGAACTGTGGTGTCTGAGGAGACTCTTGAGAGTCCCTTGAACTGCAAGGAGATCATCAAATCAGTCAATCCTAAAGAATCAGCCCTGACTGTTATTTGGAAGGACAGATACTGAAGCTGGAGCTCAAATATTCTGGCCACCAAATGAGAAGAGAGGACTCATTGGAAAAGATCTGATGATGGGAAAGATTGAAGTCGAAAGAGAAGGGGAGAGGATGAGATGATTAGCTAGTGTCATCGACACAATGAACATGAATTTGGGCAAACTCCAGGAGACAGTGGAGGACGGTGGGGGGGGGGGTTGGTGTGCTATGGTCTGTGGGGCAGGGGTGAAATGCTACCGGTTCGGCCAAATCGGTAGCGATGGCGGCAGGTGGTTCAAAGAACTGGTAGCGACGGCAGCGCGAGGCTCCGCCCACCCACCCAGTCATGGTTACTTCCTATTTAATGTGGTTTTAACCAGGAAGTAACCTGTTTTTTACCCTCTGCGCATGTGCAGAAGGATTTGTGCATGCGCAGAGGGTCCACATGCGCACGTGATGCGCGGGCAAGCGAATGCGGATGCGCGGTTCGTGCACTTCTGAACCGATAGGGAAGGTAAGTAGATTTCACCCCTGCAGTGGGCTCACAAAGTGTCGGATATGACTTAGCTATTGAACAACAACAAAGCCACATAATGTTTGCCTATGTGTCAATTACAAAGGTTTAAAAATGGGAAGAGATAGATACTAGTAAGGAAAAGAATAGTAATAATAATAGTAATACAATCTTAGTAAATTATTTGACAGTGTTGTGGGAATTAGTTGTTAAGCAGAGTGATGGCATTCGGGGAAAAACTGTCCTTGTGTCTAGTTGTTCTGGTGTGCAGTGCCCAATAATGTGGTTTTGAGGGTAGAAGTTGAAATAATGTATGTCCAGGATGTGAGGGGTCTGTAGATATTTTCACAGTTCTCTTTTTGACTCGTGCAATATACAGGTCCTCTATGGAAGGCAGGTTGGTAGCAATTGTTTTTTTCTGCATTTCTAATTATCTGTTGAAGTCTGTGTTTGTCTTTCCTATTAAAATCAATGACTTTACAGCTGCCTAGGTTTGTCAAGATACTGTTGTGGGCAACTGCACTTACAGTAGCCTCTTTTTTTACATAAAATTCATTTTGCCTCATCATAGATTTCCAAATGGCTGATTACAATAGTTTTAACAGGTCATGTAATCAATTTAGCGGGTCATATAATCAATACAGGTAATCTTTGATTTACGACCACAATTGAGCCCAAAATTTATATTTGCTAAGTGAGAAATTTTCCAAGTGAGTTTTGCCCCATTTTATGACTTTTCTTGCCACAGTTGTTAAGCGATCACTGCGACTGTTAAATTAGTAATACGTTGTTAAGTGAATCTGGTTTCCCTGTTGAATTTGCTTGTCCGAAGGTTGCAAAAGGGGATCACATGACCCCGGGACACTGCAATGGTCATAAGTATGAACCAGTTACCAAGCATCTGAATTTTGATCACATGATAATGGGGATGCTGCAAAGGTTGTAACTGTGAAAAATGGTCATAAGTCACTTTTTTCAGTGCTGTTGTAACTTTGAACGGTCACTAAATAAACTGTTGTAAGTCGAGGACTACCTGTATAAAGTGTTACAAGGCTGTAGATTTGTTTATTTAGTTCATATTTAGTTTACTTAGTACATAGCTCCAGATGGTTTACGTGGTTAAATGTACTAGCTGTGATCTAGTCTTGTTTTGATAAATATAATTTCACCAGCCTGTTTGATCCTTTTAAATGGGTTAAATTCCAGAGCTTGAAGATTTAGAACTTCTTCTACAATACTTTCATTTTCTGTGCAACTGCTTTGGGGCAATGAATTTCCATAAGCTATTTTTATGGTGCCTGAAAAAGCTGTTTCTCATTGTCATTCCTGAACCTACTGCCAGTCACCTTAATTAGATGATCCTGAATTCAAGTATTGTGTAATTGGCAGAAAGAAATATCGTTCTCCCAATCTTCCATGTCACTTGTAATTATATAAAACTCTCATATTCTCTCCCCCAGAGTCACTTGTTTTTTAAGCCACCTAGAGACACTGCCTCAGCCTGTCAGTCACTGTCAAAATTAGATGTTCTTCAGGATTAACTGCTCATACAGACTACTGCCATAGAGTACTTTAGTCTGAGATGGCTTTCTTGCCCCAAGGCGGGGGCAAACTACCATATTTTTCGGAGTATAAGACGCACCTTTTTCCCCCAAAAAAGGGGATGAAAATCTGAGTGCATCTTATACTCCGAATGTAGCCCCGTCCAGCTGCTCAATCAGAGGTTTCAGAGGCTGAAAAAAGCGTCAGAAACGAAGCTTCAGAAAAGAAACCCCCAAACAGAGCTTCAGAAAAGAAGCCCCCAAACAGAGCTTCAGAGGCAGGGAAAAAAGTTTTTTCTGAAGAGGAGTTTCAGAAGTTTCAGAGGCAGAAAAAAAAGCAAGGCAGAGAGCTCACAACCAAGGAACCTGTTGCTAAAATTCACCTCTGGGAACAGCTGATTGGGGTACTCCAGGAGGCCAATCCACCCGCCAATCAGCTTTTTAAAAATTTTCCTCCCCAAAAAATAAGGTGTGTCTTATACTCTGGTGCGCCTTATACTCCGGAAAATACGGTATGTCTGTAGTTCAGAGGTCGGATTCACTTACCTTCCCTACCGGTTCGCAAATGTGAGCACCTCTGCACATACGCACAGCCTTCTGCGTATGCGCAGTAGTCGCACATTACGTCCGGGTGGGTGGGCAAAGCCTCCAGTAGTCGCCGCTACCGGTTCGCGCAATCCAAACAGAACCGGCTGAATCCCACCACTGCTGTAGTTCCATTAGAGGGCAATTCAGCTGCTAAACAAGGAAGAAATGCCTTTGCTTTTAAGGGATACTTCTCAAGTTAGCTCTGTCTGGCATTTACACATCCCATCACTGACCAGCAAGGAGAGAACAATTTTGGCGTTATCAGGATTGTTGAGGGGGAAGCTTTTAGGAAGGAGCGGCTTTAAGCTACTTTCTGGAAATTTGTGGGGAGAAAAGGTTAAAATGAGGGGTCCGTGTTGCTCTCTGAGCTTGGTGGTTCTTTTTGCAGATGTTTCATTAGCCAAGCCCAGTGCACCAATGTTACCTAGTTTGAGTAATGAAACATCTGCAAGAAAACAACCAAGCTCAGAGAGCACCAAGGGCCCTTCATTTCAACCCTGAGCTACAAACATTCTCCTCTAGAGGTTCTCTTGGAGAACTTGGTAAAGAATGATGGGAAGAAAAGCTTAATCTTGAATATCTATACAGGGACCAACTCACTAGTTAGTACCAAGACCATAAGGTTAAAGAGATTATTAATTCCTGCTATTCTACATAACAGAAGAAGAACATCATTACTTCAAAATATAAGGGACTGGTTTGGACAAAACTCAGCAGCACTTTTTCGTGCAATTGCTGATAAAAATAGGATCGCCAACACGATTGCTGACATCCGATGATGGATATGGCACAACAACAACAAGATTCTTCATAGAGCCATAATTAGGTAGTCTAGTGTTTGGGGAGGGGGCAAGAGAAAGAGACAATGAAATGTGTCTTGATATCAGCACACAAATAACTTATATACTTTCATCAGAGGTGATAGTATCATTATAATCATTTACATCAGGGGTGTCAAATTGGTGACCCGTGGGCCGGATGCGTCACATGCAGGCCATGTCCACCCCAGCTCCACGAAGGGGAAAACATCGTAAAATGTCACGTGACGGCAACGTGACGCGGGGAGTTTGACACCCGTGATTTACATGAAGTGACATATGGGTTATGATTTTGATGTCATCACAACTTCACATCACAGCAGTGAACTGGTAACAGGCTTGGGAGAACCTTAAGGCTGGGGATGCTACAAAATATCATCATCAGAAATGTTCAGGATTATTTTAGGATTTAAGGCACGGGTGTCAAACTCGTGGCAACACGTTGCTGTCACGTGACGTTTTGTGATGTTTTTCCCATTTGCGGAGCTGGGGTGGGCGTGGCCTGCGCGTGACACATCCGGCCCGTGGGCCACCAGTTTGACACCCCAAACTTAAGGAAAAGCATTGCATTATTTTAATTTCAATCCTGGGTTTGTTGGATTTTACTAACTCTGCTTTATTAGTTTTTTTTTAAAGCTACTTATGCATTGCCCAGAAATAAAAATTAAAAAATTTAATACTATACTTTTGAATACAGGCATTGACTGTGTTTAATGCCAGTATTGGGTCTGAATGCATTTGTGCACCATGCTAAACCATTGTTTGTTGAACAAATCATCACCTTCTGCACATGCCCAAGATGGCGGATTTGAGCTGAGACGCTTTCGGGAGAAGGGGCGATTTCTGGCATTTTGGAGACCGCGGGGGCAATTTTGATCATCCTGGCCTCCAGTCCTAGCGAAAAGGGCTTCTTCCCAGCATGTAGAGGGATTTCTCGCCCTCCGGGACATCAGGACTGAGGAAATATGGCCGTGAGGAGGCGCCGTGGGGTGACGGCAGTAACAGCTGTTCGGCGGTGCTTTTTCTCCCCACTATGGTCGGCAGTGGTTGGGATGGCGGCGGCAGCTTTGCAGTAGCGGCGGCGGCGAAACGGGGGTCTCCCCGACTCTCCGGTCTCTCTGGGGTCTTCCTTAAGAAGGAATAATTAATTCCTTAATTCCTTCCCTGAATTGGGGCTGCACACTGGGGATAAAAATGACTAAAGACCAGGGAGTGGGAGAGGTTGGAGGATGGCCGAGGGCTTGGCCTTGGGCTGCCTCGGGCCATACCCTCCCCCCCCTTTTTGGCTTGTGTAGGCCTCATTATAGTCATTACCCCAGCTGCCTTTAGCCTCGTAAGCCACTTTCTCCGTCTTTCTGGGTGTCATCGAACTCTGCCCCCGGGCTTACTATCTACTTCTGCCTTCTGGACTGACTTATTCCATCCGCCCCGGACTATATGACAAACGGACAGCTTGAAGTGGGTTCCCAGGGAGTCCGGGTTACTACTGCCATCCCTATTAGAGGGGACAGCTTTTGAACTTCTCCATAGCATATTCCATCTGGCCAGACACCGTGAGAGGATGTCTGGGAGGAACATCCCCTAGATTTATCGGAATGGCATGGGACTCCTCCCACTGTTGTGAGAGGACAGTGGAGTCCAGTTACCCACGCTTTTGTTGCTGCCTTTTGTCCTCAGGACCTTTAGATTTTATGGAACCCTGGCCAGACGCCATCTTCACCCTTTCCCATTTTGTGGATGTATTCAACCATTGAGCTTCTTGCGCTGCGAGACTCCCCCCTCTCGCAGGTCTGGCCCTCCACATTATCGAGGGCCTACCTCGATGACGGGCTTTGGAACCCAGAGAGGTGGCATGCCGCGAAGAGGGGGTTGAGGGGTTTTTTAAGTAAATTGGGTAAATTTTTAAGGGGTCCCGGGGGGGGGAGGGAAATATTGGAACTAGGGTTGTGGGTTTGGGGAAAAACCCACCAAGGGGAGGGTCAGGCCTGGCCACTATGCGCGGCGGAGGGGGTGGGGGATCCGGAGGTAATGGGGGGGGCGAGCTTGTCCAGATTGTGTTTCTATCATCGGTACTGAGTGGGAGGGGTAGATATGGCGGGAGCAGGGGGCCATATCATGTTAAGGGAGCGCGCACCCGCTGTCTTTGAGCGGTAGCGTGCTCCGGCCCCCAAGGCTCCACTCGTTCTCCAGGTTGTACAGACCCTCAGGGCCCGGGCCTTCGACTGATGTTGTGCAACGCCAGGTCTGTAATAAATAAAGCCCCCCTCATTTGTGATCTGGTTCAGGAGGGGGGAGCGGACCTGGCGGGTATTACGGAGATCTGGTTGGGCCCGGAGGGAGGGGTCCCTCTGGTAGAAATGTGCCCACCAGGCTTCCAGGCATTCCATCAGCCGAGGTCACAGGGGAGGGGCTGGGGAGTAGTGGTTATTATTAGAGAAGGCCTTAGGCCGAGGGAGGCCACTGTTCCTCAGAGGGCCGGTTGTGAGACCCTCCTTGTGAAGTGGGGTCATGGGGTTCAGAGGGGTTTGCTGATCACGTACCTGGCTCCCTGCCACGTGGCAGCAGCCCTATCCGAGCTACTCAACGTTATCGCCGCGGTGGCGGTTGATACCCCCAGACTTATGGTCATGGGGGATTTCAACCTGCCGTCCGTGGGTGAGATGTCTGAGGTGGCTCGGGAGTTCATGGCTTCCATGACGGCTATGGATCTGACCCAGCTAATTCATGGCCCTACGCACATGGGGGGAAACACACTGGACTTGATTTTTGTCTCTGGACAGTGGCTGAGTGATCTCGAGATAGGGGACATAGTCATCGAGCCCTTGTCATGGTCGGATCACTCTCTCCTTCGCCTTGACCTTCGAACCGCTGCACCCCGCCGCAGGGAGGCAGAACCGATAAGATGGTACCGCCCCAGGCGCCTGATGGAACCTGATAGGTTCCAGATGGAGCTTGGGCCAATCCCTGAGGTTCTGGCTCACGCCTCGACTGGAGACCTAATGGCCGCCTGGGATAGGGTGGCCGCTGGAGCTCTGGATCGAGTCGTGCCTTTGCGGCCTCTGACTCGGCGCCGATCTCACCTGGCTCCTTGGTCTACTGAGGAGCTGAGGGAGATGAAGCGCCGAAAAAGACGCCTAGAGAGTAGTTGGAGGGCCAGTCGTACTGAATCTGACCGGACACTGGTAAGATCTCATATTAAGAATTACCTAGTGGCGATAAAAGCAGCGAAATGCACTTATCTTGCTGCTCTTATTGAGTCATCAGATAACCACCCGGCCGCCCTGTTTAGGGTGACCCGCTCCCTGCTCCATCAGGAAGCAAGGGAGGACCCCTTGGAGGGAAGAGCCGAGGATTTTGTTCAGTATCTGTATGACAAAATCACTCCGATTCGGGAAGATCTGGACTCCGACTGGGTAGATCCAGCGGGGATGACGGAGGCAGGTCCTGAGAATGTTATCTGGGATGAGTTTGATTCTGTGACCCCTGAGGACGTGGACAGGACTCTGGGTAGACTGAATGCGACCACATGTTTGTTGGACCCGTGCCCCTCCTGGTTAGTGCTGGCTTCCCGGGAGGTGACGCGAGGCTGGCTCCAGGGGATTATAAATGCTTCATTGGACGAGGGTGTCTTTCCCGCCGCCTTGAAAGAGGCGGTGGTGAGACCTCTCCTCAAGAAGCCTTCCCTGGACCCGGCAATATTGGCTAACTATCGTCCAGTCCCCAACCTTCGCTATGTGGCGAAGATTGTTGAGAGTGTGGTTGCACGACAGTTTCCCCAGTACCTGGATGAAACGACGTATCTAGATCTGTTCCAGTCGGGTTTCAGGCCTGGGTACAGCACGGAAACGGCATTGGTCGTGTTGGTGGATGATCTCTGGAGGGCTCGGGACAGAGGTTGTTCCTCTGTCCTGGTCCTATTAGATCTCTCAGCGGCTTTTGATACCATCGACCATGGTATCATGCTGCACCGGTTGGAAGAGTTGGGGGTGGGAGGCACCGTATTACGGTGATTCTCCTCCTTTCTCTCCGACCAGTCGCAGTCTGTGTTGACGGGGGCAGAGGTCGACCCCGAGGCCCCTTATATGTGGGGTGCCACAAGGATCGGTCCTCTCGCCCCTTTTGTTCAACATTTATGTGAAGCCGCTGGGCGAGATCATCCGTAGTTTCGGGGTGGAGTACCATCAGTACGCTGACGACACCCAGCTGTACATCTCCACCCCAGACCACCCCAACAATGCCCTTGAAGTGATATCCCGGTGCCTGGAGGCCGTACGGATCTGGATGGGGAGAAACAGGCTCAGGCTCAACCCATCCAAGACCGAGTGGCTGTGGTTTCCGACGTCCCGATATAGTCAGCTGGTGCCATCGCTAACTACTGGGGGCGAAGCATTGGCCCCCACGGAAAGGGCTCGCAACTTGGGTGTCCTCCTGGATTCACGGCTGTCTTTAGAAGAGCATTTGACGACCGTGACCGGGAGGATTTTTCATCAGGTCCGCCTGATCCGCCAGTTGCGTTCCTTTCTGGATCAGGACTCGATACGCACGGTCACTCATGCCCTCGTCACCTCCCGTTTGGACTATTGTAATGCTCTCTACATGGGGCTCCCCTTGAGGAGCACTCGGAGGCTCCAGCTGGCGCAGAGTGCGGCCGCGCGGGTGGTGATGGGAACGACATGGCTTTCCCATGTAACACCTCTCCTGCGCGGGCTGCACTGGCTCCCAGTGGTCTTCTGAGTGCGCTTCGAGGTTTTGGTCATCACCTTCAGAGCGCTCCATGGCTTAGGACCTGGCTATTTGCGGGACCGCCTGCTGCCACCAATAGCCTCCCACCGACCAATACGCTCCCATAGAGAGGGGCTTCTCCGGGTGCCGTCGGCCAAACAATGTCGACTGGCGGCCCCCAGGGGGAGAGCCTTCTCTGTGGGGGCACCTACGATCTGGAACGAGCTCCCCCCGGAGATACGGAGGATTCCGGATCTGCGTACCTTCCGTCGCGCGCTTAAGACGTTCCTATTTCATCAAGCTGGCCTGAGCTAAACTTTTCCTCTTTTTAAATGGGAATTTTAAATTTGGTTTTAAATTACTGGGGTTTTAAAATGGTTCAGCCAAATTTATTTAATTTGTTTTATCTCTATTTTAAATTTTGTATCTATGTTTTATTTTATGGCTGTTCACGGCCCTGAGTCCTTCGGGAGTAGGGCGGTATACAATTTTTTTTTAAAAAAAATCATAGTTACCTGATTTAGCTGTAAAATGATAAGTTATAAACTATGGTTACAAGCTACAGTGGATAGATTTACACATCTCACAAAATAATGCAAAACAAGCATATTAAGCACAATATAAACCTGTGCTGAGGAGAATAGAATAAACCTGTCTAGAAACGAATAGGGGCTGATGGTGGAGCCCTCCGGCAAGCAAATCCTGAGAGTAATTGAGAATGGCTCGCCAGTTAAGGTGGTGAATATTTATCCATTTAGATGTGGCATCCACTAAGCATGTCCCTCTGGCAGTTCTTTTAAAATCTTGTTAAGTACCGAAGACTTGGTGATTAGAGCTGGGCCTTTTCTGCGATTTATTATTTAAGGCATAGTCAATTCTTCTTTTCAGCCAGGGGGAGAATAGAAAGATTTAAATCTTCAGCACATGAGCTCAAAGAAAGTTACAAGCTGTTGAACTAGTACATGCAGTAATACGGTTGGGGGAAATTTCTCTGCACCAAATGTCCCTCAATAGGCAGTAGTATGACGTGGCATAATCAAATGTAGTCTAATGGAGCAGCCATGATTGTAAAAAACCCTGCTGAGAGCATTTTTGTTTGATTGTCGGCTACGCGGTGTTATATACAAGAGTATTCAAGTGTAATTGCGTGGAGAATAGAACCCTTCAGGAGATAGCAGTAAAGCAGAATTGATCTGCTCACATTAAAAGGGGGGAAAAAAAAGAATAAATTGACATTAGGGCTAAATGCTTCCTCATTCTATACTCCAAACAGACAAATCAGCGTAAATTGCAAAGAGTTTTTCTTGTAGATCCTTCTTAGCCAAACCCTTTCTTTTCTTTTCTTTTTCTTTTTGCATTGTGTGTTGCCCAAATCTAGCTCTCTGCAGAGAAATCAGTAAAAGCCTTTTATATTCTATAATTTCATTAACAGTTTTAACAAGGAAAATAAAAAACTAATACAAACTGATATAAAATAAGAAAAAAAATCAAAGAGAAAGCTAAAAATGCAGGAAAGGAGAAATGGAAAAGAAAAAAAATGGAAAAATACATGCTTCTGATCTTTTTTACAGCACTTTTGAGTACAATTATAAATTTATCACTTTCTCCTACATGGCTGTGTTTCTTCTCTTCAGTTTCTTCTCTAATCTATCCCACCTAATCATCAAAACATCATGTTCATTTTTATGGAGTCTTTGGTGTTCTCTCAGTTTGCTTGTTTTCTTGCAGATGTTTTGTAACATCTGCAAGAAAACAGATGTAGTAGGTTACATCTTCATGTAGTTACATCTTCAGATTGAGTAACAGGGTCTAAAGCTAATGCAATATATGCAAAAGGGGGGAAAAATCCAAGCTCAGAGAGCATCAAGGACTCACAGTTCAACCTCGAGCTACATATATCCTCTTCTATTGATAAATTCATTTTTTCTGACTTTCATATAAAAAGTCCATAACGGTTTTCCAGTTAGCAATGCACGTAGATATACCACATTTTCTGTAATGAAAGAAGGCAATTTGGCTATTTTAGCATGTTCCATCATCTTCCCCAAGCATTCTTTCACTGTAGGTATTGCCGAATCTTTCCAACTTTGTGCATACAATATTCTTGCTTTTTTAAAAAGAAGTTGTTTTTTAAAAAAAAGTCTTTATGATTTCATAGAAAGCCAAGATCTGAAAAACAAGACAACAAAGTACCCATGTATGGCTTGGTTGATAGCTGATTAATGTACTTATATAAAAAGCCAAGGAAAAGCATATTGTTTTATGCTACTTTATAGCTTTACTAAATAGCAAACTGATCCTCGGGGAGGAGGAAAAACAAATTATATTTTGGCTCTGTTGGTATAGGGTTGATATTTTAATATGTTTGAAGACATAATACTCTTCCCAGTTTAATACTCTTTGTGGATTTTTTAATTTTGAAAAAAACAAATTAATGTTCTATAAATGTGTTAATTTGCAACTGCCAGCAATTCAGTATATATTTTTTTTAAAAAAAGGATCCTGTGAGTAGCCTGAAAATGTAATTTCATTAGTTAGGTTGATGAGATTATTTTAGATAATTATGAGTTTATTTATTTTGATTGTCGTATACATTTTTCTTAATAAAACCAAAGCAATATACTTAAAAGTAATGAAAGAAGTTAAGGCTGTGACATTAAAAATTAAACATTTTTAATTAAAGCTATATCTAAACCATTTACAAGAAAATTAGTTTGTATGGAACGATTTGCCTCCAGAAGTTGTGGATGCTCCATCACTGGAGATTTTTAAGAAGCCATTTGTCCAGGATGGTATAGGGTTTCCTGCTTGAGCAGTGGGTTGGACTAAAAGACCTCTAATGTCTTTCCCAATTTTGATGTCTGTACCTCGAGGCTTTGTGCTCATGTTCATGTAGTTTTTGAAACAACAATATAGAAATGGTGTCACTGCCTTTTTCCAGGATCTTTCTTTGACGTCTTGTCTTCAACACTGATGGTCTCCCATCCTGTCCGAATCAGATCTGATCTACTTAGCTTTTTAAAATCAGCCAGAACTGTGATGGCGAATCTATGGCATGCGTGCCCGAAGTGGCACACGGAGCCATGTTGCCTGGCACACATGGTGTTGCCCATTCCTCTTTTTGGGTTTCTGGCGCTCATACGATGATCACCTGGTCTTCGTGTGTGCGGCAGTGCTGGAAACTGGAAGAGCTGGTCTTCTGTTTTCCTGCGTGAGCATGCGTGCCAACCAGCTGATCATCGCGCACACATGTGCACCAAAAACCGGAAGTTTAGCCTGGCGGAAACCAGAAGTTCATTTTCAAGCGCGCACATGTGCCCTGGGCAGCTCCTCTTCCAGGTTGCGGCCCAAACGAGAATGTGCGCGCTCCCTTTTCGGCACTCAGTGCCAAAAAGGTTTGCCATCACTGAGCTAGAATGTTGCCATTTATCCTCTCTTTAAAACAAATTAGTTTATCATTAGAAAGGGTTATTAAGAAGGCACGCTGGCTAGAAGAGAATTAAACAAGACGATAGATATGATGCCAGAACTCTTCCTTGTGGGTATAGTAAGGGATAATTACAAAAAAGAAGAAATATATCTTATGGTACACATATTAACGACAGCGAGGTTGATATTCACACAAAATTGGAAATGCAGAGAGAACCCACAAGAGGTAGAAATAATTAACAAAATATTGGCCTGTGCAGAAATGGACAGGTTAATAATTGAGCTCAAAGATAAAGATGAATCAGAATTCTATGTAACCTGGAATACATTTTATAAATGGCTAGAGAAAAGGAGGAATGTAGGGATAGAGAATTAGAAACAAGAGTAAAGAAAAGGGGAGTAAAGTAAATAAAATAAAATTAAGAAATATTAGATAGGAATAAATTGGATTTGAATAGAGACGAAGGGAATATGTATGTAATTGAAGTGAGATTGAATGTACAAAAAGTATATATGGAATATGCATGATATTATATTGTAATATACGCGAAAGAAAAAGTGTTAGAAAAGTATGTATCGGACAAGTCACACCAAGTCTAATGTTTTTAAACTGTATACTTAATAAAATATATTAAAAAAAAATAGGACACGTTGGCTGTTGTACTGTCTATAAATTGAAGTATAACATCTTCCCTATCCCTTTTCTTCCCCTCCAGTATGGGCTACTGCATCCTCTTGGTCCATGGCTTAAACAAGCTTTGCCTGTGGCTAAATAAATGGGGAATCACCGCAATGTCCTTCTCGGCTTTGCTGCTGCTTCTGTTCTCTTGGAAAACAGTGAAACAGAATGAAATCTGGTTGTCAAGAGAATCTCTTTTCAGGTAGGATGGCTTTAAAAGAGCTGGTGGATGGAAAAGGCATGTTGGCTTTGTATGAGTATTCCAATGTGTTGCTATTCTGCATATGTTTTTGAAACTGAAGAAGGATTTATTGGATTATGAGCTGGACAACATGTATTTTGATGACTGCATAAGCAGTCACAATAGCCAGTCTGGTACAGTGGTTAAAGGCACCAGATTAGAAACCAGGAAATTTTGAGATCCCTTAACTACAAAGCCAACTGTGTGTCCTTGGATCTAGTTTAGGCATGTCCAACCCATGGCCCGTAGGTTGCATATTGCCCTGGACAGCTAGTAATATGCCTCCCACCCCCCAAAATTGTAAACTTTTAACATTATTATGTGTTTTTTAATGATAGTTACCATATTATATATAGTATTTTATATGCAGCCAAAAACAATTCCTCTTCACTCAATGCGGACCAGGCAAGCCAATAGGTCCTAGGAACAGGCAAGGACAAGCTACCAAATTTTTCAGAGTATAAGACGCACCTTTCCCCCCCTTAAAAGGGGGTGAAAATTTAGGTGCGCCTTATACACCAAATGTAGCCCCGCCCACACACTGGCCCCCACCCTTTGGCCTCTGCCTCCCAGCAGTTTACCTCCTTGCAGCAAGAAGAAACAGCTCCTTTCAGCTTCAGCACAGCCTAATTAGCACAAGTTGATTGGATCGGCCTCCTGACTCTCAGCTGTTTTGCTCAGGCCTCTGCTGCTTGCTGCAAGGAGGTAAATTGCTGGGAGCAGATTTTTTTTTCTTGTGCTAATCAAGCTATGCTGAAAACGAAAATGAAAGTAAAGCAGGCTATTTGCTGTTTGCTGCAAGGAGGCAAAATTGCTGGGAGGCAGAGGCAGATTTCTTTTTCTTGTTTTCCTCACCAAAAAAGGTAGGTGTGTCTTATAGTCTGGAGTGTCTTATACTCCGAAAAATACAGTACTTCTGAAAATCTTGCCAAGAAACCTACAGAGACCAGACCAGGCAGTCACTAGAAGTCAAGACTCAGAGACACGCAATCAGACATACACGGACACAGTCTGTAGCAAGGGAGTGGAAAGAAACGGAGTGATGCAATCAGACATTTAAAATGCTGCCTTTTATAAGTCTATTCTAATTTCGCCTTTATTCTTCATTTTTTCTTAGAGACAAATGACCCCACTGGGAATGTGGTGATCATCCTGTCCCCACTAACTGTCTTTTGCTATGGTTTTATAAATGTGGTACACATTTATTTAATAAGCACCTTATACAAATACTTGAAAAAATCAATGGCAGGAAATTTAATCAGAGATTGCATGACAGACAGTTTGTTATGGTAGAACACTGCATTATTGGAGATTCTCAAGGTAATAGAGAAAAAAATAGATTTCTTCCCTTTATGATGTGATTCATACATGATACATCGGGATTTTGGCTTGTTCCTCTCCAAATAAACCAGCACTGTTTCTTAGTTTAAAAATTAGATTTGTTAAGAAAACATCAAAGACCTGATGGAGACGCTTCATGGTTGGTTGCTGGCTGTCAGGAGAACATCATCTGAAGCCTCAGGAGATACTCTACCAAATTATTTTTTTAATGCGATAAAAGTGGGAAACTTAAATAAGTGTGGGCTAATGACAATAAAAGCAATTGGAAACTTGAAGGCATGTGTACTTTTCGTGGCAACTGAATGGAAATGATTAATTTTTGCTTTCTTCAAGATATTTTTTGACTTCCCGGTCTACAACCTTCCCTTTCTACCTACGAAACCGGTCCAACTTAATGTACAATTTATTTTCCTAATCTCACCTGCTTCTTTTCCCCCAACATCCTCTACTTTTTGCAATGTGCCTGTAAGCACACCACTTAAAAATCAAGCGTGCTTCATTTACTTCCATCCCTAATTTAATTTTTCCCCTGGACAGGAGAAGCAAAATTGGGGAATATGTTACTTGTTCATGATGACCTGGAATCAAGTAATTTCAGAACTGACCTACTGGTATTATTTCATTGTATAAATGACCCCCCCTCCAAAAAAAAAAAAGAAGGTGGCAGGCTTTGAATTACCTGGTCATCAATGGACAATATTGAATAGAATTTGCACCTCACGCAGCATCTGCCAGGACTCTGTATAAATGGGACATAGCATCTTCCCCTCTGTGTAATTAGATGATCCCATGTCAAATTATGGATTATACCATGACTGGCTGTAAACTGGGGGCATATACCGGACCAGTATCTGATTTTTTAAATATAAAATATGCTGCACTTCGATGGTTAGAAGGCCTAGACATTGGTATTTCAACATAGATCATTTTAACATTTATATTTTATTGTGTTCTACTAATCTAGATGAAATGTTAATATATATTGCTAGTCCACGTATGATATGCCATATGCTAAATAAACAAATAATTTCATCAGGTCCGCCTATTTCTCTTAGTCCTAAAATGGGAGCTCTATTGGAAGCTGGAAATTTGTATTCTGTGTGGACAACCTGTGTCCTAAAAAATAAAACATATTCTTGACTCGTAGAAGTTTCATCTCAAGTGAACCGTTTATGCATGGCACTGCATTACAGGTTGGTCTGTGAGAAAGAAGGAAATCATATTGTTCTCAAACATAGCATAACCGTGGGGGTTTTTTCCCCTTTATTTCCTACTCTCAACTAGTTCAATTGTTATATATTTTCTTCAGGGAACAATATCGGATTTTATTGGGCAAGTGTTCATGGAAACTATGAGTTGGACTATTCAACGAGAAATGGAAAAAACGTTTTGTTATTGTTCCTCACATTTCCCTATGTGGCTATGTTATGCATACTTATTATTTCCTATTTTAATTAGAAAATGGTTTTCCAGGTAAACCTGGCACCAGATTTCAAGCTTTCCAGGACAATTTGGCAGAATACTGTACTTAGAAGTTTCCCAAGCAGCAAAATGTCAGATTTTGCTTGTGTTGATTACCTGAAGAATCTATAAGACTTGCACCATCAATTTTTTAATTTTTTTTTTAAATTTGATTTATATGCCGCCCTTCTCCGGAGACTCAGGGCGGCTTACAATGCGTTAAGCAATAGCCTTCATACTTTGTATATTTATACAAAGTCAGCTTATTGCCCCCACAAACTGGGTCCTCAATTTACCCACCTTAGAAAGGATGGAAGGCTGAGTCGACCTTGAGCCTGGTAAGAATTGAACTCGCAGTAATTGCAGGCAGCTGGATGTTAAATGCTGCCTTAGAAGGCATTAGCCTTCTACGCCACTCAGGCTCCTCCTAAAATTTTAAAAATTTTAAGTTTTTAATTTAGGTATTGGATTTTTGAGAGTTATTATAGCTCTTCCTGAATGCAATTTTTTGGACAAAAGCTTACTGAAGTTTTATTTGGTACTCATCTCCATCTGTAGGATGTTTATAACAGTTTCCTTGTTCTTTTCAGTTTCACATGTGCTTTTTTGTTGCACATTCAGAACTGTCTCTGTTAGTGAATTGAAGGGAGGAGTTTCTGAGTTTAAGAAAGCTGTATGGATACTATTTGGAAAATGTTCTAGAACAGTGTTTCTTAACATTGAGATATGTGGACTTTTACTCTCAGAATTCCCAAGCCAGTATGATTGAGAAATATTGCTCTAGACAGATTTCTCCAAAGTACAGGCCCAAGCATTAATGAAAGTAGAAACCCTCCTAACTTGGAAGTATTTTTGTTCAACTTCTTTTTGGAAAAGTTGATTCTTAACTTTTCTCTCTTATTCTTCAGAAAACTCGGTAGTTGGAAATTCTGCAAAAAGAAACCTAAGGACAGCAAAAGTAGTAGAAGCACCCAAATTGTCCCTTCCTCTTCTACATCACCATCACCTCCTCATTGATTATACTTGCTTTGCTTTTTGTTAGACATTTCATAGCTGTT
Source organism: Arizona elegans (assembly GCA_022577455.1). Classification (NCBI taxonomy): domain Eukaryota; kingdom Metazoa; phylum Chordata; class Lepidosauria; order Squamata; family Colubridae; genus Arizona; species Arizona elegans. The sequence continues at coordinate 73,330,456 of JAKOOJ010000007.1, forward strand.
AAACTAAGACAGCCTTGATTTGTTGTCTATGAGACTTGGGGTTCACTGTCAACAGCCATACTGATCTAATAATTGTTCTAAGGAAGTTCTCAGTGGAGAGAAACAGTCTTTATTAAGATCACCTTATGCCAGGGATGTCAAACTCATGACATTGAGGGACGCATCAAGGTTGTGTTTGACCTTGGGGAGCCAGGTTGGGTGTGGCCAGTGTGGACATGGCCAGCTCGATGTCACTTGTGTTGGGGGCGCTTGTGGTGGCCCGAGCACTCTGCCAGTGAAAACAGGCTTTTGAGCTCAGTTTTTGGCTGCCATGGCCCCCTACAACCCTCTGTCAGTGAAAAAGGAGCTCGGGAGGGCAGGATCTAAGTACCCCGTGGGCCAGATCCGGCCCCCAGGCCTCCTGCAACCTTCTGCCAGCAAAAATGGAGTTTGGGAGTGCCGCCCGCGGCCCTCGCAAGCTCCGTTTTTGGCTGTGATGGCCTCCTGCAGCCCTCTGCCAGTGAAGGAGCTCCAGAGGGCTGCTCTGTTTTCGCTGGCAGAGGCACTATGGGCCGGTCCTTTGCTGTTTGCAGGGCGGCCTCGTGGGCCAGATCTAAGCACCGTGCAGGCCAGATCCAGCGCCTGGGCCTTGAGTTTGACACTCCTGCCTTTTGCCATCTGCAGGACTACTGAATCAATCAAACTCATGTTACAATCATATTTATCAGTATTATTAGGGGAAGGTGTGTGTGTGTGAGTGTGAGTGAGAGAGAGAGATAGAAAGAGAGGGAAATGATGCACGATAGAAAAGAACTGGGAAAGATAAGGAGCAAAGAAAAGGAAATACATTTCCCTAACTACTGAGAGTTGTGATTCTGTCCTTACTAGTTGCATGCCATCTTAGCTACTTTCTCCTTATGGGAATGCAGCTGGCCATCCTGACTCTGTCTGACAACAGACACTGTTGTCTGTTGCTACTCTTTGGCCCCAATGAGTCTGTGTCAGAACAGGGATTTATGTATGTATGTATGTAATTTATATGCCGCCCTTCTCCCGAAGGACTCAACAAATTCGAAAATTACATAAAAATTAAAATCCAATTAAAAATTATTTAAAATTATTTCAATGTAAAAATCCCCCAATGGGTCAGCCCATTTGGTGAAAGAGCCACATCTTCAGTTCGCAGTGAAAGGAGAGGAGGTCAGGGGCTGTCCTAAGCTCGCTGGGCAACCCGTTCCAGAGGGTCGGCGCTCCCATAGAGAACGCTCTCCTCCTGGGGGCCGCCAGCCGACATTGTCTGGCTGACGGCACCCTGAGGAGGCCCGCTCTGGGAGCGCACAGGATGATGGGAGGATGGCAGGAGAATGATCCTGCAAAATTAGAGACAAAGCTGCAAGCTTGGATTTTTATACAGTGTGTTCTTTCCCCATTATAATGAAATACCACAAATTCTTCCTTCATTTAGTATTCCCCACATGTGCTAGCACTTCAAGTCCCAGAATTTCTTAGCTAATGTGGATCACCCCTGTTAACAATTCTGCATGATAGATGCTTTCTGGTATTTATTTTCGAGCAGGTTTCTTTCTCATTTGATGTTTCCTTGAGACAGAATAAAAAGGAAGTGAAAAGTCAGTCATGTTTAAACCAAGTGATTCACATTGCTGTTCCTGTGTGGTTTGTCTTCCATAGATCAGGAGTCCAAACTCTACCCCATAATGCCAAGGTGCACTACAACTATGCCAATTTTCTGAAAGATCAAGGCCGTGATAGAGAAGCCATCTACCACTACAAAACGGCACTCCAGTAAGTTCTCAGAAATATCCATTACATTCATTCATCCTTCTTTCATTAGGGGAAAAAAACCTAGCCTGATTACTGGGAAGGAATAATGATATAGGACTGATTTATCCAGTGGGTAAAATGCAAGGGGAATTTGGGGCTGCATATATCTCATGGGGCTACCATTGAGAAGTCCTGTAACCTTCATGAAGAAGGGAGACTCTCAGTAGACCCTCTCTAGATAAGTTGGATAAGCAGACTCAATTCTGTCTGTCAAGGTGCCACCTGAACTGTGCTGGTATTGAACCATGTAGATCAGCGGTCTCCAACCTTGGCAACTTTAAGCCTGGCGGACTTCAACTCCCAGAAGTTGAAGAGTTGGGAGTTGAAGTCCACCAGGCTTGAAGTTGCCAAGGTTGGAGACCCCTGATGTAGATTGTTAGCAAGCACTAGTTTGAATGGACCCCAGAAACCTCATAGAAAGAGACATTAAGATTGGCATTATGCTACACTGGCAAGATTATCTCACCAGTAATTTTGCCAGTGCATTTTGTACCAGCTACAATTTCTGGATCATATCCAAAGGCATCCTCACATAAACTGTGTTGCAGTAGAGAAACACATATTCTGTTGTTTTTGTGTGTTCAATGCCCCACAGGGGCATTTTCTCTCAGGTTAGGGAATTTTCTTTTATAGCCTTCAAGGACTACTGAGGGGAGGGCATGACATGATGGCCCAGTGGTTAGAATATAGTATTGCAGGCATACTTGCCCACTGCCTGGAGTTCGATCCTGATGGGGCATAAGATTGACTCAGCTTTCCATCCTTCTGAGGACCCAGTAAAATGAGGACCCAGATTCACTAGCAATAAAGGTTGGAGACCTGGCTAGGTCCATTGACACTCTGTATCTGCTCTATGCTGTTTAATGAGAGATTTGACCTGATCATATCCCATGTTGACTGGGGGCCAGTGGAGAGAAGCCCAAGCATGAGATTTTAGATACCGCTGCTTTTTCCCATGTGGATTGAATATCATCTGTCATAGTCAACATGACAAGATCAAGGGAAAAAAGGATAGTTTGATCCAGTAGTTCAGAGTGTCAAACTGGTGGCCCACAGGCCACTCCCACCCCAGCTCCACGAAGGGAAAAACCTTCATGATATGTCACGTGATGTCAATGTGATACCGCAAGTTTGACACCCTTGCAGTAATTGAACATGTTCCCACACAGTGGTGGAATTCAGTTTTTTTTACTACTGGTTCTGTGGGCATGGCTTGATGGGCGTGGCAGGGGAAGGATACTGCAAAATCTCCATTCCCTCCCACTCCAGGGGAAAGATACTGCAAAATCCCCATTCCCTCTCCACTCCTGGGGGAAGGGTATTGCAAAATCTCCATTCCCACACCACTCTGGGGCCACCCAGTGGTGGTATTTGCCGGTTCTCTGAACTACTCAAAATTTCCACTGCCGGTTTTCCAGAATCTGTCAGAACCTGCTGAATTTCACCCTGGTCCCACACTTGAACTTCCACTTTCATGAGGTCTGTCTCCAATCTCTAGAGTAGCATTAGACACACATTTTGGGATCTGAAGGGTCAATCTTAGAAATTTGAATTGAACAAGTTCTAATGGGTGAAGAAGTAGTTGAAGAAGGAGTCCAGCTGGGCACCATAAAAATTTGTTCTATTGTTTCAGTTTTGAATAATTTGAGTGCTGAAGGGATATAATGGCCACCTCTTGTCTTAAGGAATTTGACAATGGCAGATGAGATACAGATGAATATTTCCTTTAAATTAGCCCGTTGATCAATTAATTCCCAGATACTTTTACTTTCTGGGTTGGAGTTCATATATTCCTTTGGAGAGAGCTTATGATGAATGCACTTCCTTGCCAAAACCGTCATGTTTATTGTCAAAGGATGTCAAGTTTTCAACCAGCCTGGTTAAAGGATGCTGTTTATGTCTAAATATATGGCAAGGCTTTGCAGTTCTGGTTCTATAAATACATATATAATGCTATCAACATGCCTAATCATTACCAGTAGGCGTTTTTATGTTTCTTTAGAGAATGCTTTGTAGGCAAACAAAATTTACAAATGTACTGCATTGGAAACTGAAAACTAACATCAGCACAAAAGAGATCATCAAGAAAGAGAAGTGGGGAAAACATTTTTCTTTAGTCCATTCACCTACTCAAAAGTTGGCTCTCAAAATAATTTTCCTGCTCCAACAGATCTCTTGCACGGGTTGTGAAAAGCTGCAATGCAATTTGATTTTGGCATAGTGGATTATTTTAATACAGCCATTGTGGATTTATAAATCATAATTTATGACTTTGTGTGCGGGAAGACTTACAATCATTCATTTAGCAACCGTCTGAATTACAATGGCACTGAAAAAAATTACTGATAGCCAGTTCTTCACATTACAGCCATTGCAGCATCTCTACAGTCACGTGATCAAAATCTGGGTATTTTGATATGGGCATTTATTTACATCGGTAGCAATGTCCCAGGAACATGTGATCACCATTTGTACCTTAGAACAAGCAAAGTGAGTGGGGGAAGCTGGATTCTCCTGACAATCACATGATTCATTTAACATCAGTGATTTGCTTAATAACCATGGCAAAAAAAAAAAAAGATCATAAAATTGAGTGTGATTCACTTAAGAACCACCTTGCTTAACTATGGAAATTCTGGTTCCAGTTGCGGTCCTAAATAGAGGACTACCTGCACCTCTCTCTGTCTCTGTCTCTCCTATCTTTTTATCTGTCTGTCGGTCTATCGTAATTACATTTTATCCAGGGGTGAAATTTACTTACCTTCGCTACTTACTCACTTCGCTTGTACGCAACACCTCTGCATATGCACAGGACCTTCTGCGCATGCGCAGAGGATCAAAAACAGTACGTGGTGGTGGGTGGGCGGAGCCTCCCTCTACTGGCATTACCGGTTTGCCCGAGCCGGATAGAACTGGCTCAATTTCACCACTGCTTTTATATCTCTCTCCCTCTCCTAACTACATCTCTCTCTCTCTCTCTCGTCTATCTATCTATCTATCTATCTATCTATCTATCTATCTATCTATCTGATGCAATGCTAGATAATAGCAGGAGGACTACTGATAGATGAACCAAGTTGTGATTCATGTAGTAAACTGTGCATAAGGAAATCTGCGATTTTCTTTCTCACAGTGTCAAAGCCCAACCACAAAACCTCTGCCGTTTCTCTTGTAGGGAGAAAAACATCTTGAAAAGATTTGGCCAACTTGCTCTCTTGAGGTTTCTGACTGAGCTTATTGTACCCACTGCCTGGGCCATCTTTCAGCCACCTTTGGGTTTTCCCCACATTTTTCAGCTTTCCAAAATGCCAAAGTTTTAAACATACATAACAAAAAGGGAAATATGCGACGGACTCGCAGGGACTGAATTTGATTAATGCAAATTGAATTTAAGTAAAACCTACAGGAAGTTTAGTCTTGCCCTGCTTCATTGATTTTATAGCGTGAGGCTCCTGCGTGGAATGGGTAGCCACTGCCTTCCCTTGGGCTATTAAGTAGAATGGAACCAATTTGGAGACAGACTGTAACCGAGGGCAAATGCTAACTAGGTTTTCCTCATGTTTTCCTTCTGACCAATTCCTTGTAGCACTCCTTTGTTTGCAGTATAAGCTCCTGAGGACATAACAGACTCAGAGCTGGCCCTAGGTTATAATACCATTTTTGTCAGCTGATTTCAGGTAACTTGGTCCATTGTGGCATTTATTCTTGTATTTTTACAGACTAAGAGGCAGAGAGATGCATATCAAGAAGTTCTGCTTTTAGCAATAGCAATAACTGTTAGACTTACCATACTTTTCGGAGTATAAGACACACTTTTTCTCCCCCTTAAAAGTGGGTGAAAATTGTGGTGCGTCTTATACACCGAATGTTGCCAAAGCCCCGCCCACCCGCCGGCCCCCACACTTCAGCTGTTTTTGACCTCCGTGCGTTGCATTTCTGGCCTCCGGTTCCAGGTGGCGGAGATTGGCAGCGGCAAATGGGCTGCGGCGAATGGGCCGAGGCAGTGGCAAACAGGCGGCAGCGAATGGGCCATGGCGGCGGCGAACAGGCTGTGGCAAATGGGCCGTGCAGGTGGTGAATGGGCCGCGCTGAACAGGCCGCACCAGCGGTGAACATGCTGCAGTGAACGGGCCATGCTGAATGGGCCACAGCGGTGGTGAAAAGGCTGCACCAAACGGGCTGCACTGAATGGGCCATGCCGAATGGGCCACGGTGGCGGTGAACAGATGGTGGCATATGGGCTGTGTTGAACAGGCCATGGCAGCGTCAAATGGGCCATGGTGAATGGGCCATGACAAATGGGCCACAGTGGCAGCAAAAGGGTTGTGGTGAATGGGCAAAGGCAGATTTTTTTTTTCCTCCCACAACATCTTATACTCCCTCTCCCATGTCTTATACTCAGGTGCATCTTATAGTCCGAAAAATTGGTATATACCACTTCACAGTGCTTTTAAAGCCTTCTCTAAGTGGTTTACAGAGTCAGCCTATTGCCCCCAACAATCTGGGTTCTCATTTTACCCACTTCAGAAGGATGGAAGGCTGAGTCAACCTTGATTTTCCAGCTTTTATCCTCCAAGTCAGACCCGGACATTTCACAGCTTATATTTTGATAAGGAAATTTGGGAATTGAAGCCGACACATCTTAAAGTGGCTAAGGTTGAAAGACATTATTATAGATGCAAGCATGGCCCGATGAGTCAAGGACAACTCACCATGGTCAACTTGCTGCAAGAGAACTCGACGTGGCCAACTCTCTACGGGACAACTTGCTGCAGGATAATTCAATGCTATATCCATCATTTCATTCAGGATCTTTTGTTATTGGGACCATGTTTTCATCGAAATTATTTTAACTCTTGTATTTCTGGATAGACTTTCTTTCTTTTATTATTATTGGCCACGGTTCTGTTGAAATTAATTTAAGTTTTGTACTTGTTGAGTTGTCCCATGTGTAAGGTGACCAGATTTTAACATTGGTAAAGAGGGACATTGTGGGCGTGGCTTATTTTGTGGGCGTGGCTAGCTGGTCATGTGACTGGGTGGGCGTGGCTAGCTGGTCATGTGACTGGGTGGGTGTGGCTATCTGGTCATGTGACCGGGTGGCCATGGCTATGCGTATAGGGTAAGGTGAACAGATTTTAACATTGGTAAGAAGGACACCATTGTGGGCGTGACTTATTGTGTGGGCGTGGCTTGGAGGCCATGTGACTGGGTGGGCGTGGCTAGCTGGTCATGTGACCGGGTGGCCATGGCTATGTGTATAGGGACTACTCAGAGGGCTGAAAAGTCATTTCTGACAGGTCCTCACACTTTTGACTGGTCCTCACACTTATGACCATCCTCACATTTATGCCCGTGCAGTATTCTTAACAACCATGTCACTCATTTCACAACTGCTTCTCTTCACCATGATGACAAGATAGGGCAAAAATGTAAAATGTGAGGACAGTCGTAAGTTCGAGGACTGGTCAAAAGTCTGAGGACCAGTCAAAAATAACTTTTTCAGCCCTCTGAGTAGTCCATATGCACAAAAGGACTAACCAGAGGGCTGAAAAAAGTCATTTCTGACAGGTTCTCGCACTTTTGACTGGTCCTCACACTTATGACCATCCTCACATTTATGCCCGTGCAGCATTCTTAACAACCATGTCACTCATTTCACAACTGCTTCTCTTCACCATGATGACAAGATAGGGCAAAAATGTAAAATGTGAGGACAGTCATAAATTCGAGGACTGGTCAAAAGTGTGAGGACCAGTCAAAAATAACTTTTTCAGCCCTCTGAGTAGTCCATATGCATTAAAGGATACAGCAATAGAGAGGGATGAAGGAATGGAAATTAGAGTAGGAGTGAGGGTAAGAGAGGGAGGAAGAGAGGAGGAGAAGGAGAAAGGAAGAGGAAGTAGGGAGGAGAAAAAGAGGGTGGGGGGAAGAGAAAGTAAGAAGGAAAGAAAAGAGAGTGGTGGTAGGTTTGAGGAGAAAGATTGCTGTACAATAAAAAAGATGAAAGGGAAGAAAGCCAACCCCAAGCAAATATAAAGATATTAAGATTAAGAATGAATTGTTAAACTTTAAAGAATAAAAGAGAACAAATATGAATAAATAGCAATAATTAGAAACACACATACAAACATGCAATGTATTTTCTTTGAACAGAATATTTGGCTGGTTCACAAATTTAAACAGCGTTTAGTCATTTCAATTAAATTTACAATTTCTATATTTCCTTTTTGCCATATTTATTCCTCATCTATTTTTTTAAAAAAACAATATTACCCTTCATCCTCATCTCTAATCTTAATCAAATTCAATTTTTCCCTTCTATTCTATATTATACCCCTTCCCATTGTCATCTATTTTTATATCCATCCTCACATTGGTTAATTATGTAATTATGTAATACAGTTGTTTAATACAAATTCAACATTTTAATATAAATCAATTAGTTATATAACTATCTTTTTTGTATATTAATCAATATGAACATGAATATTCCAATTATTTCCATGCAATCCAATTTCTTACAAATCAATTAATTATATTTACCAATAATAATAAACCAAATAATTTCCCCCATATATTCCTCCAAACCACAACTTAACCATTTCTGCTTTCAACACAATATACAATTATTAATAGTATCTCAATTATTACAATTCCCTAGTTAAATAGAGCTTTTTTTCTTTTGTGTTTTAAAATCTTGAACTCTCCTCTTTTGCCCAAAATTTCCCATTGTTTGCAGTTTTGTACCTACCTTTTTTGGTGAGGAAAAAGAAAAAGAAAAAGAAAGAAATCTCTCTCTGCCTCATTTTGTCATGTTGCAGGTTTAGTTTCGCTTTCGCCTTTGTTTTCAGTATAGCTAGGGGGTGGGGAAATCTGCTCCAGGAACTTTTTGCAGCTTTTTGCAGCTAATTAACCTAGCGGAAGCTGTTAACAGGGGCTGTTTTTTCTATTTTTGCAGGCATGGGTCTATTCATTTTTTTTTTAACACTGATCAGCTGTAGGTCGGCCCTTTGAAGCCCCATAGCAAGAGTTTAAAGAGTTTTTTTTCCCTCTAGCCATCAGCGGGGATTCAGGAGGCAGAATGAAAAATCGGGACTTTTTAAAAACGCCGCGGGACGCGGGACAAATTGCTCAAAAGCGGGACTGTCCCGCCAAAAGCGGGACGTCTGGTCACCTTACCCATGTGGTGAGTTAGCCATGGTGAGTTGTCTCATTCCATGGTCCAAAACAGTTAAAAATAATAACTGGGAGGCAGCTAGCAGGTTTTCTTGATTGAGCTCTTAACTGTTGAAAAATGCAAAATCTCTATTATCTGTAGATAAGAACAGACAGCCCTCTTCAACTGGCACTTAAACTCAGTCAATTTGTTTGGGAATTAGGCTAAGCACCCAGTAATTGCTGTCAGAGACTTTCTCCTCCATCCCTCCACCCCCTCCAACTCCATAAGCATCAAGTGGCTGGGAAGAGCTTTAATTATAAAGAAGGTTGTTTTTAGGATTGATTTGCTAGGAGGGTTAATTAAGCCTCATTAGGTGTATAGACTAGAGCAAAGCTCTTTTCAGAGCATTGCCAGCACCATTGCAGGTATGAAGGACCGGCAGTGAATCTTCTAAAGTTGCTGCTAGCTACACTAAGGGATTTGTGGTTGCTTGGCAACTTGAAATTAAGTTGTGATCACCTTGCTCTCATCTGTCATCTTTTCAACTGCAGCAATTCAGGTGGGTGAAACTAAACATGGTTTCATGTTAGGGCATTGCTCTTCTTGCTGCTAAAAAAATATTTGGATCCAGCAAGGAGCAGGTAGCACTTGTCTCTTTGATAATAAGCAACTAGATAACCATAAGATTTTTTAGAAAATGAAAATGGAGGATAGTTAGTCAGTGCTTTACTTGAAATGAGCAGATTGTCTTGCCCAGAAAAAAACATAAGAGAAAGTGAAGGTGGTGGTAGGGGGGCTCCTAGGGGGTAGGAGGCTAAAGAAAGGGACAAATAACTTTCTGGGGCTTTGCAAGTGGTGATGTGCCTCATACAGCCATTTTGAAGATCCCTCCCTCCAGCTTTTTTTTTATTGGAACACCATGACACGTCTTTAAAATTCCAAATGCATCTCTTGGCCTTGAAAAGATCTCAGGCCTGTATATTTTCCATGGTGACCAGCATAGAAATTGTTAGAGTCTTGCAAAAATCAAATCCAGAAAGCATACACAGGCAGACTGATGCAGCAGGATTCATTAACTTCTTTATATACATAATAACAGATGAAGATAAATGTACAATACCAATAGCTGGTTCACAGGCAGAGGAGAGAACCGTTCTTAGTTTCAATTCAGCAGAGCAGACCAGCAGACAAGTTCACAGACTGCTTAGTTTCAGTTTCAATTCTCTGCACAGACTCAGAAGCTGCAGACTAAGACACGCCCTGGCTCCAGTCTGTCTCTGCTGATTGAGTTGCTATGCTTATTCATTGGCTGACCTTGTTACCATGTCTCTGCCAGTTCATGAATAATCTGACAGAAATAAATTTAGGGAGAAAAATGTCAGGTTGAGACAAACAGGAAAATGGGACATTCTGGTAAATAGTGGTTTGTGACTAGTTATGCCCCCCTCTAGTTCATTTTTTGTTGTTGTTGTAAATGATGAAGTCCACCCCTAAGAGATATTTTCTATGCATGCCCCCTGCCATATTTTTAAAATTGCATCTCAACTCAGAAGCACTGAAAAATTAGTAACACCTAACTAATGCTATAGGGCAGTTTTTCAAACTTGGCAATTTTAAGATGTGCAGACTTCAACTGGCAGGGGAATTCTAGGAGTTGATGTCCATACATCTTAAAAACTGCCAAATTTTTAAAAATTGCTGTTATTCATCAATTCTATATGGGAGAAAGGGCAAGGAGGTAAGTCATGAAATAATAGAAGTAAATTCACTCAGATATCCAGAGTGTGAACAATAAGGAAGAAGCTGAGATCATATAGATGATACCACTTTTCTGGGTTCTAATAAACAAAAATTCACAAGATAAATAGAAAAAAGTGCAGTTCTTTTATAGAAATGAAAGCTTGACACAATTTCTAGTATTATCAAATGCAGAATGGTGGCTACTATAGATTTGGACAGCTCTTAGGCAAGGCTTGTTTAGGTAAATTTTCAGCTATGAGTAAACCGGGCAATGTTGGATAGCACCATATATACTTTGTTACCTCTTTCCTGTAGCATAGCATATTGTGCCAACATGGTCAATATAGCAATAGCACTTAGACTTATATACCGCTTCATGGTGCTTTTACAGCCCTCTCTAAGAGGTTTACAGAGTCAGCATATTGCCCCCAATAATTTGGCTCCTCATGGTTTAGTTCCTGTGTGAATAACTTCAGTTTTGGCAGAAATCTTAGGCAACTTAAGAGAGGTAGAAGGAAAGATGTCATTAACATATTTTTTAAAAAAGACATTAACATATTTTTTTAAAAAAGTAAAATCTCCCTTGATTTGAGCTCAACACCTGACACCTCCATGTTATATTTATGTTGTTAAAGAGTGTCAGAATGGTTTGACATCTGAGGGAGATGGACGTTTAAGAAATTTGAAATATAAATAAATAAATGAGGGTGAAGGTTCGTTTTTTTGAGTTTGTGGATTGGTGTCCGAACGTTTCGTTACCAGACTAGGTAATGTTCTGTCCCCAGCCCCACCCACACACACCAACAGACGTTCAGGAGTTAAAGACCAAACCAGCCGGCAAAATCCTTTTCTTTATGATAACAGAACTTGGCAACAACCTAGTGGCTGCCTGCCAAGAGTTTATTATTTACAAAGAGGAGAGATAACTTCTCCCCACTTCTGATACATCAAAGGAAAGCAGCTCAATAATTACGGAATTAAATCAAGTCCAGAGATACTCCAGCAATGTCTTAAAGCAAAAGTCCGGCAATGCAGAATGGCGTGGAAGCTTTAGCTTTGTTCGTCACAAGGTTTGACTGGCCACACGCTCTCTTTTATATCCTGTGGGGTGTGGTCCAGTGACTCAGCCTAATCTTGGGCACGCCCTTTCTTCTGTTGCACGCGCTTATCTCTGCGACGCTGGCGTGGGTCCAGCCAAGACTCATTACCCTCATCACTGTCCATCTGTGGCTGCATGGACGTGCTTGGCCCTGGCCCTATCTCTTGCCCTTCGGAGGACACCGAAGGCATTGCCAGAGAGGAGGGTCCTGGAGAGGGAGGCCTTGCAAACTCCTCCCCTTCACTCTCTGTGTCCTCTCCTGACGATGACACAGGCTCCGGTAACGGAGCCACAACAGGTAACTTCTTGAGCAGAGTTTAAGGGATCCTGCTAATGAAGTGTTTGGAAACCAACCCACAAGCTCGGAGAACGAACCTTCACCCTCATCCTACACTCAAGATATAGATACTGCCGCTATTGCAAATAAATAAATATAAATAAATCCCAGACTCTTTGCTTCTTAGTCATGACCTTGGGATTTGTACTCCACTCCCATCCAAGATTACTTAAACCCAAATTTGCTAGGAGTTTTCAAGATCAACCAAGGCCGCCTACTACTTTCTGTGACAGAATAGTTTGAGATACATTCCAAGAAATGCAGTGATGGTATTCAGCCGGTTCGGACTGGTTCAGGAGAACCGATAATGGAGATCGCAGGTGGGCCTGCCCACCCACCCCGGTGCTATGCTGTCCTATTTAGCCATGTTTTCAAGGCTGGGCGCATGCGTGGAAGGCACATGCGCGAGCAAAGCGCATGCACGGAAGGTGTGCACCAGTGGTGGGTTTCAAATTTTTTTACTACCGGTTCTGTGGGTGTGGCTTGGTGGGCGTGGCAGGGGAAGGATACTGTAAAATCTCCATTCCCTCCCCACTCCAGGGGAAGGATACTGCAAAATCCCCATTTCCTCCCAATCAGCTGGGGCTCGGGAGGCAGAGAATAGATGGGAGCGGGGCCAGTTAGAGGTGGTATTTACCAGTTCTCTGAACTACTCAAAATTTCCATTACCGGTTCTCCAGAACTGATCAGAACCTGCTGAAACTCACCTCTGGTGCGCGCACAAAGCGAGTGTGCATGTGTGCACCACACCGGAGGTAAAAATATGTGAAACCCACCTCTGAAGAAACGCAATGTGCATACTAGTATTCCTCTATAATTATAATATAGAAATCCCGTCTTTTAAAAAATCACAGCAAGAATCTTCAAGCTCCCTTCAGGGAAGAAATGTCTGCTTTGCTCAGCAGTGATTTTTTTTTTTTTTTTTTTATTGCAAAAGTTTTACAATTACATTTTCACCCCCTTTTTCCCCCCCACTACCCCCCCCAAACTTCCCAACCTCCCCAACCCACCCTAACCCTCCCCTCCCCCCAGACTTCCTAGTATGCTCATGTCAGATAAAAGGAAAAAACCCTCCTTTGTATATAAAACTTGAACCCCTCCCTCCCCCTTACAAATTTTCTTCTTCATTACATTAACCTATTTCTATCTTGGTATATCATTTTCAGATAAATTTTCATCCTGATTACCTTAAAAATATTTCTATCATAATGTAACATTTTCTAACAAATTTTCATCCTTAACCTTAAAATATTTCTATCTTGATATAACATTTTCTAACAAATTTTTATCCTCAACCCTAAAATGTTTCTATCTTATATAACATTTTTAAATAAAGGCTATTTGATACTTCCTAGTTTGATATTTATGCTGAACATAATTTATCCACTTCTTCCATTCCCATTCATAAGTCTCTTGAGAACAATCTTTTAAATATGCTGAAATCTTCGCCATCTCCGCAAAACTGGCCATCTTCAAAGTCCATTCCTCAATCGAAGGCAGCGCTTCATTTTTCCAATATTTACCTATCAACAATCTTGCTGCAGTTATCATGTACAATATCATTTTTGTTTCCCCCAATGTAAAACCCTTAACTATACCCAATAAAAACAGTTGTGGGGAAAATTGAATTTTTCTCTTCAAAACATTCTGCATGACCCACCAAATTTTTATCCAAAAAGCCTTAACTTTCTTACAGGTCCACCAGACATGATAATATGTAGCGTCTAAGCAGTCACATCTCCAACATTTAGGCTGGGCACTAGGGTACATACACGACAATTTTTTTGGATCTAAATGCCATCTATAAAACATTTTATAAAAATTTTCCCGCAGATTCTGCGACTGTGTAAATTTAACATTCTGAACCCAAATTTTTTCCCATGTTTCCAACATCACTGGTTCCTCAAAATTTTGTGCCCACTTAACCATGCAGTCTTTAACTAATTCAGTTTCTGAATCCCTTTCTAACAAAACATTATAAAGTCTTTTAATATGCATTGGGCCTTTCTCTTTTATATGTCTAACTAATTCTTCCTCATACATCATAATACCAGTTTTTTGGTCCTCCTTCCATCTCAATTGCAGTTGATTATATTGTAACCAAGTTAAATTAATCCCTTCAGCCAACAATGTCTGTAATGTCTTCAGCTGCCATCTGCCCGCATCTGTAAAAAGAACCTCTTTATATAAAAACCCCCCGAGTGACATTATATTTGTATTCCACAAGGTATGACCAAGATCCAGCCATAGCGGTATTTTATAATTCCAGTTATTTCGGTGCTTCTTCCAAACTCTCAGCAAAGAATCTCTAAGTATATGGCTTTTAAATACTTTATCCACTTTGCTGTCATAGAATAAGTAAGCATGCCATCCAAATTCCAAATCAAAACTTTCTGCGTTCAATATTCCAGTCTTTTTTCCTCCAAACCAATCGCTTACTAAAGTCAAAGCTGTTGCATCATAATATAATTGTAGGTTTGGAAGTTTGAGACCTCCCCTTTCTGGGATGTCTTGCATAATTTTCATTTTTACTCTTGGTTTTTTCTCGTTCCAGACAAATTTGTTGATACCAGTTTGCCATGCTTTTAGTTGTTTATCATTTTTGAGCACCGGAATCATTTGAAACAAAAAAAGAAATCTTGGCAAAATGTTCATCTTAACTGCTGCTATTCTTCCAAGTAAAGACAGCTGCAGTTTTTTCCAAGTCTCCATATCTTTTTGCACCTCTCGCCACAACGCCTCATAATTATTTTGAAACAATTTCATATTTGATTCTGCAACCTGAACTCCTAAATATTTTACCTTTGGTACAATCTCAAAACCTGCCCTCCTTTCTAACTCCAGTTTACGATCTTGTGTCATATTTTTAACTACCATCTTAGTTTTTCTCTGATTCAATCTGAAACCTGAAACTTTACCGAAATCTTGTATAATGTCCTTCATCTGGATTATCGATTCCATTGGCTGTGTTAGGGTAACTACCAGATCGTCTGCAAATGCCTTTATTCTGTAATCCTCTTGCCTTATCATTATACCTTTCAATGTATTAGAATCCCTTATTGTATTTAACAAGACTTCTAGTGTTAAAATGAACAACAATGGGGACAGTGGACATCCCTGTCTTGTACCTTTTTCGATTTTAAACTCTGTTGTCAAACTTCCATTGATAATAATCTGTGCCTTTTGCTCTTGATAAATTGCTGAAACCGCCTGTATATATTGGTCCCCAAAGTCCATCTTTTTTAATGTCTTTAATAGAAAATTCCAATCCACTCTATCAAAGGCCTTCTCTGCATCCAGAAAGACCAGCACTGCAGGGATCTGTTTATTCTTCTCAAGATATTCCAATAAATCTATTACTTGCCTTACGTTGTCCTTCATGTGCCTACCCTCAATAAATCCCGCTTGGTCATCATGAATCACCTTTTGAATTACTGGCATCAGTCTGTTGGCTAATACTTTTGCGTAAATTTTATAATCCGTATTCAAAAGAGATATTGGTCTGTAATTCTCCGGTTTTTTGGGACCTGCTTGCTCTTTTGGTATCAAAGAAATATAAGCTGTAGTCCACGATGGAGGTGTGATTTTTCAAGCAGGGTATTTCCAAAGGAAAAAGGTGGATCCAAAACGATGCATTGATGCATTGATATCAGCCATATTGTAAATTGCAGCCAGAGAGCTGACCGTTTCCACGGTCCAGAAGCCACATGGGAGGCAGTCATAAGCAAAATAAAATAAACTTCTCTATTTGTCTGGGCAGAAATTCTTTTCTTTGTGCCAAGCACAGATGGAGGACATTAACCTTAGTTTGAAAGGGTCATTCTTTTGGGAGAATGCAAACTGAGTGGTATCTAAACCAGAGTTCACAAGCGATTGATATTCTGGAATGGTGATAATGTTTAAAAACCTTTAAGTATACTTGCAGCAAAGCAATAAAGATAAATGGCTACAACAGAGATCTTTGGAAGCGTTCCAGGCATGTTGGAGCCAGGGAAAAAATGTCACGCTGCTTGGCAGAAGTGTTTTTAGGGAAATCAACAGAAAAAAGTAAGATCCTTGATGTTGCGAGAGACTGGTGATTATGGAGAGCCGAAGTTTATCCCTAGAGGTTTAATTTTAAAATATTTGCCATTAGAGCAGAATTGCGCTTTCCATGAGACGTCTAGCTGGAAGGCATATCAAAGAATGTTAATCTTGCAGGAAATAAAGGACTGCTTCTTTTTGCTACATGGGTGTATTAATATGTGGGAGTTACAGCAGGAATATTGGGATATTTCATTTCCGGTACTCTGTTTAATGGGCAATTAGAGTCTGTCTTATTAAAATGTACACATGTGCTCTTTTCTCTCTTTGAAGGTCAGGGTTCCTAGTCAGCCAAATGTATTTTGCTTTCTGTTTGCCATTGCAGAGCCTGTTTCTTCATTCTCTGGTTGCCCTTGGTCTTGCTTTCATGGTCATTCTTCAATGCTGCACGTTTTGCATGCAGAAATGTCCACCGTAAAAATCCTACTTTTACCATTGTTGGCTTTTTTCAGGATAGTATATTTTTTTTACAGGCAATGCAAAGAAATCTCTCCTGATAGGTACAAGCCATAGTGGTGTCATTGTGGAAATTACACCAGTGAGGTAATCCGAATTGGATGCAATTGGATTATTTGGGTGAGGATGTCAAGGGGCTCATTGGATCCCTTGTGGATTGTGCTTGGCTAAAGGCAATGGTGGGATTCAGGTAATTTAACAACCGGTTCTCTGCCCTAATGATTTCTTCCCACAACCAGTTTGCCAAACCGCTCAGAAAGTTAACAACCGGTTCTCCCGAAGTGGTGCGAACTGGTTGAATCCCACCACTGGCTAAAGGGGCTAAACGTTTGGGTGCATAGGATTGTTCCAAGCCATAATGGAGTTTTTTTAGAATAGAATAGAAATAGAATAGAATAGAATAGGAATAGGAATAGAATAGAATAGAATAGAATAGAATAGAATTCTTTGTTGGTGAAGTATGATTGGACACACAAGGAATTTGTCTTGGTGCATACGCTCTCAGTGTACATAAAAGATACATTCGTCAAGAATCATAAGGTACAACACTTAATGATAGTCATAGGGAAACAGTCAATATAAATCTTAAGGATACCAGCAACAAGGTTACAGTCATACAGTCATAAGTGGGAGGAGATGGGTGATAGGAACGATGAGAAGATTAATAGTAATGCAGACTTAGTAACTAGTTGCCAGTTTTGAGGGAATGATTTGTTTAGCAGAGTGATGGTGTTTAGGAAAAAACTGTTCTTGTGTCTAGTTGTTCTGGTGTGCAGTGCTCTATAGCATCGTTTTGAGGGTAGGAGTTGAAACAGTTTATGTCCAGGATGTGAGGGGCCTGTAAATATTTTCACAACCCTCTTTTTCACTCATGCAGTATACAGGTCCTCAATGGAAGGCAGGTTGGTAGCAATTGTTTTTTCTGCAGTTCTAATTATCCTCTGAAGTCTTTGTTGGTGTCATAATGGAGTTTGCTGGCACTGCATATGGTGCAAAAGGAGCCATTGTAGTTTATTCCATAAGCCATGCTTCAATAATAGGTAGATGCAATGTATGGCGTGGCCCATATATTCTGGTTCTTCAGCTACGAAGGGTAGGCAAAAGTAATTGGGAAGTGAAGTATGTTTTTATTTCTAATGTTGTTTTTTTCTTAGTGGTAAGTGTGTGAGTGTGATAAATAATAGGAGGAGGATTTTTTAAAAAAAGAACTCTCCTATGTGCTATGGCCTTTAGTCTGAAACCACTACAAGTAGATCTCAACTTATGACTGATCAGTTAGTGACTGTTTGAAATTATGATGGACCTCACTAGAGGTACTTAGACTGGATTCAAAGTTCTGATGGCCACCCACCGCCCACCCCCCACTCCCGTGATCAAATGACTGTATTTTGGGCATTCAGCAGTTGGGTTTCATTTATGGCCATTTGCAGTGTCCTGCATCATGTGATCACGTTTTTGATATTTTTGCCCAAAATTGGCAAAAGTTACTTCTGGCTTTTAGCAAAAATGCCCCATAGCAAACAATTGGTTCACTTAACAACCACAAAAATTGTTGTAAAAGCGGGTCGGTCACATGGGTGACCCCTTTTTATGACTCTCACAATTTATGAATGTGATGGGCATGCTCCATTAAGGTTGTAACTCAAGCTGTACTCTTTAATGCAGAAGTTCCATTGATCCAATTAAACTTTCTCTCCTGAGTTTCCATTGTAGCTGTGGAGGATAATGTCATCTTTGGGACTTCAGTACAGAGAATCTGTTTTCAATGCACGCTATAATCCTGCTAATTTTTGGTTAGAAAAGATACTAAACATGCTAAAGGCAGTCAGGTGTTTAACAGCAAACAGCACTGGCGGTTTGGTTTTAAATGGGAAAACAAAGTGTAACATGCACTATCCAAATATCCCAACATGTTCAAATTTTAAGTTGCCTTTGTAAATTTACAATTGGAATGGGTTACCTAATATTATAAAATTGTTAAATAAATGGTGCATGTGAGCAGTAACCATGATGAAGCCCAGATATGTTAAACATTGTCAAAAGAATGTGGTTTCAGTGAGGTTTGTTTTTAATGGCTCAAGCTTGGAATGGCCCTGGAAAGCAACCCAGAATTCCTTATGGGCTGTTTCCATTATTGTTCTTGTAGCTTTTTAATGCTTTAATATTTATTAATGGTAATGATTTTAAATATTTATTGTTTTAGTTTTGTCGTATGCTGCCCAGAGTCACTTGTTTATGAAATGGGCAGCTAGATACTGCCCATTTAATGCCCAAATAAAATACTTCATTTTCACTTGGAGCACAATGAATCTTTGATTCTAGATCGGGGGTCGGCAACCTTAAACACTCGGAGAGCCATTTGGACCCATTTTCCACAGGAAAAAAACAAACAAACACCAGGAGCCACAAAACTCTTCCCTTGCCTGAGTATTTCCTGAGCGGCCACAAAACTAGCATATATAGTTGAATTAAAGATTCTGTTTTCTTCTGAAACTTTTCTTTTCTTGGACTTATCCATGGTTGGCCTTCCGAGGGTTGAAAAGCTCAATAAATTGCGTGCCGGCGGGTGTCACACACTGGCGATTGTGACAGATATTTTGAGTGACAGGGAGCCACAGCAAAGGGATGAAAGAGCCACATGCGGTTCAGAGCCGCAGGTTGCTGACCCCTGTTCTAGATCATTATGAGGTCTAGAATTGCAACCTTAAAATATCACTACACTAAACACAGTGAAGATTCTGAATAAAGATAGTTGGGTTGTGCCTGTTAAAATGTAAGAAAGAATATTTTAGCGCAAATGTTCATATATAGTTTTGCACGTGCGATTTCCATATATTTTTCTTACTCCAATAGGCAGTCTTGTTCCAAATAATGGAAACGGGATAATGTATCTCTTCTACCTCTAGCCAAAAATAAATAAATAAATAAATAAAAATTGCAAGAGATTGTGGAATTTCAGCTCTTTTACGTACCTACAGAATATTAATGCCAACACACCAACGTTCTGTGTGTTTTCAATTCTGGGATAAATGACAGAATTTAGTCAGATCTGGCGCAAGTTATCAGCCGTTTACACTCTTCCTGTGTAGCTCTCCACAGTAAAGCAAAGAGCCAAATCTCCCTGGAGTTTGGCTGCAGTCACTAAAATGCTGTGTCAGGGACATTCGTAGCCAACAATCAATCCAGAAATGAGCAAAAGAGCTGCGTATTCTTAAATAAATACAGCAACGAAGAAAACATTTTGGGAGGTAAGCAATTCCATGAGCTCTTGACACAAACCATTTAATGAGCTCCTTAGGGTAGGCCTTCTCTTTGGCTTTGGAGATTCTTGAGATGAACTGGTCATCACACAAAAATTTCCCACCCTTTTTCTACTCGTTTCTTTCTTTTTGTGCATTTACTTTCATATTTTTTTAATTATTATTTTTTCTTCTTTTTCCTTTTTTTTCTTTATTTATTTTGATTTTTTTAAAAAAAATTATTTCTTATACACATAATATAAATGTACATTCTCTTATTCATAATTGATCATACATATACGTATTTTTCTTAAAGAAAGCATAAAAATAAAGCATTTTAATTACATTCGGGGTTGCTCTTCTACACTTTCTTTTTCCTCCTTTCACAACAAACCTTCTTCCTTTCCCTTCCCCCCTCCTCTCCTCTCCTACTTTCTCCCTCCTCATCTCCTTCTTCTTTCCTGCTTCCCCTTCTTTTCCCCCACTCCTCCCTTTTTTCCCCCTTTCTCACCTTCTCTCCTACTCCTGGTCCCTGTCCTTTCTTCCTCTCCTTTCCCCTTCTTCTCTCTCCTCTCCTCTTCTTAACCTCTCCTCCTCTCTTTCCTTTCTCCTTTGTTGTGGAATATTTTCCTTGTTTGTTATCTGACCAACTCAAATATTCTAGTGATATATACTTTCTTTTCGATTTCTTTTCAATTTTACTCAATCTGTCATTTTTATCATCATAATACTTACAGATTGTAGTATTTATCATTTATAGATTACAACAGAGGTGGTATTCAGCCGGTTCATTCCAATTCGGGCGAACCGGTGGCAGTGACTGCGGGTGGGCCCGCCCCGGGTGGGCCCGCCCCCACCCACCCGCCCAGACATAATGGCATCCTATTTAGCTACATTTTTGAGGCTGGGCGCATTCGTGGAAGTTGTGCACGAGCAAAGCGCATGCGCGGAAGGCCGGGCACATGTAAGAATATTGGAAACCCACTGCTGGCTTACAACCACAGGTGATTGTTTCACAGAACACAGGAAGCTAAGTGTATTCACCTGATGTTTGAAACATATCCTGACACACGTAGCTGGAGTTTGTCCATTGGACTCGAACCATGTTATGATTTAGTTACTTTGGGCTTATGAACAGTGAACCCCAGCCATTGCAGCATTTAAATGGTCTAATGTTTTGCCTCATTTGATTACAATTTATTTAATAAACTATGAGGACTATTTACCAGCGGAACAGTTTGCCTTCAGAAATCATGGGCGCTCCATCACTGGAGGTTTTTAAGAGACTAGACAATCACTTATCTGAAATAGTATAGGTTCTCCTGCTTGAGCAGGGGGCTGGACTAGAAGACCTCCAGGGTCCCTTCCAGCTCTATTCTGTTCTATAGTCTACAAACTATGGCTTGATATGTTGGGTAAACCTGACGTAATATACTTACCGTATTTTTCGGACTATAAGACGCACCGGAGTATAACACGCACCTTAGTTTTTGGGGAGGAAAATAAGAAAAAAGCTGATTGGTGGGTGGCTCGGCCTCCCGGAACAATCAGCTGTTCCCAGAGGTGAACTTTAGCAACAGGTTCTTTGGTTGTGAGATCTGTGCCTTGCTTTTTTTTCACTTCCATTTCAGAGGCTGGGCGGGGCTACATTTGGTGTATAAGACACACCCAAATTTTCATTCTCTTTCAGGGGGAAAAAGGTGCGTCTTATACTCCGAAAAATACGATACATAATTTTGCTTGATGTGAAAATGCCATTGCACTCACTAAGTGTTCTACTTAGTTAAATAATAAAGAACACTATAGGGCAATACCTGATTTTTGCACATAGCCTTCAACCATACTCATTTAAGAATCTTTCAGCTGGGAGTGAATCAGAGTTGCAATTTCCGAACACAATCAAACTGCATTATCTGCACCTAATAATTAGATTATCTACCGCAACTCAGCTTGTATTCATTTGGATTTCTTCCTTGTCTTGGTTCTTGATCAGCACAAGATCCCCATTTTCTCCCTCTTGCAAATGTCCAGCCATTTTAAACGATCTTTTTGACCATATATCCCATAAATGGATATACATTGAAATGGGCCTTCACTTTGTCTCATTTCTGGAGAAGTGTTTGTATTTTGCTGATTTGATAGGACAAGTTTTTCTTAACCTTGGCAACTTGAAGATGTGTGGACTTCAACTCTCAGAACCCAGCTGCTGTGGCCTAGAGGTGGAGCT
The DNA here is from genome assembly GCA_022577455.1 of Arizona elegans. Lineage (NCBI taxonomy): Eukaryota > Metazoa > Chordata > Lepidosauria > Squamata > Colubridae > Arizona > Arizona elegans. The sequence goes on from JAKOOJ010000007.1 coordinate 73,352,620, forward strand.
CTTGCCTCACAATCAGGAGGTTGTGAGTTCGATCCCAGGTAGAGGCAGATAGAGGATCTCCTGCTTGGGCAGGGAGTTGGACTAGACTTGTAAGGTTCCTTCCAATTCTGTTAATCTGTTAAATCTGTTAAATTCCCCCGAGGGAATTCTGGAAGTTGAAATCCACAGATCTTCAAGCTGCCAAGATTAAGAAATCATGTGATAGGATAGGACGGTACTGATTGTGGAATGAATAGAAGAAAATCTTTTTTCTTGCTGACTGGCCCCATGACAGGGCTCAGAAAGGAAAAATAATGAGTTTAGTTAGAGTTATTACAGAACATAGCATTTCATGCACTCTTGCCTCCTCGTATTTTAAAGTAATACCCAGGCAGCTACTATGGTGGGAAATCAAGTTTCCGTATGATTGCTTATGAATTTATTTGTATGTAAAACATGCAGCGGATTCCATTGAAATTTCATTAAATTGCACTCCGGCTATACATAGTTCACATCTCTCTCTCCTGATATTTGCAACATTAAACAGGAGGGGGGGGAAACACATGCTTTTAACAGAACGCAAACTGGTTTTCTTGTTCTTGACTTTCTCTTCCAGTGGCAATCCTAAAATAATTTCTGAGCATCTTTCTCTTGAGAGTATAGTATTTTTTTTAAAAAAATATCATTGACATATACATGGGGGAGGGAGAACAATGTGATGGGAAGCCAGAAAAAATGCTGGTCTCTTTTGGCAGTGTGTGTCTTTATATGAAACTCAGCTGAGATAGTATCCTTTTTTATTTTTAGTATCAAGTGATAGGCTGTCTTTCTTTTCACAGATGTTTCGGTTATTTCCACCACCAGCCCTCTGTCTAGGAAGATTCTAGATCAGAGTTTCTCAACCTTGGCAGCTTGAAGATGTGTGGACTTCAACTCCTAGAATTCCCCAGCCAGCATGTAGCCGGCTGACAAATTCTTGGAGTTGATTGTCCACACATCTTCAAGCTGCCAAGGTTGAAGAAACACTGAAGATGTTTCTTCAGTTTCCTCAGAACTGCAATGCTCCTCATAGGCTGAGAATTCTCATTCAGCATAAGGTAACCTGGTCCAATAGGACTCCAAATTTCCATACAGAGTGGACACTATAAATGTAGCTCTTTTTTTTTTTTTGGCAAAGTGAGAGATGTTAAGCCATGACTCAGCCTTCCATCCTTCCAAGGTCGATAAAATGAGGACCCAAATTGTTGGGGGCAATATGCTGATTCCCGTAAACTGCTTAGAGAGGGCTGTAAAAGCACTGTGAAGCCGTCTATAAGTCTAAGTGTTATTGCTATTAAAATCGTGGTTCTCTCCAGCGATGGGTTTCACATATTCTTACCACCGGTTCGCTGCACAGATATATGCTCGCTTCACACGCCCGCTTGCTCGCCTTCCGTGCATGCACCCGGCCTTCCGCGCATTAGCTTTGCTCATGCTCACATCTTCCGCGCATGCACCCTGCCTCAAAAATGTGGGTAAACAGGACGGCATTACACTGGGGTGTGGGGGGGCGGGAGATCCCATCCACAGTCGCCACTACCAGTTCGCCCGAACCGGTACAAACTGACTGAATACCACCTCTAGTCCTGTCCTTCGTGGTCCAAGTCTGGGAACATGGAGCAGCCACTGATCACCATAGCTAAGTCCTAGAATTCTCTTGCTATTTATTTATTTATTTTAAAAAATAAATTGTATTGCTTGTAGTGGAACATTAACAGGCCGAGAGAAAATGCATTGTCTGATGCATTTGTTAGCTAGAAAGATAGGGCCCAAAATATAAAGAGGTGAAAATGTTACCCCCTTTTTTTCTAGTTGAAACAGCAGCATATAAGCCATCTGTTGGGAACAGGCAAACTCTGAACTAATGCTATGATTTCTCTTTGTTTCTCTCATATTGAGGCTAAAGGCTAAACGATCTTGTTGTGCATCCCTCTACAAGAACATTTATTTTATGGGGATTGAGAGGGATGGCAGATGATTAGATTAGATTAAGATTAGATTAGATTAACGGAGTTGGAAGGGACCTTGTAGGTCATCTAGTCTAACCCCTCTGCCCAAGCAGGAGACCCTACACCAGTGATGGCTAACCCTTTTGCCGTCGTGTGCCAAAAGCAGGGGGAGGTGTGGGGTCGCATGCACATGTGCCCCCACCCATAATTCAATGTGCCCCACACCCCCGGGCATGCGACCCCCTGTACTCCCCTCACTTTTGGCACGCAATGGCATGGTGGGCCCAGTAGGTTCCACCGGAAGTCAGCAAAACGGCCATTTCCAGCCTCCGGGGGGCCTTCAGGGGGTGGGGAAGGTCGTTTTCGCCTTCCCCAGGCTCCTAGAAAGCCTCTGGAGCCTGGGGAGAGTGAAAAATGGGCCTTTCCCACTCCTCTGGAGGCCCTCTGGAGGCCGGAAACAGCCTGTTTCCGGACTTCCGGTGGGTCCGGAAGGCCCGGAAATCAGTTGCGCTGGAGCTGAGCTAGGGCAACGCTTACGTGCCCACTGATATGGCTCTGTGTGCCACCTGTGGCATGCGTGCCATAGGTTTGCCATCACGGCCCTACACCATTTCTGACAAATGGCAGTCCAATCTCTTCTTGAAAGCCTCCAGTGATGAAGCCCCCACAACTTCCCACAAGTCAAGCTGTTCCATTGGTTGGCACCTGTGTGGGTGCAGAAGGACAGCAGTGTCTGTAAATTCCTTCTGTGGCAGGACGGGACTTTCTCCATTTGCAATTTTTTTTATTTATTTATTTATTTATTTATTTATTTATTTATTTATTTATTTATTTATTTATTTATTCGTTCAACTTGTATGCCGCCTTTCTCCGAAGACTCAATTTTCTACCTGAATTGTTAGAACCTGTTAGAGCTTTCTACCCCAGCTTATTCTTTCATTCAATTTGATTTAATTTAATTTCTGCACTGCTGATTTATACCAGTTTCAGAGAACACCTTCAAAACCTGTTGGCCTAAACAGCCTCTAAAACTGATGACCTTGTAAATGTCTCTTTTGGACTTTTGGTCTCAGCATAGAATCTGGACTTTAATTCCCATTGGCCTTGACTTTGCCAATTGCACAGCCATTTCATTTTATGACATGTTTTCTTGTATGCTGACATTCTTACTGAGAGACAAGAGTGTAGCCTCAGGTAACAAATTCCCACTTCTATTTTTTCTCACGTGTTTTTAGTTGATTATTGAATTGTCTTGGTCTCCCTCAAATAACTGGGACAACCAGTGAGGTTTAAAGAATATTTATAAAAATGTAAGTGCCCCAAAAGAAAAGATTGGTTAAACTTATCTTGAAATCCATTTCTTCCTTCTACTTTTTGTATTGAAGCTATAATTAATCTTTTGGAATTCTTTTTAAAAACCCTGATTTTATTATGTAATATTTGAAGACTTTTTCCAAGCAAGGTGGCTCCTACCAGTTTTGTTGACAGCAATGTAACTATAGCTTTTTGTTGCTTTCTTTAATTATAGCTCTGATTTTCACAGAGTATCTTCCACCCAAGAAGTTAACCATGCCTGACTCTGCTTAGTTTCCAAGATCAGACAGGTGTTACCACTTCCTGAAGACTTTGTTATAGACTTACTAGCAATTGAGATAATCTAATAATATTTCTGGGGAATAGAAGGGGAGGCAGTAATTTTTCAAAGCCGAGCTACCTAAATGGGTTCTGACTACTAAAGAGGCACTGTTGAAGGAGCCCTCTGAATAATTTATTTGAGCTCCAGAAAACATCCGGCTTCTTTTTGAACAAAAATCAAAGCCAAACTTAATGTAAAGTATTATTTCCATTCCCCACTCTCTCTCCCTCTCCCTCTCTCCCTCCCCCCTCTCTCTCTTTCCATCTCTCTCTGCCTCCCTCCCTCCCTCCCCCTCTCTCTCCATCTCTCTCTCCCTCCCTCCATCTCTATCTCTCTCTCCCTCCCTCTCTCTCCCTCTCTCCTTCCATCTCTCTCCCTCCCTCCCACCTCCCACTTCCATCTCTCTCTCCCTCCCTCTCTCTCTCTCTCTCCCTCTCTCTCTCTCTCCCTCCATCTCCCCCCCTCTCTCCCCCTTGTCCCCTCCCCTTTTTGGCAGTTTGAATGTAAAGTATTACTTCTGTTCCCCCCCTCTCCCCCTCCTTCTCTCCCTCCCTCCCTCTCTCTCTTTCCATCTCTTTCCCCCTCCCTCCATCTTTCTCTCTCTCTCTCTCTCTCCCTCCCATCATCCTTCCATCTCTCTCTCTATCTCCCTCTCTCTTTCCATCTCCCTCTCTCTCTCCCTCCCTTCCCTTCTCTCTCTCTCTCTCTCTCCCATCATCCTTCCATCTCTCTCTCTATCTCCCTCTCTCTTTCTCTCCCTCTCTCCTTCCATCTCCCTCTCTCTCCCCCTCCCTTCCCTTCTCTCTCTCTCTCTCTCCCACTTGTCCCCTCCTCTTTTTGGCTGTTTGAATCGAGCTGTTTCAGGTTTTTTGTATAATTATGAAGGAAAGGCTACTCTTTGTAAAAATGCCTAGAATTTTGGAAAGATGGGAACATTGATCATTTTTTTTAAAAAAAGTAGAATCTGGCAGTCCTAGTGAGAGTTTAATGAAATTCAGTTTTCTTTCATAAATAATGCAGTAGTTGGCGCTTGATTAGGTGAAGCGAGGAGGACTTGGTGGTTAATGAGATGCATAGCAGGAGAGAGATTGCTTGCAGATGGTTGCCATTTCCAATGACATATATATGTGTGTGTGTTTGAGCCTAAGCATGGGCTTCGTAAGAAAGACTCCAAACTGGATGGCTGTATTTTATTAAAAATCCAAACAAAAATACCCCCATATGATTAAATGCAAACAAACTTTTAAAAATCTCTGTTTAAACGCTGAGATTGTTTACTGGAACAAAGACTGTACTCTGCACTTGGATTGGCATGTAAGGTCACTTTCAACATTCATAAGTAAAAAGGTGACATGGGACAGGAAGAATGCTTGGCACTTCCCCCTGGGAAACTGCAGTCAAAGGAGAAATGGGGCAGGATGGGGAGTAGATCCCTAATCTTTTCCTCTTGGCTCCTTTCCCCTTTGGGTTTCAGATGCTTTCCCTCCTAGATTTGGGGGTATAGTTTTACTTATTTCATTTATTTGTCGAGTATGTATTAGATAATATATATAAGTATAAGCATGAATTGAATACATAAAATGAATATAAATAAAGGGAATATTAGGACAGGGATGGTAGGCACATAGGTGCACTTATGCATGCCCCTTACAGACCTCTTAGGATTGGGGTGAGGTCAACAGTGGGCAGTCTTAGGTTAAAATTTTGTGGGTTTTGGGATGAAACCACAGAGTCAGGTAGTGCATTCCAGACATTGACCACTGTTGCTGACGTCGTATTTTCTGCAATCGAGTTTGGAGCGGTTCACTTTAAGTTTGTATGTATTGTGTGCTCGTGTATTGTTGTGGTTGAAGCTGAAGTAGTCACTGACAGGTAGGATAATTTTTTATAATTGACAGGTAGCAGATAATTTTATGAGCCGTGCAAAGGGGGCTGAACATTTGCCTGTTCTGCTGCCCTAGTACAGAATTCTCCCTGCCACACTTCCAGAGGAAGGTAGTATTCTGTGGGTGTATATTTGTAACCCACAGGCCAATGGTCAGCCCCACTGATTGTTGAAGGCCTTCAAATAGAGGCCTGTTGCTGCTTCCTAGTGGTCCCAAGTCCCTTCATGAAGAAATGAAAGAATTAAACCTCACCATAGCAAAGTCTTCAGGTCTTATAAGAAGCAACGGACATGAAATGGTTTAGATGTTTTTATATTCAGTAAGATGATCTGATTGATTTCTTCCTTCCTTCCTTCCTTCCTTCCTTCCTTCCTTCCTTCCTTCCTTCCTTTCTTTCTTTCTTTCTTTCTTTCTTTCTTTCTTTCTTTCTTTCTTTCTTTCTTTCTTTCTTTCTTTCTTTCTTTCTTTCTTTCTTTTTTCAGGTTATATCCACGTCATGCAAGTGCCCTGAACAACCTTGGGACGTTGACCAAAGACATGGCACAAGCAAAGGAATACTACAGTAAAGCTCTCCAGCTGAACCCACAGCACAACAGAGTCCTCTTCAATCTTGGAAATCTTCTTAAGTAGGTTTCTGGGCTCCTTCAAGCATTATACAATTACAGTTGAGGTATAGCTCTTGTATATCTAATTTTGCTGCTTTCAAGGCAATCTGGTGACTGCCTAGACAAGCCTCTGCAGTTTCTCTGGCAAGATTTCAGAAGTGGTTTGCCCTTGCCTTCTTCCTAGGACTGAAAGAGACCCCAAGTCTCGCAGCTGGCTACATGCCTAAGGTGGGACTAGAAGTTCCAGTCGCCTGGTTTGTATTCAGGTGCCTTTCACTAGTATATCAAACTAGCATGTGTGTTTTTGTACACGCATGCATTCATATACAGTGTATATAATCCATCACACTGGTCCAATTCCGAAAGTTTTTCAACTTCCCAGTTTACAGTAGAGAGAGAATGACTGACCAAAGTCACCTAACCGGTTTTCAAGGGTAAGGATATACTGGAACCCTCACCCAGCATTTAATCTCTATGTTACACCAGCTCTGAGAGAGAAAGTGTGAAAGAGAAAGAGAGAACCAATCCAACAGAGGTCTAACTGGACAACTGTTTAGCTTTTGTGATGCAGAAACTAGGTCTTTCCTTGGTCCCTTCTATTATTTCAGAGTTCCTTGCTTGGGTTTTTGACTTAGTCTTATGTGTATGGCTTGGTGTGAACACAACCAATTAGATGTTTGGGGCATTGCAGTAAACTATTTTCCATTGTGATGGGTAGGAACTACAGCTCATTATTTGATTGAAACAAGTCAACCTACCTTATGGATTATGAGACTTAACAATAAACCATTGTTAAGGATTAACACTGTCAATCTCCATCTAAGGTTTAGCTGTCATGCTCAGCTGTGGTTAATCAAAAATTAAAGGGAAAGGGAAACCTCCTTGTTGCCACACCAAGAAGAATGAGAGACAGAATGGAAGGCACGCTAAAGCTTGTTTCAGTTATGATAAACTGTAGCTTGAACTTTCCTCTAACATTTGCGAACTTTCCAGACAGCTTCTAACTAGTAAAATCAATGGTGAAAGCCAGATTCACTTAAGGACCACAATGATTCACTTAACAACTGCAATGATTCACTTAATGACCATGGCAAAAAAGGTCATAAAATTAGATGTGATTCACTTAATCACCACCTTGCTTAACATTGGAAATTCTGGTCCCTATTGTGATCCTATGTCAAGGACTACCTGCATCTGTCTGTCTGTCTGTCTGTCTGTTTGTTTGTCTGTATCTGATGATGTTGTTTCCCATGAAACAGCTATATTATGCTAAATAACAGCAGTTTTGTGCAGCTATCCGTTATCTATCTACTCTTTGATATTGAAGGCACGATGTTCTGTTTTTTCTAAGTAATAAATCATCCTTGATATATAGTCTTTAATACAATGTAATAGAGCTATATCATCTAAACTCCAATATCAGCTGCTATTAATCATACTCATCAACTGTTTTGTATACTTGCCTACAAAATTTGAGGCGAAATACAATAAATATTCAGAAATCCAATTAGAATCGTACTGCTTATCCAATAATAACTGCTACCTTTTGAAGGCAGCAGACATAATATGGTTCAAGCCACTCTAAACAATAATAGAAAAATTGATCTAAAGGCAATACCAGGTAGACTTTTAAAAATGCAGGTCTTGGGTAGATACATATGGCACCTTAATTATTTGCATGGCCGTAATCTGAAAAGAAATGTTAACATAATAAACATTTCAAGTTTCCAGACAATATAATAACTGGAGAACCCTTGGCAGTTGTGTCATCATTTCAGAGATATTTAATTACTTAAACAGAAAATCAGAATGGCCACAGATTAGCCAAAAAGCAGTAAGAGCGTGAGAGACTTTTCATTTCCTGCTGGCTTCCCCAGTGAGTTTCCTTGTGGGAATCTGTCCAGGAACACTGTAAATCTCCTCTCCTCTCCCCTCCTCTCCATTCTCCTCCCCTCCCCTCCCCTTCCCTTCCCACAGATAAGTGGCCACTGCTGGGTGGGAGACAGAGGAAGGGATTATGAGACTAGCTGGGAAACTGTCATGGAACATTGAAAATGAAGATCACATGACCGTAGCAGCAGCATAACTGCAATCAGTAATACTGAAGCAGCCACATTTTCCCCAAATTTTGTCGAGTCATGGACCTTGGATTTTGGATACATTCTGTAAGTTAGCCCATTTGAGTTACCTTGGTTCAAAAATTGTTGCTCTATGATGTACCAGTTAAAGATCATAACAATGAGTGCTTTAGTGGTATATAGACAGATTACAATCATAATGTAATGTAATATCCCAAAGATGCTTTTGTGAAAAGGCAACTGGACCTTGTTTTTCCTTGAAGACATTTTGCTTCTCATTCAAGAAGCTTCTTCAGTTCTGGCTGAATGCTGGATGATGGAAAGATGTATATTCCCTGAAGTCATCTGGTCGCTAGCATTCTTTCTGAGAGTCATTGAAACACAGATAAAACTCCAAGTGTCCTCAACGACTCTCAGAAAGAATGCTAATGACCAGATAACTGCAAGGAATCTAAATCCTTCCACCCTCCATCATTCAGCCAAAACTGAAGAAGCTTCTTGGATGAGAAGCGAAATATCTTCAAGGAAAAACAAAGTCCAATTGCCTTTTGACAAGATTATCTTTGGGAAAACCATGACCTGGATGACAGAGAATCTTTTTTCAGTTTCACATGCATTTATTTTGTGAACATGTATATTTGCGATGGGTTGCTACAAGACATATCTAATTATAATCAAATATATTTTTAATTAATAAAATTAAAAATAAATTAAGAATCCACTTTATCACCAAGCTGCAGTATTAAAAAAAACCCTGCTTTTGCAAATCATAATACAGATGGTTAACACAAAAGCATCAAGAAAATTCTGAGGTAATTTGCTTAACAATTTGCAAAATGACAAGTATACAATTTTATGTCCTACTGGCATACACATATAACATTTACTATCAAAATCTTTCCCTGTTCCTTGTTTACTTTTACACAGAAAACTCCTTCAATTTTCAGTTATAAGATAGAAAGCAGGTAGATTTTGATATACAGTAGAAATATCTATGTTCAGGTACTATAGTAAGACCATCTAATACACAGGTGTCAAACTTGCCACGTCACGTTGCCGTCAGGTGACATTTTGAGACATTTTTCCCATTCGCAGAGTAGAGGGGTAGGCGTGGCCTGCACATGATGCATCTGGCCCGCAGGCCGCCAGTTTGACACCCGCTTTCATGAAAACTAGGCTGCAATCCTATACACTTATAGTACTTAGGGAAAAATTCCATAGAACGTAATGAGATTTAAATTAGGCATTGATAGTATATCACCATAAATATATCTGATGACAGAGAATCTTCATAGATAAATGTAATGTAATATACCCAACTTCTTCTATGCAAAGCGCTGTTTCTAGCTTTTAAGGGCTGCATTGTAAAAATAATCGGTAGAGCCAGAACAAAAACTGAATGTGATTTCATTTACATTTTATGAATACAGTTGTACTCCATTTCCCTTGCTCTCCTCCTCCCAGCTTGCAAGTAGCTTCAGATTTGAACTACATGGAAACAAATTAGTTTGTGTCTTTTGCACTTCTCAGAAGAACATTTTATTTCACAAATAAATGAGTGTCGCATTCAAATAGAAAGAGCCTTCTAGTCTATTTACAATGCACATGTTTATGATGCTATTTATTTAGTCTAGCCTATGAATGATGAACCAAGTGAAAGGATGATCAAAGCATAGATGCAGCACATCTAGCTATGGTTGCATTTTTGTGGGTGTCCCAAACCCGGATAAAATTACCCCAAATTGGATAAAAGCAGTTTTTCTTTTTGGGTAATGACTCATAAATCCATTAACAATCACAAAAGGGGCATTTAAATGGATTTCTGTAGATTTCTATGTGTACTAAAATATATTCAAAAATCTCCTAAAGTATTCTTAATTAAACAAAAATCAATAAAATTTCCAATGGTAATTTTTTTTTTTAATTTGATTTATATGCTGCCCTTCTCCGGAGACTCAGGGCAGCTTATAATGTGCTAAGCAATAGCCTTCATCCTTTTGTATATTTATACAAAGTCAGCTTATTGCCCCCACAACTGCGTCCTCAATTTACCTACCTTAGAAAGGATGGAAGGCTGAGTCAACCTTGAGCCTGGCGAGATTCAAACCTGCAGTAATTGCAGGCAGCTGGTCTTAATAACAGGGTGCTTTAGACCCCTGTACTATCAAGGCTCTTATATTTGTTGAAAAGACATAAAGATAATTCAGTAATATTGCTTAATAATACAGTTAATCCAGAGGTGGGTTTCAGCAGGTTCTGACTTTACAATTTGCACTATTTTCAAAGCAATACTGAATTACCTGATGACCAGATACTTTTCCATCACCTTTCAAATTTAAAAAGGTAGCACTGAACTGAAAAATGAAGGAAAAACTAAATGCAGAATGATGCATTTATCCAATGTATAGAAGAATAAACAAAAATATTGAAGAAACTAGGGCACATATTTCTATATAAACATTACCTATTTTTCTAAGAGCTCGGCACACTGCATATGTGAGTGAGGGGGTATCTTTTCTCATTTTGCCCTCAATGCTGTAACTCTATGACAGGGGTGTCAAACGTGGGGCCTGCGGGCTGGATGCTTCGTGCACTGGCCACACCCACCCCGGTTTAGCAAAGGGGAAGTTGCGATACGTCATGTGACGACAATGTGATGCCGCAAGTTTGACACCCCTGCTCTATAAGAATGGTTGAGCGCAGAGGTGGGTTTCAGCAGGTTCTGACCAATTCTGGAGAACTGGTAGCGGAAATTTTGAGCAGTTCGGAGAACCGGTAGTAAAAATTCTGACTGGCCCCACCCCCATCTATTCTCTGCCTCCCAAGTTCCAGCTGATGAGGAGGAAATGGGGATTTTGTAGTAACCTTTCCCTGGAGTGGGGTGGGAATGGAGATTTTACAGTATCCTTCCCTGGCACGCCCACGAAGCCATGCCACACCCACAGAACTGGTAGTAAAAATTTTTGAAACCCATCACTGAGGTAATCCTCAAGTTAAGACAGTTTGTTCAGTGACCATTCAGATTACGAAAGGACTGAAGGATGGACTTTATAACTGGTCCTTGCAGTTTGATAAGACTTAATGATGAGTGGTTTGGGTTAGGTAATGAAGGAAAAAGTTTAGGAAATACTGCTATTGAGTTTAGACAACTTGAAATTTTAGGACTGAGCTGGTCTGTGCTTTTTGATTAAATTTTTCATATTCGTCCAGATAATAATCTTTCATAATGAAAAATGATTCCAGAGAAAGTTATTCACTGTCATTAAATTTGTTTTTGAGCCCACAAAATAAGATATTTCTGCCTGCCTATATTCTTTTGACAAGCAAAGCAAAAATCCAACAACAATTCTTCTAGCTTTCTATTTTAGCCAGGGAGACTATTTATGGGTTTCACTTGATATCACATTTTGATAGGAGCCATGTAATGAATATTTTGTTTTGTTTTCAATTTTGAGATAACGTGTCATAACTTTCTTGTGTCGTTTCCCCCCCCCCCCATCTCTATATAAAAATAAAAATAGGGTAGTGAGATATAGAACCGGTGCAAAATATTATTGTGCTGCATAAAAAAGAGGGGTCTTGTAGATGACCAGTCTGAGCCCAAAGGTGGGGCCAATTGTGCCATCATTTTGGAGTTGCTATGTTCCCACAAGAGACCTAAGACCAACCCCAGTAAATTGACTCTTACCTAGCTCCAATTTGCCTTGACTGTTAGTAGATCAAACTCTTTTGAATAGTAGTAGCACTTAGACTTATATACTGCTTCATAGTGCTTTATAGCCCTCTCTAAATGATTTACAGTGTCAACCTATTGCCCCAACAATCTGGGTCCTCATTTTACCCACCTCGGAAAAATGGAAGGCTGAGTCAACCTTGAGCCTGGTGCGATTCAAACTTTCAGCAGCTGGCAGCCTGCAGTACTGCATTCTAACCACAACTAGATAGGTAACATACAGAGGTGGGTTTCAGCAGGTTCTGACCAGTTCTGGAGAACTGGTAGTGAAAATTTTGAGTCATTCAGAGAACCGGTAAATACCACCTCTGACTGGCCCCACCCCCATCTATTCTCTGCCTCCCGAGTCCCAGCTGATCGGGAGGAAATGGGGATTTTGCAGTAACCTTCCCCTGGAGTGGGGAGGGAATGGAGATTTTATAGTATCGTTCCCCTGCCATGCCCACCAAGCCACGCCTACCAAGCCATGCCACGCCCACCAAGCCACACCCACAGAACCGGTAGTAAAAAAATTTGAAACCAACCACTAGTAAAATAGGTAGCATGAAATAAACTCGTCATACTTTTGAACTCAATTCTGGCTCCTAGTTTCTTAGGAGGCTAAACCTAGACCTATGGTGGATTTTTGCAAATTTTTTCTAAGAGCAAATGAGAAATACAAAAATAACAGAGATTGGATATTAGAAGAAACAGCTGTCTAAAGCTCAGTAGCATATATACTGCACTTGAAGGGGCAAATAAATGCCCATTGTCTTTATTTTTGCTTTTCCTTCAGCTTGATCTATACAAAGAAGCAGAACAATATGACAGCACACTTATGCCTTGTTTGCCAAATGCTGTAGTACCAGTTTTTTTTTTCTTCCTTTGGTGAATTTATTAAGCATAGCCTGGCTCTTTCAGGTATACTACCTGTATGTCTGTCAAAAAAAAAAAAAAAAAGGCAAGATGGTGAAGTGACGTGCTAATAGAAGCCTAGTCCATTTTCTATGATTGCACAAAAGGAGTGAGGCTTAAAACACAACACTTGCCCTTTCCTGACACACCTACACACTCCCCATTCTGAGCATAAGAAAAAGCTCTAGCTTAGCCCTACCCATTTCTTTCATTGACTTTAGATTTGAAAGGGATCTTGGAGGTCTAGTCCAATCCAACCTGTATATTTTTTCCTCACAGCTGCTCTGGATGAGGAAAGAAAACATAGCAGCCTTTCAACCCCTATTATGCCCCGAAACATACAGGTTGAGAACCTTCCTTTTCTCAATCTATCTTCCAATCAATAAACTGATCGTTTTTTACTGGAACCGTCTTCATTTTTAACCAAAGAAGTTGATTACATATGATCAATGCCATTTCTTCCCGTCTTAATACTGAACTGGGGCCTATCTGGATTAGGGCCAAAATATTATTTCTGTCCTTAGATCAAGTCACATATAAAATTCAAGCTGTCATCTATAAAATGCTATAATCATTTTATTTATCTTGACAAAATCTGCACACTGTTCTCTAATTATTTTTTAAAAAAAACAGACTCTAACAGAAAAAGGGGATAATTGATGCTGTGCATAATGAAAGTATTTATTGCTGTTGCTGAATTGATTTTTTTTTACGTTTTAACTGATACTAGCATTTCCTTTAGCTTTCCTAGATCCTGATTGTTTCAGCAGATTTTTAGGTTCTAAAAAATAGGTACTAAAATCTTGTATTCGGAAGAAGTTCAAACGTTCTGTAAATTCATAAATTAGCTGACCTTTTGCTGCTGAGCAAAGCAGGAGAAAACATGGGGATTTATGGTTACGGCTCTTTTATATTAATTAAAGTGTTGGCATTTTTGTCTCCAAAGCAGAACTGTTTTTTTTCCCCTTCCTGTATGCAGAAAGACATTTTCCAGTTGCGTAGTAGTCCAATATTTGCTGGGAGCACATTTGTTGAAATTAACAAAAGCCACAAATATTACATTCCAAATCCCTCGTTTTGCCATGCTGCCACAGCACCTCCAATTCCATGCAGAGCCAAAACATAAAATAAATACAGATTTCCTACCGTAGCTTTCAGCCAGGAGTTTTGAGTATGCCCTCTTTAAAAGTCAACTTTTCAGATGTGCTTGCATTTTGGAATTCTGCCTTTTTAAGTGATACACGCCAAGTTTATATTCTCTTCTATAACTTTGGAAAAGTCCTTTGAATTGTTCAAGGTTCAAACATGCAGCCATTGTCATTCCCTGGTTTAAATGGTGAGAGGTTGTATCTGTGATTTGCTTTTTTAGGAATGAATGTAAGAAAAAAAAAAGGAGGGGGGGTCTCTTCAAGTTTGATGCCCATAGATATATGTTCTGTAATCACACTCAAAATATATAATTTGTGAAAAGAGACTTTAGGAAAAGCCACTTTAGGAATTAGTTGACAGAGTTTCATTGATTTTGCTGTTCTGTGGATGAGACTATTTACAAGAAAAGCAATCCAGAGGAAGAATAGCAAAAGTTGTATTATTATAAATCTGGGAGGTTTTTTAAAGTGTCATAAAACAAGATAGAAGCTATTTTCTTGAATCTCATATTGAATTTGGGAGTCCTCTGAACAGTTGGGCCCTTTACCTAATAGTCCAGCCTTCATTGAATAATTGATTTAAACACAACAAGTCTTCTAGTATAAAACTATGTGAGTTGAGATCCTTGTGCTCTTTCATCACAAACTGTTTAAAATGGCCACATATACATCTAATCCTTCATTTACAAACACAGTTGTAAATCTGTGCGCAAATCTGTGTGTAAATCTAGTCCTTAATTTACAAACACAGAATCTCTACTATTAAACAAGGCAGTTGTTAAGTGAATCACGCCCAATTTTACAACTTTTTTTTGCCACAGTTGTTGTAAGTAAATCATAGCGTAGTTTTAGGTTGTCCAATCTTCATCAAAATTAGACAAAAGGAGTCCCTCTCTTTCTTTTTTTGAAATACCTTGTTCCCGTGTTTCAGTTTTATAATATGAAAATGAAAGAGGTGGAAACTGCTAATAAGTGACTTTATTTCAAAGCACAAAGTTCCCAGAGGGGAAATATTATCTTAATTGGTGTTTCTAGGGAAGCTTTTCATTATCTGAACCAACTGTAGTTGTTACAGTTGAGGTCCATCTCTCCCTCAATATTAATATTGAGGGAGAGATGGACTTAATATTTCAGTCTTCTCAGGGAGCTTCAAATTCCAAGTCAAATATCATCACTGATTATTTTTTTTACAAAGCAAATTTAGAGACAGTATTAATATGAGTATTGATAAGGTCTGCATAATAGAGGCATGGTATCCTGGAGAACCCTAGAACAGCCATCAGAATAACAAGAGTTGGAAGGGACCTTGGAGGTGTTCTAGTCCAATCCCCTGCTCAAGCAGGAAACCCTATAACCATTCCAGACAAGTGATTGGCCAGTCTCTTCTTTAAAACTCCAGTGATGGAGCACCCACAACTTCTGAAGGCAAACCATTCCACTGGTTAATTGTTCTCACTGTTAGGAAATTTCTCCTTTGTTCTAGATTGGTTCTCTCTTTGATTAATTTCCATCCATTGTTTCTTGTCTTGCCTTCTGGGGCTTTGGAAAATAGATTGACTCCCTCTTCTTTGTGGCAGTCCCTCAAATATTGGAACACTGCTATCATGTCATCCCTAGTCCTTCTTTTTACTAGACTAGACAAGCCCAATTCCTGCACAACCATTCCTCATATGTTAGTCACTAATCATCTTTGTTGCTCTTTTCTGCACTATTTTCAGAGTTTCTCCATTGACCTTCTACCATCTTGACCCCTCAATCTGCTCTGCAAATGTTATTCCCAGAATTCTCCACCTTCATGGTTTTCCTAGACCTCTCTGGGCACGTTGAGAATATATCTGCTGTATATAACTCCGCATTGGAGACAGGAAGGGCATCCGGCCAGTAATCACTCAGCTCCATTCAGTTGCCTAGTGTTCTGCCCCAGCTACAGACCCCAAAGAACGCAGCACACACAAAGTCTGTACACACCTTAGTTTACTAAATTAAATCAGTCTTTTTCAAACAAAGGCTGTTAATTAACTTTCTTAACAGCCTACAAGAATCCGAAGAATAAATAATCGTAATCTTACTAAGATTGGCAGAAAGCCCAGAAGCAATTTGCAGGAAACTGATAAAAGAACTAAGATCAAGACACGAAGGCGAGTGAACTAAATTGTGCCCTGCAAATTGCCTCATTCGTCGTCCGTCCTTAAATAGGAGTAGCCAATTAGCCCCAAGCCTTACTCTCGAGGAGACCTCCTCCTGAGGAGCCACTCCTGCCTTTTGCAGCTCTGCTCGCCCATGCATCAAGAAGAGGTTCCTCCTCTTCTTCCTCTTCACCCATGGAAGCTTCTGGAGGTTCTGAAGGCCCTGGCTGAATCCCTGCCTCTGGCACCACATCTTCTCCAGCCTCCTCATTGTCCGACTCGAGTGCCAGCTGCACAGGCTGCTGGCACAGCACCACACCAGCCTCCACGCTGTCAGAATCAGCTACTAGCTGCACAGGCCACTGACGGGCCACAACACCTAGAAGGGATTATGGGGTCATTAAAAGATGAGGAGGAGGAGGAGGAGGAGGAGGAGGAGTTTTCCTAGACCATCCAGAAGGCACTAAGTTTCAGAAAGTTGACTGTAGAGTCAAAATGATACTAGCTGAGTTGGTATTTTAAAATAAATTATAGCAGGGAGAGAACCTGGTCTCTTATATGCCTACCACCACTTTCTCCTTCTTGTGCTCTGACTACTAATACAAAAATATCAACTTTGGGTGGACTGAGAGGGCAGGAATCAAATGTGAGAGGAATGTCTGTTTACTGTCAAAAGCAACAGCAACAAATGTCTTTATCTCTGTTTGAGTTCTTCCTCTCGGCAGTGTTAATGGACATTTCTCCTGTCCTTGAGTTGGCAGATAAGTAGGCCACCCTAAATTGTTTTGCCTTCTTTGCCGAGCCCTATTCTCCTTGAATAGCGAAGCCAGGCAGAAGGGTTCTCCTGATATAGTAGGAGTGCAGAAGATGAAAGGACATTCCACTCAGCCAGTACTTTTGGAAGTGAGTTTAAATGGGGTAAATAATACTGGTTTGGAAACATTTCTTCAGCCGAAAAGATACTGATTTTGAACACTCTTTAGTGCTTTTGATAGTCATTCTTAGTAAGAGGCAACAGCAGTTGTGTTGTGCTCCGGGCTGTGTAGCTAACTCTGAAACAGTATTTTGATTTTTTTTAATGTGGACTTCTAAAGTAGCTTCTCATTTTCATCCATCTGGTCTAGGAATAACAGAGTTGGAAGGGACCTTGGAGGTCTTCTAGTCCAACCCCCTGCTCAGACAGGAAACTCTATACCATTTCAGACAAATGGTTGTCCAATCTCTTCTTAAAAACTTCCAGTGTTGGAGCATCCACAACTTCTGGAGGCACATTGTCCCACTGATTAATTGTTCTAACTGTTGGGAAATTTCTTCTTAGTTCTAGGCTGGTTCTCTTCTTGATTAGTTTCCATCCATTGCTTCTTGTCCTGCCTTCAGGTGCTTTGGAGAATAGGTTGACTCCCTCTTCTTTGTGGCAGCCCCTTAGATATAGGAACACCTCTATCATGTCTCCCTTAGTCCTTCTTTTCATTAAACCAGATATACCCAATTCCTGCAACCATTCTTTGTATGTTTTAGTTTCCAGTCCCCTAATCATTTTTGTTGCTCTTCTCTGCATTCTTTCTAGAATCTCAATATCTCTTTTATATTGTGGTGAACAGAACTGGTTGCAATATTCCAAGTGTGGTTTTAACAGCACGTGATCTTCATTCTATCCCTCTATTCAAAATAGGTTAAACGATGGGTCCTGCCTACCCTTGCCTCAGCAGGTACCATGGAGGCTGCACAGTGTTGAAAAACTTGGTTGCTAATAGCAATAGCACTTAGACTTATATATTACTTCATAGTGTTTAATCGCCCCCTATAAGTGGTTTACAGAGTCAGTCTATTGCCCCCAACAATCTGGATCCTCATTTTACTGAACTTGGAAGGATGGAAGGCTGAGGCAGCCTTGAGCTGGTGACAATTGAACTACCGAACTGCTGGCAGTTGGCAGTCAGCATAATTAGCCTGCAATACTGCATTCTAACCACTGTGCCATCACAGCTCTTATCAGATATGATCAGATGCTGGCTCTCCTACACTTGCATGCAAAATAATTTTTGACTATCATAGAACAAGTGGAGAGGCGCTTACATCCTGCATCACCTTTAATGCAGTGGTGAAATCCAATTTTTTTTACTACCTGTTCTGTGGGCATGGCTTGGTGGGAGTGGTGTGGCTTGGTGGGCCTGACAGGGGAAGGATACTGCAAAATCTCCATTCCCACCCCACTCCAGGGGAAGGATACTGCAAAATCCCCATTCCCTCCCCACTCCTGGGGGAAGGATATTGCAAAATCTCCATTTCCACCCCACTCCAGGGGAAGGATACTGCAAAATTCCCATTCTCTTCCCACTTCCCTCTTTGCTGGTTCTCTGAACTACTCAAAATTTCCACTGCTTAAAATTTCAGAAAATATCAGAATCTGCTGGATTTCACCCCTGCTTTAATGGTATTTTCTACTCTGCCATTTCAGGATTCATTCCGCTATCTTGTTCCATGTTAATTGAAATTGAGATATTTGCAACAAACGGCCTAATTCCGTGAAACTTGCTATAGGTGTAAGAGGGCATAATGTTGGAGCCTAGATTCAGTAACATGGTGAGTAAAGTACAGGCAAACTAATCACTTGAGCTATGTCTAGAACAGTATTGCTAAAGTTTTAGATCCTGGCAAGTGTAGACAGGGATGATTTAGCTTCTTAATATCCACTGTTTTCTTAGGGTGCCTGACTTAAGCAGAATTCAGAATCGTGAAGATATTTGAATTTGCTGGTATCTCATAATAAGCTTCATTGAGTACCACTTGCTTTTAAAATAATGAAAACCTCATTCATTGTAGACGGAAATAAGGGTATATATGCCTTCATGTGTCTTAAAGAACAAAAAATGTATTGTAGGTATGATTGTGGTAAAATTATAGCACTTAGACTTATAGGTCGGCATATGGCCCCTAACGATCTGGGGTCCTCATTTTACCGACCATGGAAGGATGGAAGGATGAATCAACTTCGAGTCCCATCAGGATCGAACTCGTAACTGTGGGCAGAGTTAGCCTACAAGACTTCATTCTAACCACTGTGCCACCAGAGTTCTTTGAGAAATTATGGGCATTCATGAATTTGATTATTTGAGTTTGCCATATTTATTGACTGTGGTTTTAAAAATGTGTTTAGTTATGTAAAAACGAATGGAAAGCATACAGCTGTAACAGAGGCAGATGCTTTAAACAACCTTAATTTGTTTGTCTGTAACTGGGACCAGTTCTTCAAGATATGTGGCAAAAACAACGTTCCTATCCACTGTCACTTGCTTCTCCTATCTGAAAATGCCAGGGATTCAATTCGAAGCACATCAGTAACGAGTTGTGGTTTCTTTCTGTGTTAACATCACACTATCTTTCCTTAAGACGTACACAGTGAAGTACACAATCTACTTTATTGATCGGGGTTTATTTAGATTGCATGGTACCCACGTAGGGAAAAAAAACCCTATAAAATAAATATTCTGCAGTTGTTGCTCTGCTAGTTGTTTTACATTATAGGTGCTTAATTGTATATTTCTGAAAAAGAAAGTTGTAAGTATAAAGTGAAGCATATCATCTGGCTGTTGTTAACACATGAAATAAGCAATAGTGAAATTATCTCAAAACGGTCTTGATGTGCAAAATGCTCATGACTTACTGCTTTCAATTATCCTGTTCTACCAGGGTCCCAGATGTTAGCCTGTCATTACCCATGAAAAACTTACTTTATTAGTTCCCAGTGCCTTCTTGTCACAGATTTAGCATCCATTCGTGGAAAGAATTTATTTTATTTTTAATTTCACTTATTTATGAAATTACTGTGCCCATCACAATGTCAAGGTTCTAAGTAATACATCCCATTCAATAAGAACTCAGAGGCAGGCAAGTTCCTCAAAGAACATTTTATTAAAGGTAAAAGTTCCCCTTGCATATATGTGCTAGTTGTTCCTGACTCTAGGGGGTGGTGCTCATCTCCGTTTCAAAGCCGAAGAGCCAATGCTGTCCGAAGACGTCTCCATGGTCATGTGGCCAGCATGACTAAAAGCCAAAGGCACACAGAACAGTGTTACCTTCCCACCAAAGGTGGTCCCTATTTTTCTACTTGCATTTTCTACATGCTTTCTAACTGCTAAGTTGGCAGAAGCTGGGTCAAATAACGGGAGCTCACCCCGTTATGCGGCACTAGGGATTCAAACTGCTGAACTGCTGACCTTTCGATCGACAAGCTCAGCATCTTAGCCATTGAGCCACCATGTCCCTTTTAACATTTTATTAGGACATATCAAATTGGCATATTCCTGTTGGAAAACCAGCTCTAAATTGGCACCGGTTTCCCACCATTCCCATTAAAAGTAAAACTTCGCCACTTACCCCCCAGAGTCTCAGTCACATGGTCCAATCAGCATACAGTCCAGTTGTTAGATGACCTCAGTCTCCACCCTGCAGACACCTGCATGAACGTACTTGATTCCCAGGGGAAAGAATTTTATTTAGGCTAAAAATACCCCAGCTAATCTCTACCACCCCACCTTCCCTGGCCCTTTCACTCCAGGCTGTGTCAGCCCTGAAGCAGTGAGAAAAGAAACCTCCCTAGAAATTTCAAAAAAGAAAATGGCCACAGTTCAGCCAACTTCAGGATTGACACACACTTGCATCAGTGGTGGGCTTCAAAATTTTTTTACTACCGGTTCTGTGGGTGTGGCTTGGTGGGCGTGGCATGGCATGGTTTGAAAGGCATGGTTTGGTGGGCATGGCAGGGGAAGGATACTGTAAAATCTCCATTCCCACCCCACTCCAGGGAAAGGATACTATAAAATCTCAATTCTCTCCCCAATCCAGGGGAAAGTTGCTGCAAAATGCCCATTCTCTCCCCACTCCAGGGGAAGGTTACGGCAAAATCCCCATTTCCTCCCGATCACCTGGAACTCAGGAGGCAGAGAAGATATGGGGGTGGGGCCAGTCAGAGATGGTATTTATCTGTTCTCCGAACTGCTCAAAATTTCTGCTACCGGTTGTCCAGAACTGGTCAGAATCTGCTGAAACCCACCTCTGACTTGCAACAAAGTAATCTGAACTATGCCGATGACGCTACTTTGACATGTGAATATGCAAATGATCTACAATGAAAATAACTTTCTAGTAATGAAAGCCACTGTGTAAAAACGGGACTCATTTTAAATATATATTTTAAAAAAACCCATCCTAACAACAACACTAGAACAACCAACTTTAGAACGGACAATGGACATACTGAAGATAAATATCTTTTAGTGTCAACTATCAACAGTAAAAGAATTAGCAGTCAAGAATTAAACAGCAGACAAGCTCTAGGTAGAACAACAGTAAACCCTTGGGGGAAAAATATTCAAGTGTTGTTGCATGCTTTTCCTTGTGACACTCTCTGGAAATAAACAGTTGGACTTTGAGAAAGTAGGATACAAAGATTGCAGTAGTGATGCTTTGGAATTTCGGTATGGGGAATGGACTCAGTTATAACAGCAGTGGATACCCTGTTGAAAACTAAAAGACCCACTGGGAACAGTTCCTCCCGGAGAAAATCTCTCCATGTTGATTTAAGTCCACATAGCTGGGGCTCATGCTCCATTGAGCTAAGAATCAACATTGACTTGATGACACATCGTCACCAATGAAAGATATTTTTGCATGATTTGTATTCTATCCCAGCCTTGTTAAATAATGCTGTCTGCAGCATTTTTGAAGGTTAGGAGAATTCCTTTTCCTTTCTTCTTGGAGGACCAGACAGATTGCTTGAGAACAAAAGATTTAGATAAACTACTGAATCTCTCAAGCCGAGTCCTTTCTTTCTTTCTTTCTTTCTTTCTTTCTTTCTTTCTTTCTTTCTTTCTTTCTTTCTTTCTTTCTTTCTTTCTTTCTTTCTTTCTTCTTTCTCTCTCTCTCTTTCCCCCCTCTCTCTTTCTCTCTCCACCCCCCTCACTCCCCATTCCTCTAGTCTTCTGTTTGGACTGAGATTCTCTGGGTAGTTTATGTTGCCTGGTTTAATAATAATAATTTTTTAAAAAAGAGTTGAAAAGCAGGAAAAGGGGATTTTGTGAATATTTCATAGGCTATCCAACAGAAGGGAATAGAAGCATTTGCCAACAGATGCCAAGGCACAAAACATTCATGTATCCAAGCATCACTCCCCCACCCATTCACCCAGCCAGGATCTGGAATCTAATACTGTCCCAGTAGACATTCAACAGAAGAACTTAATTATTTAGCTGTTTCTGGAGAGGTTGTTTTGAGTATGTTAACTGCGTGATTTAATCAATAGGCAAGCTGAGTAAATTATTCAAAGAGCTGTCTTTGCTATCCACTCCCTGTTATTTGACTTTCAGGAATCAAGGGAAGAAAGAGGAAGCAGTTCTCCTCCTGAGAAATTCCATTCAGTATGGACCAGATTTTTCTGATGCCTATTCTAGTCTCGCTTCACTCTTGGCTGAACAGGTAACTGAAAAGATTCCGAACCATCTTTTCCCAGTCTGAACCTTCTTGATATGCTGGACTTCCATTTTCATGATTTCCATTGCTTCGCACATTATCTAGAACGCGGGGGGGGGGGGGGGGGGGGGGGCGCAGGAGTCCTAGGCCTCTGAAGGGCACCGCATTGGGAAAGCTCATCTAGACTATGCCTTGTTGGTATTGCATTTTTGTACTATTGAAAGTGGACTTGCAAAGAGAGATGTGTCCTGCATTGGAGAAAGAAAATAAATAACATTTCAGATGAAAATAATCACACACACACATACAAACGGAATTCTCCCTTCCCCTTTCCTTTTTAACAGGCTGTTGCTGGGTGGGAGAGGGATTGAGAGATTGGCTGGGAAATTGTCACAGAATGTTAAAAATGAATAGAGCCATGGTGGCGCAGTGGTTAGAATGTGGAATTGCAGGCTAATTCTGCTGGCTGCCAGCAGTTCGACAGTTTGATTCTCACCAGCTCAAGGTTGCCCCAGCTTTCCATCCTTCCGAGGTCAGTAAAATGAGGACCCACATTGTTGGGGCAATATGCCGTCTCTGTAAACCAGTTAGAGAGGGCTGTAAAGCACTGTAAAGAGGTATATAAGTCTAAGTGCTATTTCTGTTGCTGTCATGTGACTGCAGCAACAGCCCAGCCGCATAGCAGCAGCCAGTAGTACTGAAGCAGCCACAACTTATCAAAATTTTATTCCTATGGGAGTCAAGGATCCTGGATTTTGGACACATTTTGTATGTATTAGAGGTATCTTGGTTTAGAAATTCTTGCCCTTCGAGATACTGTTTTATCCAGTTAAATGTCTTTCTTAATATAAAATACAAACAGAAATAAAGACAATGGGAAAATGGGAAAAGAAAGGGAATAGGGGAAATAAGTGAGGAAGGGAGAAAAAGAAAAAAGAAATAAAAAAACTGTGACATCTGACTTTTTTTGATCCAGTAAGTACATAGTAAAGTTATAGTATCAACTTTTTAGTGATGCCAAATAATAACCACCAGTCATTTCTATAACAATAAGCTACTTAATTGTCAAAATATAATCAAATTTTCATTTTTTTATTTCATTCAGAAAGTCCAGAAGCTATTTAACCACAAAGCTATTCATATTCTTGTCCCTAATTACGGTAATCAGCTTCACCATGTCTGCCAGTTCCATCATTTTTTCAGGTCATTCCTCCATTGAGGGCCTAGGATTTGTCCTTAAAGAGTTACAAATCATAGTATCCAGGGGTGGGTTCTACTTACCTTTACCACCGGTTCGCAATGGGATCATGTGTGTGCACTTGCTTAGCTCGCACGCGGGCCTTGCTTCTGTGCATGCGCAGATAACTGATGATGACATCCAGGGCAGTGGACAGGGTCTTCCGCTGGTTTTACTACCGGTTCTTGTGAACCGGTCCAAACCGGGAGCAACCACCACTGATAGTATTTATGTTACTGCTCTGAAATAAACAACTGAATAATTATAGATTTTAGATTTATCCTTAAAGAGAAAGGGAGGGATTTTTTAAATGTTTTACAGACATCCTTATATAGTATGTTTTCCTAAACCATCTAAGAATCTACAGAATACAGAACAACAGAGTTGGAAGGGACTTTGGAGGTCTTCTAGTCCAACACTCTGCTCAGGCAGGAAACCTTGTACCATTTCAGACAAATCTCTTGTCCAATCTCTTCTTTAAAAACTTCCAGTGTTGGAACAATCACAACTTCTGGAGGCAAGTCATTCCACCGATTAATTGTTCTGTCAGGAAACCTCTCCTTAGTTCTAGGTTGCTTCTCTCCTTGATTAGTTTCCATCCATTGCTTCTTATCCTGCCTTTCAGGTACTTTGGAGAATAGCTTGACCCCTTCTTTTTTGTGGCAACCCCTTAGATATTGAAACACTGATGTCATGTCACCTCTAGCCCTTCTTTTCATTAAACTAGACATACCCAATTCAATCTAAAATGGAAGGTGTTGATCTCATGCTCCTGGAATAGTAAAAGAAGCACATGATTAATGTTCTTTGCTCAAAGGGGTTGAGGAAGTCCATGTAATGACCTTGTCCTCCTCGTGGAAGGTGATTTCAAGTCAGAACAGACTTGAAAAGGGAATAACTTTTAACAGAAATTAGTTACTTTGGTAAGCCCAAGAATTAATCAGAGGGTTCTGGTGTTTTTGATAATTTTGCACCTTTCATCAGGCTATTTTTTTCATGCCAGAAAATTGGCTTGTCATTCTTGCAAACTTCAAAGTAACACTATAAAATTCTCCTTAAAAATGTTTACTGTCTCCTTCCTAGAGAAAAACCTGTTTCCATGGAAATTCTTAGCAGATTCAAATGTTCCAAAGGTAGCAGTTGATTTAGTTGTACGTTTGATGTAGCTCATGGACTTTGTGTCAGGTTATGTACACAGTAATCCTCCACTTACGACCCCAAATGGGATCAATATTTCCGTTGTTAAGCAAGGGAGTTTTTAAGTGATCCCCAGGGGGTGTGGAGATGTTGTATTTTGTAGTGCCTGCCCATCTTCCTACCACCTGTCTGTGGGACCAATCTTACCCACCCATAGCTCTCACCCATCGGCCTGCATGGCTGGAGCACGGTTTCAGTGGTGTAAGCAGGCACTTCTGGATTTCCACCTCTTCCTACAATTGTGGTCATGTGAAGTCCTCGCTTAACAACTCACAGAGTCTTTGCTTAACAATGGCAATGGGGACTGGTGGGATTGTCATTGGTAAGTGATGCGGCCACATGACATTGTCTTTTATGACCACATCCTTTAGTGATGGAAATTCTAGTCCCAATTACTGTTGTAACCTGAGGACTATTTCTATCCTACTGAAAGCAGCTCTCCAGACACCTGTTCAGAAGCCTTTCTCTTCACCTGTAGCTGTAGGCACTAACAATTGAAGGCACGGTCTTCAAAAAGCATGGTCTGTTGTTGATAGACAACATTTCAAATATCACCAATATAATGACTGTAAAGCTGTGATGGCGAACCTACACACGGAGCCATGTCGGCTGGCACGAGCAGCGTCACCTGTTCCTCTTCCGGATTTCTGGCACGTATGTGCATGCGACAATCAGCTGTCCTTCACGTGTGCGGCAGTACCGGAAACCGGTAGAGCTGGTCTTCCAGTTTCCGTTGTGTGCATGCGTGCCGGCCAGGTGATCATCACACGCACATGCACGCCAGTAACCAGAAGACAAGATGGAAACGGGAAGTTCATTTCCCGGCATGCACATGCCCACTGGGCAGCTGCTTTTCTGGGTTGTGTCCCCGACGAGCGTGTGCGCGCACTCCTTTTTCGGCACTCGGTGCCGAAAAGGTTCGCCATCGCTGCTATAAAGCAATGCAGGGGTGGGTGAATCAGGAAATGCTCTTTGCTCTTTCAAAAGCATCATAAAACTGAGAGTGGGTCCCCAAACAGCAAAAAGCCTGAAAAAGAAGTGTTTTGCTTTATGAACTGTAGTTGATAAGAGTATTGGAACCTGATTATAAAGGAATGAGGCAGGAACCAACATTACTTCTGTTATGCTAGAAAGAATGTTATGCCAGCATAAATCAGGTCTTCCAAGGTCATTAGGAGAATGGCCAAATTCCATTGTCTTAGAAAGATGGAAGGCAAAATCCTAGGATTTAAATCCAGAAACATAGACATATATGAGGGCTTTGATTTCTTTCTATATGGGGCTTCATTCTTGTTTTCAACAAAAAGAACTAATTTTTGCTAAGTTGTTCCATGAGCCTTTTGCCAAATAAAACAATCCTTGAATATGGGGTAAAGTATTCGGAGAGGTAAGTTTTACAACTGTGCCTGATGAGAAGCCTGATATTAACCTTCTCCTTTTTTCTGGGGAGCAACTCAGAGTTAAATGTACTTAGTTGGGATAAATGAATCCCACCGATCTTGTCTTTATTCCTGGTGGCCTCTGAGGCACATCCGTTTTGACAAGAGAACAGACATAGTTTGCCATTACCTTCCCCCAGGAGGTATTTTCCCCTCCAACTTCTCATTCTAGTCTACTGCTCTGGTATTCCCTGGAGGTCTTCCATCCAAGTCTTAGCTACGACCAACCCTGCTTAGTTTCCAAGTTAAATCTGCCACCTGGGCAGACTTCATGAGTTTTAATGAAGAGTGACTTGACATCATTCTGTTCCTTCAAAGCTTCAGAATGGATTGCGGGAGACGGAACAATCCCAGTCCCCAAAATGCAGTGCATTGGAAATTCAGTGCAACTTCCAAACTTATTGTTTCCCGGTCCCTGTTCATTGTCAGTTTAACAGATTAACAGAGTTGGAAGGAACCTTATAGGTCATCTAGTCCAACCCCCCGTCAAGCAGGAGATCCTACACCATTTCTGACAAATGTTAGTCCAATCTTTCCTTGAAAGTCTCAAGTGGCGAAGCTCCTACAACTTCCGAAGGCAAGCTGTTCCATTGGCTGATTGTTCTCACTGTCAGAAAGTTCCTCCTCATTTCTAGGTTGAATCTCTCTTTGGTCAGTTTCCATCCATTATTCCTTGTCTGGCCTTCAGGTGCTTTGTCAAAGTCAACTTTGACAGTTGACTGTCACGGTCCTCTCTTTTGCCTCCATCCACTTCTGGTAGGACTTTGCCGCCAAAAGCTACTCAGACTTTTTTTTATCATTCTGACCATGTCATCCTTTTCTTATATACCAGTGTTTCTCAACCTAGGCAACTTCAAGATGTGTGGACTTCAACTCCCAGAATTCCATGCTGGCTGGGGAATTCTAGGAGTTGAAGCCTTTACAAGCTTTTCTGCTTACTTCCAGAGCATGCATACACTCTTTCCCACATGTTCTCTCTGCCTTGCCTTACCCCTCTGTACTGAAAATCCATCACAATGCTTTTTCTGACCTTCCTCCTAAGGTCTTCTTATTCCATGAGGTAATCCCTCATTGTTCCTCCCAGAATGATGCCTCCATATAACCTGCCTCTCTTGCTTCCTTTTTTGTCTTTTCTCAATCCCTGCTGTGTGTAGGAAGCCTTTGGCTCACCCTTTAATGCTCATGCTTTATGATATAAATGTGTAATTGAAATTCTCTCTTCCTTGTGCAGTTGTGGGGGAAAAAAACTCCTTACTCTCATATATCAGTAGTTCTGTAACATTTATAATGTCTGCATGTGTGTCACATAGAAATTAATAGGAGAGAAAGGGCCAGAATTCTATTCCAAGCAACTAGTTATAGTCTTGAAATTGTAATAATATTAGACTAATGATGCCTGGGGCATCAGATTCAGGAAGAGGGATCTAGATTACTGGAAGCATTTGTTTATCTTAGACTACGGTTCTCTGTTGTCAGCCTTTCTTTTCTACCATCAGAATTTTGTTTCCATGGCAGACGTCCAGCAGATAAAATCCCCTGCTTCCAGGGCAATATCTAAGTTGGATTGGTTGATTTCCCACTTGACGTTTAAAAGATTCTTTTAAGTAACGTACATCCGTAGCATATTGGCATGCATCATATTTGCTCCTAACAATGGATGCCTTGAAGCCCCATCAAGGCCCTTAGTGAACAGTAGAGAATACAATGGGGAAATGAGTTTACTTTCTGCTAAATGGATGTTTTGTAAGCAGCCACACACGTTATGATGGCCATTTTGTATACAGACATCTCCTGCAGCAGTTTTTTTGTGTGTGTATCCTTAATCTAAAGTCTACAATCAGTGCCCCTCTTATGTTTTCTTATCTAACCCAAAGGTCTAATTCCTGTTTACCAAGCCTTGTGAAGGATTTTCTTCAAAGGCTGCCCTGGATGTTATTAGCCCTACTTGAATTTGAATGCACACGTTCCTATTCGTGTCTACAGTTAATTTTTTGCAAGCCCAAAACATAAATTTAGCTTTGTTTTGTCAAATTTGGGACATAGTTTGTTTTGGAAAAGCAACTTTGAATTAAACCAGTTCAGAATATGTAGCTGGGTCATTGTCTTGGAGATGAACTCTTACAGAATTCTAAAAAGGCCCATGCTTCTTAACAAAAGTGAGCAGGTAGCTGTAATTCTATATAAATTTACCTGCAGTTAAGTCCCACAGAACTAAATCGGTTTCACTATAGATAGAGATGGGATTGCCTGGTGAAAGGTTCAGATTACTGCAATTGATTCCACATGGGGTTTTGAAGGTTACTTAGAAGCTAGACACGTCCAGAATGCAGTGGTCTGTTTATTGGCTGTATACCCTGACACATTACTATAGTACACTATAGTGATGGCGCAGTGGTTAAAGGCAGCTGAAAAACTGACAAGCCTGGGTTCGAGACCCAAGCACCATGCAGTGGAGTGAGCTCCCGTTACTTGCTCCAGCTCCTGCCAACTGCTTCTAGCAGTTTGAAAGCATGAAAATGTGAGTAGATAAATAGGTACCACTTTGCTGGGAAGGTAACAGTGTTCTGTGCAGCTTGGCCAGTGGTGGGTTGCCCCCGGTTTGGTACGGTTCTTGCAAAAGTAAAACCGGCAGGAGCCTCCGCCCACCCACCCAGATGTCATCATCGACTATCTGTGCATGCGCAGAAGCTTATGCGCAGAAGCTTCTGCGCGAGTGAAGTGTGAGCGCACATGCAATCCCGTTGCAAACTGGTAGTAAAGGTAAGTAGAACCCACCCCTGACCTCGGCATATAGTCATGTTGGCCACACGACCACGGAACTGTCTTCAGACAACACTGGCTCCCGCAACTAAGAAATAGAGATGAGCACTGCCTCCCTAAAGTCGGACATGACTGGACAGGTGGAAACCTTTACCTTTATGGCATATTATTATAGCACATTGCTTTGGCTCCTTATCAGCTTCTAGGTACAATTCAAATACAGTATGTTTTCAATAATTTCCCATAATCAATTGTATTTGGACTGATAGTCCTCGATGAACAATTGTAATGAAGGCTGCCTATTACAGTCATAAATTGTGACCATTGTAAAGTGGGTCACACAGGTGACTGATCGGATTTTACAACCTTTTTCTGTTGGTCATTAGGTGAATCCATTGTTTGCTATGGGACATTTTTGTCAAAATCCAGAAATAAATAATGGGTTTTGGCAAAAATGTTGTAAATCACAGTAATGTGACCAATTGACTCTTTGCCATATTGCTTTATGGCAGGAGTCTGTCTAGTTAAGCAGTCTGAGAATTATAGCCAAACATTGGTTTTTGAAAGTCAGTGGAATAATATGAAAGTTGAAGTAGAATGAAAGAAAGACAGATTCAGGTCGGTCCTTGACCATGGATGCTTACAGACTGAAGTTGGGCCAGTGTCTATGTCTTGACTACACTGACTTTACAGGATGCTGGTTATGAGAATTTAATTAAAGGAGAGAGTAGTATATGTGCTACCTTGAGGATCTAGAGCAGGGGTATCAAACTTGATTTCATTGAGGGCTGCATCAGAGTTGTGTTTGATCTTGGGGGACCGGGGTGGGCGTGGCCAGGGTGGGTATGACCAGCTTGACATTACTTGTGTTGGGGCGTCTGTAGTGGCCAGAGCGCTCTGCCAGCGAAAATGGGCTCCCAAGCTCCGTTTTCGGTTGCAATGGCCTCCTACAACCCTCTGCCAGCAAAAACGGTTTTGTTTTCACTGCCAGAGGAACCACTGGCCAGTCCTTTGCTGTTTCCAGGTCAGCCTCGTGGGCCAGATCTAAGCACCCCGTGGGCTGGATCCAGTTCCCGGGCCTTGAGGTTGACACCCCTGTTCTAGAGGAAAGGCAAGGTATGGATATGATAAATTAATAAATAAACTATTGTAAACTATATATATGTGGAAGATTCCAGTTTAGGAAAGATGGACTTAATGATTTAATTCTGCTTTGCTTCAAATATAGAATGTATCACTTAATTTTTGGTTATTCTCAGGACCTTCTTAACCTGGGCCCGATACATAGACAGCAGTTTGCACAATTTCTAGGCCTCCCATATTAAAGGGTTCGGAGTTCACCATTTAAAATTTCCCAAAGTGTGTCTCAGGTACATGTTTTTAGATATACATGTAGGCATATATTTTAATTTGAGGGTAAAGGTTCGTTCTCCGAGCTTGTGGGTTGGTTGCCACTGACATTCCCTAAACTCCACTGAAAATGTTAACTAGCATGGTAATGAAACACTTGGAAAGCAACCCACAAGCTCAGAGAACGAACCTTCACCCATATCCTACACCCGAGCTACAGATGTTCGCCCTTATATTCTAATTGATTCACTTTAACTATGTATTCATGTAGCTATCTGTTTATCAGACCAGAGGTGGTATTCAGCCGGTTCGGACCGGTTGTAATGCCGTCCTATTTAGCCACGTTTTGGAGGCCAGGGGCATGCGCGGAAGGCATCCATGCGAGCAAAGTGCATGCGCAGAAGGCTGGGCGCATGCGCGGAAGGTGCAAGTGAAGCGAGCGTGCCCACACACAGCGAATGTCAGCTCCAGCGCACTGTTGGCACGGAGCTGCCATTCGTGAGGGGAAGAGCACACAAACCTCGTTTCAGCCCAGCATCTGCTTCGTCCTGCGTCGAGCCTCCTAGGGAATGATAGGATCGACGGGAGGGAAGAGCTGGGGGATGACATCCTCATGGCCAGCCGGCATAACAAGTGGATTAACTGTTTAGATGCTGGTTGTAAATACTCAAGAATTAAACATTAGCCAACTTCCGGGTCACATGGGAGGGAGCAGCGTGCGTGATTGGGTGGGTGGTGATAACTAATGGATAAATGGTGGCGGGAAGCACAAGGCAGTAGCCCTAATAAGATTTTCATCTGCGATTGTCAGCAAGTGCCAAGAAGTGATTAAACTAAGGTAGCAGCCATCCAGGTTTGTCTCCTTTTATTTCCTTCTGTTTGGAACCTGACAGCAAACCAGTGGCAAGAATACGTGAAACTCACCGCTGTATCAGATGTATGCCTTAGGTATCTTCCAGAAAGCTTACTACCTGCTTGTTTCTGCTGTTATATTACATGTCTCAATGTCAGGCTCTCAGGCCTGGAGTAAAGCCATGGCAGCTAATGCCAGCCAGGGTTTGTGGTTAATGACCAAATGGTCCTTTAAATGGTGGCTGGCCATTGAATAACAGCATTTTCTCCCTTTTTTGCTTTTAGGAACAGTTAAAAGAAGCCGAGGAAGTATATCAGGCTGGCATCGAGAATTGTCCCGAAAGCTCTGACCTGCATAATAACTATGGGGTTTTTTTAGTCGACACTGGTAAGTAAAAACAAAGCAAAACCTGGAGGATTAAGAACTACTCTGGACAAATTAAAATGATTGCCATCAGAGTTCCTAGCACAGCAATTTATCTCAAGTCTGCTCTGGGAAGATTCCTCCCCCACCTATTTTCCAAAGGCTCCAGTCAATGTGTTGCATGGTGTGTTGCATAATTTGTATTATTTACTATTTATTATTATTTATGATGTGCATTGCAAAGCTGTTCTTCCTCTCCTAGAATCAGTTTTGTAGTTCTCAACACCCTCAAGCATGGCATTAGCCCGTGTATCAGCTACTCCAAGATGAAGAGCGTCCTCCCTGGGTAGCTGCAGCAAAACAAGGATTATTGTTGTTGTTGTTAGTTGTGGTCGTGTCTGACCCATCGCAACCCCCACAGACAACGTTCCTCCAGGCCTTCCTGTCCTCTACCATCCTCTGGAGTCCATTTAAGCTCACACCGACTGCTTCAGTGACTCCATCCAGCCACCTCCTTCTCTGTCGTTCCCTTCTTCTTTTTGCCCTCCATTGTTCCCAGCATTAGGCTCTTCTCCTTCTCATTAGGTGGCCAAAGTATTTGAGTTTCCGCTTCAGCAAAACCTGAGGTCCAAATGCATCAAGAGTTCAGATGGAACGGGGAAGATGGATTGATTATATTCAAAATAAGTATCAGACAAGAAAATATCAAATAGCTTATGAATGAATGTTAAACTTTATTTTAGAAGTATTATGTTATCCATAGTGGAGTTAAGGTTTCAGGGGGGATTAGGTAGTTTAAGAATAGTTAGGCTAATTTAGCTTATGATTGTTAATTGAAATACCCTGTATTTTGCTCTGGGAAATCTGGGGGGGGGGGGGATATTGGGGGGGGGATTTTCTTTGTAAAACTTTTCAATAAAAAAAAAAAAAAAGAAGTCACCGAAGAAACACCAAGATGACACACGGAAGGACTGATGTTTATTTGTCTTAAAAAAATAATAAAAAACTTTTTATTAAAAAAAAAAAAGTTCAGACGCAAAGTACACAAACCAAAGACATCCCAGACCGGATGTCTTTGAGGGTACAAGGACTTCAATTCCCTGAATTTTTGGCAGTGGCCATGATGGGTTGGGAAATCCTAAGGAAAAGTCTGTACATCTGGAGGGCATCCAAGTTGTGAGAAGGCTGTTAAGAGCATTTAAGGGCCCAAAACTTACAGAAGGCAACCCTTAGCTCAGTTGAAAAGACAGTCAGGTAGATAGGAGGATCCCAAGTTAGATGTTACTGTTATTACAAGTTCTTCCATTCAAATATTGCTAAAGGTGGAGGCAGAGATCATTTATTTGCGGAATTATCTTAGATGTGTCTACGCAAGTAAGTTCCAGTTTAATGGGCATACTTGATTTAGGACCTTAATTGGAGCCTGCCCATCATCATTGCAAGTTGTGATGGTCAAAAATCGGGTCGCTCATGTGACTGACCTGATTTTATGACCTTTTTTTTTTTTGCAGTGGTTGTTAAAGCAAATGCAGGCATTAAATGAAACAATGGTTTGCTATTTTTGCCAAACTTTACCAGAAGTAAATGCCTGTTTTCAGCAAAAAATGTTATAAAACATCATTATGTGACTGTGGGATCAGGGTGGGGCCATTGGAACTTCAGAACCGGGGTTGTAACTTCCCCCCCTCCCCAGGGAGGTTTGTTATAACTGTATGGTTGCTAAACGACTGGTCATAAGTCAAGAACTACCAGTATTTCCAGGAAAATCTGCACAAGTTTCCAGTCTTACTTGTCCAGCTAAGTGGCAACATCTTAAGCCTGAAAACAGGCTTAATAGAGGGATCTTGGAGTCTTAGTGGATAACCAATTACCGTGTTTCCCCGAAAATAAGACCCTGTCTTATATTTTTTTGAACCCTGAAATAAGTGCTTGGCCTTATTGTCATGCGCTCAAAAGCCCGATTGGGTTTATTATCAGGGGATGTCTTATTTTGGGGGAAACAGGGTAAATATGAGCCAACAGTATGCGGCGGCAGCCAAAAAAAGACAATGTAATCCTAAATTGCATTAACAGAGGGATACAGTCAAGATTAAGTGAGTTACTAATACCACTCTATAAGGCCTTAGTAAGACCACACCTAGAATACTGCATCCAGTTTTGGTCATCACACTATAAAAAGAGAGTCTAGAAAAAGTGCAGAGAAGAGCAACCAGGATGATTAGGGGACTGGAGACTAAAACATACGATGATGAACGGTTACAGGAACTGGGCCTGGCTAGTCTAGTGAAGAGAAGGACCAGGGGAGACATGATAGCAGTGTTCCCATATTTGAGGGGCTGCCACAGAAAGGAAGGGGTCAAGCTATTTCCCAAAACACCGAAGGCCAGACAAGGAATAATGGATGGAAACTGATCAAGGAGAAATTCAACCTAAAAAAGAAGGAGAAATGTTCTGACAGAGAGAACAATCAGCCAATGGAACAGAAGTTGCCTTCAGAAGTTGTGGGAGCTTCATCGCTGGAAGCTTTTAAGAAGAGATGGACTGCCTATTTGTCAGAAATGGTGTAGGGTCTCCTGCTTGGACAGGGGGTTGGACTAGATGACCTACAAGGTCCTTCCAACTCTGTTAATCTGTGGTAATAATAATATAGTTTATTTCAGATGATCTTTGAATGGATTTGAGCAGGAGGCAAGATCAGTATGAAGGTGGCTAGACTTTAGTCCATCAGCCAGGGAAGGATTACTTATCCTGCTTCATATTGATACATGGTGACTTTGGAAAGATGTTTGGACATTTTAAACTATGTAAATTAGCAACCAGCAAATCCCCTTTCTCCTCCTTGCTATGAATCTTAAATTTAAATTGTAGTTATTTTTAACTTGGGTTTTATTTGCATTTCACATGCAGATTGCTCTACTCTGCTGTTATAGGATATATGTGAATGCTTGACACCCAGTGGGTTGCTGTATAAAATTTATCTTTAAAAGCTGTTTGCTTTCCAGTGCTAGCAATCTGTCACTTTTCTCAAGGATGAAATTAATTGTCAACCCATTGATTGTTGTTTTTGCTTAACATAAGACACCGACAAATTATCCTACTTAATCAGTTCACACAGCTTGTACTTCTCTCTACTTTCTTATGATGGATTGTTCTGCCACATATCTGTGGAAAATGTAATAGACCAGCTCCATCTTGTGGGAAAAGAAATATCACATTTGCTATTTGGTGTGGTATTGATTTTAGATCATGCATGTCTCTCCTCCCTTATTTAATGTTAATGGGGTTACTTTATCTGGGCTGCCAAAATTCTAGATGACTTACTACTGCCATCTAGTGGTCATCTGGATATTTTGCAGTCTCTCTCTATATATATCAGGGATCAGCAACCTGCGGCTCTGGAGCCGCATGTGGCTCTTTCATTCCTCTGCTGCAGCTTTCTGTCGCTGGTCATTTCCACAATTGATAGAACTTTCTAGGACAGGTAGAGGAAAAAGGACGCTGTGCTAGGAGGAGACTCTATGGTGTGGGAACTGCACTTCCAGTCAGCAGAGGAAAAAGGATGCCACGCTAGGAGGAGACTCTATGGTGGGGGAACCAGACTTCTGGTTGGCTCTGGAATCGAATGGGGGGCTTCTGGTTAGGACCTTTGTGGCTGTTTGAGTGTTTAAGGTTGCCGAGCCCTGCTCTCTCTATATATTAGCATTAATATTAATGCTTTTAATTTTATGCCCGTAAACTGCTGGAAGCATCTTTTGAGACATATGGCATGTATTTTTGAAATTCTAATTAGAGCTAATCTTATTTCTGCCATATATTTTTTTTTTAATTTGATTTATATGCCGCCCTTCTCCAGAGACTCAGGGCGGCTTACAATGCGTTAAGCAATAGCCTTCATACTTTTGTATATTTATACGAAGTCAGCTTATTGCCCCCACAAACCGGGTCCTCATTTTACCCACCTTAGAAAGGATGGAAGGCTGAGTCGACCTTGAGCCTGGTGAGAATTGAACTCGCAGTAATTGCAGGCAGCTGGATGTTAAATGCTGCCTTAGGAGGCATTAGCCTCCTACGCCACTCAGGCTTTTATATTTGAGAAAATAATTCCTTTCTCTCTAGCTCTTCAGTAGTAGATTAGGGAATTCATTTGTTACTACAGCCGGTATAAAAGAGCTAGTCATGTGCTTTAACATTACAAGTAGTCCTCAACTTAGGACCACAATTGAGCCCAAAATTTATGTTCCTAAGTGGAAAATTTGTTAAGTGAATTTATCCCATTTTACGACTTTTCTTCCCACATTTGTTAACTGAATCACTGCAGTTGTTAAATTATAACACGGTTGTTGATTGAATCTGGTTTCTCCGTTGACTTTGCTTGTCAGAAGATCGCAAAATGAATCCTGAACACCGCAACTGTCATAAATGTGAGTCAGTTGTCAAGCATCTGAATGTAAACCACGTGATGATGGGGATGCTGCAGTGGTCATAAGTGTGAAAAATGGCCATAAGTCACTATTTTCAGTGCCTTTGTATTTCAAACGGCCACTAAATGAGCTGTTGTAAGTCGAGGACTATCTGTAATTGTATAGCTTGCACATTGCAAAGTAACCAACTGTTGGATGATCTTGGGAGTGTTTGTCTGTTTATATTTTTGATATTTGCAGATATGCCTCCCTTTGAATGAACTTGAGCTCCTCTTGAATGTTCTCTATGGCAGGGATCCCCAACCTTTCCAGCTCTGTGGAACAACAGAGGCGGAGGTGACGGGGTGGTGGAGAGGAGATGGTTTCGCCAAGTAACCAGGCTGTAGACTGGGAGATGGGGAACCCTGCTATATGGGATTGTCTATTCTGATTCCATATGCATTTACTTTTTTTCAGCTATTTATTAAACTTGCGATATATCTCCTGATTCCAAATATCTCTCAAGCAGCTCATAAGATACTTTCAGAGATACTGACTTTGAATGGCCTTGGTTGACCTTGGGTCAGTCACTCTGTCTCAGCCCAACTCTCCTCACAGGGTTGTTGTGGTAAAGAAAATATGAAGAGGAAGGTGTGTTGCAGATGTATCTTGCAAGTGAAACTAGTAATACTTCCATTTCAAAACACTTTAGAAATCATGATTCTGAGAGGGGAGGGGGAGAGATGCCATCCATCTGGTAAACTTGCAAGATTTGTTTTTCTTGCCATGTTTACACGTATACATCCAAACTAGACTGTGCTGTTTCTCCATGTCACAATATACTGTATTTTTTTGAGTATAAGACACACTTTTCCCCCCCTAAAAGAGGGTGAAAATTTGGGTGTGTTTTATACACCAAATGTAGCCAAAAACATGAGGCACGGAGGCGGCAATGGTCTGTGGCAATCCCTGCAGCCTGGAACAGCTGATTGGGGGTATTCTGGGAGGCCAATCAGCTGCTCATGCTGAATCAGGCTGCAATAATGTGCTGAAACTGACCTGGCTGTTTGCTATTTGCTGCAAGGACTCAGAGTTTGTAGCAGAAATCACACACAGAAAGCACACACAGGAAACTGATTCAGCAGGATTCAATAACTTCTCTTTATATACATAATAATACATACAATAACAATAGCAGATTCTTCCAACATGGTAGAGAGTTACAAGCAAAACACAGGCAGAGGAGAGAACAGCAGAGATGAGTTTCCAGTTTCAGTTCAGCGGATAGGCTAAACCAGACTTGTTTGCTAAGCCACGCCCAGTCTCTAAACTGTTTGTTTCCAAATGGCCCTCATTGGCTGACTTAGTTGCTATGCCTATTCATTGGTTGACCTTGTTACCATGTCTCCATTCCAGTTCATGAATATTCTGGCACTCCTCCCTTCATGACTGGAATAGACATAAATCCAATTAACTTAATATTCTTCCCATGGTGCCCTCCACCCCATGGCTTGGTCATTATGTCGGCCAGATTATCTCCTGACACACAGTGAAGCAAGCTGATTAATTTACATTTCATGGCTTCCCTGACATTACAGTATTTAATGTCCACATGCTTGCTTCTATTCTTAATAACGGGATACAAACAAAGAAATAAAACTTTGCGAGCCCTCTTAAGAGCAACCCTAACCCAGCCTTCTTTTTTCCAGGATCTCCAGAGACTGCCGTCTCCCACTATCAGAAAGCCATTGAACTCAGTCCCGGTCATCATGTGGCCATGGTGAATCTGGGCAGACTCTACCGCTCCTTGGGGCAGAACAAGGATGCTGAAGTTTGGTACAAGCGGTAAGCATCTGGGTATCCGGTGTTCTTGGCAAGGCGACAAGGTGCCTGACTAGGTGGCTCAGCGGCTAAGACACTGAGCTTGTCGATCAGAAAGGTCAGCGGTTCAAATCCCTAGTACAGGTCTCCTGTGTGAGCAGGGGGTTGGACTAGGTGACCTCCAAGGTCCCTTCCAACTCTGTTACTGTTACAAGAAATCCTTGGCTTTTAAAAAAGAGTAATAGTGCTAATACTGTGTTTTTTTTGAAAGGGTTACGGCATCATTTTATGACCCTTTGGCTCTTGATGTTTACTGCAAAGGAAGAATTTGAATTTTATCTGAATTCCAAGTAATTTTTTTTAGTAAGGGCTGGGCCTAATGGGAGACCACAGGGCAGAAGAAAAGGTGAGGAACAGTTTGAGACCTTTAAAGAGGTACATAATTTATTATTTTATTTTATTATTTAGGGCGCTTAAAGTAGCACGGAAAGTTGAAATCCTGTCCCCGCTCGGAGCGCTGTACTATAACACAGGCCGATATGAAGATGCTTTAAAGATTTATAGGGAAGCTGCTTCATTGCAGCCATCCAACAAAGAGACTCGACTGGCTCTGGTGAGTGCACGCTGTCCTTCTGCAGACTCTGCCGAAAGTGGCATCTTTGCACATTTCTGTTTTGCTTGCAGGTGTGAGAGCTTGAAGTTGGGCTGTATGAGAATAGTGAGTATGAGATTACGCTGAAGCTGCTTTAACCTCAAATGGAATAGGCACGTAGGCAGAGAGGAGAAAATCAGGAATCTTGACAAAAAAATCTTCAGAAGATAGAACCAAGTCATGGAGGATCAACAGAGAAATATCAGCAGAAGACAAGCAAAGGAGACTGACCAGACGAAAATTTGCCACAAAGAAGAAGGGGTCAACCTATTCTCCAAAGTATCTGAAGGCAAGACAAGAAGCAATGGGTGGAAACTAATCAAGGAAATAAGCAACCTAGAACTAAGGCGAAATCTCCTGACAGTTAGAACAATGAATCAGTGGAACAACTTGCCTCCAGAAGTTGTGAATTCTCCAACACTGCAAGTTTTTAAGAAGAGATTGGACAACCATTTGTCTGAAATGGTATACGGTTTACTGTGGCAGTCATAAATTGCAATGTCATGTGACCACATTGCCTAATGATGACAGTATCAGGAGTCCTGGTTTTTGTTGTAAGGACACACAGGGGAAGTAGGAAGAGATGGGAATCCCAGGTAGAGATGGTGCAGGAGGGTGGCAAAGTCCTGGGAGACTGGTGCAGGCTGCAAGTGAGTTGTGGGAGAGGTGGGGAGGCCTGTTTTAGGCCACATGTAAGGTAGGCATGGATGGTGCTGCAAGGCATGAGATGAATGGTACTGTTATGGCCTGCTGGCAGCCATCGGAGTTGGCAGCAGAGTCAGACAGTGAGGAGGATGGGGAGGAATATGGGCCAGTCCTGGGGGCTGGGGAAAGCTCGGATGAAGGCTCTGTGTTGGAGGCAGAGAGGGAGCTAGACAGCAGTGAGGCAGAGGAACAGCTGGAGCCTGTTCCCAGTGTGTACATGCGCAGAGCTGCCAGAAGACAAGAACAACTCAGAAAGTAGAGTTGACTCAGGAGTAAAGCCACACCTTGGAGGTGATTGGCTCCTCCCATGGGAAATAAAAGAGGAGCGAATGGGGAATGGGCTTTTGCAGGAAACATTCTGTTTGTTCCATGACTCAGAGACTCTGTGCCAAGTTTTGCCTTGTACTGCGGTTGGAAACAAGTTAGGTGGCAGCTTGCCAAGTGAGATAAAATGTGTTGATAAATATTCCTCTGAAAGGCTGTTTGGACAGGCCTTGCTGACTGTGAATGAAAGTCATTTGCAGTCGTGTAAATAAAAGAGGTTTTTCTGGGACCAAGACTCTGCTTCCTGCTTTTTTAAGAGAGCCTAGGTCAGAACAGGTGCAGTGTGAATGTTGCAGTGGGGCGCAAGGGCAGGAAGGCCGGGAGAGTGGACAGCAGAGCAGGCCTTGAGCATAGAAAGCTGGATGGACTTGCCAGAGTGAATTGCAACTTTCCCTGCTGGTTCCCCCCATTGACTTTGCTTGCGTGACGTGTCAGGGAAGGTTGCAAATGGCAATTCTCTTACCACTGGACACTGCATCTGTTGCAAGTGCAAGTCCCATAACCACAAGAGGGCTGCAATGGCCATAACGTCAAGGACCTGTCATAAGTTCCATTCCTACAGAGTTGTGGCAACTTCAAACAGCCTCTGAACAAGTGGTTGATAAATGTATTTCTAAGGCGTAAGACTTAACCCTGAGTTAACCTTTAGTGTTCTTAGGCTGCCTTACAGAAAGAGAGCAACTGAATATTCCCCAGGATTCTAGGAGGGAGAATTGTTTCCTTTACTTCTTTTTTTTCTCTCCTCTTTATAGGCTCAGGTTTTAACAACAATGGGACAAGTGAAGGAAGCAGAGCAAATGTTAAGCCACATTGTGACCGAAAGAGCCGAGTGCCTGGAGTGCTACCGCTTGCTATCTGCCATCTACAGCAAGCAAGAGAACTACAACAAGGTATAGTCACCCCTCTAGTCCAGAACCTGTCATCTACCCATAACCTGGAGGGCCACAGTTGGAAAAGGCCACGTCAAAATAATTATTGGTTTACAATAGGAGTTTTTAAAACAGTTAGCCCCTTTTAATACTTTAAACAATGCAGTCAACAGACAAACAGAGGTAGATGCAAGCATTTCATATTGACTCATCAGGACCTGCATTACAATAACACGGTTGAAAATCAGCCTCAAATATAAGATCCAGCAGGAGCATGAATTAAGCCTATAACGTATGCAAAAAAGCAACCAATGACAAGTCTTATGCCCACAGGAGGCGCAGATTGACATAAAAACAACCAATGACAAGCCTTACGCCCACAGGAGACGTAGATTGATATAAAGCTGCTTCTGCATGCATAAGGGAAGCTTTAAACGGTTAATGGCAACAGCCTCCGCAAAACGCAGGAAATGAGAGTTCCTGTGGCATAAGGTAAAGGTAAAGGTTCCCCTCGCACATATGTGCTAGTTGTTCCTGATTCTAGGGGAGGTGCTCATCTCCCTTTCAAAGCCAAAAACTTTGAAACGCTGTCCGAAGATTTCTCCGTGGTCATGTGGCCGGCATGACTAAACGCCAAAGGCGCACGGAACGCTGTTATCTTCCCACCAAAGGTGGTCCCTATTTTTTTACTTGCATTTTTTACATGCTTTTGAACTGCTAGGCTGGCAGAAGCTGGGACAAGTAACGGGAGCTCACCCCGTTACGCGGCACTAGGGATTCGAACCACTTCATTGCCAATCTTTGGCTCGACAAGCTCAGCATTTTAGCCACTGAGCCACTATGTCCCTGTGGCATAGTAAACTTTAAATGCAGAATTTGGATCCACCTGGTGGCCCGTAGTGACCAAAGAAGGCATTTTATCGCCATGCTGTTGTTGGATAGGAATTCATCTACATTTATTGTGTATATCTGTGCAGGCACTTGAAGCCATAGATAAAGCTTTACAACTGAAACCAAAGGACCCCAAAATCATATCAGAGCTCTTTTTCACCAAAGGAAACCAGCTAAGAGAACAAAACCACCTGGACAAAGCTTTTGAGGTACTCACTTATATATGAACACATGGATTGCTTATTTCACTAAACCTAAGTGATGCTCCTCAAGTTGCTTACTTGAACCTATGCATCTGAGAATCCTAGAGCAAAAAGGCTGCCATAGGAGAAAGTGCTGAACATATAGATAGATAGCAAGAGGATAAATTTCAGAGAAACATAATCTGTTTTAGATTATGTTTACAATTTAATAGGTGACTCCGGGGAATGGTAGAGGACAGGAAGGCCTGGAAGAAAGTTGTCCATGGGGTCGCGATGGGTCGGACACAACTTTGCAACTAACAACAACAAAGTATGCTTCTTTCCAGGGATTATAGATCAATTTTTGTTATGTTTCCAAAATTCCCAGTTTCTTAATTTGGAACAGCAGTCTCTGTGATTCATAATACTCAGCTTGTATCCAAGAGTTCATCTCCACTTGTATTCCTTTCACTTCCCCTCTCATAAGAATATTTTCATTAGCTGGCTGTCTCCAAGATACCAGCTCTAGTTTCCCCTTTGTTCCCCCCCTTTGAAAAAAAAACTTTTACAGAGGATAGTCTTTCAAATTCTTTGCAGAAGACATGCTAGTCGTCTTAAACATATTGATTGTTCTAAGGAAATGACAGCTATTGGGAAACATGTCATTAACATTCCATCCTGTCCATCTCAATTTGGGGCTCCCATTTATGGTTAGGTTACAACCCCCAACATTCTTCATCCAAGAGCCGAGATGGCGCAGTGGTTAGAATGCAGCACTGCAGGCTACTTCAGCTGACTGCTAGTTGCAGTTCAGCAGATCGAATCTCACCAGGCTCAAGGTTGACTCAGCCTTCCATCCTTCCGAGGTCAGTAAAATGAGGACCCAGATTGTTAGGGTTAATATGCTGACTCTGTAAACCGCTTAGAGTGAGCTATAAAAGCACTATGAAGCGGTATATAAGTCTAAGTGCTATTGCTATTGTATCCAGTAAAATAAATGGCCAGAAGTCATTGGATTAGTAATATAGAACATCTAAGAACCCAAGTGTGGGAAAAGCTATTCCTTGTGTGCATTAAGATATAGATTCAGGTCTTCTAATGTTGAGTTTTCATTTTCATGTTAACGTAGAGCTATAAAGTGTCTGTAGACTTCAATCCAGAGCAAGCACAAGCATGGATGAATATGGGAGGCATTGAACACATCAAGGTAATAAAATGGCAGAAATTATTTGTGTGTTTGTTATTAAAATATTTTTATTTTAATAAAATAAGAGTCATCCGTGCAATTTATAACCCTTTGGTACATAATGTGTGGTCACCAGATCATGTTGGATTACATGATGTTGGATTATCTAGGTACCCTAAATCTACTTAAAACAATATTTTTTTATTAAATATTTCATTAAATAGTAAAGATCAGAAGTTCTTTACTTTGTCCAGTTAAAAGCATTACAAGCTACAGTAGACTTCCCAAGTAGACTTGTTCTATTCTAGTTTAATTAGAGCTGCAACAAAATGTATCTGGAGGGTGCTTTTAAATTAAACTTCTTGTTATTTTAAGTTATTACTTAAAGAAACACAGGAAACTGATGACTCTCCAGATAACCATTGAACTGAATGTCCTCTCAGCCTCAAGTCAACATGACTTGAGACTGGTCAATGAATGAGGTCAACAGTCAACGGTCAACATGGTCAATGAATGAGTATAGTGGGAATCCACCTAAATACCATCACAAATGAGCTCTGTGGAAGCTTCCCTTCAAAATGTAACTGCTCAGCTTGGATGCTGCCTTAGTACTAACCTTATGTTGGGTCATCTCCTTTACACCTTCCTCCTAGGCACAACACAGGATTTCTGATTGCATCTGTGGCTGATAAACAGTCTTGTAAGTGGGTTAGTTCCTAAATAAATTAGGGCTTTAACAAGAGAAGATTCATAAACGTATAGCCTTGTTCTTTTCTCTATAGGCAAGAATGGGGCACAGAGTCTTCAGACAGCTGGCTCTGAGTAAAAGTCATAGTAGCTGTGATTGGCCATAGTAGCAGCAGAGAATGAAATATGGGCCAAACTTCCCAAATACAGTAGAACCTCTGGTCACGTTCATAATTCGTTCCATAACTTTGGTCGCAACCCGATTTGGTCGTGACCCGAACCTAACCAAAATTAATGGAAAATTAATGCAGTGGGCTGTTGTTTGGTGCTTATAAAAAAAAATGGTGCAGAAGAGGAAATTGGCCGTGGCCATGTTTGATC
Organism: Arizona elegans; assembly: GCA_022577455.1. Lineage (NCBI taxonomy): Eukaryota > Metazoa > Chordata > Lepidosauria > Squamata > Colubridae > Arizona > Arizona elegans. Next base: position 73,396,458 of record JAKOOJ010000007.1, read on the forward strand.
GCCACTCAAGTATGTGTTCATGACCAGATTCAAAAATTTTGTGAATTTTTTGGTCAGAACCCGATTTGGTCGTGGTCAGAAGTGTTCGTGACCAGAGGTTCTACTGTATGGGAAGAAAAAAAACCCCAACAGATGGATGAATTTGAGATTTTATCTGTTTGGTATAATAAAGATTCCTATGTAGTAGAATCCAAACTGGGTCAGTCATCGAGACCAGAAGTTTAGTTTTCTGAGCTTTCGGATTCATGCTGGAGCCCATTCATAGGAAACTTCTCTCTCACTGGAATGTGTGACTAAAGACTAAACCTCTGGTCCCTTTGACCGACCCAATTTTCCTGCAAAATTATCCTGGGAAATGTACTGTACATTTACCTTCATCCCTATGTAGCTCTGACACTTATTCCTTTTGTCTGGTCCATGCATCATTTCTCAATTAATTGAGAAATTAATTTATCTCACTGCTGTAGTGAAAAGGGAGTGGGAAAAAGAACCATACACACTATCTGAGCTCTTTCAAGGAAGAAAAGAATTAAAAGTAAACAAAATAGAATTACAGGTAATCCTCAACTTACAACAGTTCACTTAGTGACTGTTCAAAGTTACGACAACTCTGAAAAAAGTGACTTATGACCATTTTTCACACTCACTATCATTGCAGCATCACTGTGGTCATGTGATCAAAATTCAGACCAGTGGTGAAATCCACTTACCTTCGCTACTGGTTCGGGATGTGCAGAGGGTCAAAAACGGGATGTAATGATGTCCCGGCGGGTGGGCGGAGGCTCCCTCCGCCAGTGCTACCAGTTCACGCAAACCAGATAGATCCGGCTGGATTTCACTGATGGTTCAGAAGCTTGGCAACTGATTCATATTTACAACGGTTGCAGTGTCCCAGGGTCATATGATCAGCTTTTGTGACCTCCTGGCAAGCAAAGTCAACGGGGAAGGCAGATTCACTTAACAACCAGGTTACTCACTTAACACCTCCAATGATTCACTTAGCAAGTGTGGCAGGAAAGGTTGTAAAATGGGTCAAAACTCACTTAACAAATGTCTCACTTGGCAACATAAATTTTGGACTCAACTATGTGGTCGTAAGTCGAGGACTACCTGTACTGCAAAAAGAAGCATCTGTGATGACATGGAGTCTGCGGAATGTTGATATCTGAATGAAAACTGTAGGACCTGCCTGTGAAGTTACAAAAATCGTGTTTTGATTTTTTTTCCTCCCCCTCCTTTTGTTCCACATTCTTATTTTTGCAGGGTAATTATATCACCGCACGCCAATATTACGAGAAAGCTTTGCAGCTGGTTCCGAACAGCAAACTGCTGAAAGAAAATCTGGCAAAACTGGATCGCCTAGAGAGACGGCTGCAGGAAGGGCGGGGTAGAGGGTAATGGGACTGGCAAGACAAATCACCATACCTCTTGGTGAATGACTGCATGTTGTAGCCCCACGTTTCCCTCAAGACAAAAGCAAACAGAACAGAGTTACGGGGTAGCGGGGACCCAAAATAGGAGGAGTCTGTGTAGGGATTGTAGAGGAGTCGCCAAAGCTTCAGGAGTCCTCCTGGAGGTGTTGTAGGACAGGTGAAATCCTAACCTTAATCCAGAGATGATGTTGGGAAATGTTTCAAAAATGGCTGAAATTAAATGCATTGCTGGGATGATTGTTGGAAAGGCAGGCAAGGACTTGTTTTAACAAAAATCTCGTAAGAAAAATGCTCTGGAAACCAGATGCCTGATTAGCCAAGAATGTAGCTGCATCAGTCAGTGAGGAAGTGAGAGGAGAGAGAGGGACAGCTGTCACGGAGGGAAATGCCACTCTCCCAAGGCACTTGCAAAATCTCGGTAATAAATCTTGAAGAAGAATTGACTGTTATCTCAATGAAAGCGATGTAGCTCATTCTCCTCTAAACACTTAGATCCTGAGAGTGTTTTCAGGAAAAGAAAAAAAAAAACTTCCGTAAAACATTTGTGACAATTTACACTCACGTTATCATAGCAGCAGTAGGAATGGAGATGGCCAATATGATTAATGAAAACTTGATCATTGGGTGAAAAGAGGCAGCTTAAAAACAAAAAGCTGAATGGATTTGGGAATGTTAAGGGGTCAGAATGGAAGTGCTAGCTTTGCCCCTAAAAGTTTCCTTCATGCTTGCAGTGGATTCCATTTGCAAATATCTCTGATCCTGTGTGATCTCGGAGGATGATTTAACAGGATCTACAGTGCTGATCATCAGGAATCGGTAGAAGGAGCTATTGTACGAAGGAAGTGCCTCGGGATGCCTTCTGAACCCACAGAACCTCCTTGAATGATGCCTTTGAATCTTGGCTAAGAAGACACCTGATATAGCTACATCTTGCTGGCTCCAAAGCTTTTGGATTTGCTAATGTTTTGAGACCTGGGAAATGAATAGGCATTTTTCTTCCACTAGGAAGTTTCTAGACCAGTGATGGTTAATCATTTCGGCACTGAGTGCCAAAACTGGAGCGCATGCACGCGCTGGAGCACCGAAACCCAGAAGAGAGCAGCTGGCTGGTGCGCATGCACACTGCAGCCAGCTGCTCTTCCAGGTTGTGTTATGCGCATGTGCGCCAGACAACTGGTCTGGCATGTACATGCACGAGCCAGCTGCTCTCTTCCGGGTTCAGGCACATGCATGCACACCGGGCCAGCTGGTCTTTGAAGACCAGCTGGCTGGCGTGCATGCGTGCGCCCAGGAGAGAACAGCTGGCTGGTGCACATGCGTGCTGGAATCTGGAAGAGCAGCTGGCGACGGCGCATGTGCCCACAGAGAGGGCTTTGCATGCCACCTCTGGCAAGTGTGCCATAGGTTTGCCATCACGGCTCTTGACGTTTCACTTCATTTTCCCCCCCCTCTCAAATGAGGAGGAAAAAAAATCAGGTTTATTAAATATGATAGAGGAGAAGAGCACTCATGTCACAGATAGTGCTTATTTCTGAATATTTATTTAGCATGACCCCCCAAAAAATATGTTTCTTGTTTTTCGGCTTAGATCTGCGGTTGTTATTTTTATGAAGCCAAATATGGTAGAACGTCTGAGGCCTGGGACGATACTCTTAAGAGAAGTAGGTGCCTCTGAATAGGATTTGAAAATATTCTCCCTAGGAAAAGGAATGTGGACCCACCATGGGATTGAATTAGAAATAGAATCATGGGGATGAAAGGGACTCTGCAGGTCTTCTAGTCCAACCCCCTGCCCAAGGCAGGGGTTTTTATTCAATTCTGGACAAATGGTTGTCCAGTCTTTTCTTTAAACCCTCCAGCAATGAGTCACCCTCAACTCCAGGAGGCAAGTTGTTCCATTGACTGAGTTGTTCTCACTATTAAGAAATGTCTTCTTAGTTTGATTAAAGCTTAGTTGGATAGCAGCTTTTGTATCTGTTTGGTTGAGTTCTTAGGGGTAAGCCAGGGGTGAAATGCTCCCGGTTCGGATAGGATCACCCGATCCGGTAGTGATGGCGGTGGGTGGTGAAATGCTCCCGGTTCGGATCAGATCGCCTGATCGGTAGCGATGGTGGCGGGTGGTTCAGAGAACGGGTAGCAAAAATCCCTGGAACCCCCCCCCCCATGGCCAGCTGAGCCTTGCGATCATCAGAGGCTTTTTTTAATTTCTAAAAGCATTTTTTCTACAACCTCTTCGGCCTCTGATGATTGTGCAGCTCAGCTGGGATCATCAGAGGCTTTTAAAAGCATTTTTTTCTGCAACCTCTTAAGGTTGTAGAAAAAATGCTTTTAAAAGTTAAAAAAAAAATTAGCCACTCCCATCCAGTCACATTACACCCCCCCAAGCCACGCCCAAAGAACCGGTAGTAACTAATTTTACATTTCACCACTGGGGTAAGCTCTCCTAACACAAATCTGCCTTAGACTCAGGCCTAATGTGAATTGATGGGGATCATGGCGATAAATTAAAAAAACTGACCCTGAGCCATTGTGCCTTGGAAAAGCCGTAGTAACCCCATGATGGCTGCAATTGGCTAATGTACTATTATTGTCTCCATCTTGGTAATCCAGTTTGATCCTGTCTCTTCCTAGTCTTGGATCTGTTGTTTGGACTTGCATCACCATATTCACCGACGGGAGCTGTCAAGCAGGAGGGAAGATAGTTCATCATTTCCAAAAATATGAGGAAGAGTAAATGTTCCTAACCATTTAGTTAGACCAGGATCTCCAAACTTTAAGACTTGTGGACTTCGACTCCCAGAATTCCTCAGGCAGCCATAAAGTTGCCAAGTTTGGAGACTTCTGAGCTAGACAATAACTATCCATTACAAATAGTTTGGCAACTGGCTGGAGGGATTTATTTGCTGTTGTTACAGGAGATCAGTTTGGGAAACCTTGATGTAAATGTCGAATAGTCACAAAGAAGCAGATCTAAAACCTTGGCTTTAACGGAGCAGTTGTCCTATTGCAGAAGCCATTTTGATTTCTTTTTCCCATTTCTATTTGTTCTTATTTGTTAGTTCATTACACAGCATCCATTAATGAGGGAAAGGCATAACAGCATCTGCAGCATGTTTTGCGTAGTATTATTCAGATCATCTACAGGTGTTCATCGAGTTACAACCATTTGTTCAGTGACCATTGAAAGTTACTATGGCTCTGAAAAAAGCAACTTAAGACCGTTTTTCATATTCGTGACCATTATAGCATCCCCATGGTCACATGATCAAAATCCAGATCCTTGGCAACTGGTTCATATTTAGGACAGTTGCAGAGTCTTGGGGTCAGGTGATCACCTTTTATGGGGAAGCCAGATTCACTTAATAACCATGTTACTAACTTAACAACTGTAGTGATTTCACTGAACAACTGTGGCAAGAAAGGTTGTAAAATCTGGCAAAACTCATTGAACAACTGTCACACTTCATTTTGTACTCAACTGTACTCAAAAGTACAAATTTTGTACTCAATTGTGGTCATAAGTCAAAAACTACCTGTTATCTGGAAACTAGAGAATTATTTTTTTAACACATAGTAGTATAATTCTGAGATTGTATGGTAGGGTCTTTGATTCAAGTCCTATTTCTTCTTTGGACTTGAAGATAGTTAATGCCTATCTGTGAAATGGCATACCGTATTTTTCGGAGTATAAAACGCACCTTAGTTTTTGGGGAGGAAAATAAGAAAAAAGCTGATTGGCAGGTGGATGGCCTCCCGGAATACCCCCAATCAGCTGTTCCCAGAGGTGAATTTTAGCAACAGGTTCCTTGGTTGTGAGCTCTGTACCTTTTTTGCTTTTTTTTCTGCCTCTGAATCTTCTGAACCTCCATTTCAGAAAAAACTTTTTTTCCTGCCTCTGAAAGCCTCCGAAACAGAGCTTCAGAAAAAAAGCCTCTGAAGCTCTGTTTGGGGGCTTCTTTTCTGAAGCTTCTTTTCTGATGCTTTTTTCAGCCTCTGAAACCTCTGTTTGCAAGACTGGGTGGGGCTACATTCGGAATATAAGACGCACCCAGATTTTCACCCTCTTTTTGGGAGGGAAAAAGGTGCGTCTTATACTCCAAAAAATACGGTATTTATATTAACATGATGGGAAGTTAAGGTTTTAAATGCTGAATAAGGTAATGAAGCATCAAATGACAGAGTAACAGATCTGACTATACAAATGGCACTTTCTAGATAATAAGCTCTTGTTATCATTCTGAACTTTCAAGGTGTGGTAATGCAGAAATCTGAGGTTCCACTGTCAGTCGTTAAATGTGGGCCCTCAGCAGCTCTGCAAGCAAAAAATAAGTTAGCTCGTAACAGAGACATATTGTATCTTCTGCATTTTAAATCAAAATTTATTAGCCAGCTGTAGATTTTTTTTTTGCATCTTTTTTCCTGATGAATCAACATGGCTGTGATTCAGGGCTTTTTGGTAAAAGGTAAGCCCATCGAGAATAAATATTTACAATAAAACCATTGTGCCAAATATATTATAAATATATTATAAATATATTATATCCCGGTATAAACTACCGGGATGTACTCTTAGCATACCCAATTGATGTGTTTGGTGGAACATGAAGCAGGCTGAAGTCAGCATCTGGAGATCATCTGGTTTGGGAAAGCTATCATAAAAAAGCACATTTTAATCTTGTACCCACCAGTGTGTTCAGCTCTGCACAGCTATGAATATTTCACATACTATTTCCTCATGAATAAATGTATGAAGGATGCCTCAACTGTTACATCCATAAATATTTCCATTTTTGTTGAAAATAGCGTGTTGAGGGTCAGGTTTTATTAATGTCATAGACCATGATTTTCCTTGGCCTCTCAGTTCAATGAAACTGACATAATTTGTCTAAAGGAGATTCAACTCTTGTCAATTTCATCAGTGCTGAAGAAATTCTCTACTAATCCTGACTTGAAGAGGAAACAGAGAGTTTCTGATTTCCCCCTACCCCCTTCAAAAGAATATGTATGTATAACTGTATTTACTTGTTAGTTTTAATGAACAATAGCAAAGAAAATGGTGCAGGAGATTAGACTATATGTGGAGTTATATTTGCATCTAGTTGCAAATCTGTAGAGCAGCAAGAAATAGGAGATTATTCTCTTCTGCACAAGCTGGAGGAGCTGTGGTGTCATTTATAAGAAGAAAATCTCATTCGTGAATGTTGAAATGTGCATTAGCTGAAATGAAAGAAAACTCTGAAGTCATAGATTTGTTTTAAATGCTTTAAAAACACATGCAATTTTAACTTTCGGCATAAATGAGATATACTGAAAAACAATGGAACAAATTATTTATGACCTTTCAAGGGAAATTGATCACAGCCAATTGAGCTCCTGCTCCTTAGTCCATTAGAGGCTATCACAAATAGGGACTCACTGAATCTCAAGCATTGATATATGATACGGTAAAAATATCTTACAAATTTAATGGCAACATAAATGTGTAAATCCAGGTACGTGTAATCATTTAGGATTATATAGATCATCTTTATAGATCCAAAAATGCAGCTGCTGAAATTTACTGTTTATTGTTTGCAATTTAATGAAGAAAATGTATACATTCTGGAAAATTAGCCTTTGAACTGAGATGATAACAAATTATCTGACAATGACAATGGTTGAAATACTATCATATTTAAGTAGAGTTGCCCATTTTTCTTACCAGGAAACTATTTCTTCAAGTATTTACAGATTTATCTTCGTTGGGCATTCAAGGAAGCAATGGGGAATGAAGTCACGAGTGGATAGATAAATCAGGCTGGCTGATTTATTGGGCAGATTTGAACATAGGAGCATTATTTTCCCATTTTTGATTTCTATACGTTTGAACTGAAATGCACTCAGAGGAATGAGTCATGACTGAAAAGTCTTCATGGTTGCCTTTATCAGCCATTCTGCCTTCATTTTTAATAGATTTTGGCTTTTATATTTGAGGAGCAAAAAGCACTTCAATTCCAGCTTGCTCAGAACTGGTTCTATTATTATTATTATTATTTTAAAACCTGACCTTGAAAATGGGCTGCATTTCAAGCCATGTGTTTTTCCCCGGCAGCATCTAAATTTTGAGTTTAGAGAAGAAATTAGTTCTCATTCCTTTTTACCTTCACCTTCCCCTCTCAAAAATCCAGCATTAGCATGTCCATTTCAATTTCTGTGAGTGGCAACTTGCTGAGGTAACTTCCTGTATTGCACACTTGTACAAATGTACACAATGTGGATCAGAGGTGGGGATTCACTTACTTTCCCTACCGGTTCGCAAATATGAGCACGTGTGCATGCACACGGCCTTCTGCGCATGCGCAGAAGTTGCGCATTACATCCGGGCAGGTGGGCGGAGCCTCCCACAGTCGCCGCTACGGGTTCACGCAATCGAGAGAACCGGCTGAATCCCACCACTGATGTGGATCCTGTTCCAGCTGAATTAGGCTCATTTTGGGGAAGACTCAGTTTAGTGATTATTCATATTGATCTAGCACCATTCCAGAGCTCTGCATTCCTGATTTGATCACTTTTCCATTTTATTTTATTTTATTTTGCTGATTGCAGATTAAATGCAGTTATAAATATCTTGGCTCTCTTCTACTGGCATATATTTTAGGCCTGTATTATGAACAACGTTTTTTTAAGTCCAAGAAAAATAGTGGGACAACTCTTTTTCTGAAAACTCAAGTTGTTTTGTACACGGCCCTTTATGAAGAGAGGTCAAGCTCAACCTAAAACAAACGGGTTTTAAGAGCTACCCCATTCATTCAGCAAAGAGCTTATACATCTGTACAAAGGACCCACTCCAATTGAAGTGCATGGGAAAAGCTTGAAGTGCACGAGCTCTAGAAATATTGTTAGGCATGATGATAAGTTATTCTACTTCTGATAAAAACAATGACTGTGTTCACATTTTTGAATTAAGGTATAGTTTATTTGACTGCTTTACAAACCACAGTGGCGAGACTCATGTAATACGATGAGGCAAAGTAACTGAATGTAGTCTGCCATTAGCTATTGTACCTGTGTACTTCTGTTGATACAATAGTATGTGTTACGATTACAAATATGTACCTTAGCATCTTTGGTGAACGCAGTCAGCAGTGGTTATTCAGCAAACCATAGTTTAACATGAAGCATTTCCACACAGCACAAAACGGAGCCCTTTACCGAATATTTGGCGCAGTTGTTTCCTGGTGATCAACAACGACCTTCTTTTAAAGAGAGATTTTTTTTAAAAAAAAAAAGTTATTGTATTAAGATAATTTGCTGTCAAACAGCAATATTCAGTGTACTTTTCAGAGGTTTGTTAAAAGGTTATGACTGGACCTCTGAAATGAAGCTGAGGGAGATAGAGGCACACACACAGCTGAATGCTGGGCATTTCCCTAACTCACTTCTAAAAATGAAAAAGAGATTCTCTACATCAGGGGTGTCAAACTCGATTTCATTAAAGGCCACATCAGGGTTGTGTTTGACCTCGGGGGGGGGGCGGGAATGGCCAGCTCAATGTCACTCATGTCGGGGGCGCCTGTGGTGGCCCGAGCGCTCTGTCAGCAAAAACAGGCTCCCGAGCTCTGTTTTTGGCTGTGATGGCTTCCTGCAACCCTATGCCAGTGAAAACGGAACTCGGGAGGGCCCTCCCAAGCTCCATTTTCACTGACAGAGGCACTGTGGGCCGATCCTTTGCTGTTTTCAGGGCAGCCCCGCAGGCCAGATCTAAGCACCCTGTGGGCCAGATCCAGCCCCTGGGCCTTGAGTTTGACACCCCTGCTCTACATCAATGGCTCCCAACCTTTTGGCCACTAGGGAACGGTTCCATGGAGAACCGTTTTTCCGTGAACTGGAGGCAGTGTGGTTTTGCATGCTGCCTGCATCCTGCAGATGGGGCTTCACTTGTTTGCGGGGCCCAGTTGCTGGCATGCTGCGGCCCATTGTCGGTCCACTGCTCAGGAGTTGGGGACCCTTGCTCTACATGGTGGAACATCTCTTTTCCATGCCGAACACTTCCATTTTCATCTGTGTTTGATGTTCTGCCTTGGGCAGCCCCTATGAATCAGAATAGGCAATATTGGGCTAGCCCAACAAATAGGCTGAGGCAAGGAAACTTTCTGTCTCTTCTTTGCTTTATGCTGGATTTGTGATTCTTTTTAGAAGCAATTTGTGCTGTAGAAGAGAAATGAACATCTTTTGGTCCCGAGCTGCATATTTTGCAGTCTCTGGAGTCCCATTGGACCACAATTGCTAAAAATAAATGAAATACAGAAATATATGTAATATACTAGAGAATAGCAATTCCTTTGTGGAAGGAATGTGCTCGAAGGGAGGGGCACCACTGCTGTCAGAATTGCAAAAGTGATTACTTTGTGTTATTTCCCTTGTTTCAAAGACTGTTCATATACTTATATAACCATGTGGCAAGTGTCTCTCTTTCATATGCTAAATAAAAACAGAAAGTTTGGATTTTCAGCACTGCTTCAAATATTTACAAGCACTATTTATATCAGGGGTGTCAAACGTAGTCACATGATTTATCGCAACTCCCCCCCCCTTTTGCTAAACCGGGGGTGGGTGTGGCCAGCATGTGACGCATCTGGCCTGTGGGCCACGGGTTTGACACCCCTGATTTATATGGTTATAGGAACCTGCTATAGTCCAGTTTGATCATCAATCTGGGCAGCCCAGTATCGTCCATTAAAATCCCAATTTATTTCAAACCGTTTTTCACCTTCTGTTATCTGATTTTTGCTTTAACCAAAGTCTTAATCTGGAGTCTTTTGCATGTAAAGCATGAATTCTGTCACTGAACTTCAGTCTTTCTAAAAAGGGATATTGACAATCACAGACATTCGCTTAGGATGCCAGCAATGATCAGACTTCTGGGGATTAAGGATAATTAAATATGACAGCGTATGAAAATTTATAAAGCCTTACCAGACCGGGGACCACAGTTGGAGTCATGGAATTGCAATTACATGGTTCAGATTGTTTTCTTAACAGCCGCTCTGATCTTGAATTTGAAAGCCTGCCAAAATCTCTGCACACTTTTTACAGTTGCACTATGTGTTCAGCTTATTGCTTGCACGCTTTTCCTTTGTGAAAATATGGCCCTGTAGGGCTTTTTGCCTAGGGTATGTGCAATAGTTAGCCGCTTGCTTCTATATATACAAGGAGCAACAAGAAAACTTGTTTGGGGGGGAAAATGTCAACTTAGATTATGGTAATCTCTGAAAATATGTGCCAATGTTCTTTGTGGTGTAGATCTGAGTTCATTGAAAAATCTTCTGAGGACACTGATTGTAACTGATGGCTTCTATGAACATTCAGAATTCTCTTTGCCAAATCTGGATGCTATTGAAATTCTACAAATTGAGGTTAATTGCATAGATGTGGAATTTTTCATTTTCACTTTTGCCTTTTTTTCAGTTTTGGGGTATTGTTTTTTGTTCATTAGATTTAAATGCACAATTTAACAGTGTACTGTATGCCAGTGGTAACAAGATTTGGAAAGATCCTTTATTTTCATTGTCAAATTATGGATGGATTTTGACCTCAGAAATGACTATCAAAGAAGTCTTGGGATAAAGCAGATGTATATAAACGTCTATTTTATATAAAAATGATAAAACTATTGGCGTTTTCTTTTTCCTGAGTGTTTGCTTTGGAGTGTGTGCGGTGCAACTTAATCTTTCATTTTAGTCTGTGTGTTTCTGTGCACTTATGGAGAAGCATTTCAATGTGCCAAAAGTAATACATCACAACATGGAATAAAATATTATTAACTCCCAGTAAAATGAAAAATAAACTTCATAAAAAGAAGGAACTTCTAAAACAATTTTGACTCCCAAGCAACCATCGTTCCAGAAAAGTTTTTCTTGCTAAGCCAGATCAAGTAAATCCGGCAACATTGAATGCCTTTTTACAACACAAACATAGTTATGAATTAATCAGTTTTCCAGGTTTGCACCTCATACCTTGAAATTAAGCAGTTGGGTTGATGTCATACAGCAGGCTAAAATGCTAATAAAGGTTAGCATCAGTAAGCATAGCATGTTGCATAAATGCAGCTGCTGGATTTGTAACTGACCTGGTCAACTCGGTTGTGTGAACAATGACACAAAGTGGGGAGGGACTCATACAAGCTCAGCTTTGCCCCTAGAGCAAGTGACACATTTTAGAGATGCTTTAGAGAATATCCTCAATGGATATAACTCACAAGCTGGCAGCAAACGGAAGACAAACAGTCTAATTTAGCATTACTTGTTCATATAATAATATATACTGTTAACCAGCTACCTGATGCCTTACACCACCACTTACAAACAGTTCATTTAGTGACCATTTGAAGTTACAACGGCACTGAAAAAATGACTTACGACAGTTTTTCCACACTTACAACCATTGCAGCATCCCCATGATTGCAGGATCAAAATTCAGATGCTTGGTAACGAGTTTATATTTATGACGGTCTCAATATCTCTGGGTTGTGTGATCCCCTTTTGTGATCTTCTGACAAGCAAAGTCAATGGGTTAACAACCATGTTACTAAGTTAACAAACTCAATGATTCACTTAACAACTGTGGCAAGAAAAATCGTAAAACTCACAACAAATATTTCACTTGGGAACATAAATTTTGGGCTCCATTATGGTCGTAACTCGAGGACTACATTCCTCTTTGAAGAAATGTCAGAAAACCTATATTAACTGGAAATTGCAAGGGATGCAAGAAAATTACAGTCTTCTGTAGAAAAATTAAAATGTTTGCATTTCAGACTTGACATACTCTGCAGATCAGAGTGCCAATAACTCAAATAATGGATCGAGTTAATGGGTATTTAAAGAAAAACCTAGGTACGGTACATGTGCAGACATGATGTAGAAAGTTGATATGCTGTCTTGCCTATGAACCATGACTGTAGGGCCAATATTCTCATAGCTGAAACCACAGAAATATTTGCAGGTACACAGAGTTCAGTGGGGAGAACTGATTCTAAATTCCAAAGTATTCGAAGAAAATATTTTGAGTAGAGCTGCAAGACCAAAATGTTAAATTACCCTCTCTTGAACTTGTGTTGTACTGTATATCAGGCTGACCCCAAGGCTATGTTATCCCTTGACTATACGGGATTCTTGTACAGTACTTAGTTAAGTACTGTACTTAATTGTGCTACCACAAAATATTCTTCCTCCCTGATAGTTCTAGACCAAAGGTCTTCAAACTTGGCAGCTTTAAGACTTGTGGACTTGAACTCACAGAATTCTCCAGCCAGCATATGCATATGCTGGCTGGAGAATTCTGGGAGTTCAAGTCCACAAGTCTTAAAGCTGCCAAGTTTGGGGACCCCTGTTCTAGACAAAATGATTGTATTTGAATGTGATTGGGGAACTGGCAACTGATGCTAGTCTGAGCTTAGCTAAACATAACAACAACAAACAACAACAACAACTAGTCCAGTTCCCGCCTGGACTACTGCAATGCTGTCTACATGGGGCTCCCCTTGGGGTGCACCCGGAGGCTACAGTTAGTCCAGAATGCGGCCGCGCGGGGGATTATGGGAGCGACGGGGCACTCACATATGACACCTCTCCTGCGCGAGGTGCACTGGCTTCCTGTGGTCTTCCGGGTGCGCTTCAAGATGTTGGTGACCATCTTTAAAGCGCTCCATGGCTTAGGGCCGGGGTATCTGCGAGACTGCCTTCTGCCGCCAATAGCCTCCCACCGACCGGTTCGCTCGCACAGAGAGGGCCTTCTCAGGGTGCCGTCGGCCAGACAGTGTCGGCTGGCGACCCCGCAGGGGGAGAGCCTTCTCTGTGGCAGCACCCGCCCTCTGGAATGACCTACCCCCTGAGATACGCACGATATCAGACCTCCGGACTTTTCGTCGGGCCCTGAAAACACACCTATTCCATGTAGCCGGGCTGGCTTGATCCCATCCTCTCAGTTTTAATTGAATTTGGTTTTAATTGGGTTGTTTTTAATACCTTGGGCCGAAATTATTTAATTGTTTTTTAAATTGTTTTTAAATTTTATATGCAATGTTTTATCTTGGCTGTACACCGCCCTGAGTCCTGCAGGAGAAGGGCGGTATAGAAATAAAATAAATAAATAAATAAAATAAACAAAGGAATGACGCAAAATTTAGGCTGAATCACATGTCTTAATCACTTATTTTAATCACAATATCTTGAATACTTTACCCGTTGCAAAAACTAGGCTCGCACAACATTTTAAGCCAAAATCATGTTTTGGTTGAACACAGCTTTTTACTTTCTGGGCGTGTTCCAGACATATTTATTGAAACACCCAGAACTCTTGGCAATGGTCCTGGTGGCTGGGGATTTGTCCATCTATTTGGAGAATGCCAGTGGTGGGTTTCTACTAGTTCGCACGAACTGGTAGCAGCAGCAGCGGGAGGCTCCACCCACCTGCCCGGTCATCACAGATGGTCTGCACATGTGCAGAAGGTTCTGTGTATGTGCAGAAGTGGTGCACGGGTACGGTCAAAATTGCAAACCGGTAGCGAAGGTAAGTTGAATCCACCACTGGAGTATGCCCAAGTCAGGGGAAGGCTGGCCTACCATGAGTTGTAAACCTGACATTTTACTCATTGCTCTAAGGTTGTTTTAACTGTTGACACTGATTTTGCCCTCAATTGGGTGGATTCACAGAGCATGTTAAGGCATAAGACCATAGGATGCTTGTCATCATGGATTGATTCATAAACAAAGCATATTTTCCATGTCAAAGTCTGATCCCAAAACTATAGGCTAATTATGTCTTTATAGAGGTTCTCAGTCATCAAGCTCATGGCTGTCCCAAAGGTGCTTTTTCAAAAGGCAACTGGACCTAGTTTTTCCTTGAAGACATTTTATCTTTTCATCCAAGAAGCTTTTCAGTTCTGACTGAATAGTGGAGGATAGAAAGGAGTTAGATTTCTTGCAGTCATCTGGTCGTCAGCACTCTTTCTGAGAGTTGTTGAGGCTACTTGGAAGTTTGTCTGTTTCAGCTTCACCTGAACCTTCTTGGAACTGCTAAAAGGACTGTGTTGCAAACAGGAGATAGATGGTCTCATATCCCCGCCCCTCTGTTGAGAGAGGGATGTTCAATCTTAATGTAAATGGCCTCTCTTTCAAACTAGCAATCCTCTCTGTCCAGAATGTGGACTTGGTTGTCTTCAAAAGAGTGATCTTTGTCAGCGAGAGGTTTTTAAGGAAAAACAAAGTCCAGTTAAGCCTTTGAAAAAGCACCTTTGGGTGTAGGCCAATTACTGAGTAAAAGCCCCTCCCCCCAAAGGAAGATTAGCCATCCAGATGGAGAAAATCTGAAAGTCCCTGCACTATCTTGGTGTAAAGAATGCCACAAGCCTAGTTGTCCAGAGGAGAAACTTGGCACTGCCAATGGATTGTAGTCAATATTCAAAGCAACTAGAAGGAAGCGGATTTCCCTGGTAAGTATATCAAGACCTTGTAACTACTTGTACATTGCCTGGGGAAGTAAAGAGAAAATGCTTATTCAGAAGAGAGGAAAGAATGAAGGGAGGACATATATAGACAGAAATTGTTGGATTCTACAGGTGCAATGTTAGAAGAATTCATTCATCCTCTTTTAATGACCCCATAATCCCTTGCGGGGTGGAGTCTGGGCAACTGAATGGAGCTGAGTGTTTACTGGCCGGATGCCCTTCCTGTCACCAGTACGGAGTTATATTCAGCAGATATATTCTCAGTGTGCCCAGGGAGAGAAATATCTGCCTCTACCTAGGATTGAACTCATAGCCTCCTGATTGTGAGGCAAGAGCTCCACCTCTAGGCCACCGCACCACTCGTTAGAAGAATTCATTACAGTACAGTAATAATTTAAATAGAAATACAGTATTGCAGCAAAGGAGTTCTGGCAAACTATGACCATTTAACTCTTGTGCCTGCTCAGACAATATTTCTGGGGCTGAAGATTGCACAGTTTGATGACTAAAATAAAATTAGCTAATGTTCATCTAATAGATTAAGCCCCAAATCGTGCTTTACAAACTACAAGAACTGTGTTCATATAATACTCTAAGCAGAATTTAAACCCATCCATTTAGGTTTTGATTTAACCTAAATCAAAACCTATTTTGACAGGTTTTGCCTATCAAACATTACACTAAATCCTGATGCTGTTTCTTTCATTTTTAGCTTCCTGTGCTGTGAAAATTCACATATATAATTTGTAAATCATGGTTATAGATTAGTCCCATATATTTACGGCTTAACTAACAAAAGCATTTTCTTTAGTAAATCATGGTTAAAAGCACTACACTAGAAAGGTAAAGGTTCCCCTCGCGTATATGTGCTAGTTGTTCTTGATTCTAGGAGGTGGTGCTCATCTCTGTTTTAAAGCCAAAGAGCCAGCGCTGTCCGAAGATGTCTCCGTGGTCATGTGGCCGGCATGACTAAACACCAAAGGTGCACAGAACGCTGTTACCTTCCCACCAAAGGTGGTCCCTATATTTCCACTTGCATTTTCTATGTGCTTTCGAACTGCTAGGTTGGCAGAAGCTGGGACAAATAACGGGAGCTCACCCCGTTACACGGCACTAGGGATTCAAACCGCTGAACTGCTAACCTTTCGATCGACAAGCTTAGTTTCTTAGCCACTGAGCTAAAATGTGCTATATGTGAACATATATGTGCACCCAATTACTTATATAGTAGGAATGTGGGTTTTTTTGATGCTATAAATGTTAATACAGAAGATATCGTTACAGTACAATGATATCTGTACTGATTATTATGTTCTAATGTTTACATCACCTGGAGTGTTAAAGATTAAAAAAAAAGGACTATCAATATTAATGACAATTTAGGATGTCAATGTCAATGAGCATAAGATTAGTGTTTTTTTTATCCAGAATTGAATGTAACAATTAAAAAAAAAGATTGGGTCAATGTATTTGCTGTATAATAAAATTTTCCAACTTAAGCTGATCACTTAACATAAGTTCTCCATTGTACTGTTTTTTGTACATGTTGACAAAAGGAAAAAAGATAAAGCAAGTTTAAGAATAATTTAAATAAGAAAGAAAGAAAGAAAAGAAAAGAAAATTTCTAACTTTCCTCTTTCTGAACACCTTATTTGAAATATTTGTACGAGTTTTTAAGGATACATTCATTGATTTCTCTCCCCAATGAATCTTACCTAATAAATACCTGTTTGTGCCTTTTAAACTACAATTCCCAGATTCCCTTGGAAAAGGATAGGTATTAAATCATTAAGAACAAAGTGCTTGACTAAATCTTGGCTAAATACAGCAGGATATCAAGATACAGCAGGATATCAAGAATCTTTTCTTCACTTCTCCTTTTTCTTTAAAAAACGTGGTGGGTTGTAGAAAAAGTCTTTTGAAGCCTATTTTTGCTTCCATCCTTTCTTAAACGCCCACTTGTGACTAAAAGGGTTGTTTGGCTGTAATTTACATAAACCATGCAAACATTGCAATGGTTCCTCTATCCCATTGTCTGTCTCCATCTACATGGTAAGTGTTTGAGAATACCCTCCCCTTCCAAATTGGGTAATTATGTTTGTTTTGGGCAGTTATTGTAGCCACAATAGCAAGCATTTGATCCGTTTTTTTCTAAATATTCTAAGGAAAGGGAGCTCTTCATGAGAGAAGCAGGGTTGTGTCTAAAATGGCTTTCTGAACTTCCAGGAGTATTGTGTTGAATGTTGTCCAATCTGTTATTTACTTGAAAGTAAGGTCTATCAGATACAGGGGGCTGTCTTACCACTGAGCAATACACATCCATGGTCCTTTTTACATAACTGGCTATTTAGGAAAGAACATATCCAATCCTGGGAAGCAACTCACAAACAAACCCACTTCCCCCTTTTTTATAACTAGCCAAACATCCGTATTCAAGAGGGATTAGTCAGTCTTCCTTAAAGAAATGAAACGGACCAGATGGCACGGAATGAAAGGAGTCAACATGTAAAATTTGTATTTTGAGTCCCCTTGTTTTTAAAATGTCTTTTTTTCCCCATTAAAACCACAATTAAGCATCTTTTGGAAAGGTTTGGAAGGACTTGAAGGATTCGTGCAGCCCCAGGGCTTCTGTTTTTACATTTCTTGCAGTGTGTGGTCTCCAACTGCCAAGGGAAAGCTCTTGAATCTAGTTGTTTATAAAATGGCTTGTGAAATATTGATTCTTCCGCATCATAATGGCTAAAAGGTCTTTCACTGTCCTGAGCCTGATGGGTTTTTCCATCTCCAAAGCAAGTCTGAATTTATCCCAGTGGTCCTTCAATTATTGTACTACAAGATGTTTATGATTTAGGTAATTCAAGTACTAGTATTTGTCTCGTTCCCTCCTAAATGCTCAGCAAAAGCTTTGAGGGGCCTAAACATGACTCTTCTGAGCCTTTATAAATTCCCTTTCACCCCATGGACTCTCTTGCCAGTTATCAAAAGCATCTTTTACATCCGGAATTCTGAGTCACCTGATATTTCTGGAGAATACAGGTAGTCCTTGTTTGGTGATAACATTTGGGGCCAGCAACTCAGTCATTAAGCATCACGGTTACTAAGTGAAACTGTGACTCTACTTATCTCAGCTTTTCTTGGCTTTCTACCTATGAAGGTCATAAATGCAAGACTTGGTTGAAAAGTTGCTTTTTCATTAGTATCGTTCACTCTGAATGGTTGCTATATGAGGATTGCCTATCTCAGGGGTGTCAAACTCAATTTCATTGAGGGTCACATCAGGGCTGTGGTTGACCTTGGGGGGCCAGGTGGGCATGGCCAACTGGTTAGTGTGGCTGACTGGGTGGGCATGGCCAATTGGGTGGGCGTGGCCAGATTTATTTATTTATTTATTTATTTATTTATTTATTTATTAGTTTGATTTATATGCCGCCCTTCTCCAAAGACTCAGGGTGGCTTACAATGCATTAAGCAATAGCCTTCATACTTTTATATATACCTGCTTAGTAGGGCTTTTTGCCCCCAACCCCTCCGGCCAAGTGGTGTTCTATTTTATACAAAGTCAGCTTATTGCCTGCACAAACCGGGTCCTCATTTTACCTACCTCGGAAGGATGGAAGGCTGAGTCAACCTTGAGCCTGGTGAGAATTGAATTCGCAGTAATTGCAGGCAGCTGGCAGTTAAGTGCTACTTTAACAGCAGTTTTAATCCGCTGTGCCACCAAGGCTCTTTTTAAACTTGATGCCATTCCCCAAACTTCTGGCATGTTTCCTCTTCGAATTGGGTAGACTGGGCCGAAGCCACGCTGGCCCGATGTTTCTTCTTCCCATTGGGTAGACCGGGTCAAAGGGACGTGGGTAGACCAGGTTGAAGAGATGTGGGCATACTGGGCCAAAGAGACACGGGTAGACTGGGCCATAGTGAAATGGAATGGCCCCTTACATTTTCCAGGATGGCCCTGCAGGCCACATCCAGCCCGCCGGCCTTGTGTTTGACACCCTTGGCCTATATCTTTAAATGATTACACAAATTTGTCAGTGGATTTTGCACTGTCCAGTGAAATTTAAAAAGTTCACTAAGCCTCTCCCCCACTTAATTTTTTAAAAAATTATTTTAATTAAAAAACGAATAAGATCATTTTGTGAATGTAAACCCTAGCCTCAAGCACAACTTAAGCATTTATAATATACCTCAGAAAATCTGAATCTTTAGGCAGAACCAACAGTCATATAATAGTATCTATAGTTCAGCTGTGTGTATCTTTTTTTTTTTTTTTTTGCTTTAATTTCTATGCCGCCCTTCTCCGGAGACTCAGGGCGGCTTACAATGCGTTAAGCAATAGCCTTCATACTTTTGTATATTTATACAAAGTCAGGTTATTGCCCCCACAAACTGGGTCCTCATTTTACCTACCTTTGGAAGGATGGAAGGCTGAGTCAACCTTGAGCCTGGTGAGATTTGAACCTGCAGTAATTGCAAGCAGCAGATGTTAATAACAGTGCTTTAGTCCACTGTGCTAACAGGCTCTTCAGAAACTTGCTATTTCAGCAAAGTTTCTGGGTCCTACATAAATATAAACTTTAGACGTGTTCTTAGAAAACAACATGGTGGCTTACTGCAGCCTTGCCAGATTTGCCCGTCTTCTAGCAGATGCATGCTTAATGATTAGTCACTGTGAGCAACATTGTGTGAAATTGCTCATAATGTTGTGGAAGATTGCTTTATATTTTTATCTTTTGAATCTTTGTTTTTTAGTTGAGGCTTATCTCTTTTCAGACATTGGAAATATGTGTTTTCCTGAATATAAGACCCAACCGAAAAATAAATTCTAGCACAGTGTTTCTCAACCTTGGAAGCTTGAAGATGGGTGGACTTCAACTCCCAGAATCCCCCAGCCAGCGCTGGCTGGGGGATTCTGGGAGTTGAAGTCCACCCATCTTCAAGCTTCCAAGGTTGAGAAACACTGCTCTAGCATGATTTTTTCAGGATGCTCATAATATAAGCCCTACCCCAAAAATAAGCCCCTGTTAAGATCGTCAGCCAGATGGATGCCTTTAGTATCGCATTTCCCCGAAAATAAGACCTAACTGGAAAATAAGCCCTAACACATCTTTTGAAGCAAAACTTAATATAAGACCTAGTCTTATTTTCAGGAAAACAGGGGTAACATTAAACTTCCTTGAGAACATTATTAACATTTATTTTTTGGGTTTTTTTAAAAAAATACCCATGCATTTATATTTTTATAAATAATTTCAAGGTGGTGAACATACCTAATATTCCTTCCTCCTCCTATTTTCCCGACAAAAAAATGGTCGCTGGATGAGTGGTTTGTTAACTCAGGAGTATCTATAATTCAGATCAAACACTCACTATTCCTCGGACAACGTGCACAATGTGTTTTTTTTTTCCCCTGTCACTTTCCGTCTGTCTGTCTGTGAATCACACTAGGAATGTGTGATGTTTACACCTTTCATTTTGTGTTCTTTTTTCCCCTGAGTCCAATGAAGTACATGCAGTGCTTCCTCTGTTACTAACATCCTCATGGTCTGTCATGGACAATTTATTTGTTTTGATCAATTTCCATTTATTTCATTCACACAATGAATGGTTTAGAAAGATTATTATTTTCCACCATGTACTCTATATTCCTGACACAGGAGTTGGTTTATTGTATAATAGAAATTGAGACACCTACAAATCCCTAGAGAAGAAATGTATGTAGATTCTCTTAGCAAAACAATGGTTATAGTTTTGGAAGTGATCTTAGAACTTTAAAAGCAAAGTATCTCAGAGTACAAATTGCTTAAGAACCATCACTGCCGGTTAATTGGTCCAGACCTCCCACAAAAAAATTTACTTTCACAGTTTTCCAGAGTTCAGAAACGGGCAAGTTAAGTGGAACAGAGGAATGGCAGAGTTTGTCTTCTCATGATCAGCTGTCTGAAAACTTTGTTCTTTCTAAGCCACTGGACTTTGAGAGGATGGAAAGAGGTAAGGTGGTCCTTCTTAATATCTTTTAATGTTTACAGTATTTATCCAGGCACGTCAATGAGTGTGAGTGTGCCCAAAAATCAAGATGGCAGTCATAACTGCAATTGAAGTCTGCCCTTTTATACATGCTTTGCACACACGGTACATGAGAAAGTGACAAGATTTCACATGGTGTTCTGCCCCAGCTACGGGTCCCAAGAAGTGTAGCACACACACACAGCTCCAAAAACTCCATTTAATACAAACTGACCCCTTTCAAAATGCAGGCTTTAACCACCAATGTCCTTATCAGCCTGCTATGAACTACAGAGATTAAACAAAGTCCGACAAGGGTTGGCAATCAGCCCAGAAACCAAGTTGTAACAAAAAACTCATTCTGAAAATGCTCTGTGTAGGACCAAACGTTGTTTCCAGCAAGTTTACTATCTGTGTGCGAACTTAAATAGGCTAAGGGAGTGGCAAATTAACCCCAAGCCTTATTCTCAAGGAGACCTCCTCCTGAGTAGCCATTCCTGCCTTTTGGCAGCCCTGCGTGCTTGAGCATTGAGAAGAGGCTCCTCCACTTCACTCTCTTCACTTGAAGGAGCCTCTGGAGGTTCTGAAGGCCCTGGCTGAGTCTCTACCTCTGGCATCACATCCTCTTCAGCCTCCTTGCTGTTCGACTCGAGCGCCGGCTGCACAAGCTGCTGGCGTGACACCACACCAGCCTCCTCGTCGTCGGGATCAGCCACAATCCGTGCAGGCCACTGGCGGGCCACAACACATGGATGGTTGCATCCACCATCTTGGTTGACTTCTACTGGATATCCCTGGCTTTATGTACAGGTAGTGCTTGACTTACAATCATCTGTTTAGTGACTGCGTGAAGTTACAAGAGCACCAGTGGTGGGTTGCTACTGGTTCGCCCCGGTTTGGGCAAACCGGTAGTAGCGGCGGCAGGAGGCTCCACCCACCCACCCGGATGTCATCAAATATGCTCTGCGCATGCATAGAAGTGGTGCACGCACGAGCAAAGTGAGTGTGCACGAGCGAGTGAACCGGTAGCAAAGGTAAATGAAACCCACCACTGAAGAGCACTGAAATAACTGATGTATGACCAAGCCCCACGGTCACATGGTGAAAACTTGGCAACCAACATGTATTTACAATGGTTGTGGATGACCCAGAGTCATCTGTTCTCCATTTGCAAACTTCCCATCTGGCTTTTGACAAGCAAAGTCAATGGGGGAAGCTTGATTCACTTAACAATTGTATGATTCACTTAACAATTGCAGTGATTCATTTAAGAACTGTGGCAAACAATTGGGTCTAACTCACTTAAAGACTGCCTTGCTTAAGAAATGGAAATTCTGGTCCCAATTGTGGTCATAAGTCAAGGACTACCTGTATTTACTAGGCTTCAATGCTGCTCCAATCCAAAACTGATTCTGAGTGTTTTAGACATTTGAATGCACTAATGATAATAATAATAATAATAATAATAATAATAATAATAATAATAATAATAATAATAATAATAATAATAATAATTTTATTTCTATACCGCCCTTCTCCCGGAGGACTCAGGGTGGTGTACAGCCAATTAAAAGCACAAAGACAGACATCAATTAAAAATAATTAAAATTATTAAATAGTTTCGGCTCAAATTTAAAACCCCCAGAATTTAAAACATTTAATTTAAAATCATTACATTGATAGCCCAGCCTGGTGGAACAGCAGGGTCTTGAGGGCACAGCGAAATACACGGAGGTCAGAGATCTTACGCATTTCCGGAGGCAGTTCATTCCACAGGGCAGGGGCTCCCACAGAGAAGGCCCTCCCCCTGGGTGTCGCCAGCCAACATAACTTGGCCGATGGCACCCTGAGGAGACCCTCTCTGTGGGAGCGGACTGGCCAGTGGGAGGCTACTGGTGGCAGAAGTCGGTCTCGAAGGTACCCGGGTCCTATGCCATGGAGCGCTTTAAAAGTGGTGACTAGCACCTTTAAAGCCATGTTGTTCCATTAACATGGAACAACATGGCTATTGTTCAAAAATGTGCTGCAGCTGCCAAAAAAGCCAGTGCAAGTCCTAGATTGCATGAACAGAATCAAGATCACGCAAAGTGTTGTTACCACTTTATAATGCTTTGGTAAGGCCGCACTTGGAATACTGCATCCAGTTTTGGTCACCATATTATAAAAAAGATATTGAGAGTCTGGAAAGAGTACAGAGAAGAGCAACAAAGATGATTAGGGGACTGGAGGCTAAACATAAACTAGTTGCTGGAATTGGGTATGTCTAGTTTAATGAAAAGAAGGACTAGGGGTGACATGAAAGCAATGTTCCAATATATCAGGGGCTGCCACAAAGAAGAGGGAGTCAAGCTATTCTCCACAGCACCTGAAAGCAGGACAAAAGCAATGGATAGAAACTAATCAAGGAGAGAAGCAACCTAGAACTAAGGAGAAATTTCTTGACAGTTAGAACAATTCATCAATGGAAAAACATGCCTCCAGAAGTTGTGAATGTCCCAACACTGGAAGTTTTAAAGAAGAGATTGGACAACGATTTATCTGAAATTATATAGGGTTTTCTGCCTGAGCAGGGGGTTGGACTAGAAGACCTCCAAGGTCCCTTCCAATTCTGTTATTCTGTATGCTGTAATTACTAAGGAAGATTCCAGTTATGTACTGTACATCGTTCTGCAGGAGAGCAAAATGCAACACACCAGACCTCAAAGTCTTGCTGAAATGCAAAGACTTAATCATCTTATAAAAATCCAGTAGAGTTGGGATCAAGCTAATATCTGGGAGATGATGTTCCATAGAAAGGGGCAGCTTCTCACCCCCAAAGTGGTACAGCTGCAAAATGTGATGTTTGCTTCTTATGCAGCCAGCAAAGGTTGGTTTTGTTGTTCATTTCTTTGCTGCTGTGGAAATTTATTTATTCAAATAAAAAGCGCTAAAATTGCCCTTGGGTCTTGAAAT
Source organism: Arizona elegans (assembly GCA_022577455.1). NCBI lineage: Eukaryota > Metazoa > Chordata > Lepidosauria > Squamata > Colubridae > Arizona > Arizona elegans. Next base: position 73,420,335 of record JAKOOJ010000007.1, read on the forward strand.
GAAGCCTGCGGGGGCCACAGGATGCTCACTAGAGTGTTTCAAGGACTACCACATTTTCTTTCTTTTCCCAAGTCAACAGCTGGATTCTAAGCCACAATTTCTTTAGTAATGTAATTTATTTAAAGCATTTATCATAGTCGTCCGTCTTTCAACCAACTCGGGGCAGCTCCCAATCAAATCATAATTCCCAATCAATCATAAATCACAATTTGAAAACCTCAAGCCAATGCCATAATAGTGCTCTGCAGAATCCAAGGGCTTTTGGGACACAGATATGGGCATTGGCTTATGTTTGTTCAAAATATCCAAATGTCTTTGGAGATTCTCAGTCATCCAGGTCATGGTTGTCCCAAAGGGGCTTTTTCAAGAGGCAACTGGATTTCTGGACTTTGAAGATGTTTTGCTTCTTATCCAACAAGCTTCTTTTCAACTCTGAAGAAGCTTCTTGGGTGAGAAGCAAAACATCTTCAAAGAAAAACCAGAAAGTCCAGTTGCCTCTTGAAAAAGCATCTTTGGGACAAAATATCCAAATATGACTTGGAACAAGGTTGTGTTCGGTCTCATGTAAGACTACAAGAATAGTACAATCTCAAATGGATTTCCCTCCCTTCTGCTTCCAAAGGAAGAAAATGTGGCTTTCGCTTCATGGATCTGGAAGATGACTTACAACTTGGGTCCTTTTCAAGAATTATTGGAGGAAGAATGTCTGTGCCAGGAGGGCAACCATGGCAGGTATCTATGCTTTTTTTTAAATTAAAAAATAAATGCTTATTGCTATTCCCAAGAACTGCAGTTCATCTTTTTTTAAAAAACAAAACAAACAAAGATTAGCTTTTATAGATAGTTCTCATTTAGTGATTGTCTCATACAGAGACCGTTTTGCAGCTATGTTGGTGATGAAAGGGCAACTTTGCAACCAATTCTTGCATTTGCGACCTTCACAGGTCTGTAAAGCAAAAGGAAAGCTGAAGTAAGATCATAAAAACTGTTGTAGTTTCACTTAGCGATGGAGTTGTTCGTCCCAATTGTGGTTGGTAAACAAGGACTAGGTGCAGAGCTAAACCATAAGTAGGAGATGTTCCTCAGGAAGTTCTCTAAGAATATCCAAAATGCATCTACCAGCTGCACAGTAGAATGGTCAAGGGAAATGTTTTGTAGTCCAGGACTCACTGATTAATACATATATTAAATGCCAATGGGGTTCTAATAATGCCTTGGCAAGAGAAATTCATTTATATAGTTTCAGTTGTATGGCTGATTTCCCTAGAATACAAGGACCAATCTGGGTTCAGGGGTGGGCTGCTGGGGGTTCACAAGGGTTTGGGAGAACCTCTAGCTAAGATTCTGTGCAGTTTGGAGAACCCCCAAATCCCACTCCTGGCTGGCCCACCCCACCCTGCCCCTCCCAGGAGTTCCCGGACAGCTCGTTTTAGATGCAGGTAAGCGCAGAGGCTCAGGGAGGTCGAAAAATGGGCCTACCGGAAGTTTGGGAAGGCCAGAAACGGGCTTGTTTCTTGCCTCCAGAGGGTCTTCGGAGCCTGGGGAGGCTGTTTTCGCCCTCCTGTAGGTTCAAGGAAAACCTCCGGAGCCCGGAGAGGGCAAAAATGCTCCCCCCTGCCGTGGTGCAGGCCACGCCCACTATGGTCACGCCCACCCAGCAACTGGGCAGACAACCCCTTCCTAATATTTGTGAAGCCCACCCCTGCCTGGGCTGCTGATCACAACTCTCCTGTCTAATCAAACTTCTAATTGGCCAGGCTGCCTTATAGCAAACCACTTAAAGTCAGAAACTCTTTTTTTCAGCCGTCTGATTTCTGTCTTCTCCCATCTTCCTTTTCCCCACTGAATAGGTCTCCATCAAGCGAGGCCGTTCTCATTTCTGCGGTGGCAGTTTGATTGGTGATGATGTGGTGGTCACTGCAGCTCACTGCGTCGTAGATTTCGATCTGTAAGCTATACTTTAAATAACTTGCTTGGAGAGGAACCGAAAGTAATTGAAGAAGATGCTTGGTTACTGGCCCGCTGAGATACGGTGGCAGCTTACGGAGTAGCATTGTGCAAAAAGCTTGTGGAATCGGCAGGCAAAATGTAAACTAAGTCTGAAGGGAGCAGGTGTTAGTGCAATATTTTTTTTTTAACTTGGGCAACTTTGAGATTATGGACTTCAATTCCCAGAATTCCCTAGCCAACCCAGGGAGACTGGGAAAGGAATGGAAGGGAAAGCAGACATAAACAATCAGGAGACCGTAGGTTAGTTAGTTGTCAATTTATCACATAAATGGCAGTTTAATTCAAATGGGGGGAAAAAATCTGGAGAGCAGCATTTCAAGCATTCAAAAAGATCCTACCGTAATTAGCTAATTTATAAACAAGACTGGGAAAATTTTTATAACTGTCCAAAATGTCAAGGCCAGCGCTGAACAAACCTTATTGAAGTTTGTGTCATTGTTGAATCTTTGATTTTGTCCAGTTGTGTGGCGAGATCATACAAATGCTTTAAGTACTGACTTGTCTCCTGCCCAACTAACAGTTCAAAAGCATGCAAACGTGAATAGATAAGTAGGTACCACTTTGGTGGGAAGGTAACAGCATTCCAAGTGCCTTTGGCATATAGTCATGCTGGTCACATGACCACGGGAAATGTCTTTGGACAACACTGGCTTCCTCAGCAAAGAAATAGAGATGAACATTGAGCCTTAGAGTTGGACATGACTAGACAGGGAAACCTCACCTTTTACCTTTACTGCATGCTTCTCACATTAAAGTGGTTCTGTCCAGGTGCTTGCCAGGTGTGTTGTGAATTTTAAGAAGGAAACCTTGGAATTCTAGGATTCTGGCTAGAAATTCTGGGAGTTGCAAATCCAACAGGTGAAAAAGGCTGTTGTAAGCCCATGAGAGCTGATAAAAAAAATGAATTTCCTAGAATTTGCTTGGTATCACCTCTGTAACATTTGGGGAATTTTTCTCCTATGTTGAATCAAGAAATCATAAGTTTGGTTTTACTACATTGGGCATATACTTTATGATAGGGTCATCTAACTGAATAATAATGCTTTCCACTCCTTTTATAGAAAAGTTGTGAAGAATCTGATTGTGACTGTTGGTGAGTTTGATCTCGGCAGTGGGGATGAAGAAGAACAGAGTGTCCCAGTCTCTGAAATTGTTGTCCATCCTGATTTCAACAGATTTGGGTATATGGATTCAGATATAGCACTGCTGTATTTGAAACATCAGGTACAATATGGTAAGAAGAGGAGTGAAGCACTATTAAAGAAAATGGTGGGAACGTGTGCCAAAAATGGGGAATGCTTGAGAGAGGAACGCTGTAACTCAACCTCCCAACTTGGGGAAGAGTCTATGACATCACTAGAAGGGGTTGGGCCAATTTTTTTATTTTTTTTTTTTTGCAAAGGTAGTTAAAGGAGTTAAGGGGTGGGGATAGGAGTGAGAGACTTTGTAGAGTCAAACTATTCTCTGGAACTAGAAACACATTTTTGATTTCTTATTGGATTCTTTTTTAAGAATCTGGAGATCAAATCTGGAAAATTATGCATGTGTCATTGATGTTCCGCTGAGCTATTCTACAAAAATATAGAAATGAAATCTTCCCTATGAAATTCGTGGGTGTTCATCAAAAGAAAACATTGATTTAAAATTGCCGGTTGTATATTCCCTCTCTTAGGCTATGAAGTACAGCCTATCTGTCTTCCCCACGAGGAAGATGTATTTGAAGCTGGAACACTCTGCGTTGTGAGTGGATGGGGCAAAACCTCTGAGGGTGAGTATTTGGTCCTGAGCTTCCTATGGGGAGTAGCATGTGAAGTTTGCTATTGACTTGCTTTTTAATTATTGCAGGATGAACATGCAGAGGTACAAAACATAGTGGGACTCACTACTAGCATTGTTGACTAGGGTTGCTAGGAGTCATAGTACAGGACTTTATAAAGCCCAGGTTCTCCTTCATACTGGCTTATTCTCTTTCTCCTATTATTTTATGAATTTCCTCACTAAAGCATTGAAGTGCTTCACATAAAACTCAATGAGGATGGACCATCTCAATGCTACACCCCATCCTGCTTTTAATACCACTGTTCCGATGCAGTTAGAATTAATCCCACGTAGATTTACGTTCCCCTATGACTCTGTCTCTTCCCTCCTCTCTGGCCATGTCATAAATCACATTCTCCAATTAACCACTTTGGCTAGCTGTGAAATCCAACACCCTCTTTCTGATTGCGGTCAGGAAGAATGTATGGAATGCACTTCAGTTAGGGAAATCAATCAGCTCTATCAGTTCTCCCTCCCTCCTGCTCATGGCAACTTGAAAGCTTTGCAAGTTGACAACTGTCTGAAGTCACAGTAGTTATCTGGGTCCCCTCTAAGGCAGGGTTTCCCAATCTTGGCAACTTTAAGATGCATGGACTTCAACTACCAGGATTCCCCAGCCACGAGAATTCTAGGGGTTGATGTTCATGCATCTTAAAGTTACCAGCATTTCCCTCTGCTCTAGGGCAATGACCCAACACGTTTTACACAGTGTTACCTGTGAAATTAACTGAAGAAGTTACCCTGGACAGTGTTAACTAAAGGAGAACATAAGACTGACTCACACAGGGTCCAGGGACAAGTTAAAGGCCACATGGTGAGACCTTATGTGGAGAAGAGCTTTTGGTCTGATGGGCTTGTTCCAAGGTTTAAACACAAGTGGGGAAAGGCCATCAATCATATTTTGTTCTGTGGCACCTTCTGCTCTACATTTCCATCCTCAATCTCATTGAGCAGTTGGTAGTGACCTAAGTCAACACCCAGACCAGAGGTGGGTTTCAGCAGGTTCTGACCAGTTCTGGAGAACCGGTAGCGGAAATTTTGAGTAGTTGGGAGAACCAGTAAACACCACCTCTGGCTGGCCCTGCTCCCATCTATTCTCTGTCTCCCGAGTCCCAGCTGATCTGGAGGAAATGGGGATTTTACAGTATCATTTCCCCTGGAGTGGGGAGGGAATGGAGATTTTACAGTATCTTTCCCCTGCCACGTCCACCAAGCCACGCCCACCAAACCATGCCACACCCACCAAGCCACGCTCACAGAACCGGTAGTAAAAAAATTTGAAACCTATCACTGACCCAGACATCTGGAATGATAAGTGCTTTAGGAATTGTATGACACATCAAGGTAATTGAGAAGAGCATGAATAACTTTGTTACTTGGACACCGTCCAGAGATATTGGCCTGTAAGATACATGACCTTTAGCCCATGTGGCCAATAAACTGTGAGAGATGCCATTAATCATTGAAGGAAAAGCTTTGAAGCTACTTGGAGCTTTGAAGTTTCCTTGCCAATTACAGTATAAGAGGAGGGAAGATCTATTTTCTCAGAAAGGCTTGAAAGAGGCAGAGGGGATGTCAAGAAAACTATAGTTCTCTAGACATTTAACACCAAAGAAAGTTCTAAGAATGCATTGGCTGCTTTAGCAATAGCACTTAGACTTATAGACGGCTTCACAGTGTTTTTACAGCCCTCTCTAAGCGGTTTACCCCCAACAATCTGGGTCCTCATTTTACCAACCTTGGAAGGATGGAAGGGTGAGTCAACTTTGAGCCTGGTGAGATTTGATCTGCCAAATTGCAGGCAGCTGGCAGTCAGCAGAAGTAGCCTTCAGTACTGCACTCTATGCACTGCGCCACCATGACTCATAACTAGGAGGATGGAGTGATTTTTGGCTGGGTAATCTTAATATACCCTACCTTGAGGTGGATGCATAAGTAGGCTAGATTTATGCAGCAGATTTGTAAAACCCTTTTTTGAGGGTGGGGATGTTTTTCAGCCTTAGCAACTTTGAGATGTCTTGACTTCAACTCCCAGAATTCTCAAGTCAACTGGAGAGATGCCTGGGGAATTCTGGGAGTTGAAATCCACACATCTCAAAATTGCCAAGGTTGAAAGTACATCTTTAGGGAGCTTGCCTGCTTCAGGACTAATGGAAAAGTTCATTGAGATAGATCTGTGTTCAAACAGTAGAAAAAGTGCCTTAAGATGCATGAACTTGCTGCCTCTTAATTACCGTTTTGAAACACAGAGATTTTCCTTTTATCATGTGCCATTACTTCCATGATTAGAAAATCATATTCTAAAATGTACGTTAAGGTGACAATTTTAGGGCATCAAATTTTATATTAAGATTTTTGATATAACTTTTAAATATTTTTTATATAAACTTAAAAATGAAGATGGTTTACTGCCTGAATATTACCGCCTGCCCTATGGAACAGTATACCCCACAAAATTAGGATGGCTCCAGGCATTAGGACAGGATGTCAAGGAAGCTATCTTTATTATCTTTTGCTAAACTGTTATAACCTGGAAGATATGCCTCTTCCTTTTTATCTTTTTTTTTTTAAGTTTTGTGAGCCAGTCAGAGTTATACATGAGTGGGCAGCAGCATAGTCTGAATAAATGAATAAATAAATAAAATTAATGTTCCTTATCACCATTTCTTTGGGTTACTTAATTGCTATATTAGGAAGCCATTTGGAATGCAAAGATGTTGTCTGGGTTTCAACATCACAATATTTTCGCTTGTTTAGTTTTATTTGGCTTATTGTATGAACCCAGACAGTGTGTGGATGTGTGGATGGATCCACAAACCAAGTCAGAGCAAAGCAAATAAAAACTTTATTACAGTTATCGACCAAAAATCCAATTAGATAAATAAAATATGATGCATAATGAAATGTATTAAAATATTCAAAAGAGTATATTGAATACGCCATTCAAAAGAGACAATCAAAAAGCCCACAAAAAGAAAACAAAAGGCCCAAAATCACATTTCAGTTTGATAGTGAGGATATGCAAATTATTAGCTTGGGTTTGAAGAGGGCTTTCCTGTTCTGAGATTCCTTATAAAATACCTTTTGGATCCTGATGATATTGTTGTGGTTGTCATTATTCTTTTATTCATTAAACATGAAACCCAGTCAACTGAACATTTACAAGTGTATCACAAATATTATTGACTGGCACTAATGGTTGATACGGATTGCTGCCAGCATCCCGTATCAACCATCAGTGCCAGTCGTCGTCATCATCATCATCATCATCATCATCATCATCATCTACATCTACTTTATTCATTAAACATGAAACTCAGCCAACTGAGCATTCAAAAATGCATCACAAATACCATTGACTGGTACTAATGGTTGATATGGGTTGCTGCCAGCGTCCTAGGTATCAACCGAGTACCTTCCTAAGATGTACAATGTTCCGAGTAGCGCAGTTTTTTGCAGTTCTGCTGGTGTTATTGCAGGAAGGTGCAATTTCTTGATGTGTTTTGTAAAATTCTTGGACATGGTACCAAGTGCCCTGATGACAATGGGTATCCCTGTTACATGTTTCATCCATAGTCGGATTTTTTAAAAAATTATCATTATTATTATTTACTTTATTCATTAAACATGAAACTCAGTCAACTGAACATTCAAAAATGCATCACAAATACCATTGACTGGTGCTAATGGTTGATACGGGTTGCTGCCAGTGTCCTAGGTATTAACCAAGTACATTATTATTATTATTATTATTATTATTATTATTATTATTATTATTATACTTTTATTCATTAAACATGAAACTCAGTCAACTGAACATTTACAAGTGTATCACAAATATTATTGACTGGCACTGATGGTTGATACAGATTGCTGGCAGCATCCCGTATCAACCATCAGTGCCAGTCGTCATCATCATCATCATCATCATCATCATCATCATCATCATCTACATCTACTTTATTCATTAAACATGAAACTCAGTCAACTGAGCATTCAAAAATGCATCACAAATACCATTGACTGATGCTAATGGTTGATATGGGTTGCTGCCAGCCTCCTAGGTATCAGCCAAGTATGTTCTTAAAATATATGATGTTCCGAGTAACGCAGTTTTTTGCAGTTCTGCTGGTGTTATTGCAGGAAGCTGCAATTTCTTGATGTGTTTTGTAAAATTCTTGGACATGGTATCAAGTGCCCTGATGACAATGGGTATCACTGTTACATGTTTCATCCATAGTGGGGTTTTTTAAAAAATTATCATTATTATTATTTACTTTATTCATTAAACATGAAACTCAGTCAACTGAACATTCAAAAATGCATCACAAATACCATTGACTGGTGCTAATGGTTGATATGGGTTGTTGCCAGCGTCTTAGGTATCAACCAAGTACATTATTATTATTATTATTATTATTATTATTATTATTATTATTATACTTTTATTCATTAAAATGAAACTCAGTCAACTGAACATTTCAAAATGTATCACAAATATTATTGACTGGCACTGATGGTTGCTATGGGTGTCTGCCAGCATCCTAGGTTGTTGTTGTGGTTGTTGTTGTGGTTGTTGTTGTGGTTGTTGTTGTTGTTGTTATTATTATTATTGATTAATCTTTAGTGACATTCACAGCCTTTGAGGCTGGTTAATAGCTCAGCAGCTCGAGTCCTAACCAAGGACCTAGGAACTGTTAAGGTATCGTCGGAGGATGTAAGCTGTTCCGAGTAAGGTGGTTTTTTGTAGAGTCAAAATGTTCAAGTCTGGCAAATTTAGAATTTCTAAATAGCGGGGTAGCCCTTTGGGTATTGCTCCAAGGGCTCCAATTACAATCGGGACAACACACAATTTATTTTTCCACAGTCGCTCAACTTCAATTTGCAAGTCCCGGTACTTTGTGATTTTTTTCTTGCTGCTTATCTTCAATCCATGCATCACCAGGTATTGCAATGTCAATGAACCATACTTTTTTCTTTTCAACTATTGTTATGTCAGGTATGTTATGGATGATGATGATGATGATGATGATTATTATTGCAGCTGGGTCCCTGTCAAACGTCCTACAGGAAGTGGAGCTCCCTATCATTGACAGCATAACCTGCAGCGAATTGCTGAAAACTTTAAATTTGCCCCCAGGGCAGAGGTCCATGCTGTGTGCTGGTTTTCCAGATGGCGGAAGAGATGCGTGCAAGGTAAAAACTATGCCACAAGTATTTAAAGCACCTCAGAAAAAGAATTTACAAGCTGTCCCAAAGGAAATTTTTCCATTGTTAGGAAGCTTTCTCTACCCCGTGTTTCTGACGGCATCCTTGAACAATGAATTTTTTTATTTCTAATTAAGGGCAATGCACCAATCGTGGTGAAATCATTGCTGGAATTGTATTTCTAAAGGATCTGTTTTATTGCCTTGATGAAAATATTGACCCATTTGATAATTGAATATACTGAATCATAACTTACAAGGGCCCACTCAATGCTGGGTTCTAAAGCAGTGGCCTCCCATTAAATGAAAAAAAAAAAGCTAAAAAAGAAAAATGGAGTGCTTGCAGCCTTAGTTTATGTGATACCCTGTTTTACCTTTGTGGTTGAGATCATTTTGGATTTTGTGTATTTGTTGGATTTTTTGTCTTTAAAGGTAATGAATTTGGGCAATACAATACTGAAATGGTGTTGGTTAGAAAGTAGGACATTATAGGATTGTGGTCAATACCAGTGTTTCTCAACGTTATAAAGAGCCTGGATAGCTCTGCAGACAAAAGCACTGTAATTTAACACCAGCTGTCTGCAATTAAAGTAAGTTCGAATCTTGCCAGGCTCAAGGTTGACTCAGCCTTCCATCCTTTCTAAGGTAGGTAAATTGAGGACCCAGTTTGTGGGGGCAATAAGCTGACTTTGTATAAAAAATATACAAAAGTATGAAGGCTATTGCTTAACGCACTGTAAGCCACCCTGAGTCTCCGGAGAAGGGCGGCATATAAATCAAATTAAAAAAAACAACGTTGACAACTTTAAGAGATGTGGACTTCATCTCCCAGAATTCCTCAGCCAGCTGACTGAGGAATTCTGGGAGATGAAGTCCACATCTCTTAAAGTTGCTAAAGTTGAGAAACACTGGTCTATACTAGCAGTTTAATAATTACATATAAGAGCCGTGGGTGGCGCAGTGGTTAGAATACAGTACTGCAGGCTACTTCTGCTGACTGCCAGATGACTGCAATTTGGCAGTTTGAATCTCACCAGTGTTAGATTCGGTGAAAGAAGAGACAGACACAGTTCTTCAGTAACAACAGCTCTTTAATAGTAGACCAGTACAACACAACAACTTGCTTGTCTGGCAGTGCTCTTTTATAGAGGGCTGCCAGATGGCTTAGCCAATGAGATTTAAGTATTTTCCCGCCTATTTGGAGGACCTGAGTGAAGCCTGCAGCTCACTTCCTTACTTCCTTATATCGTATATAACAACCAGGCTCAAGGTTGACTCAGCCTTCCATCCTTCCGAGGTCGGTAAAATGAGGACCCAGATTGTTGGGGGCAACAGGCTGACTCTGTAAACCACTTAGAGAGGGTTCTAAAGCACTGTGAAGCGGTATATAAGTCTAAGTGCTGTTGCTATTGCTACATATATTTAACAAAGTGTACATGCCCAAAGAGTGAAATGTAAGTCAGTGAAATGAAATGAGAGATCTGATATATCAAGGCGTTTGGACTAGGATCAGAGAGTCCCAGATTCACATCCATGCATAGGTATAGAAACTGTCTGGGTGACTTATGGCCAGTCACTGCCTCTCAGCCCAACCTACTTCACAAGATTGATATGGGGAGGGGGAAATGGAGGAAGAAATGTGTATGCCTCCTTGTGCTCCAAAAGGAAGGCAATCTCTAAACTCAATACAGTCAATAAAATAAATAATGTGGAGAGGGCATCATGTTGTTGGCATGTTTCCAAAAATGTGCATTGTGCTGCCACTAACTTACTTGGAAGGGTTTTTCTCATATTATCAGGGTGATTCTGGAGGGCCCCTGGCATGTAGAAAAGCCAGCGGCATCTGGACATTGGTAGGCATCACCTCATGGGGAATTGGCTGTGGAAAAGGCTGGCTTACTGACAAGAAGATCAATGGCAGTAGAGGTTCTCCAGGCGTTTTCTCTAAAGTGAATGAGCTCCTGGATTTCATTACTCAACATATGACCACTGGTCAGTATTGCCTTTTATTTATCCTTCTTTCACCATTGACAGTTCTCTAGAATCACATAATTATTTTCTCCCATAGCAAAGATGTGAGGGAATAGGGGTGATTGTTTTCTCTGAAAACTTCCAGTTTCTAGATGCTCTTTGAATAGTACACTCTATGGTGACCAAGTCAAAAAACAGCAGTGTTATGAAGATGACACGGGACTGGTGTTTAGTGGCTTTGTTTTTAGATATCTAAGCATTCAAAGGGAGAATACTTCCTATTTTTCTCCAAATTGAAGAGAGAAAGGTACAGTTCTTTGCTCCCCTGTGTTCATCATGCTCACACGGTCAACGGCTAGAAGAAAACTTGAAGTGATATTTAGTAAATCGGTGGCAGAACACACACAATTACTGGGTCAAATGCAAGATCGATGCTTTGTTCTGAAAAAGTTTTACTCTGCTAAGAATTAAACTGTGTACCTTAAAGATACTTTTTGAGATGGAATGAGCACCTGCATTACAGAGTGTTCTGCCCCAGCTACGGACCCCAAAGAACACAGCACACACAAAGTTTGTACAAAACTTAATTTACTAAAATAACTCAGTCTGTTTCAAAACAAAGGCTGTTAATAAACTTTCTTAACAGCCTACAAGAAACAAAAGATAAAGTAATCACAATCTTACTAAGGTTGGCAGAAAGCCCAGAAGCAATTTGCAAAGAATCCAGACGCGAAGTAGAGTGAACTAAAGTTGTTCCCTACAAATTGCTTCAGTCGGCATTCCTCCTTAAATAGGCTAAGGGAGTGGCCAATTAGCTCCAAGCCTTACTCTTGAGAAGACCTCCTACTGAGGAGCCACTCCTGCCTTTTGGCCCCTCTGTGCACCCGTGCATTGAGAAGAGGTTCCTCCTCTTCACTTAAAGGAGCTTCTGGAGGTTCTGAAGGCCCTGGCTGAATCCCTGCCTCTGGCACCACATCTTCTCCAGCCTCCTCATTATCTGACTCGAGTGCCAGCTGCACAGGCTGCTGGCACAACACCACACCAGCCTCCTCGCTATCAGAATCAGATACAATCCGCACAGGCCGCTGACGGGCCACAACACAGAGGGAGGAATTTTGCCAACTCAGAACTTTCCCAGAAGGAGACCTGGATCAAGAGATTGTACAATCCCAAAATGGAGGGGGAAGGGAGAAAGAGATTGAGGGTAACCACACCTTAGAAGCTGATAAAGGAGAATATTTGTAGTTCAGGGTTCCAATGAGGGGTCCATGGGGCTCTCTGAGCTAGAAAACAACTGAGCGAGAGAGCACCAAGGACCCCTCACCCTAGAATTTTTCAGAATATATATCTAGTTTAGAATATTTAGTTTGGCAACATTGATGTTAGGCTCATGCCCAGAGGTGAGACTGAAATCCAATCAAGTGCAGTCTTTATTTGCTTCCATCTAATAGACAGAATCTTGCCTAATGACAGTTATAACTTTATAAACCAGGGGTGTCAAACTCGATTTCATTGAGGGCCGCATCAGGTTATGTTTGACCTCGGGGGGCCAAGTGGGCATGGCTGGGGTGGGCTTGACCAGGGTAGGTGTGGCCAGCTTGACATTCTGCAGCCCTCTGCCAGCGAAAATGGAGCCACCACAGGCCAGTGCTTATGCTTCACTGTTTCCAGGGAGGCCCCACAGGCTAGATCTAAGCACCCCGTGGGCCTTGAGTTTGACACCCCTGTTCTAAGATAATAGATATAGTATATCCTTAGAGATTCTAAGATGTAGTTACCCTGAACATCTTTCCCCTTCCTCCTCGCCAGCTCAGGATTGTGCAGTTTCTTGATCTGGGTCTCTTGGGAAAGTTCTTCCCTCTCTTGGCAAAATCTTCCCTCTCTGTGACTGCAGGTGCACATTTCATTACATCTTCTTGCTGACAATATTTCACAGGAACCTTTTTGGTTTCCCTTGCTCAGGAGCTGGGCCAAGCTTTCTGCCTGCATCCAGCCTAGAAGAGTGCAATCCCCATGGAACGCTGGTGTTTGGTGAAAGTGGCCTTGTTCGGTACCCCCGCCTGGCTGAAGACAACTACCTTGATAATAGGTATGTATTCACCACAGGCCAGTGGTGGGTTTCAGAATTTTTTACTACCGATTCTGTGGGTGTGGCTTGGTGGGCATGGCATAGCTTGGTGGCCATGGCTTGGTGGGTGTGGCAGGAGAAGGATACTATAAAATCTCCATTCCCTCTCCAATCCAGGGGAAGGATACTGCAAAATCCCCATTTCTTCCCGATCAGATGGGACTCGGGAGGCAGAGAATAGATGGGGGTGGGGCCAGTCAGAGGTGGTATTTATCGGTTCTCCGAATTACTCAAATTTTCTGCTACCAGTTCTCCAGAACTGGTCAGAACCTGCTGAAACCCATCTCTGCTACAGGCGCTGAGTTTCCTTGAAGGACATTACAAAATGGGCTGCTTTGATATGGCTTTGTGAAACAAAAGGAGAGTTTCTTGATAAAGATGCAATAGAACAGGAGTGTCATACTCAAGGCCTGGGGGCCAGATTCGGCCCGTGGGGTACTAAGATCTGGTCCTCCTGAGCTCTGTTTTCACTGACAGAGGGTTGCAGGAGGCAGTGGCAGCTGAAAACGGAGCTTGGGAGCCCATTTTCACTGGCAGAGCACTCAGGCCACCACAGGCGCCCCTGACACGAGTGATGTCGAGTTGGCATTCCACACCCTGGCCATGCCCACCCCAGCCCCCCAAGGTCTAACACAACCCTGATGTAGCTTTCAATGAAATAGAGTTTGACACCCCTGCAATAGAATGTTAAATGCACATGCATGGTAAATGTTAATGAGTTAAATAATATTTTGGTTGTGATCCTTAAATGTAAAGAAATAAATTAAATATGATTTTTTTTTTGTTTTAATTTGATTTATATGCCGCCCTTCTCCGGAGACTCAGGGCGGCTTACAATGCGTTAAGCAATAGCCTTCATCCTTTTGTATATTTTATACAAAGTCAGCTTATTGCCCCCACAAACTGGGTCCTCATTTCACCTACCTTAGAAAGGATGGAAGGCTGAGTCAACCTTGAGCCTTGGAGAGATTCGAACCAGCAGAAATTGCAGGCAGCTGTGTTAATAACAGGGTGCACTAAACCACTGTACTATCAAGGCTCTTTGCCATCTTGGTTTTTCACTGCTTCTTGACAAATAGATAGGGATGGTTTGGCTGTGAACTCCTAGGCAACTTGAAGCAATGTCTTATCTGAACTTAGATGCCTTTTTAGCAATCAAATGGTAGCAATCCCATAATGGTGTAATTATTATTTAGTTATTCAATAATTCTTTGAATTATTTGCTGGCAATTCAATTTCTTATTAAATGGCTTTGAATTATTTGCTAGCAATTCTGTAATAATGCAATTGGTTATACCAGAGATCCTCAGTGTTTTTGGAGCTGCCCTAGAAATAATAATACAGGTAGACTTTGACTTACGACCACAATTGAGCCCAAAATTTCTGTTGCTGAGCAAGACAGTTATTAAGAGCCTTGAGTGTAGTACAGTGGTATACGCACCCTGTTATTAACACAGCTGCCTGCAATTTCTGCTGGTTCAAATCTCTCCAAGGCTCAAGGTTGACTCAGCCTTCCATCCTTTCTAAGGTAGGTGAAATGAGGACCCAGTTTGTGGGGGCAATAAGCTGACTTTGTATAAAATATACAAAAGGATGAAGGCTATTGCTTAACGCATTGTAAGCCATCCTGAGTCTCCGGAGAAGGGCGGCATATAAATCAAATTAAAAAAAAAAAAAAGTGAATTTTGTCCCATTTTACAATCTGGCTTGCTACAGTTGTTAAGTGAATCACTACAGTTGTTGAGTTAGCAACACAGTTGTTAAGTGAACCTGGCTTCCCCATTGACTTTGCTTGTCAGAAGGTCGCGAAAGGTGTTCACATGACCCTGGGACACTGTAACCACACTGATCATGTGACCATGGAGATGCTGCAGCAGTTGTAAGTGTGAAAAACGGTCATAAGTTACTTTTTTTGTAACTTTGAACAGTCACTAAACAAATGTCTGTAAGTCGAGGGCTACCTGTGTTCCAGGGACAGGTACCTCAAAAGTGGGCAGGGATAAACTAATCTTGGATTAGATTAGATTTAATTTAAACTTCACTCAAAGTAAATTAAATATAGTTGGTTATTTAGTAATTCCCCCATTCTGTTGGAATCATAGACTTGTTCAGTGTAAAGGTTATATAGGGCAGTGATTGTGAACCTTTTTAGCACCAAGTGCCCAAACCGGAACACATATGCAGGTGCAGGCATGTTTGCACGCAGGAGCACCAGAAACCCAAAGACTAACTGGCTGGCGCAATCATGCCTGTTTTTTGGCTGTTTTTGGCTGTTTTTCGGGCCATTTTAAGGCCGTTTTCCAGGCCATTTTGAGGCCATTTTGGGCCATTTTTAACCTGAGAAATGGCCCAAAAATGGCCCAGAAAATGGCCTGAAAAGGGCACAGAAAATGGCCCAAAAACGGCTTGAAAACAACCTGAAAAATGGCCTGTAAAAGACCCGGAAATGGCCTGGAAAAGAGCCTGTTTGGGGTCATTTTTTGGGCTGTTTTCCGGCCGTTTTCCAGCACTCTGGCATCTGCGAAGACCAGAAAAGCAGCTAGTGACAGTGCACATGCCCACAGAGAGGGCTTTGCATGCCATCATGGACATAGGGCCTTGGTCATAATATAAGGTGACCAGATTTTAACATTGGTAAAGAGGGACATTGTAGGCGTGGCTTATTTTGTGGGCGTGGCTAGCTGGTCATGTGACTGGGTGGGCGTGGCTAGCTGGTCATGTGACCGGGTGGCATGGCTATGTGTATAGGGTAAGGTGAACAGATTTTAACATTGGTAAGAAGGACACCATTGTGGGCGTGGCTTATTGTGTGGGCGTGGCTTGGAGGCCATGTGACTGGGTGGGCGTGGCTAGCTGGTCATGTGACCGGGTGGCCATGGCTATGTCTATAGGGACTACTCAGAGGGCTGAAAAGTCATTTCTGACAGGTCCTCACACTTTTGACTGGTCCTCACACTTATGACCATCCTCACATTTATGCCCTTGCAGCATTCTTAACAACCATGTCACTCATTTCACAACTGCTTCTCTTCACCAAGGTGACAAGATAGGGCAAAAACGTAAAATGTGAGGACAGTCGTAAGTTCGAGGACTGGTCAAAAGTGCGTTGACCAGTCAAAAATAACTTTTTCAGCCCTCCGAGTAGTCCATATGCACAAAAGGACTAACCAGAGGGCTGAAAAAGTCATTTCTGACAGGTCCTCGCACTTTTGACTGGTCCTCACACTTATGACCATCCTCACATTTATGCCCGTGCAGCATTCTTAACAACCATGTCACTCATTTCACAACTGCTTCTCTTCACCATGATGACAAGATAGGGCAAAAATGTAAAATGTGAGGACAGTCGTAAGTTCAAGGACTGGTCAAAAGTGTGAGGACCAGTCAAAAATAACTTTTTCAGCCCTCTGAGTAGTCCATATGCATAAAAGGATACAGTAATAGAGAGGGATGAAGAAGGGAAGGGAAATTAGAGTAGGAGTGACGGTAAGAGAGGGAGGAAGAGAGGAGGAGAAGGAGAAAGGAAGAGGAAATAGGGAGGAGAAGAAGAGGGTGGGGGGAAGAGAAAGTAAGAAGGAAAGAAAAGAGAGGTGGTAGGTTTGAGGAGAAAGATTGCTGTACAATAAAAAAGATGAAAGGGAAGAAAGCCAACCCCAAACAAATATAAAGATATTAAGATAAAGAATGAATTGTTAAACTTTAAAGAATAAAAGAGAACAAATATGAATAAATAGCAATAATTAGAAACACACATACAAACATACAATGTATTTTCTTTGAACAGAATATTTGGCTGGTTCACAAATTTAAACAGTGTTTAGTCATTTCAATTAAATTTACAATTTCTATATTTCCTTTTTGCCCTATTTATTCCTCATCTATTTTAAAAAAAAAAACAATATTACCCTTCATCCTCATCTCTAATCTTAATCAAATTCAATTTTTCCCTTCTATTCTATATTATACCCCTTCCCATTGTCATCTATTTTTATATCCATCCTCACATTGGTTAATTATGTAATTATGTAATACAGTTGTTTAATACAAATTCAACATTTTAATATAAATCAATTAGTTATATAACTATCTTTTTTGTATATTAATCAATATGAACATGAATATTCCAATTATTTCCATGCAATCCAATTTCTTACAAATCAATTAATTATATTTACCAATAATAATAAACCAAATAATTTCCCCCATATATTCCTCCAAACCACAACTTAACCATTTCTGCTTTCAACACAGTATATAATTAATAGTATCTCAATTATTACAATTCCCTAGTTAAAAAGAGCTTTTTTTTCTTTTGTGTTTTAAAATCTTGAACTCTCCTCTTTTGCCCTAAATAATTTCCCATTGTTTGCACTACCTTTTTTGGTGAGGAAAAGGAAAATAAATCTGCTGCCTAATTTTCCAACGTTGCAAGCAAACAGCAAAGCCAACAGCCTGTTTTACTTTCAGTTTCGTTTTGAGCTTGGTTTGCACAAAGAGAAAAAAAAAACTGCTGAGCAATTTAGCAAGAGCAGAGCCCTGCGCAAATCAGCTGAGAGGGGGAAGCCGAGCTAATCAATCTAGGGCGGCCCTTTGAAGCCCCGCGGCAAGAGTTTAAACAGGTTTTTTCCCTCTAGCCATCAGCTGGGACTCAGGAGGCAGAATGAAAAATCGGGACTTTTTTAAAACGCCGCGGGACGCGGGACAAATTGCTCAAAAGCGGGACTGTCCCGCCAAAAGCGGGACGTCTGGTCACCTTATCATAATATGTTCTATTCCTTGTCCAATGCAGGAATAAAGGTTAAAAGTGAAGGTTAAAATTTGAAGGTAACTTTGGAAGAGAAACTGGGGCCGTAGCTTAAGTTACTATGAGGTGCACATAGCCAGGACATTGAATGAAACCTGTGATTTCTATTTTATGCTATCTTCTCCATTACGACACCAAGCCAGGAACTAAAAAAATAAATAAATACAGAATTTATATTTTTTGTAAATACTCTATTATAGAGCCAGGATGGTGTAGTAAAGTGTTTTTCAAACTTGGCAACTTTCAGCTGTGTGGACTTCAATTCCCAGAAGTCCACACATTTGAAAGTTGCCAAATTTGAAAAACACTGTAGTGATTAAGGCAAATAAGAATGTGGAGGTCTACCCTTCATCCATAGGAGCTCACTGAGAGATTATGGTTCAGTCAGTCTGGTCTCAGTCATCTGACTCACACTCTTGCTATTGTTGGGAAAAAATGAGGAGGAGGCCTTATATATACTGCCTTAAGTGTCAGCTTTGGAAGCCATATTAGACCGGAAGCTTCCATGCTGCCACCTTCTTATGTGTGGGAAAGTAGAAGGGGGAGATTTAGTAGAGGGAATGTAGTTAGACAAAATAGCATTCTTCCTTTTTGGTCAAGATCAGGACAATCCTGCATCTGGAGAAGGAGTGGTTGGAGTGATGTCTCAAAATGGAATGGATGGTGATTGGGCCATGTGATGGACTGATGAGTGATGGGATAGTTTGGGGTTTTTTGATTTACTGAGGGAAAACTTGGAACTCTCAGATTCGGGTTTTCCCAGATGTGCCAGTATACCTACTCTAATAAATGGAACTTTGAGAAAATGCTTGCCCCGGAGTTTTTAATTGGAGTTGGGTTTTTCTGGAACGTTGACATTACATTTCTAGACAAAAGGCAGAATATAATCTACAGCAGGGTTTTTGACTACTGGTTCTGTGGGTGTGGCTTATTTTGTGGGTGTGGCTTGCTGGTCATGTGACAATTATTTAGGATTTAGCAGAGGTACTGGCCTACCAGGCTGTACCGATCTACCCATTTATTTTTGCAGGCACTGATCTACTCATGTATTTTTGCAGGCACTGATCTACTCATGTATTTTTGCAGGCACCAGTCTACTCATTTGTTTTCTTTTAACACTGATCAGCTGTAGGGCGGCCCTTTGAAGCCCTGTGGCAAGAGTTTAAACAGTTTTTTTCCCTCTAGCCATCAGCTGGGACTCAGGAGGCAGCAATAGATTAGGGGTGGGGCCAAATAAAAGGTAAGAATAACGCGGGAGGGTTGGGGGGTTGGGGCATCCCAGAACCGGTTTGGTGATGTCATATTGTCACCACTACTGGCTCGGCGGAACTGGGCGGAACCGGGAGGAACCCACCACTGATCTACAGATCCTTTATGTTCATATTTTCTCCCTATGGTTCAATCTGCCCATTCACTTCTCATGCAAGCAAACAAATAAAAGTTGAGGGAGATGAGTTTGCTGTTCTATCGCTTTGTTCTATATTTGTTAGGTGGTAGAAGAAGAATCAGTGCAAGGCATTTTCAGCTGAGAGGCCCATGATAGTTCCTGACTCCAGGTGCTCAGCAATATCATGTCTTCTGCCCAAGCCATACTTTAAATTGTCTATTTCCAGCTGGTGCATTTGGAACCTAACGGTATCTGAAGATAAAATCATCCTGGTGGAATTTATCAAACTAGACGTAGAAGATGAAATTGAATGTGACCATGACTATGTTGCTTTCTATTCAAGCGAGAAGGAATTAATTGGTAGGTGGAAGGTCTCTCGTGCAATTCCTTGTGAAATTTCAGTCTATGATTTAGGAAACTGCCCTTGACTGAGTTGGGCCATTTCTCTGTCTAGCCCAGTACATCAATTATGACTAGCAGCTGCTCTCTAGACTGGTGGCTTTTCTGACCGAAAGGAAAGTTTTAAGGGTTGAGTCTGGGAAATGTGCTTGAGAACCTGCCATCTTTGCAGAAGGTTCCTCTGATTTGGGGACCAAATTTGTGCAACGGTAGACCCAAATTCAGTGCTGGAATAAATCCTCTGTCTTCTTTTTATGACTTCTCCTGTTTTGTCTCTCTCTCCTTCTGCTACCATACCCTGCAATTGGATGGAGGCAAAGGACAGTTCATCTTACCAGATAGATGAGAGATGTCAAATTCAAGGCCCGTGGGCTGGATTCAGCTGCAGGGTGCTTAGATCCGGCCTGCGGAGCTGCCCTGGAAACTGCAAAGGAAGGATTGGCCTCTGCCAGCGAAAACAGAGCTCCGTTTTCGCTAGCAGAGGATTGCAGGAGGACATCGCAGCCAAAAATGGAGCTTACAAGGGCCACGGGCAGCACCCCCAACTCCGTTTTCACTGGCAGAGGGTTGTAGGATGCCGTCGCAGTCAAAAACGGAGCTCAGGAGCCCGTTTTTGCTGGCAGAACACTCAGGCTACCACAGGTGCCCCGACACGAGTGACATTGAGCTGGCCACACCCACCCCAGCCCCCCAAAGTCAAACATGAGCCTGATGTGGCCCTCAATGAAATCGAGTTTGACACCAGTGAGATAGATGATGCCTTGCAGAGGGCTCTGGGGGCAGTGGTGAAATCCGAACCGGTTTGCTACCGGTTTGCTGGCCGCACATGTGCGCTGTGTGCGCATGTGCAGTGCGCACCAAACACATGTGTGTGCATGCACAGTGTGCATGCATGCACACTACACACCAAAAGGAGGCTTGGGATGGTAAGTAGAAGCGAGGGGGGGATCAGGTGTGGCACGCGATTTAGCTTTGCTACAAAGCAGGATTTCCTCCTTTCTAGCAAAGCTAAACCGCGCTGCACAGCTGATCCCTCCCCTGCTGTTCTACTTACCTTCCCAAGCCGCCTTTAGGCACATGCTGCGCATGTGCATGTGCAATACATGTCAAAAGGATGCTTGGGAAGATAAGTAGAACAGTGGGGTGGGGGATCAGCTGTGCAGCGCGGTTTAGCTTTGCTAGAAAACAGGATTTCCTGCTTTTTAGAAAAGCTAAACCCCGCTGCACAGCTGATCATCGGAAATATTTATTTATTTATTTATTTATTTATTTATTTATTATTGAATTTCTATACCGCCCTTCTCCCTGAGGACTCAGGGCGGTGTACAGCCAAAATTTTAAAAAAAACATGCAGAACAAATATTAAAAAACAATTAAAAGATATATAAATTTGGCCCAATTAAAACTCATTACCAATTAAAACGTTTAAAACATTTAAAACAGTTAAAAATTTCATCTTAAGCCAGCCCGGCTTGTTTAAATAAATGGGTTTTAAGGGCACGACGGAAGGCACTGAGGTCCTGGATTCTCCTTATCTCTGGGGGGAGCTGATTCCAGAGGGTAGGATGTAGGGTGCCCCCGCAGAGAAGGCTCTCCCCCTGGGGGTCACCAGCCTACACTGTCTGGCTGATGGCACCCTGAGGAGGCCCTCTCTGTGGGAGCGCACGGGTCGATGGGAGGTCGTCGGTAGCAGCAGGCGGTCTCGAAGATACCGAATATCAGTTTGGAGTAACCGGTAGCTTTTTTAAACTACCGGTTCGCCTGAACCAGTAGTTTTTTTTTTCATTTCACTCCTGCTCTGGGGAAAGAATTGTCCGAACCCAAGAATCCTATCCTTGAGCTATACCAGTTGCATCTTTTGTAGTCCTTAAAGCTACAAAGAGTGGGTCAGGAGGATGAATGTGACTCTCACAGGGTTCATCTTGACTTTGTTCTCTTCTAACAGGTAAAATCTGTGGTGATGTCTTGCCTTCCCCCTTGCTGATAGAGTCGGACCAAGCCATTGTTATATTTGTGTCTGATGGCAGCATTGGGGGCAGAGGCTTTGAATTCACCTTCGGTGCTGTGCATCCAGCATCTGAAGCAGGTAATTTCACCTTTGCCTCTGAACCCTCTGTGGAGGGCAATTGGGGGAACAGGCAATTGTCTCTATACTTATTCTGAAAAAAGCAAGTCGACATGCTGCCTCCCTTTGCATATTTTAAGTATATTGGGGTGGAAAAAGAACTTAATGTCGATTTACCAGTTAATAAGGTGCAGTTGATGAATAACATTTTTGCTTATTTGCTGCCGCCTCTCTTGCTCTAATGTCGTAGGCTCTGGCTGTGGCAGCGTTGCAATGCTGGTGGAAGAAGGCAAGATTGACACGGCTAATTACCCTGGCTTATATCCCAGCAGCACAAAATGCCACTGGCTCATTGAAGCACCAGTGGACCGTGTCATCAAGGTAATAAGGAGCAATGACCTGGGTTGGAATGCAACCAACTTTTTTGGGGGGGATGCCTGTGTCAGACGGTCACAAATCATTCTTGAGGCAACGGATCTTGCTTATCTGTGTCCTCAAAGCACTTAAAATGGCTTCACACGAGAGCCTTGTCATTGGCAGAGTGAGGCAACTACCTCGAGCTGATGATTTTGGAGGTCAAGAAAGGGAAATAGATTATGATTTAATTCGATGTTATTGAATTCTTTTTCTGCCAGACATAGGGAGAGACGCTGAAAGGATTTCCTGTCTCAAGGATCAAAAATCATGTCTTGATTTGCTTTGCTGTGCTCCTTGGTCAGGTTGGGATAGAGGTGGGTTTTTTTTTTTTTTTTTGCTATGGCCTCAGAGATGTTGTTTCATTAGATGCCCTTGAGATAAGCTAGGGCCACAATTTCTAGAATGTACCATCAGAAGTCCTAGAGCATAAGGATGGGAATGCTGTTGTGTATGTTCTATGAGGGTGAATGCTAATGTTTTCCTCCTTTCAGTTGGAGTTTGAAGACTTTGCGGTTGAAATCAGCCAGGATTGTATTTATGATGCTGTTGTTGTTTATGGTGACACTGAAGAAGAGCACCAGCTAGGTAATAACTGTTTGACTTGGTAGATTGTAATGGCTCCCTGAAACAAAAGATTGAAGGAGACCATCCGGTGTCTCAGCAATGGTCTACAGCTCTCAAAATTTTTAGGCAATGTAGACCTTATCCAGTGGTGAAATCCAAATTTTTTTACTATCGGTTCTGTGGGTGTGGCTTGGTGGGCGTGACAGGAGAAGGATACTGCAAAATCCCCATTCCCTCCCCACTCCTGAGGGAAGAATATTGCAAAATCTCCATTCCCACCCCACTCTGGGGCCAACCAGAGGTAGTATTTGCTGGTTCTCTGAACTACTCAAAATTTCCGCCACCGGTTCTCCAGAACCTGTCAGAACCTGCTGGATTTCACCCCTGACCTTATCCACTTACTTTTGAAGATGGTGTGGATTATATTCTGAAAGAAAGTCAAGCAAATGCGCAGTGGTGGTGGACAAGAGATAGCAGACTAAACCAAAATGTCTCCGGTTTAAGTCATTTTTTTCTCGAAATCTTGACTCAACCTTCCTGAGGTGATTTAGACTGAGGGAGCTCCTTTTCCTTATTTGAGATATAGGCCCTGCAGAAAAGTACTTCACCACTGATGACAGGAGTTGTGTTCTTTTTTTCCCCTTATAGCTCTCCTGTGTGGTTTCTCAATTCCTTCGCCTGTGTGGAGCCCAGGGAACATCATGCTGATCCACTTCGAGAGTGATGAAGAAAATAACTTCACGGGATTCAAGGCCAAGTTCACTTTTTTCTCTTCAGGTTGGTTGGTGATGTTCTCTTCAACATCGGCTTCCACTAAATAGAAAATTTGCATGTCTTTTGACCCAGAGTCAATGGGAATGAAGAGAAATTAGTGAGATTCACTTAACTTTAAGGCCTCATCTGATTGTACAAATCAGGCTGGATAATTTCTTGATGACATTGGATTCCACTTAGTATCAACTCCAGGCAAAGGTAAAAGGTATGGCTGCAGATTTTATACTGTTGACATAAACAGTTGAAGTAGTGTTGTATTGGAGCAGGAGTGTTTTTGTGGTGAAATACTCATTATCTTTTAGAGTCATCTGCAATTGGACCATTTTGATCCTTATTTGGGGTTATCAAGTGTTTTTGAGCTTCTAAATTGACTTGCCTTGTGGATCACAATAACCATTTAACGGGTCAATTTTCAATATTTTATCTGTTCATCATGATCGCCCCCAATAATCTGGGTCCTCATTTTACTGACCTCGGAAGAATGGAAGGCTGAGTCAACCTTGAGCCTGGTGAGAATCAAACTGTTGGCAGTCGGCAGCATTAGCCTGCAATACTGCATTCCAACCACTGTGCCACCATGGCTCTCCTGAGTTGTGCAGCTATGTTGACTTTAGGATCTTGCTACTTCTAGATCATGTGATGACCCAGATTTCCACATTCCTACAAAAGATTCATGCATACATCTCATGAGATACGGAAGTTAACTGTTTCAGATGACAAAAAATGTTCAGATGATCCCATCATAGCTTTCTTCCTGAATGAGAATAGCAGGAAAAAGGGAGCTAGGAGCTATAATTGCACTCAACAATGAACTAAAGGGCCACCATCAGTGAGCTGCTGGATAGCATTACTTGATCTGTTGTGTGGATGTTTGGGTGGTTTAGGGGTCGGAATTGTGGTGGGTGGGAGTGTGTTTGGGGATTGTTATGTGTGTTGGACCTGGTCTTTGGGTGCCAAGTGAATTTTGTTGTATGGGTATACTGTGTATACACATACAATGACAATAAAGTAGTTGTTGTTATTATTATTATTATTATTATTATTATTATTATTATTATTATTATTACTACTACTAAAAAGACATTTGGAGTAGAAAAATAAAAAGGAAGGCTTGGACAGGTTCTGTTGTGTACTGTGTGAACTCTTTTGTGTTTAAAGCACTCTGGTGGCAAAAGTTTTTCGAAAAGAAATTGGTTGTTCATTAGACTCATGACAAAGGAGCAGCAAATATCTGCTATATTCAGACCTCAAGGAATATAAATTATTCTTTCCGGAAATGTTAAGGCTATATGTTTTTGATAATAAATAACACTGCAGTTGCAGACTTCAACATTACAGCAGTGAATGTTAGACTAATTTTGTGCATTACCTCGCACACTTTGAACCACCATTCCATTGTTTCTATGCAATTAGTGTGAGTTTTGAAAATAGAAATGGATCCTTTTATGCAAAAAAGTTTGGGGAAAGTCAAAATCATTGGCTTCCCCCACCTTCCTATCTTCCTCTTAGCATTTTACCTGCCTTTCAGTCAGTTTTACAAGTTTAATTTAATTTAATTTAATTTAATTTAATTTAATTAATTCAATTTATATGCCGCCCCTTTCCGAAGACTCAGGGCGGCTCACAATACATTTTAAAAAATCATTATAAAAAACATTTAAAAATTAAAAACATTAAAAACTCATTCACGCCATTCATGGCTGGATCTCGCCAGATCACAAGAGTGAGATCAACGGCCCCAGGCCTGCCGGAAAAGCCAGGTCTTCACCGCTTTTCGGAAGGCCAATAGGGTGGGGATGGTCCGGACCTCAGGAGGTAACTGGTTCCAGAGAGCTGGGGCAGCCACAGAGAAGGCCCTTCCCCGCAGGCCCACCAGCCGGCATTGTTTAGCTGACGGGACTCGGAGGAGATGGGACCCGGAGGAGTTAATCAGTGAATCTGATTTTATTCTCACAAATGAAGACAAATATACGTGTCCCAAGATAATGTTGCAGGATCCAATCTGGGTCAGTCACCAGAACCAGAGGTTTTGTCTTCCGAGCTTTTGGACTTGTGCTGGAGCCCATCTTCAGGGAACTTCTCTCTAACAAAGTGTGTGCTGTTCTCTATGTGGTATTTATAGTGCCTGTTGTATGTGTCTTTTTAGATGTTCATAGGGGTGGGTTGATGGCTGGTTTTTAAGTCATTAGCTGTCATTTGCTTCAGTGGTGGGTTTCATTTACCTTTGCTACTGGTTCGCTCATGCATCCGTGCTTGCTTCGTTCATGTACGTGCCACTTCTGTGCATCCACAGAAGCTTCTCTGCATGAGCAGATTGTATTTGGGGATGTCCGGGCAGGTGGGTGGAGCCTCCTGCTGCCACTGTTACCGGTTTGCCTGAACCGGTGCGAACCGGTAGCAACCCATCACTGATTTGCTTGTGCTGCCCAGCTCTCCCCTTCTAAGTACTTGGTAGGCTGATGGTAAATCAGCACTCCTGTTGACTGATGAGGGGCCCCTTTCCCAGGCTTCAATCACTTCCCTGGATGTTTTTGTGCCTGCTAGTCCAACAAACTTAGTAGCTGCAAAATTGAATGTGTGTCCTTGTTCATTGCAGTGCGAGGCTACCAATGAGTTCGGGTTTTCTCGCCTGACCGCTCACTTGTGTTCTTGCAATCTGGTGGTTAGCTTCCTCTTCATCTGTCCTACAGGGGCAATCCATGAAGGGGATTTCATAGATTATATTGGAAATATCTCCCGCCTCCAAGCAATCTTTACAATGCATAATTTTTGTCCTTGTATGGTAGCCTCTGGGTGGTGTGCGATGCCCACTTGCAAATCTTGGAAGCTGTGTTCTACGGCTTCGGAAATGTTTTTGATGTGTGGCAGGCTGATTTTATTCTATACTATCCAACTTTGCAATGCTTAAAAAAAAATCTTCACTGGGTTTTTTTTTTCTTGTTAATACAGTATAAACAAGCATGACTTTCCAGTATCTTGCAAGTGAAACTAGTAATGCTTCCATTTCAAAACACTTTAGAAACCATGATTCTGAGAGGGGAGGGGGAGAGATGCCTTCCGTCTGGTAAACTTGCAAGATTTGTTTTTCTTGCCATGTTTACATGTATACATTCAAACTAGACTGTGTTGTTTCTCTATGTCATAATATACCATTTTTTTCTGAGTATAAGACATACTTTTTCCCTTCCTAAAAGAGGGTGAATATTTGGGTGCATCTTATACACTGAATGTAGCCAAAAACGCAAGGCATGGAGGCAGCGATGGTCTGTGGCAATCCCTGCGCCTTGGAACAGCTGATTGGGGGTATTCTGGAAGGCGGAATCAGCTGCTTGTGCTGAAGCAGGCTGCAATAATGTGCTGAAGCTGACCTGGCTGTTTGCTATTTGCTGCAAGGACTGTCAGAGTTTGCAGCAGCAATCACACCCAGAAAGCACACACAAGTAACTGATTCAGCAGGATTCAATAACTTCTCTTTATATATAATATAATACATGAAGTAAATATACAATACCAAAAGCAGGTTTTCCAATGTGGTAGTAAATACAAGCAAAACACAAGCAGAGGAGAGGGGTTTCAGTTTCAGTTTTGTGCAGCAGACTAGTTTAGAGCTCAGCACAGACTCAGAGCTGCAGAGCTAAGCCACGCCATGGCTCCTTGCTGTCTCTTTCCTTTTTTGCTCACACAGCAAATATTGTTTCAGTTTCTAAACAGCCCTCAACTCTCTCACACACACTGACAGGATGCTAGCCAAATAAATACTGATGGATGCTGGTGGGCAGAGGCAGATTTTTTTTTCTTATTTTCCTCTCCAAAAACTAAGGTGCGTCTTATACTCCGGAGCGTCTTTTACGCCGAAAAATATGATATGTGGGTATGTACATAATTTATTAATATTTATTTATTTATTTATTGAGTTGGTGACCCTTTGAGAACTGCATGCAATGAAATTTCATTTTAATGTATGTCAATTAGTGTACATTCAAAGTGACAATAAAGTTACTCTAAGTCTCTAAGAAAGATAATGTATGTATCAGAGGTGGGTTTCAGCAGGTTCTGACCAGTTCTGGAGAACTGGTAGCGGAAATTTTGAGTAGTTCGGAGAACCGGTAGTAA
This sequence comes from Arizona elegans, assembly GCA_022577455.1. Classification (NCBI taxonomy): domain Eukaryota; kingdom Metazoa; phylum Chordata; class Lepidosauria; order Squamata; family Colubridae; genus Arizona; species Arizona elegans. The sequence goes on from JAKOOJ010000007.1 coordinate 73,447,992, forward strand.
AAATTCTGACTGGCCCCGCCCCCATCTATTCTCTGCTTCTGGAGTCCCAGCTGATCGGGAGGAAGTGTGGATTTTGCAGTAACCTTCCCCTGGATGGGAATGGAGATTTTACAGTATCCTTCCCCTGCCACGCCCACCAAGCCACACCCACAGAACCGGTAGTATAAATTTTTGAAATGCACCACTGGTATATATGTATGTATGTATGTATGTATGTATCTATGTTGGGGAAAGATCCCAGAGAAGAGAGAATCAGAAAAATAGGAATACGTTCTATGAGTGGAGCAATGAATACTAAACTGGACCTTTTTGTGTTGAATGATTGATAAATAACTTTTTGCTGAACTAAAACTTCATTACTTTCTTACAGCAACATCTAAAGCTGAATATGAAGGTCTGCTTTCTATATCTGCTTTTGAACCAAAAGATATCCCACTGGGTAAGCTCTTCGAGGATTAATAATAGCTCCATTCTTGGATTTCCTAGGAAACAACCTGAATATGAAAAGGGGTGGATTACTAAAGCCCAGCAGACTTACCTTTAATTTGACTTAGGCATTTCCAGACAGTATTGTTATTGTAACAACAGTCTGCTTAATTTATTCATAAAATGATATGGGAATTGGGAAAACTCTAGGTTAGGCTTTTAGTGTAACACTTCCTCTTCTAATTCTGCTGAATCTTCCTATCATTATTGCTGTCTTCTATGCATATAAAGAAGCTATTAAGGAGGGGGAAAAAAGAGTAATTAACTTTACGATATCTTTTGACAGATAAGGCCAAAATTTGTCTGTCTGGAAATATTCCCATTTGAGCTGTCTGTTCTCTCATGCCTGAAGGTTTATGGATTCCATTGTTGCCCACTAGGAGCATAAAACGTGCAGTGGCTGTAATGGTTCTATTTGAAATGCTTCATTTTTGCATTTGGCAAAGACTGCTAGAGAAATTCTAAGGCACTCTAAGCTTTGTATGGACAAAAAGTACCGTATTTTTCGGACTATAAGATGCACCGGGCTATAAGACGGACCTACCTTTTTTGGTGAGGAAAAGAAGAAAAAGAAATCTGCCTCTGCCTCTGAGCAATTTTGCCTCCTTGCAGCAAATAGCAAACAGTCTGCTTTATTTTCATTTTTGTTTTCACCATAGATTGATTAGCACAAAGGAAAAAAAAATCTGCTCCAGAAATTTACCTCTTTGCAGCAAGCAGCAAAGTTCAAAACAGCTGAGAGCAAATCAGCCGAGAGTCGGGAGGCCGATCCAATCAACTTGTGCTAATTAGGCTGTGCTGAAGCTGAAAACAGCTATTTTTCTTGCTGTTTGCTTGCAAGGCGGTAACTGCTGGGAGGCAGAGGTCAAAGGGTGGGGGCTAGTGGGTGGGCGGGGCTACATATGGTGTATAAGACGCACCTAAATTTTCACCCCCTTTTAGGGGGGGGGAAGGTGCATCTTATACTCCGAAAAATACGGTAGATAAGCCTGGATGCTTTAAGTCTGATATGTGTTGTTAAATGCAAAATGTGTTTTGGATTTTAGAAGGAATATTAGTTCTGGGAAGATGTATACCAGAGAGGCATATGTATATATGCACAGGGGTGGGATTCTAGTTCTGACAATCAGCAAATTGCGCGATCACCGAACCGATTGTTAAACCGGGAGGATCCCACCACTGTGTATGCATGCATGTTTACATTATCATATGAACATACACACATGTTTTCGATCTATGGGAGGACAAATGGTGATTATAAAAAACTTGAAACTTCACCTGCCAGGCAATGCATTGTTGAACTCTCTTGGATGTCCTCTAGCATTTGGTTCCTCTTCTCCTCCTCTTGCTGCAGATATCTGTGGTTTGCCCCCCTTTGGTCCCCAGAGACTGTCAACCCTTATCATTGGGGGAGAAGAAGCTTGTCCCCACTGCTGGCCCTGGCATGTGAGTTTGCACTTTCTGGGAGATTATAGGTGCGAAGGTGCCATCATCAACTCGATTTGGGTGCTCACAGCCGCTCATTGTGTAACGATGTAAGTACAGATGTAAGATGTTAAGCCAGGCAAAGTAGCCTTCCGTAGACTCTGTTTATTTGGAATAAAGTAGGTAAGACTGAATTTAGACCTGGGAAGAATGCTATTATGCTTCAGTTCCTGCAGGGTCCTGAAACATGTTGGATCATCTCTGCAATTTAATTTATTCTGCAGAGTGGGTATAAATATAATGAAGACATCTCCGCTTTCCCGCAAACATTCCTGGGATTTGTTGCAGGAACAAGTTAAATTCAAAAGTTAAAGAAGTTAAATTGAAAGTTAAAATATATTTTGTTGACATTTTTCAGTTACATAAAAACATGATTTAACAGCAACGGAGCACTTCCTTTTTTAGAACAAATAATCCATCGTATTGGACTGTTGTTGCTGGAAACCATGACAGAATACTGAAAGAAGCTGCTGAGCAGGTAGAGATAAACTTAGTTTTATGTTCCTTTTTCCACACCTGTTTTATGCACTTGGTTCAGCCCCTATTCGGCATCTTCAGGTATGACTGGGAAAATTCTTGCATTATTCTTAAATTAGTGAGGAGAAAAACAAAAGAAAACAGAAAAAAAAACCCACCATGCAGTCTCTGTAGGTAATCTTTACCGTGTCTGATACATTTCCATCTTCACCACCCACCTGCAGAACAAAGAGATTGGAGAAGAAGGGATTACAAGAGAGTAAGCAGGCAGACAATGGGGAATACCCTGAGCTGTTTGCATAGTGCACTCATGGTCCCTAGGCCTAGTTCCTAGCTCAGGGGTCTGCAACCTTAATCACTCAAAGAGCCATTTGGACCTGTTTCCCACAGAAAAGAAAACACCGGGAGCCACAAAACCTCAGTGGGCGTGGCCAACTCGACATCATTCACTTTCACCAGTCACATGACCCCCCCTAGCCACGCCTACCCAGCTGGTCATTAGGGCAGAGAACCAGATGTTAAAAAACAATGCGAACCACAAAACCCTTTTGACATCTCTCTCTCCCTCCCTCCCTCCCCCATCCCTCTCTCTCCACCCCTCTCTGTATCTCTTTGTCTCTGCCCCGCCCGCTTCTCCATCCCCTGCTGTCGCCCTTACCTTCTCAAGCCAAGTGAGGAGTGACTAAGAGGGGAGGGCGAGGGGTGGGATCATCCAACAGGGAGCCACAGCAGAGGGCCCAAAGAGCCGCATGTAGCTCCAGAGTCGCAGGTTGCAGATACCTGTCCTAGTTGATGGTGCTATCACTTTTTTTTGATGTGTATTCTCCATTGTCTGCCTGCTTACTCTTTTCTAATCCTGTCCTCTCCAATGTATGTAAGTAAAACGTTAGTTTCCTTCTTGCTAATTATATCAGTGCCAGAGTGAGCATTCCAAGGGACAAGGGAATGCTTAACCAAAACTGAAGGTGTGAAATTGATTAATCTTGTCTTTTTTGAGCCAACTATCCCAGTACCACTGGGGTGTGTATTCTAAAAAGTAGGGGAGTGAGGAAAGGGAAGCCTAGTCATGGTCAAGTGATTTTCCTCTTAATAACTGTTTCACTTAATGACGGATCCGCTGGTTCCAATCGTGGTCCCTCAGCAAGGACTACATGTAGATTTGTTTACACAGAAAATAAAATGGATGAAGAACTGCTACCAAGGCAAGAATCAAATAAGTAGAGAATAAGCCCAGGCTAAGAAAGCAGATTGAGAAAACATCTCAGACAAACCCCTCTCTAGTTCATACAAATATAAAGGATGTATTCAGTGTTGCAAGATTCTGTAACTATAGCTTTTTTAAAAAAGGTAATTCTTAAGTTTCTTAATTTGTGCTATCTTGTAGGCCTGACAATGTCAGGTGCAAAGAACCAGGAACACTTGCTGGGTTCAAAGCACTGAAGAGTTTATTATTGCTACCTATATACAAGGACGCGGTGGCTCAGTGGCTAAGACACTGAGCTTGTTGATCAAAAGGTTGGCAGTTCAGTGGTTCGAATCCCTATTGCCGCGTAACAGGATGAGCTCCCATTACTTGTCCCAGCTTCTGCCAACCTAGCAGTTCGAAAGCACATAAAAAATGCAAGTAGAAAAATAGGGATCACCTTTGGTGGGAAGGTAACAGCGTTCCGTGCACCTTTGGCGCAGGGGTGAAATGTTCCCGGTTCAGACCGGATCGCCCGATCCAGTAGCGATGGAGGCAGGTGCTTTGGAGAACCGGTAGCAAAAATCTCTGCCCCCAGCTGAGCCGCACAATCATCAGAGGCTTCTTTTTAATTTTTAAAAGCATTTTTTCTACAACCTCTTCGGCAGAAGAGGTTATTAAAAAAATGCTTTTAAAAGTAAAAACAAAGCCTCTGCTGATCAGGCAAGTCAGCTGGGATCGTCAGAGGCTTTAAAAGGATTTTTTAAACAATGGTTTTAAAAGTAAAAAAAAAAGTTGGCCATGCCCACTCAGTTATATTACCCCCCCAAGCCACGTCCACAGAACCGGTAGTAACAAAATTTACATTTCACCACTGCTTTGGTGTTTAGTCATGCCAGCGACATGACCACGGAGACGTCTTCAGACAGCACTGGCTCTTCGGCTTTGAAACGGAGATGAGCATCACCCGCTAGAGTTAGGAACCACTAGCACATATGTGGGAGGGGAACTTTTACCTTTACCTTATATACAAGAATTTGGTCGATTAATGGTCAAAGCTAAAGTGATGCTAGATAAGGGTCAGTGAAATTCACAGAGGCTGGACTTGGGTCTCTTATAGCTGCACAATGATTCCAAACTGATGACAAGTTTAATACCACCATCCAACTCAGCCTGCTCATCTCCTACAGACAAGAGGAGAAACTCTGGAGTGAAGTCATCTGCCAAGATGGCAGAAAAAGGCAGAAAGAGAAGTGGATTGGAATACTCATCTCTTTCTTCTTTCTCTTTGGTCATTTGGTGAGGATGGCATAAATTGTTCTTGCCGAACGCCCAAACTGATTGTATCCTGAACTGATCATTTACCATTATACTGAAGGCTATATGAAGGTTTTTTTTAAAGAATAGAGTAGAATTCTTTATTAGCCAAGTGTGATTGGACACACAAGGAATTTGTCTTTGGTGCATATGCTCTCAGTGTACATAAAAAGACAAGATACACTCATCAAGAATCACAAGGCACAACACCCAGTGACAGTCATACGGTACAATAAGCAATCAAATCATATTAGGAAACAATCACTATATATATATCGCAAGGATACAAGCAACAAAATTACAGTCACAAGTGGGAGGAGATGGGCGACAGGTACAATGAGAAGACCAATAGCAATAGTAATGCAGCCTAATGTGAATAGTTTGAGTGTTGAGGGAATTATTTGTTTAGCAGAGTGATGGTGTTCGGGAAAAAACTGTTCTTGTGTCTAGTTGTTCTGGTGTGCAGTGTTCTATAGCGTCGTTTTGAGGATAGGAGTTGAAACAGTTTATGTCCAGGATGCGAAGGGTCTGTAGATATTTTTACAGCCCTCTTTTTGACTCGTGCAGTATACAGGTCCTCAATCGAAGGCAGGTTGGTAGTAATTGTTTTTGGGTTGGCTTAAGGACTGCAAGTAAGTCATTCCAGCTCTAAAATCCCCAGAGATTTTAGTCTCCACATGTTTTGCTAATTCATGGGGATTCGATAGCAAAGCACAATTTGAAACTTAGTTTGTTTTTAAAAAATGCTGATTTGATTTAACCACATTTTTTTCATTTGTCTTGGAAAAATAAACCATAATTTTTACATCTAAACTATTTTGGGGGCGCGGGGAGGGGGGGAGAAATGACCCTGGTTGAAACTGATTCTAGCTTGGGCAACAAATCTTGGTTTAAAAACTTTCTGGCTTAGTGTTTTGGGTCAACAACCCTAGCAGTAAATTAAAATATACTGTATATATAAATATAAATTTAAGAGCTTTGTCCAAAATGGCAGAACGGAAGTGTTAGCGAAAGGAAAGGGCATATTGTGTGGTATATTTGTTCAGATGGGGATGCTGGCAGGAAGAAGAAGGAATTACGTTGCAGCAAGAATGAAAGGTGGCCAATTTATATCAAATGTGGGCTAAAATAAGGAGGTTCATTGCTTATCAGCCAAAGGCAGCACTACGATAGTGGTGCTGGTAGCTCTTATCTTAATTCAGTGTTTGCTACAGCCTAAAAAAAAGAAGAAGATAGAAACAATCCTTGCTGCAGGAACATTTATTGATTAGGGAGAGCCCCGTCGAGGAAGTTGCTGATTATTTTACAAAGAGATGTTGGCTAAGAATGTAATTTGTAACTAAACTGATATTTCCCCTCCTCATCCACTCCCTATCCCCCCTGCTAAATGGCTACTACCGAGTGAAAAAGACTGGCTACTGATTCTATTGATTTCGTTCTCTTGATGCAGGTGAGAAGAGTCGAGAGCATTACGGTGCACCCGGCCTTTGATGTTGCAAGTTATGATTCTGATATTGCCCTCGTCCAGCTGCAAACACCTCTGATCTATAGTCCAGCGGTGAGGCCTGTATGCCTGCCAAGTTCCATGGAGCTGCTGCCGTCCTTTATGCTTTGTACTGTGACTGGCTGGGCAGGTTTCCAAGAAGGTTAAGTCCACTTTCTCCTTCGAGCTCCGTTGACACTGTCAAGGCTCTTGTCTCCACCTTAGTTAAAGCTTAGCAAAAATAGGAGAGAACCAATCTAGAACTAAGGAGAACTTTCCTGACTGTGAGAACAATGGATATGCTTGGCTCCAGAAGTTGTGGATGCTCCATTACTGAAGAGATCCTGGACAGCCATTTGTCCAGGATGGGCTAGGGCCGTGATGGTGAACCTATGGACGTGGAGCCATATCGGTGGGCACGCGAGCGTTGCCCTAGCTCAGCTCCAGCATGCATGCACGTACCAGCCAGCTAATTTTTGGGCCTTCTGTGCCCACCAGAAGTTGGGAAACAGGCTGCTTCCAGCCTCTGGGGGGGGGGGAAGGCCATTTTTGCCCTCCCCAGGCTCCTAGAAAGAAATTATGGATGTGGGCGCACACGTGTGCGACCCCCACACGCTCCCCCCACTTTTGGCATGCAACGGCAAAAAGGTTAGCCATCACTGGGATAGGGCAATCAAACTCAATTTCATTGAGGGCTGCATCAGGGTTGTGTTTGACCTTGGAGGGTTGGGGTGGGGTGGGAGTGGCCATGGTGGGCGTGACATGGAACTCATGTTGGGGGTACCTGTTCCTGAGACCCTCCCTCATTCTCATAACCTTCCTTCCTTCCTTCCTTCCTTCCTTCCTTCCTTCCTTCCTTCCTTCCTTCCTTCCTTCCTTCCTCTCTTTCCTTATTTTTCCTTCCTTGCTCTCTTCCCATCTTCCCTTCTTTTTCTTTGTCTTTCCTCTTTCCTTTTCTTCTTTCCTGCCTCTCCATGCATGCTCAAATGCAAAAGGGGAAACATTTCTCCTTTTGTTTTGTTTTTAGTTTGTTTTGATAACCCTCTGCCAGTGAAAATGGAGCCCAGGGGGCAATGTGTACCTTCCTGAGCTCTGTTTCCCCTGCAGTGGCACCGTCGGCCAGTCCTTTGCTGTTTCCAGGTTAGCCCTGTGGACCAGATCTAAGCACTCGGTGGGCCGCATTCTGCCCACAGGCCTTGAGTTTGACACTCCTGGGTCTCCTGCTTGAGCAGAGGATTGGACTAGAAGATCTTCAAGATCCCTTCCAACTCTCTTATTCTGTATTCTTATATTTGAGGCTTTGTTTATGGCTAGTTTCTACAGTAATCTAGCCACGTTCTGTCTGGAAGTTTGCTGCAAAATCTAACTAGAGCAATTCAGATTAAAGCAATTTAGAGACCTGTGATTTACCACCAAATCCTGATGTGAAATTTGGCAATCCCCTTTTATTGTTCTTCCCCATTTAGAGCAGTGATTCTTAAACTGGGAGTAATTATCCAAGGGAGCAATTTGGAGATATCCTGAGGGGCGATGGAGCAATTTATAATTGCTTGTTTTGTGAGTTGAGGACTGCCGCAGCCAAGATACTTATGTAAAACAAGAGTTTGTTTGTTTTTAATGGGAATAATGACATAATTCAAGACCATGAAAAGAAATAATAAGGTCAAACAGTTTTAAGAACCACTGATTTACAGGGACACCCCATGACATTTAATAAGAAGAGAGATTCTGCATTTTGAGATCAATGTACAAGCAGCGTGAGTACACTGCACACACCCTGGGTAAATATATATTAGGGGTATGAATATTTGATTTGGGAATTCAATTTAAAAATGTACCAGTTGAATCTCTGCGCCAAATCAGATCTTTTAATCAACTCAGCAAGTTTATTTATATCAATTTGAATGCATCCAAATCAATTTATATAGTTTTTATATCCATGCAGAAATGTTTATTCTGTAGCACTTCGGAATTCAGAATCAAATGAACCTATTCTTAGAACTACCGTATTTTTCGCAGTATAAGATGCTCCGGACCATAAGACCCACCTAGCTTTTGGGGAGGGGAAAAAAAAAATCTGCCTCTGCCTCCCAGCAATTTGCCTCCTTGCAGCAAACAGCCTGGTCAGATTTAGCACAAGCAGCTGATTGGAGGTTGAATTGGCCTCCCAAAATACCACTGATCAACTGTTCCAGGCTGCGGGGATTGCCACCACCTATTGCTGCCGCCTATCGCCACCTCTGCGTGCCCCATTTTTGCCGTCTTTGCGTCCCATTTTTGGCCTCCGCTTGCCTGCTCCAGGTGCTATCGCAGCCGCTGCCTATCACTGCCAATCCCCGCCACCTGGAACGGGTCAAAAACGGGATGCGCAGAGGCAAAAAATGGGATGCATGGAGGCCAAAAATGGGGTGCGCGGAGGTGGCGATAGGCAGGGGCGATGGGCGGTGATGGCAGTGGTGATCCCTGCAGCCTGGAACAGCTGACCAGTGGTATTCCGGGAGGCCAATTCAACCGCCAATCAACTGCTTGTGCTAAATCAGGCTGTGCTCCATAGCGTCGTTTTGAGGGTAGGAGTTGAAACAGTTTATGTCCAGGATGCAAGGGACATAAATAAATTAAATAAATAAATAAAAAATGCATTACTCTGAAATATTCTTCTACTGCTTCATAGTTGGAGGCCTTGCTACCCGTCTACAGCAAATGCATGTCCCACTGGTGCCCAGTGACCTCTGTGAGCAAAACTACTACTTCAATCACCCTGGAGGGATCACACCTCAGATGCTCTGTGCTGGTTTTGCATCTTTGGAAGGCCATGATTCCTGCCAGGTATCAAGAGAGCAGACAAGAAAAACATAGACTGCAGCACAGAAGGGCAGGGGTGGGCTTCAAAAATTTTAGTAAGGGGTTTTCTGCCCGGTTGCTGGGTGGGTGTGGACATGGTGGGCGTGGCCTAATTGGCCTCCACCACGGCAGGGTATGTGTGTTTTTGCTCTCCCTGGGCTCTGGAGGCTTTCCTCGAGCGCTTTCCTAAGTGTGTTAGAAGAAATATCCTTCTGGGTTCAGCTCCAAGTGTGGAAAAAAACACTGGAAACATGGAGACTGCTTGGAAAGATGGTTTAATGGTGGACAGGATCACATGGTTTGAGTTCCTAAACAGAAAAGCGACGAGATGCTGCGAGTCCCCGGGTTTTATGCCCTCTCTGGCTTTGAACTTCCTGGGGCCCAGAAAGAGTATCCTGATTGGTTGTCAGACTCCCAAGGGGTGGGGGTCTTAGCTAGCCTTGCTGGCTGATGTAATCTTCCCAGGTGCCATGTGGTGAGTTTCTGTTGCTAGATGGGTCCTATTGTGTTAATTTCTGTTACTAGATGGGTCCTATTGTGTTGCAGATGATGGTCCATTGACAAAGATGGGAGGGAACTGAGTTTCTGCCTCTGGCCCATTGACAAAGGGTGGTGGGGGGCAAAAAGGTGGAAGCTGCTTCATCTTTAAAACATGCTTCTCCATTTCTCATCCAGGGAAACATAATATTCTGCCTTTTTAATATTTCCTAAAGTATTTCATTCTTCTAGGAAAGGGGTAGGTGCTAACTTCCTACAAGTGTTTTGGGTTTTTTTGTTTCCCTTTGGGGCTGTTTGATTGTCTCTTTTGAGTGGCATGTAGATCAAGGAACCATCAAGAACAACACTGATAGGGCAAGCCATTAGTATATAAAAATAAGAGCAAATCTCACTCCGTTGCAGCACTGATGATGTTATCTAGTTTGGTAATGAAACATCTTCAAGAAAACCACCAAGTTCAGAGAGCATCTCTACTGCTGCTGAAAGCCATAACTCTGTTACACAGATCTCACAGCCATTCTCTCTACTGCCCTTACTGCAACTCAGTTTATAAAATTCCATGCCTGCATAAAAAAATTATGGATTTTTAGACATGTGCATTAGAAATATAAATATAAGCAGCGTCTGTATGTTCTTTCTATACATTTTGCAAACTGTGTGTGTTTGTGTGCATGTTTTTTCAGGGGGATTCAGGTCTGCTGGTTTGCCAAAATGAAAACAAGCCATTTATACTCCATGGACTTGCTAGCTGGGGTGTGGGCTGTGCCCAGTCTAAGAGACCAGGTGTTTATTCAAGAGTGAGTGCCTTTTTTGACTGGATTGTATCTGTATTGAAAGGTAAGCATAGTCCTACTTCTTGCCCATGGTCTCTCTTTGGTTCTAAATTTATTTGTTTGTTTGTTTGTTTTGTCAAGCATATATAAGATAAGAGGTAAAAGTATAAACATAATTTGAATACATGAAAAGAGTAAGTAAAAAGGAATATTAGGACAGGGATGGTAGCAGTGGTGGGTTCCTCCCGGTTCCGCCCGGTTCCACCGAGCCGGTAGCAGTGACGATATGATGTCACCGAACCGGTTCTGCCCCCCATCCCCCCACGTTATTCTTACCTTTTATTTGGCCCCACCACCAATCTATTGCTGCCTCCTGAGTCCCAGCTGATGGCTAGAGAGAAAAAAACTGTTTAAACTCTTGCCATGGGGCTTCAAAGAGCCGCCCTACAGCTGAGCAGTGTTAAAAGAAAACAAATGAGTAGACCAGTGCCTGCAAAAATAAATGGGTCGACTGGTGCCTGCAAAAATACATGAGTAGATCAGTGCCTGCAAAAATACATGAGGACCAGTGCCTGCAAAAATACATGAGTAGATCAGTGCCTGCAAAAATACATGAGGACCAGTGCCTGCAAAAGTACATGAGTAGATCAGTGCCTGCAAAAATAAATGGGTTGATCAGTACAGCTCTGCAAGCAGTTAAAAGCCTGGTAGACCAGTACCTCTGCTAAATCCTAAATAATTGTCACATGACCATCAAGCCACTCCCACAAAATAAGCCACGGCACAGAACCGGTAGTAAAAAAATTTAGAATCCACCCCTGGACGGTAGGCACCAGAGGTGGGTTTCAGCAGGTTCTGACCAGTTCTGCAGAACCGGTAGTGGAAATTTTGAATAGTTCGGAGAACCAGTAGTAAAAATTCTGACTGGCCCCGCCCCCATCTATTGTCTGCCTCCCAAGTCCCAGCTGATCGAGAGGAAATTGAGAATTTTACAGTAACCTTCCCCTGGAGTGGGGTGGGAATGGAGATTTTACAGTATCCTTCCCCTGTCATGCCCACCAAGTCACGCCCATCAAGCCACGCCCACAGAACCGGTAGTAAAAAATTTTGAAACCCACCACTGGTAGCACGTGGTGCGCTAAGCATTCCCCTTACAGACCTCTTAGGAATGGGGTGAGGGCAACAGTAGACAGTCTTGGGTTAAAGTTTTGGGGGTTTGGGGAAGAAACCACACAGTCAGGTAGTGCATTCCAGGCATTGACCACTCTGTTACTGAAGTCATATTTTCTGCAGTCGAGTTTGGAGCGGTTTACTTTAAGTTTGTATCTATTATTTGCTAAACAATACTACCTTCTGATATTTGAGAGGCATAGTCTGCTTGGATTTAGAGCAGGTTCCCAAATTGTGAGGTATACTTTCCGTGAGGAGGTGCTGGTAGGCTCCAGAGGAGGTTTGAAGATTTTTCTTTTGTATGCCTTTGCTAAAAAATAAAGTTTCATTCTATTGTTTTCATTGTTCGTTTATCTTCATTTTGGTCTTTGTATTATTAGGGGAGCTAGGCACATAAAGATTAAACTAAAGGAAGTTCTGATGGCAAAAAGTTAGATTCGAGCGAAACAAGCAACATTGGAATGTATTTTCCAATTTCTTAGAATGTCAGATTTTTTTGCTAGAACTTAAGTTAGCACCAGTTTACGGTAAAATTGGCACAATAGTTGTAAGATTAGCACAAACCTGTGAAAAATGTAGGCTTCAGTATAATCCGCGGAAAGTAGCTTTGATTGTTCGATTTCCGTTTTTTAGCATATTTTTACCCCTCTCAGCTAAAAGGCCTAGTAGAACAATTGGTGTAGATCAGTAATCAATACAAACAAACAGTCCTAAGAGATTTGTTAGTAGAAAAGATATGTAATCAAAAGGAAGAAGGATGAGATAATCAGGAAAACAAGCCAAGTCGGATCCCTCTATTTAAACATTATTTTAACTTTGTACAGTGTGCTTACACCTCATTGGGGTTAGCGTAGCTAATTTTATTTTACAGAAGTTGTGGGGACTCCATTGCTGTAGGATTTCAAGAAAAGATTGTGCAGCCATTTCTACAGGATGCAATAAAGTCTCCTTCCTTGGGCTGAGGGTTGGAGTAGAAGACCTCTAAGGTCCATTCCAGCCCCATGATTCTATGATTTTTTCAATAGCTCTTATTGCTCACTCTCTCTCTCCCCTCTCTCTCCCCCTCCCCCCTCCCTCCCTCTCCCCTTCCCCCTCCCTCCTCATAATAGAGAAGGGACCAGCAGAGATGCCAGTCAGTAATATTGGTCTTGAAACCTTAGTACGGTCCTTGGAGTCACCTATGAACCTTCTACAAGCCGTTGATGGACAAGGTACATAACATCAACAAGCCTGATAGCATCCTTTGCCTTATTGTAGTACATTTTAGTGCTATTCTAATTCCTAAAAAGCTGCGCTAACTATTCTGTTAATTACCATATTAATGTATTTGGAAAGTGTCACACAGGCAAAGGCTAAGTAGTTATGGATATTTCCTGATTGCCACGTATAACATCACTACTTGGAGAGCTGCTTTGACGGACAATTGTTTTCTGGGTGAAATTCAGAATGATGTTTGTCAGCGTTACGTTCCTTCCTGGCTCAGGACTTGGTATCTGCAGATTACCTGGTCACAACAATGACTCTCTACCTGATAAGATCTGGTTGAGTGGACTCCATTTCTTTGCCCTGGAAATGTCATCTAGAGGAGTGGTCACCTACCAACGGTCCGCGGACCACTGGTAGTCCGTGAGAAAATTATGGTGTTCCGCAGAAACATTATTTGCATTTTTTATATTGCACTAAATACTATTTAAATTTCTAGACAATTCATATTAGTGAATTAGTGAATTAGTGAATCTGCACGATTTAAAATTATGAGTTTAATGGTCCCTAAGCTCTGAAAGGTTGATGACCCCTGATCTAGAGGAACTATGGAAGGTGCTCCTTCTATACCCAGATGGCTTTGATTCCATCAGGATTTAGGACGTCCATCAAATTCTGGGAAGGGATTTGTGAACAGAAGGATGTGGATCTGATTGTGGAATTTCTTGGTTTAATTGATTTAATTGATTAATGTTCTGGTGCTTTACATGGGACAGATAAGATGTTACTATTGGTCATCTTTTTCAATTCGTTCAATTTGTATATTTTGGGCTTGACACCACTCAGAGTTGTTTGTGAGTACTAAATTAGTTGTAGAATAGAATCCAAGAAAAGGTGATTCTACTGAATCCAGGCAGCATGGATGTCCTAGGACCGTGACGATGAACCTATGGCACATGTGCCACAGGTGGCACGTGGAGCCATATTGGTGGGCATGCAAACTCAGCTCCAGTGTGCATGTGCGCGCCGGCCAGCTGATTTTTGGGCCTTCTGGGCCACCCGGAAATAGAGAAACAGGCTGTTTCCTGCTTCCCGAGGGCCTGGGGTGGGTGGGGAAGGCCTGTTTTTTGCTCTCCCCAGGCTCCAGAGCCTCTCTAGGAGCCTGGGGAGGGTGAAAATGGCCTTGCCGACCCCCCCGAGGTCGGAAATGGCCCATTTGCCAACTTCCGGTGTGACCGGAATTTGGCAAATGGGCTGTTTTCAGCCTCTGGAGGGCCTCCAGGGGGATGGGGAAGGTCGTTTTCACCCTCCCCAGGCTCCTAGAGAGGCTTTGGAGCCTGGGGAGAGCAAAAAACGGGACTACCAGGCCCACCATGCCAAAAGCAGTCACACGGGGGGGCGCGTGCACATGCCCGGGAGGTGGGGCACACATGCGCGTGACACCCACCCCCTCGCAGTCCCCCCCCCACTTTTGACACGCGATGGCAAAAAGGTTAGCCATCACTGTCGTAGGAATTTCTCATTGGGAATTGTTGATGCTGAACTACAATGAGGGCAGGTTCTTTAGGGGAAACTATGAGAGCCATATTGATATAAAAGCAGCCTAAATGTGAAGGTAGATGCATCATTTTTCTGCCATAGATTTTTAAATGACATGACAGAAATTGAGTACTATTGAGCTGGATCAGAGACACTCCTGTTGCTATTTTTCCAATCAGAACTTTTCCTATATCTCTGTTGCCTCCGTGCTTTATGACCATTTATGTGACTTTATTCCTTGCAGGATGCGCATCAGAATTCATTCTGGATAAACCCAGGGGATTTATCTCCTCCCTTTGTTCCTCTGCAGATTACATTGGAGATATACAGTGTTGGTGGATGCTTCAAGTTTCCCCAGGAGGAATAGCAAACCTTGTCCGGAATAATCTATTATCTTTGCCAAGGCATATCTTTTGCATGTGTGTTTAAAATAATTACCCTGTAACAGGGGTGAAATCCAGCAGGTTCTGACAGGTTCTGGGGAACCTGTCAGAAAAAATTTAGCGGAAATTTTGAGCAGTTCGGAGAACCGGCAAATACCACCTCTGGCTGGCCCCAGAGTGGGGTGGGAATGGAGATTTTGCAATATCCTTCCCCCAGAAGTGGTGAGGGAATGGGGATTTTGCAGTATCCTTCCCCTGCCACACCCACCAAGTCACGCCCACAGAACCGGTAGTAAAAAAAATTGGATTTCACCACTGCCCTATAAATATGCTTTTGGTACCATTTAAATTATGAAATGATTTCATTTTAACAGTTCTTTTGGAGTCATTTACAACACAAATGGAGAGGGGGGAGAGATATTGTAAGTGCTGAAGGGCCATCTACAGCATTTGCTGCTTCCTTTCTTCCTGTTGTAGGATCTAAGATAGGAAGTATCCTCAACGAATCCAATGACTTGAGCCAGCAATTGTCCTCTTGCAAAGATGCGATCCTTACAGCCTGGGAAGGAATAATCCGGACTCCGGGTTTTCCTAATGGGTCTCCCAATGCCACCAGGTAGAGTTATGTCTTTCTTTCTGACCTGTAGAAATAAGATTCTGTTGGAGGATCCATTTTGTATGTGACAGGATTGTCCAAATGAATACTCCCCAAATAAGTTGGTCTTTAGTTCCCCTCATCCGGATTGCTTTGTGCTCATTTGCACCATCACTTTTCCACTCAAATAAATGACTCATGGTGATTACACTATTACTAATTAGGCTTAGCCTTGTGCAGCTCTTTAATGAGTTAAGAAATACTTACTTCTGACTCTGTTTTTCCCTTTTGCTTTACAGTTCATGACAATATAATTTAATCTTTATTGTTGCAATATTGGGGGTGGATTCAGAACAATAGAATAACAGAGTTGGATGGGACCATGGAGGAAGCATTTCCTCAAGCAGTAAACTCTATACCAGTGATGGCTAACCTTTTTGCCATCGTGTGCCAAAAGTGGGGGGAATGCGGTGTTGTGTGTGTCGTGCGCGTGTATGCCCCGCCCCCCTAGGCATGCGCCCCACCCCCTGGGCATGCGCACGTGATCCCCCGCGTGACTGCTTTTAGCATGGTGGGCCTGGTAGGCCCATTTTTTGCTCTCCCCAAGCTCTAGAGCCTCTCTAGGAGCCTGGGGAGGGCGAAAACAGCCTTCCCCATCCCCCGGAGGCCCTCCAGAGGCTGAAAACAGCCCATTTGCCGAATTACGGTCCCACCGGAAGTTGGCAAATGGACTGTTTCCGGCCTCTGGGAAGGTGGGGAAGGCCATTTTCACCCTTCCCAGGCTCCTAGAGAGGCTCTGGAGCCTGGGGAGAGCAAAAAACAGGCCTTCCCCACCCACCCCCTAGGTCCTCTGGAGGCAGGAAACAGCCTGTTTCCCTATTTCCGGGTGGCCCAGAAGGCTGAAAAATCAGCTGGCCAGTGCGCATGTGCACGCTGGAGCTGAGCTTGTGTCCTCACCAATATGGCTCCATGTGCCACCTTTGGCACGTGCCATAGGTTCGCCATCACAGCCCTATACTATTCCAGACAGCTGTCTGTTCAATCTCTTCTTAAAAACCTCCAGTGATGGAGCACCCACAACGTCTGTCTCTGAATCATTTATTACTCCCTAGATCTTGTCAGACTTATTAAACCAACTTGGAAAGGTTTATCTGTCTTCATGGTAGTATGATGGTTAATTGACATGTCAGGGTTAAACGACAGTTCTTCATTCAGATGATATGAAAAACTATGGCTTATATCTATCTTCTCCAATATGGGACTTCCAGATGTTGTACTTCAGTGCCAGAATCATCTAGTTAAAAGCAAATGCTAGAAATTCTGGGCGTGGAAACCAGCCATTTTTAGGGCTTTGAGTGGGAAGCTGTTTTATTAGGAGGACGTGAAGGGATACCACTTTTCAACACCCCCCTTCAACCACCTCTCGATGCAAAGAAGTGTTGAATGGGCAGCTTTATTATAGAAAAAGAAAGAAAAGAGAGAAAAATGGTCCAGTGCTTAGGTCTAAAACTTTCCTATTATTGATTTATTGCTCCAGTTGCCACTGGAGGATTGTTGCCCCATTAAATGCCATCATTCGACTGGATTTCCTGGATTTTGTGCTTGAGAATTCCCTTCCCAAATGTCATGGCGGACTTATACTGTGTGAAGGATTTGGACTTACAAGAGAGATGCTTGGTGAGAGATTTACATTACAGTAGATTCCTCTGTTGCTTTTGATGCAGAAACTATTCATGATAATATATGATAATGTCCTCAGCAGTGGTAGGTTCTAACTGGTGTTACCACCGGTTCGCTTCACGCATGCGCTTTGCACGCGATCGCAAAACCTTCTCCAAATGCTAAAAGAAATTGAGTCTGGCCTCCCAGTGTACACTTGTTTTGAGAGTGTGGGCTGATGGATAAAGGGGTGAAGTGAGCTTCAAACAATATACATGGTATTTGTCTCTCCAGCCACTAGATGGGGCTAGAGAGTAACAACAGTATATAAAAGATATATGCTGGGACATGACACAGATGTTCTGGTCATCATTCAAGGAAACTATCATAGGTGTGTCCAATGTCTTGTTCCATTTGTTTCATGGACTTCACACAACTTTGGTTGTGAGACCCTGGGACACTGCAACTGTCATAAATAGGAACCAGTTGCCAAGCATTTAAATTTTTATCATGTGACCATGGGGATGCTGCCATGGTCATAAGTGTGAACAATTGTCATAAGTCAGTATTTTCAGGGCCGTTGTAACTTCAAACAGTCAGTAAATGAATAGTTGTAAGGTGAGGAAGTCTATAGATGTCTAGTGGACATTGTCCTTGAAATCATTCCATAAGGCAGAAAATACAGGTCTTTTTCATAGGGCATCTGTGGACAAATTAATTAGCGGTGATTAATTGTAAAATTGTGATGCTCGTCATTGTAAACATTTTATTTCTTCTTTTTTTATGCAATCTACTTGAATATGTCAACTGTTCTACTATTTTTATAAGTTTCATTCAGAATTGGATGTTTACATTGCTTTAGTTTTTGAGAATGTTAAATCATCTTTGATTGTAATGATGTGTAAATATAAAAAATAAATAAGTATTGCTTGTGTCTTTTGAAGGTTCCCTTGCTTTCTCATAGGGTTTGTTAGAGATCATGAAAAGCCAGTCTTTGAGAAGGAATAAAAGGAGCCTGAGTGGCGTAGGAGGCTAATGCCTCCTAAGGCAGCATTTAACATCCAGCTGCCTGCAATTACTGCGAGTTCAATTCTCCTCAGGCTCAAGGTCGACTCAGCCTTCCATCCTTTCTAAGGTGGGTAAATTGAGGACCCAGATTGTGGGGGCAATAAGCTGACTTTGTATAAATAGACAAAAGTATGAAGGCTATTGCTTAACGCATTGTAAGCCGCCCTGAGTCTCCGGAGAAGGGCGGCATATAAATCAAATAATTAAAAAAAAAAGTGAAAACTGAATGAGTGAGAATTGTTCTATTATGCATAAGGAAAGACATAAGAGTGAATGTAAAACCAACAGGGAATTAATTTATTAATAATATTTGGAAAACTGAATTCTGATTAAATGAGTGTAAGCAATGCAAATGAATAAAAATTTTAAAATGCAAAAAAAAAAAAAAAGTGAAAACTGAAGAGGCAGAATGGTCAAATTTCTTTTTTATGTATGTCTGAAAGGTAACTTCTGTAATGAAACTCCGCATTATCCAGTAAAGTCACGTACCTCCGTGATGATGCTGAACTTCACTTCTGGCCCAGATACAAATATGAAAGGTTTCACTCTTGTCTACAAAATCCAAGAAACAGAATCAAGTAAGTAGAAAGCTTTGCCGGACTTTGGAGAAAAGGGATAGGTCTAAAATAAAATAAAATAAAATAAAATAAAATAAAATAATAAAATAAAATAAAATAAAATAAAATAAAATAAAATAAAATAAAATAAAATAAAATAAAATAAAATAAAATAAAATAAAATAAAATAAAATAAAATAAAATAAAATAAAATAAAATAAAATAAATAAAATAAAATAAAATAAAATAAAATAAAATAAAATAAAATAAAATAAAATAAAATAAAATAAAATAAAATAAAATAAAATAAAATAAAATAAAATAAAATAAAATAAAATAAAATAAAATAAAATAAAATAAAATAAAATAAAATAAAATAAAATAAAATAAAATAAAATAAAATAAAATAAAATAAAATAAAATAAAATAAAATAAAATAAAATAAAATAAAATAAAATAAAATAAAATAAAATAAAATAAAATAAAATAAAATAAAATAAAATAAAATAAAATAAAATAAAATAAATAAAATAAAATAATAAAAATAAAATAAAATAAAATAAAATAAAATAAAAAATAAATAAAATAAAATAAAATAAAATAAAATAAAATAAAATAAAATAAATAAAATAAAATAAAATAAAATAAAATAAAATAAAATAATAAAATAAAATAAAAAAATAAAATAAAATAAAATAAAATAAAATAATAAAATAAAATAAAATAAAATAAAATAAAATAAAATAAAATAAAATAAAATAAAATAAAATAATAAAATAATAAAATAATAAAATAATAAAATAAAATAATAAAATAAAATAAAATAAAATAAAATAAAATAAAATAAAATAAAATAAAATAAAATAAAATAAAATAATAAAATAAAATAAAATAAAATAAAATAAAATAAAATAAAATAAAATAAAATAAAATAAAATAAAATAAAATAAAATAAAATAAAATAATAAAATAAAATAATAAAATAAAATAAAATAAAATAAAATAAAATAAAATAAAATAAAATAAAATAAAATAAAATAAAATAAAATAAAATAAAATAAAATTAAAATAATAATAAAATAAAATAATAATAAAATAAAATAAAATAAAATAAAATAAAAAAATAAAATAAAAAAATAAAATAAAATAAAATAAAATAAAATAAAATAAAATAAAATAAAATAAAATAAAATAATAAAATAATAAAATAAAATAAAATAAAATAAAATAATAAAATAAAATAAAATAAAATAAAATAAAATAAAATAAAATAAAATAAAATAATAAAATAAAATAAAATAAAATAAAATAAAATAAAATAAAATAATAAAATAATAAAATAATAAAATAAAATAATAAAATAAAATAAAATAAAATAAAATAAAATAAAATAAAATAAAATAAAATAATAAAATAAAATAAAATAAAATAAAATAAAATAAAATAAAATAAAATAAAATAAAATAATAAAATAATAAAATAATAAAATAAAATAATAAAATAAAATAAAATAAAATAAAATAAAATAAAATAAAATAAAATAAAATAAAATAAAATAAAATAAAATAAAATAAAATATAATAAAATAAAATAAAATAAAATAAAATAAAATAAAATAAAATAATAAAATAAAATAAAATAATAAAATAAAATAAAATAAAATAAAATAAAATAAAATAAAATAAAATAAAATAAAATAAAATAAAATAAAATAAAATAAAATAAAATAAAATTAAAATAATAATAAAATAAAATAATAATAAAATAAAATAATAATAAAATAAAATAAAATAAAATAAAATAAAAAAATAAAATAAAATAAAATAAAATAAAATAAAATAAAATAAAATAAAATAAAATAATAAAATAATAAAATAAAATAAAATAAAATAAAATAAAATTAAAATAAAATAAAATAAAATAAAATAAAATAAAATAAAATAAAATAAAATAAAATAATAAAATAAAATAAAATAAAATAAAATAAAATAAAATAATAAAATAATAAAATAATAAAATAAAATAATAAAATAAAATAAAATAAAATAAAATAAAATAAAATAAAATAAAATAAAATAATAAAATAAAATAAAATAAAATAAAATAATAAAATAAAATAAAATAAAATAAAATAAAATAAAATAAAATAAAATAAAATAATAAAATAATAAAATAAAATAAAATAATAAAATAAAATAATAAAATAAATAAAATAAAATAATAAATAAAATAAAATAATAAATAAAATAAAATAAAATAAAATAAAATAATAAAATAAAATAAAATAAAATAAAATAAAATAATAAAATAAAATAAAATAAAATAAAATAAAATAAAATAAAATAAAATAAAATAAAATAAAATAAAATAAAATAATAAAATAATAAAATAAAATAAAATAATAAAATAATAAAATAAAATAAAATAAAATAAAATAAAATAATAAAATAAAATAAAATAAAATAAAATAAAAAAATTAAAATAAAATAATAAAATAAAATAATAAAATAAAATAAAATAAATAAATAAAATAATAAAATAAAATAAAATAATAAATAAAATTAAAAAATTAAAAAATTAAAATAAAATAATAAAATAAAATAAAATAAAATAAAATAATAAATAAAATAAAATAAAATAAAATAAAATAAAATAAAATAATAAAATAAAATAAAATAAAATAAAATAAAATAATAAAATAATAAAATAATAAAATAAGATAAGATAAGATAAGATAAGATAAGATAAGATAAGATAAGATAAAATAATAAAATAAAATAAAATAAAATTGGCCCAAAATAGAAGATGCATATTTTCTTCTCGATGGGGAATGGAATTCAGATTCGAATGACCTGCTGTAATCATTCAGTGACCTATTTGTAGCTAGGTTCCCATCCGAAGTAAATGAAATAACATAAACAGTATATCAACCCAGAATCAAAAAAGAAAGCTGTCCAGAAATTTCTGCATGATTTATTGCTCTGGCTATATTCCATCCCATCAATGGTCTTGGAGTATGCAAGGTTTTCGATTGTAGTTTTTACTGGCTTCCGATGATCACGGAAAACTGGAGAAACATCTAAAACATCTGGAGGAAACTAGCTTGAGGGATATCTAAAGATAAAAATAAAGGTTTCTCTTATCCAGTCGTGTCCGATTCTAGGAGGCGGTGTTCATCTCCATTTCTTTGTTCTTAACTTTTGTTTTCTTAGTTAACAGTAACAGAGTTGGAAGGGATCTTGGAGGTCATCTAGTCCAACCCCCTGCTCACACAGGAGACCTATACTAGGGATTCGAACTGCCGACCTTTCTGATCGACAAGCTCAGCGTCTTAGCCTTTTTTCTGTTCTTGCACTTCTTGATGTTTTTTCTTTTTTCTTTTGATTTGTCTTTTATTGTATGGAAATTATTAATAAGTATAAATAAATAATAAAACAGGAGTAAATTTTAATAGTGATATGTATATCTCTACTTGCTGAACCATCAACTACCTTTGTGTTAGCTCAGAAATATAAAGATGTATCATGCTATTCCTTTTTTTTTCCTTTTTCCATTGAGGTCCTGTACAAGGTAAAGATCTTCAAAAAGGTACGACAGCTGCATTTTTGTATGAAAAATGTACTAAAGTAGGAAGGAGTAGGTAGGGAATCAAACCATCAACATGTAGATAATTTTCTAGGTAGCCTGAACCAAGCATGTTAATTTTATGTTTTATCGACAAAGAAATAAAGGGAGAAATAAAGTGAAGGGCTCTGGATTGGGGCTGAAAAGCGGAAATTATGGGGCGGAGCTGTATGCTTTGTCCAGTGGTGGGTTCCTCCCGGTTTGACCCGGTTCGGCCGTGCCGGTAGCGGTGACGATATGACATCACCTAACCGGTTCTCTTTGTTCCAGAGCTGGGCCCTCCCACCTCCCCCTGGCGTTATTCTTACCTTTTATTTGGCCCCGCCCCCAATTTTTCACTGCCTCCCGAGTCTCAGCTGATAGGCTGGAAGGAAAAAAACTGTTTAAACTCTTGCCCCAGGGCTTCAAAGGGCCGCCCCCAGCTGATCAGTGTTAAAAGGCAGTGTGGTGGTAGACCAGTGAGCTTGAAAAACAAATGGGTAGACCAGGACGCTCAAAAAACAAATGAGTAGACCGGGATGTTAGAAAAACAAATGGGTAGACCAGGATGCTCCAAGAATAAATGGGTAGAACAGGACACTCGAAAAACAAATGGGTAGACTGAGATGCTCCAAAAACAAATGGGTAGACCAGGACGCTCCAAGAACAAATGGGTAGACCGGTACGGCTCTACAAGCAGTTAAAAGCCTGATAGACCAGTACCTCTGCTAAATCCTAAATAATTGTCACATGACCATCAAACCATGCCCACAAAATAAGCCACGCCCACAGAACCAGTAGTAAAAAAATTTAGAACCCACCCCTGGCTCCGTCCCATAATTGGGTAGACCAGGTTGCCCTGATAGACTGGTTCCACCAGAGGGGGAAAAAAAACCCTTGAACCAAGCATGTTTTCCCAGTAGAAATATCAACATTTAATGCAAGCACAGTCTTGTGCTGTGTTGGATGGAAGACAGTGCCTGTGTGTACTAACATTTATTGATACTTATTTATTGATCGATCCATTTTTTTTTTACATCTGCCAATCTATCCAGGAGACTCCAGAAAGTGAACGAAATAAAAAGGAAGAATTCCATTAATCCAACCAATCAAATAAAATTGTACTAGAGCCCAGTAAAATCACAAAACCCCTAATCACACCTATCCATGTCAGATTCACCATGCCAGAGCTTCCATGATTACAATCCCTGGGTCACAGCCTGGTTAAAGACCAATTGGACTGTTTGTTCTTCTGGGGTATACTGGTTTCTAGGGCAGGTGGTCTAATAGACACGGCATGATGCCTTGTGCTGCAGCTGAAAAAGGTCCAGTTCCAAGAATGTATTGTTTTTTAAAAATACACTTTTAAATACTCTTTCTACAATCTATTGAAACTACAGTTCTCAGCATTCTAGAACAGCGGTCACCAACAGTTGGTGATCCATGGACCACTGGTGGTCTGCGAGAAAATTTTGGTGGTCCACAGAAAAAATTATTTGCATTTTTAATATTGCACTAAATCAGGGGTCCTCAAACTATGGCCCCTGGGACGGATATGTGCAATGAACGTTTGTGTTACTGCAGAGAGTCTCCCCATTCAAGGTCTTTTTGTGTGGGTTGGAGGGGGGCAGGAATTCCGACTTGGGGTCTGCTTTGGCCTCCTGGTATGGGGCTTTGGGTGAAGGCTGGAGGGAAGTGCCACTGGTGGCGAAGAGCCAGAGGGCCTTGTTCCAGTGGGACTGCATCATGGCCTGGAACTGGTTGACATCTCAGCCTACCGAGCCTCCAGGCGCTGGTACCAGGCCTTGCACTCCCGCAGGTCTTCCCTCTACTTGGAAAGCCTATGCTCATAATCCTCAGTGAGGTGCTTCTGCTAAGCCTCCTTCTTGGTCAGATCCAACTTGAACTGAGCTGTTTTGTCAACTCTTTCTCGTGGTAGCTGCTTAGTTCCAACAACTGCTTCCTGTTGGGGCCATAAGGAGCCCGGGTGGGGAGGTGAGGAGTTGGCCACGCCCACCCAGTCAGATGACCACCTAGCCACGCCCACCCAGCCAGTCATTAGGCAGATCATATTAGTGGTCCATGGGATTTAAAATTATGAACTTAGTGGTCCCTGAGGTCCGAAAGGTTGGTGACCCCTGTTTTAGAAGCTTCAACCTGTTGGGTAGAAACTTTGTGAATTGCGGTATAAACTCATTGGCCAGATGTCAAGTTAATGAAGGCTGGTCTGAATAATAGAGGCTGGTTTTTTTTGTTTGTTTTGTATTTTATAATGGGCAAAATAAAAATTCCAGAAATAAAAGAAGTCTTGTTTTCCCCTTTCTTTAAGGGTGTCCAGTCTTGGATTTGATCCCAGTCGGGTTTACAGAAATAGTTTCTCCAAATTATCCAGACACCTATCCTAATTTACTAAACTGCACTTGGACAATCTATTCCGCTTCAGGAAGCAAACTAAAAACAGTGATACGAGATGTTGTTATTGAGGATGCTAAAGACTGCATTTGGGACTCCCTGAGCTTTTATGATGGACCAGATCAACATTCACAATTGCTTGGTGCGTTGTCCTCTGTCTTTTAGTTCAGAGCCATAAATATTGTTGCTTTTCCTGACTGTGGACCGGAATTACCAAACTGATGATTAAGCCCAGATGGTTGGCAAGTCTACAAATAGCGAAGAAATTGTATTTTTTGTTTGATTAGGCTTAGAAACGCATCAGAGATTTTACGAATGGAGCTGTAGACTATTAACTGCTGCCTTTCCCTCTATGAATATTTATGCGTTTTAGCCAATTCTTGTTGAAAGTCTGATCATTCAGTGTAGACGGTGGTGGTCTCAGAGAGAGACAGCATACGGGACGTTGGCATTGTACCTCTGGGTCCTCATACCAAGTTCCTTGATGGGCAGCTCAAGCAATTTTCCTCCAGGTCAGCTACTCAAAAGTTGTAATTGCAAAATATCTGCTTCATGAATTGAGGCTGCTTATCCATTTATAAAGGCTCCCAGCAAGTCCCATCTCTTAAAGCTGCAGATCTTTCCTTGGCCAGAAAGTCCCATTGTATCATGGAATCCTTTGTCCAGACTAAGCCTCATTCAGACTAACTGCCTTTTGTTTTCTTCAATGTGACCAATGCAGCATGACAAGGGCAGGCAGGGAGCTGACTAAAGGCTTATTGTGATGTCCCCTTAGCAATAGCACTTAGACTTATATACCGCTTCTTAGTGCTTTACAGCCCTCTCGAAGCGGTTTACAGAGTCAGCCTATTGCCCCCAACAATCTGGGTCCTCATTTTACCCACCTCGGAAGGATGGAAGGCTGAGTCAACCTTGAGCCTGGTGAAATTCGATCTGCCAAATTGCTGGTAGCCGGTGATCAGCAGAAGTAGCCTGCAGTACTGCACTCTAACCACTGCGCCACCGCGGTTCTTGTTGGGACAAGCAGAGAAAACGGAGGTTATAATTGTGTGATCAGGACAATCATTACAAGAGTAGAAGTTGCTCTGATGAGCTTTTGGGGGGTAGTAACACTGACCATGTGGAAGTGCCTTCGGTCTGGTGCAGCAGCTAAGAGACTGATTTATGAAATGTCCAGGGTTGAACTCCAACTCTCTATCCTGGCAGCTTATTGTGGGATATTGAGCAATTACAGTCTCTTAGCCCAATCCATCTCACAGGGTTGCTTCTCAATACTTAAATACTTAGAAGATAAGCACTATCTATTCTATGTCATCTGGAGTTCCTGCAGGAAAGGCAGAAAATAAATCTTGAAAATAAATAGTCGGATAAATCATAAGAGGGGAGATGGCTCAGGTAGGCAGCAGCAATTCCCCGTATGTTTTCTGGCTCTTTCCCAATCATTTTGAAACCTTTTGGCATATCCTCTTCTTTGTCTTATGGTTTGCAGGAACACTGTGTGGCCACAAAAGGAACTTTCGACTGTTTTCGAGCAGCAGCTACTTGACAGTGCATTTCCAGACAGATGGCTCAGTTGGGGGCAAGGGCTTCAAGATCAGTTTTGGTGAGATGAATCAAGGATCGGTTCTGAGAAGCAAGAATGGGATCATAGAACTCAACAGTCCATGTAATAATTTTAAGCTGGAGGAGGGTGGTGGGGTATGGGGGTGTGAGTCTCTTTTTTTCCTAGACTGTAGGCTTCCGACAGACCTTCCAATTATAGTATTTTTCTCCTATTCATTTAAAAGGTTTATTGGTCACCTTTTATGATACATCAGAAAACTCAATCTGTTTTACAAATAAAACAGAAATCCAACATTGGAACAAGCAAACTGGAAGAGACACATTTTGAAAGTACATTTAGAAGCCTGTACAGTGTGCATAGGTCTATAGATTTCTGGCCAAGTGGCCTCCTATAAAGAGATGTCTTGGAAAAATTGAGCAATAAATTACTGTACACTTGTTTTGATGTTCTCTGTGGAGGGGGTGTTTTTTTTTTTTTTTTTTTAATACCTTCAAGTCAGTCTTGACTCCTGGCAACTGCCTGGATAAATCTGTGTGGGGTTTTTTGGCAGCATTTCTAGATGTGGTTTGCCATTGCCTCCTTCCTAGGGCTGAGGGAAAGGGACTGGCCCAAGATTACCCAGATGGCTTCATGCCTAAAATGGAACTAGAACTTACAATCACTTGGTTTTTATAGTAGTCTGGTGCCTTAACCATTATATCAAACTGTCTCTCTTTGATTTGTTGCATAAATAGACTTTATTTTGGTAAAGTCTCTGAGATTGGCTGCTTGATTAGACATAACCAAATTGCAGGACTTCACACCTTCATTTGCATGGTATGGCTACCATCTTCACTTTTTGAATTTCTCCTGCAGACATTCCTAATATGTTGAGCTCTTAAACATTTCCATGTTTTCATATGAGAACATCAACTGTGGCTTTGGTGATATGTTTAAAAATTTAACTTTAACTGGCAGGTGTTGGAGGTAATTACTCTTAAGCAGGGGTGGGCTGCTGGGGGTTTGCAAGAGTTCGGGAGAACCTCTAGCTAAGATTCTGTGCAGTTCGGAGAACCCCCAAATCCCACTCCTGGCTTGCCTGGCCCACCCCGCCCCGCCCACGAGTCCCTACACAGCCTGTTTTGGATGTAGGTAAGTGCAGAGCGCGCACGGAGGCTTGGGGAGGGTGAAAAACGGGCTTTCCAGAAGTTCAGCAAGGTCGGAAATGGACCTGTTTCTGGCCTCCAGATGGCCTCCAGAGCAGTGGGGAAATCCAAGTTTTTTTGCTACCTGTTCTGTGGGCGCGGCTTGGTGGGCGTAGTGTGGCTTGGTGGACATGGCTTGGTGGGCGTGGCAGGGCAAGGATACTGCAAAATCCTCATTCCCTCCCCACTCCTGGGAGAAGGATATTGCAAAATCTCCATTCCCACCCTACCCTGGGGCCAGCCAGAGGTGGTATTTGCCAGTTCTCCGAACTACTCAAAATTTCCGCTACCGGTTCTCCGAACTACTCAATATTTCCGCTACTGGTTCTCCAGAACCTGTCAGAACCTGCTGGATTTCACCCCTGCTCCAGAGCCTGGGGAGACCGTTTTCGCCCTCCCGGAGGTTCAAGGAAAGACTACAGAGTCCAGGGAGGGCAACCCCCCCCCCCCGGCCATGGTGCAGGAGGCCCACCCCTTGCTAAAATTTTTGATGCCCACCCTTGCTATTAAGTGAAATACTTTGCTAAAATAGGAGTGACCAATAATATTAATAGTCTAACAATAATAATGTGAACTTTTAGCTGAAGCCTGTTTTTCCTCTTGTAGATTGGCCTGATAAACAAATCACTACTGAAGAAAGTAAATAATATACCATAAATGCATATTACTGTAAGCTTGGGAGTTGGACGGGGGAAAGTTTAGTCATAATTTGGTCAGGCATACATGTTATTAATTAAGGTGGAGGTGATATGTTGGGAATGAAACAGCAATTATTTCTCAATACATGTCTGAATGGGATATTATTCAGTACAATTCTACTTGTTTGCCGTTTCTCTCAGCAAATTTAATGCTTAATGTGAAAAAGAAAAGATGGTAATTGGAAAGGGGCTTAAAGCAGACATAGTAAAGGTGTTGCAAGTTTTGCACAAGTATCGCTGAATGCTAGAATATATACTACACAATTAATAGTGGACCTTCCTTCTGGCACTAGGGAAATGTGGAATTCCAGTGGAAGATCTATTTTCCGTGGAGGCAATGCCCACAAACACCTCACTGGAAGGACAGAGCAAATTAGAACTGTTTAGTGGCAATCTAGCATCTCCATCATCTTGGCCATGGCTTGTGAGCCTACAGTTTGAAAACAAACACTTTTGTGTAGGAATTTTGATTGAGAAAACTTGGGTTCTGACTGCTGGACATTGTAATGTAAGGTAAGCAAATATACTGGGATTATTTCTCAAAAGATTGTATCCCCGCCTAGGATACAACCCTTGGTTGAGGGATGTTTGTTGCATTCTCAGAATGAAACGGAAGTATATTTCATGGGAATTATCCTTGAGTTGGAAAATTTGATATAGGTTGCTATGGACCCAAAATGTGCAAAAAAAAAAAAAAAAAGGACTTTGCTGAATTTTAATTTTCTAACATCATGTTTCCTGCATCAATGCAGCACTTTGCATTTTTTGTAAGAAGTTCATTGTACAAGTAGAACTTGATTTACAATTATAATTGAGCACTAAGTGATTGTAAGACATCAGACATGACTGTGTCTGATTTTATGACCTTTCTTTGCAGCTATCTTTAAAAGAACATCACGCTTATTAAGCAAACACCATAGTTGTTAAGTGAACCCATTGTTTACTGGCTTGTTTTTGGCTGAGAACTGATTTCCAGCAAAAATGTCATAAATCCTTGGCCACCTGACTGTGGGACCCTTGAAACTCTGTGAATTGAGGCCAGTTGCTGAGTATCCAAAATGCAATCATGCGATTGCTGGCGGAGTTGCCATAAGTTTGAACAGTCGCTAAATGACCGGTTGTAAGTCTAGGACTACATGTAGTTCATACATACTTTTATATATATTATTCAGATATACATTTTTCCTAAATGGACCCACTTTATGCAAATTGCTTCGCCTATAATTTTTTACTATCTTTACTATTGATTTGTCTATCTTTACTATTGATAGACAAACATTTTGAGTAGCAAACTGAAATGCAATATAGCAGATATAGTATTGCTATATAATAGGTGTTCCAGGTGTTGCTAAACTACAGTTCCCAGTATTCCTCCATATTGTACATATTAGGAGTTGTAATTCAGCAACTCCCAGTGCACAGATCTGTTGTGGCCCTGCCCTCTGAGCCTATCTCATCGGAGGAAGAAGGCTCCGAACATGAGGGAGAGGAGTCAGCCAGGCCTCCCTCTCCAGACACCTCCCCTCTGGCACTGTCTCAGGTGCCGGCCGAGGGAGAGGAGATTAGCCAGGAGCCAGGTGTCTCTGATGAGGGCAAGGAAGGAGAGCCGTCGTTCCTGGATGCACGCCAACAAAGGCGTGATAAACGGTTGCAGCAGTTAAGGAGGCGTGCTAGGGATTAGAACTGAGTCACTGGATCATACCCCAGAGACTATATAAGAGAGGGTGGTGGCTGGTAAAACTCCGTGACGAACAAAAACTAACTTTGGCTAGTCACTTGAACAATGCCTGAAGCTGCCGAAGGGATATTGTTTTGCTGGACTATTTACAATGCGTATGTAATGTTAAATTATCTGTTGCAGTAAAGCTCTTGGCAGAAGGTGCTTATATTGTTGCCAAGTTTGAGATAACGACCTGTGTGCGTGCCAAGTGCTTTCTTAACCCTCGGCTGGCTGTGTTTGTGTGTGTGTGAAGACGGGGACAGATCAAGATCCATGAAATGCACATTGGATACATTTTCTTTAAACCATCTACTCAATAGATTTTTACTCCAGCCATAGATGTTCCAATTATTATTGATTTTGTAAACTAACCATACAAATTTGCTAATTACAATATATTGTAGAATCCCTCAAGAGTATCAAAAGGCTGTATTATTTCTTTATTTTGTCAAATTTATATCTTACTCTCTTCCAGAGGCTCCAGATTGTCTTCATATTGTCTTTCTATGCAGTGGACATTGTTAGTTTATAGTTCCTTTCCCATAACTGTTGCCATCTATCAAGCTCAATTGAGTATCCGCAATTTTTTGCCCAAGCAATCATTGTTTCCTTTACCTGTTCTTCTTCTAATTCCATACTAAGTAGAAAATTATAAAAGTTTTTGATTATTTTATCCTCTGTTCCCATGAGTATCGAAAATTCAGTTGGAAGGGGAAGTAATTAAAAAAAAAATTAGACTGTGCAGAAATGAATAGATTAACCTTGATGATTAAAGAGAGAGAAGATACGGAATATTTTAAGATATGGGGGAAATTTTATGATTGGTTAGAAAAGAGAAATAGATAAAATTTTTGATAACGAAATAGAATATTATATTAAATGTATTGTACTTGGGGGGAAATATTGTAATAGAGAAATGGAAATTATAAGGGAAGAAATGAAGATAGGAGGAGTAATCAAAAAGAAGTTACTGAAGAAACACCGAGATGACACACAGAAGGATTGATGTACTTGTGTTTGTTTGTGTAAAAAAATAAAAATAAAATTACAAAAAAAAAGATTATCTTCATATCAAAAAGAGAGAGTTTCTTTACTTAGTTCTTTATTTATTCAGACTTTTACGTAATATAGGAGAAATGGTATAATTGGATTAAAGATAGAAAAAGGGGAAATAACAGATAGTAGATTTTGTAAAATTATATAGAGTATAGGAGAACATTAGTGTGATGATATGTAAATGGTCACAGTCATGCACAAGAGTTGAATAAGAATTGTTTAATTGTTGAAACCCAATAAAACTCAAATGGAAAAATAACAAAAAACAAAAAGTTGGAGTTGTGAGTTTCTGGAGTTGGATTCAAGTCTCAGTGTGTAGATAATGTGCAACATTGCTCTTCGCAAAAAAAGAAACATGCTATTGCCATGATTAAATTGTGCATATGGTGAATTCGGAATGTTGTTCTTTTAGCACTCAAATGGACAAAGCTGTCCTAGGGATCACTAACCTGCTTCCTGGTACAGAAGATGGCACTCAGATCTCAGTGAAAGCTGTCTACTTTCATACCAACTTCAGCGGTTTGCCACCCAGCAATGACATTAGTCTGTTAGAACTGGAGATCCCCATTCAGACAGGTACTA
The DNA here is from genome assembly GCA_022577455.1 of Arizona elegans. Classification (NCBI taxonomy): domain Eukaryota; kingdom Metazoa; phylum Chordata; class Lepidosauria; order Squamata; family Colubridae; genus Arizona; species Arizona elegans. The sequence goes on from JAKOOJ010000007.1 coordinate 73,479,528, forward strand.
TAATGGGGGAAATAACTTTCTTGGTTCAAGACCTTTATCTACAATGTCAATGCAAAGACGTATGAGCTGAAAAGCAGTTGAACCAGAGTTGCTAGATTAAAGAAACTTTATGGGCCAGAAAGCAAGCCAAAGCTCTTGTAACAATGACTTGTTGAAAGTACTAAAATAGTCATATTGAGCCCCATTGATTTGTACCTTCTGTGAACTGACTTCAGTAAAAAAGACTTGTGTGTAAATGGACAAGAAAGGGCTCTCTAGGCTATACAGACACTGTTTTACAGCTGATTCATCCTATCAGACTGAAGTAGTCCAGTGTTTGTCATGTGTGAATTTATTGCTATCTGCATAAATAGGAGGATATCTCCTCCTATTATTGTGATCAGACAGTATAAAGCAGGGGTCAGCAACCTGCAACTCTGGAGCCACATGTGGCTCTTTTACCCCTCTGCTGTGGCTCCCTGTCACTCAAAATATGTGTCACAACCACCAATGTGCGTCACCCGCTGGCACACAATTTTTTGAGCTTTTCAATCCCCGGTAGGCCAACCATGGATAAATCCAAGAAAAGAAAAGTTTCAGAAGAAAACAGAATGTTTAATTCAACTACATACGCTAGTTTTGTGGCCGCTCAAGAAATAGTCAGGCACGGGAAGGGTTTTGTGGCTCCCGGTGTTTTCTTTTCTGTGGGAAATGGGTCCAAATGGCTCTTTGAGTGTTTAAGGTTCCAGACCCCTGGTATAAAGGAATTTAGAAAATTTGGAGGAAAGCAAAAGAAGAATGAGATGTTGGGGAACGGCAGAAAAGAGTACATAGTCCCCAGAAAGAGGAAAGCATGGGAAACAAACTCAAAATAGCAATATCAATAGCACTTAGGCTTATATACGGCTTCACAGTGCGTTTAAACCGCTCTCTAAGCAGTTTAGAAAGTCAGCCTATTGCCCCCAACAATCTGGGTCCTCATTTTACTGACTTCAGAAGGATGAATCAACCTTGAGCTGGTGAGAATTGAACTGCTGGCAGTCGGCAGAATTAGCCTGCATTCTAACCACTGTGCCACCATGGCTCAAAATAACCCTGGCTTGATTTTATTAATTTAAGATGAGGCAAAGGGGAACTGGGACAAGCTCTCAAGACTTTGTTGTTTTAATTTACATCAATAAAGAGCTTTCTTGGAATCCCTACTGTAACTGTTTCTTAATCTGGCCTACTTTAAAGGGATGATATCAATTTTAAGATTTCTGAATACCTTTCCTAGCATATACCATAACCCAGTTATGCTTTATTTCCTCTTTTTTTTTTTTTTAGGAGACACCATAGGACTTATCTGTCTGCCAGAACAGGAGGAGAAAATAGCCACTGATGCCAAATGCTGGACTGCAGGATGGAACATAACAGGTGAGGGTGATGGGTACTATCTAGCCGGTGTTGCATTTCTGAAAGGACACATTTATGAAAAATGGCTTTGCATTGCCACAAATGAGAGTTAAAACAAAATATTGCAGTATGGGAAACTGGCATTTGGGATTCCTACAAGTCCGTTCTGTATTGTGTTTTTAATTCTCCTTCTCCCTTCTCTTCCTCCATGGTCTGCGCCACTGTATCCATTCTAATCTAACCCTAACTTTAGTGGGTTTCATTTACCTTTGCTACCAGTTCGCAAATGTGAGAGCATGTGCCACGACTGCACATGCACTTCTGCGCGTGTGCAGAGCGTCCGTGATGACATCCAGGCGGATGGGCAGAGCCACCTGCCGCCGCTACTGATTCACCTGAACCGGGTAGAACCGGTAAAAACCCACCACTGGACTCTAACCTTTGTCCTTCAGTTCTTCCAATAGCGCCCCCATCGCCACTATAACTGAGCCCATCCACCTTTCAACTACTATTCATCTTTTTGTTCTCTCTCCTGCCATTTCCCCCAGCATCAGACTTTTCTCCAGAGAACTAAGTTCCAGGTGGGTTAGCACTTAAACGAAGTCCTTTTGTCCCTCAAGAAAAAAAACTTATTTTTTTCTACTACATCAGCTGGAACACCTTGAGCATTGTAGATCTCATTTTGATGCTACAAGCACCGGTATGTGAAGTCTGCACATCACAAATCAAGGATTGTGTAAGGGATCATTTCAGGCCATCAGCAAGAGAAAGATCTTTTTTCCCTGTAACTTGTTATTTGGGAGAGAGCTAAATTACAGAGAGAAAAAGAGGAGGTCAAAGAGGAAAGAAGAAAGGATGGTTAGTTACCCATCTACTCCTTTTTAAAATTCCATCTACTGTTCTGAACAGGTTCTCCTAGGGGAATAACTTCTCAGTAGAAAACAATTGAGGGACTCCCCTCCCCGACTCCTAAATAACCTCACCAAAAAAACCCACGAGAAGAGTGTGTATAGAAATGGGTTCATCTAAGCCTTCCGTAAGGATTATTTTCTTTGAACATGCATTTAGAATCTTTTTTTTTTTTTGGCTTGGTGACTCATATTCTTATTTTCACTGGCAGAAAGTTATACCTGGGCTGTCTGGAACTATTTGATGAAAACAACTTAATAACTCTTTTTCCACAGTTGCAGGTATCAAATAATATTTGTCTGGTATTGCTTGTTTTCCAAATAGAGGGTTGGTTTTCCAGAAGGCTGCAGCAAACACAAATATCACTCCTCACAAATGATGCCTGTACCAGATACTGGGGTGAAGACATTAAAAACGCTAATATATGTGGAAGTGCTACGGGGAGAACTTCATGTGCTGTACGTAACGGGTGTGGGATATTGTCATTAAACGGGAGAAGTGTAATCTTGCTTTTGGGACCAGTTAACTAAAGAGGCATCAATCATACTGAAATTTCTAATGTGATCAGTAAGATTATCCAATAAAAAGACGGGCAATGTGATCCCAAGACTGTATTTGACCCCAGAAAGCTTTCTGGCTGGACTGCCATAAAACAGCATTGCAGTCGTAGAGAATCGGGGGAGCAGTTCCTTGCCATTTTGAAGGAAGGAAGATTCAGAATGTGCTTCTTCAGAAACAAACAAAATTGCCTATGGGTATGATACGGTCCTGCTTATTTGGAATCAATGTCCCCAAATGGTGCAAGAACTTCAGATGGGTGTTGAAAATACAAAGCCATAAATCAGAAATAGACAATCTGTTGCCTTTCAGATGTTTTGGATGGCAACTGTCAGCAGCAATAAAGAAAACTGCAGTTAAAATATTGGGAGGGTATCATTGATTGTTGCATTTCTTGTGCCATAGGTAATCTATAACCCTATAGAACAGGGGTGTCAAACTCGATTTCATTGAGGGCCACATCAGGGTTCTAGTTGACCTCGGGGGGCCAGAGTAGGTGTGGCCAGAGTGGGCATGGTAGGCTCGAGATCACTTGTGTCAGGGGCGCCTGTGGTGGCCTGAGCGCTCTGCCAGTGAAAACGGGCTCCCGAGCTCCATTTTCAGCTGCGACAACCTCCTGCAACCATCTGCCAGCAAAAACGGAGCTCCGTTTTCGTTGGCAGAGGCACCGTGGCCCGGTCCTTTGCTCTTCCCAGGGCTGCCCTGCTGGCCAGATCTCAGCATCCCATGGGCCGGATCTGGCCCCCCCCCCCGGGCCTTGAGTTTGACAACCCTGCTATAGAATGATGGGCTGCTTTTAAGATATGTATTGTGGCTGAAAATGCTTACTATTTTGCATCCTATTCATTCTGTCCTTCCTTCTGTTTACAGCAAGACTTGGGGGGGCCTCTCATATGCAAGATTGAAGGACGCTATAAGCTTGTTGGTCTTGTGAGCTGGGGTAGTGTCCATTGTGAACCAGAGTCTCCAACAGTCTACACGCAAATCTCTGCTTACAGAAATTGGATTTCAGCAGTGATTAATGGAAAATTGTGAAAAACGAATTTAAAAAAGTACAACTGTAATACATGTTGTGCTTCACAAGGGCTAATTTTTCAAGCGTTGCCAAATCTTCATGTATTTTCTCAGAATCAGTTCTGGAGAAGCTAATGCCATCTTGCTATTGAAAGTATGATGCCTGGGTCTGCATATCTTTAAGTAGAAAAACACATATGGTTTCTGAAATCCTCTGAACGTCCAGATACATCTCCTTCTAACATGTTTCCTAATAATTGTGTATTAAAAATATTCTCATATTAAAAGAATAAAGGAACACATGTAAAACATGGATTCTTGAATTTTTGAAACTCTTTACGGAAGAAAGCATTTATATTTTCTCCTGTGCAAGAAAGTAACATGTGCATGTTTCTGCGTTCCCCTCATGTTGTATCTGTATGTACTTGTATGCAATGGGAAGCATAGAGTCACCTGCTTATGTGCTTTGTATCATGCAATCAGGAATCAGCAGGCAACATCTGGATTTATATCTATTGCTTATGGTACTTCTGACATAATTATTTTTAAAATCTGTATTAATTTTAACTTTATCTAACTATAGAAAACCAGGGCATCCAAACCTCAGTTTGTGCTTTTCTAATTCTAAAATTCTTTCGTTTCTCAGTAGCATCCACTCTTTCATCCAGACTAAACAGGTGGCTACAAAATACAGCTTTAAATCAGGCAATCCCAGTCTTTCTCGATGCTTTGCATCTTGGAGAATATTATATTCCCTGATTTACTACCACAATAGGGACCAGAATTTCCATTGCTAACACAGTACAGGTTCCTTTCCAATTTTGATAACTGCCCTGATTTGTTTTGCTTGACATAGAAATGTATATGATAAATACATTCTGGTTAAGAGATCTGCTGATGGGTATTATAACTTTCCCCCCAAACATATAGGTAGAGTTGTGGTAGTGCTGTGGTATCAGTGTCAGTCAGCAGAATCAGTATTACAAGCTAATTCTGCTGACTGCCAGCAGTTTGATTCTCACAGGCTCAAGGTTGACTTGGCCTTCCATCCTCATTCATTTGGCATCTCTCTCTCTCTCTTTCTCTCCCTCCCTCTCTGTGTGTAAATGTGTCTACAGAGATCCTCTGATAGAGCCAAAATGCTCTTTCATGAATGTTTAAAATCCCAACCTATAAATCCCAGCCTATATGGTCTTTATCAAATGAACAGCGTTCTGTATGAATGTATGAAAAACTCCATCAATGTTGGTTAAGTACATTGAGAAGAAGTAGTTCCCTTCAACTGACAGACATGCAGGACAGTGGTGGGTTGTTACCGGTTTGCACCGGATTGGGCAAATTGGTAGCGGCGGGAGGCTCTGCCTACCCACCTGGACGCTTCTGTGGGAGTACACCCATGAGCGAACTGGTAGCGACGGGTTTTGAAACCCGCCCCTGATGCAGGAGGAGCAACCACATTGGCTGACCACAGAAAAATGGAAGACTTTTTTCCCCCTCCTTCCTTGTCTTTGACCTTTCCAGTTCGGCTTTAGATGAAGAGGATCCTGGGAAATGAAGTTTTCCAAAAAACCCTGAAAGGAAAAATAAGCTACGTAGTCCTTAATTTAAGACTATTCTTACGACCATTCAAAGTTAACACAGCACTGAAAATTGATCTTATGACCAGTCTTCAAACTTATGAGCATCACAGCATCCATGCAGTCACATGAACAAAATCCAGAGGTTTGGCAACTGGTATGTATTTATCATAATTGTAGCTTCCTGGAATTTCTAGCATGTATACACTATTGAAAGAGTGACGTCTACGCTGGCTGGGGCATGTCGTGAGAATGGCTGATGGTTGGATTCCAAAAGATCTACTGTATGGAGAACTAGTGCAGGGAAAGCGCCTCAGAGGGAGACCACAGCTGCGATATAAGGATATCTACAAGAGGGACCTAAAGGCCCTGGGAATGGACATTAACAACTGGGAAACCTTGACCTCTGATTGTTCAGCTTGGAGGCTAAAGACACAGCATGGCCTTCTCCAATTCGAAGAGACACTTGTTCGGCAGGCTGAGGCAAAAACACAGTCCCGGAACCAGTGAAATCTGGGGGCTGGGCAGGGGACAGAATGTATCTGCCGTCAGTGTGGAAGGGATTGCCACTCTCGAATTGGCCTTTTTAGTCACACTAGATGCTGTTTTAGGACCTCTTTCCAGAGCACGATACCATAGTTTCTTGAGACTGAAGGATGCCAATGAGTGAGCTTCACAAGATCATCAATTATGACCTTCCTGGAAGCTTCCAGCAAATAAAGTCAATGGGAAAAGATGCATTCACTGAACAAACACATGGTTTACTTAATAACTGCTGTGATTTATTTAATGTCCATGGCATGAAAAATCATAAAATTGGGCCTAATTCATTTAATGACAGCCTTGCTTAGCAACGTAAGTTCCTGTCCCAATTGTGGCTATAGATAGTATAGATAGTTGGGAGATAACCTCTTTGAGGGGTGGGAGGGGCAGAATTTGTGAACTAATTCCACTCAGTTCTGCAAAACATTTCTTCAATATCCATCTCAAACTGAAATTAAGAATAAATAATCTGTCCCCTCCATTCAGAAATCAGAGAGGCTTTTCAGTTAAAGGAAGACCCACTCAACAATGAGATTCTTCATTTTAACAGAGATTAAAGTAGGGTCTGGAAGCATCCTCCCTAGTGCAGCTTCAAAGAATTCCAAGTCCCCCAGTCCTTCAAATCCGCAGAGGAAAACCTTTCTGTTTTGATCCCGTCATCTCAAAGGGATAAGGAACACCTTAGAAAGAATTCATGGAATGGAATCAGGTAAACCACAAGCAAGTATACTGAAAAGTCTTGTGTAATGGTGCTGGAAGACACCCACCCATGAAGCATTCTGCCTACTGTACAAAAGAGGCGAACAGCCTACGTGTCTATGTCATCTTTGGAGTTGCTTCTCGGGTACTAAGGAAGCCACAGCCTTTTGTTTGGCATTCTTCAGTGCAGAGAGCAGTTGCACAGAGGTGGACTGCAACGCCTCCTTCTGTACGTCTTTCCCTTTAGCCATCAACTCTCGCATTTTCTGCATCAGCTGTTGCACTCTCTTATCCCGTAGCCGTGCTACAAAGCTCTCCAATTTTGCAGCAGTTGGCGAGGTCATTGGTAAGGGGTTCTCCAATCTTGCAGCGGTTGACGATTTCGTTGGTAAGAACGTCTCCCGTTTTGCAGTCGTTGGCAAGTTCATCGGGGGCTGAGGCATTGTTTTCTTTTGCCAAATATTAGCAGGCCCTGCTCCAAATGGAAGCAGAGAAGAGATGGCAACTGCCTGAGGTTTTGACTTCCTAGGATCAAAGCCAGGAGGAAGGAGAAGAAGGTGCAGGACAGAGGTAGGCTGCAAGGGATACTGCCCAAGAAGAGCGGAGATTGGGACAACAGGCCATCCAGCCACTCTGGCAGGAGGCAATGCATGAGCAGGACTTTTAGGGGTGGTGGGCTTGGTCACAGATACTTTGGAAGCAGTAGAAGATGAGGGAGAAGGGGAAGAAGAACAGGAAGTTGTCAATGTGGCCGTGTTAGTGACAGTGGGACTAGGAGATGTAGAAGTTGGGCTACTGGCTGGGGCAACAGTAGTGGCAGGATTTGTGGAAACAGAACCCACTGAGGGTGTGGTTTCCGTGACAGTGACAATGGGACTAGAAGATGCTGACGTTGGGCTATTGGCTATAGCAACAGTAATGGCAGGATTTGTGGAAACAGAACCCACTGATGGTGTGGTGGCTTCAGTGGCAGTGACAGTGACAATGGGACTAGGAGATGCTGAAGTTGGGCTACTGGCTGGGGCAACAGTAGTGGCAGGATTTGTGGAAACAGAACCCACTGACGGTGTGGTTTCAGTGACAGTGACAATGGGACTAGGAGATGCTGACGTTGGGCTACTGGCTATAGCAACAGTAGTGGCAGGATTTGTGGAAACAGAACCCACTGATGGTGTGGTGGCTTCAGTGGCAGTGACAGTGACAATGGGACTAGGAGATGCTGAAGTTGGGCTACTGGCTGGGGCAACAGTAGTGGCAGGATTTGTGGAAACAGAACCCACTGATGGTGTGGTGACTTCAAGGATGGTAGGCTCAGAGGAGGATTCAGGGACAACTGATACAGAAATAACTGGGGTAGCTGTCATAGCATTGGAAGTAGAAGGAAGTGTAGGAACAGGAGTCAGAGAAAGCACATCAGTCATAAGGTGCTGGGAAAAAGACCCCTCTGCCATGTTAAGTTTGGTGGTAAACAATTCGGGAAAGCTTTGCCCGGCTATCACTGCATCAAGGCTGGTGAGAAGCTCAAGCAAGGATTCTGAGTCAGTTGTGACAGGAGTGGAAGAGGTGGGCAGATCAAGCAAAAGCTTCATGGAAGTAATATCAGAAATAATACTGGGATGTTTAGGAATGGTTCCAATGGTACTGTCGGAAACGGTTGTGATGGTTTCTGTTGCTGCTGTGGGAGTGTTTGATACAGAGGTGAGAGGCGGAGGAGATGGCTTGGTGGTATAGAGAGTGGTAAGGGGAATGCTGATAAGTGGCGTCTCTTGTAGGGTAGATGATGATTCAGTATTTTCAAGTTCTTGATTGGTGTTTTGTGGTGTTGAAGATGTTTCACCGATCTCATCTGGACACCGAATCCGCTACACAGGGGGAATAATGCAAAGCAGAAATCACACCTTTGGTTGCTATGATTTTTCTAAGCTATCATTTCTCTCATTTTCTTCTGCATGAGAGAAGTCTGTGCTTTGACATCTCTAGAGGGTTTCTAAAGTGCTTTGTCCAGAAATGTCAAGTACTTCTGATTGTGCTGTTCCTTCACTCCCGAGCTGTCAAGCATTTCCCTTCCTCCACTCATGAGGCAAACTGTTAACTGATTCAGGTCCCCACCTGTTTCCAGTAACAATTAAAAGGCAGGAACTCACAAGGTACCATTTATGTACTGTGCTGGAGGATACTTTCCTGACTGAACTACACAGCTTTTCAAAATGGAGGACTTCTGCCATAAATAAAATGTGGAGTCTGGAATAGTCTTCAAGGGGATGACCAAGACAAGTTGGGGCTTGCAGTACTTTCTATTGATCTTTTTTTCTTTAATATTTTTAAAAAACTTTTTTCTGCTTATTGGAACCAAATTAGGTACGGTAATAATCTCATTAGTCTTTGTACAATATAATATTTGAAAGAAGATGGTAATGTGCCTCAAGAGGAAAACTTTTATTAGTGCCAATAAAAGCTTTTTTTCCCCAATGCAAACTGAAAATGCAGGACAGCTGGTCGATGTGTATGTGCGGGTACAAACACACACACACACACACACACACACACACGTAAGATCATAATAACAGATTCAGGAAAGCTGCTACTAATTTTTTTGAAATTGATGCCAAAGTGAATGCCATAGACAATTTCACCTCTAGCATTCTACTTAATGGCATGCCAAGACTTATCCTCAAGGCAGATGGCTACCTTGCTTCACTTAATGATATGGCTGATCTGACCTTTGGTTGTCCGTCCTTCCCTTATTTCTTCCATTCTCTCTCAGAAAAAAAACACCCCACAGATTTCCCTAAACCTTTGTCATTCGTAAAGCTGCTTTGCCTTTGGTAATAAATGGGGACTTGGATTTGTTCCCCATGAGCAGAAAGTGATGCTTATGTATAGCATGGAGAGAATCACCTTGGAGGCCAGTGATGTAGAAACTGGCATCTTCTCCTGACTGCAAATGTGATGATGCCAGGTGGAAACACTGCTGTACAGCCTATATTCTGTGCGCATTCAATTATAAGCTTGGTTTCTGACATTTTTCAAGAGGGCCTAGAGCACGGGTGTCAAACTTGCCGCGTCACGTTGCTGTGACGTATCATGACATTTTTTCCCTTTGCAGAGCTGGGGTGGGTGTGGCCTGCGCGTGATGCTCGCGGGCCACCAGTTTGACACCCCTGACCTAAGGTCAGCTTCTCCACATTGGTGATTCCAAGGAAGAGAGAGTACAATGGCCAGTAATGATACTGGTCCAGAATTCTGAAACATAAGGCCCCTACTCATGTGAAGATAAAAGAGCCCCTGCATATTTTACTCCGCTAGTTGTTACTGACTATATAGGGGGCAGTGCTCATCTCTGTTTCAAGGCCACTGAGCCAGTGCTGTCCGAAGACATTTCCTCGGTCATCTGATCAGCATGATGTCATGAAGCGCTGACCTTCTCAATGAAGTAGTACCTATTTATCTACTCACATTTGCATGCTTTCAAAATGCTAGGTTAGCAGAAACTGGGGTGAGGACAGGAACTCATCCCATCACATGACCTCAGGTCTGAAACGTGGGCTGCCAGTTTTCCAGCTGACAAGTCCAGCATTTTAACCGCTGAGCCACCATGCTGCCCTTAAACTCATATGTAGGGTGGAAAAGGCAGATATATGGTTTTCTATAGAATGGTCAGTGCTGAGAATTCTGGGAAGTTGAGTCCATGTATCCAGAGTGACTGTGAGAATGACCTTGGGAGAAAGAAGATGAGCCATAGCAAGGGGATCAGTTGGATAAAAGACATGTAGTCCTCAACAAGAATGCGGGAGGATCCGTCCCTAGCTTCTAGGGCTGTAAAGATGAGGAGGAAGAAATGCGCATTCAGACTAATGTAAAATTCTTCCAATGTAACCTTACACTAAAGTAGAAATAGTTGATTTGGGTGTGCTTCTTGTCTGGACTACCTCACAAGGCTGAAAGTGGTCCAAGTTTAGTAAATAACATTGAATCAGAGTAAACAGATCTGAGTGAAACAATGTTCTATATTCCTGTTATACTATGTAATTCTTTGTTCAGGGTCAGTGGAATCCTGGTGGTATGTTAAAATGTGAAATACTTGGAGCATTTTGATGGAGTGGGGTAGTGAGAATGTTCGGCCCCTGCCATAAAGCATGTTAGATTGCAATGTCATGGCCACAAAAAATAGACTAGACAGGTGTAGGCCAGTGATGTTGAAACATAGGGGTGAGTGACAAGCAGAGGGAAGTTTGCCACTCATGCTATGCAGCCAAAGGAGGCATTGGAGCTGTATACAGATGGCTGAAGTCTCAATTTAAATAACTCTATTCACCTACATAACTAGCCTGATCCTCTTGGAAGCAAAGTAAATACAATGCAGTGAAAATGATATTTACTCAATGAGCAAATATTCTCAACGAGACCTAGCAGCTTCCATTCCCTTTTCTATTGCTATTCCTGGTTATCTTTTGCCTTCAGCGAACCTTTCAGCACATTCTCCTTCTAACACTAAAAGTGCTGCCTAAATAGATCACTGGGAAAGAAATGCCTCAGATCAATAAACAACGGCTTCTTCCTTTTCCTTACCTTCACAAAATACTTCTTCAAGGTGCAGCGAAAAAAAGTGAGGGTGCAGAAATCAGGAAAGCTGGGCATTTGTGCCATGTCGGAACATACCCTCCCTAGGAGAAAAGTGGAGGGTTAGAGAAAAATCACCAAGGCCTTTGGGTTACTTCCATTAATTTTCTTTCTTTTTTAAAAAAATATTTTTTATTAAACATTTTTTCAAAAAACAAAAAAGACTCTTTAAACAACAGTTTTGCAAAGGTTAAACATTTCTTATCCATTTTTTCTCCCTTATTTCAATGTACACATACAAGTCTAATATTAACTTATTTATTTATTTATTTATTATATTTCTATACCGCCTTTCTCCCGTAGGACTCAAGGCGGTGTACAGTCAAGAAAAATATAGACACACAAACATCATAAAATTGCTAATTAAAATTATTACTTAGTTTGGTCAATTGAATAAAACCCAGAATTAGATAACATTTAAAAAAACTTATTTACATATATGCATATAAATAACAGTACACAATTTAATTTCTACAAACTGCATTTTTTCTGTTTCCTCTTATTTGTTGTTACATTTCTATTCCTATATCTTCCTTATTTGATCTTTCCTTCTCTTTTATCTCTCTGTTAGCCATTCGTACCATTTCTCCCACACTATATAATATTCTGTTTCCTCTTTTTCTTCTATCTCCTATGTAAATTTATCCATTTCTGCACATTCCAAAACTTTTCTAATCAAATTATCTTCGGTCGGTATGTTATTGTTTTTCCAATTCTGTGCATATATTATTCTTGCTGCTGTGATAATATGGATAATTAAATATTGTATTTTTTTTTCATAAGACCTTGGGAGTATTCCTAATAAAAATGTTTCCGGTTTCATCTCAATATGTTGTTTAGTTATCTCTTCTAATTGTAATCTAATTTTACTCCAATATTGTTTTGCTTTGGGGCACGTCCACCACATGTGGTAGTATGTGCCCCTTTGGTGTTTACTTCCATTAATTTTCATTCAGATCCAGTATAACCCATAGAGTTGTTATCATCACTGTTGTACCATTATAGTCTCTGCCAGCTTTTGAGAATTCAAATGAGTGGACTTTGGTTTCCCTCCAAATGGGTTGCCAAACATTGCAGCAATTCCATGAATTCCTGCCAGGTTGCAACTTTAACATCTGTCACTGGCTACTTTGAACTGTGAAAAATTGTGTTGGAGGAGCACTTATCCAGATCTTTTGGAAAGAAGCCATTGGAAAGTTCTTGGCATTTTATAACATTTGATTTCTTTACAAACACAGTAAAGGAACAGGGTTTTTTTTTCTTCCAGATCATCTTGGTCTCTTAGGGTTCTCTCTACTTTTGTTTAGGTGAGGCCTAAACAAAACCTATATTTTATTTAATTTGAATAACACTAAACAAACAATAGTTAATACAGTTATGAATAAGGGTGTATTCTTAACAATCTTGTACTTAATAATTTTCCCGTTCTGACACTTTACATTTCCTAGGAATTATATGTATGAGGCTTGGGAGCCCCAAATCCTAGAATTTCAGAAGGCACCACACCCTTGTGGTATTTTCACAAAGTCCACCACACCATTCTATAATGGTTTTATCTTTCCCGGATGATCCCAATAAAGTTCAGATTTTGGAGGGAAGATAAATGGTTTGAGAGAGGAGTGAAAGAATCCATTTATGCCAAAGTGAAAAATCCTTCCCTCAGTAGAGGTAGTCCTTAATTTATAACAATTAACACTTAGGCTGGTGCATAAGTGCACCAGGGTGCCAACCGTCCCTGTCCTAATATTCCTTTTTAACTTACTCTTTTCATGTATTCAAATTATGTTTATACTTTTACCTGTTACCTTATATATGCTTGACAAATAAACTTATGATTATCATTATGAATTCATTTAGTGACCTTCTGAAGTTACAACGGCACTTTTTTCAAAGTAATTTATGACCATTTTTCACACTTGTAACTGTTGTGGTATGCCCTGGTCACGTGATCAAAATTCAGATGCTTGGCAACTGACTCATATTTATGATAGTTGCAGTGTCCTGGGGTGTCCTGTGTTGTATTGTTCACATGTCATATACATATACATATACATACATATACATATACGTTTAGCTTACTTTATTGTCATTGCACCTTGTACAATGAAATTAAATGCCATCTTCAGTGTACATTATAACCAGTGGTGGGTTGCCCCCGCTTCGGACCGATTTGCAAGAATCGGTAGTAAAACTGGCAGGAGGCTCCGCCCACAAACCTGGATGTCGTCAGGAAGCTTCTGCACATGCGCAGTCCTGTTGCGAACCGGTAGTAAAGGTAAGTAGAACCCACCCCTGATTATAACTATAAAAATAAAACGCAAACACACATCCTTCACATTCTATACAATTGAATTGAAAACCGCTGATACTGCATTAATATTACACTATATAGTATATATATATATGTGTGTGTGTGTGTGTATGTGTATGTGTGTATGTGTGTACACATCATATATCATCTCTCTCTCTCTCTCTCTGCTAATGCTTTGTTCAAATGGGATTTATGACTTCTGTGGATTCCATATGCTAAATAATAAATGAAAAAGCAGCAAAACCTTTCAAACCAAAAAAAGAGAAAAAGTCCAATTGCCACGATTCAACTCCCAGACAACTCTACCTATATGACTGAGAATCTTCACTATCGTTCCCAGAATCCAATTTTATTTATTTATTTGCTTGCTTGCTTGATTTAGGAACTGCCCTACTCCAGACTGACTTTCGACAGCTCACAATATAAGGAATATAAAAATTACAGTCTACATAACATTATGAACACTGTGAATCATTTCCCCTACCTTATTCTACCTTATTTACTCTTTTGGGGATTCCCGGCAGCATTGAGCTATTCTCTTAAGTAAAGGACCAGAACAACAGTGTTGACCTCTTACAACTAAGAGATTCTAAACTGGAGAAAAACCTTTTGAGGTCAATCTAGTCCAATCCTCCAATCTTACAAAAATTTATTTTACCATAAAACAGCAGATATTCTTGTTAGGCGACTATGTCAGCAAACCTTTAAAATAACTTAGATAAGGATAATTATCCTTCTTTCCCACAGATTATTCCCTTTCCTGTCTGTATAGGTAATCCTCGAGTTACAAGTTCATTTAGTGACTGTTCGAATGTTGGCAGTGAAAAAAGTGACATGATCATTTTTCACACTTAACGACCATTGCAGCATCACTGTGGTCATGTGATCAAAATTCAGATGCTTGGCAAATGACTTATGACGATTGCAGTGTCTTGGGGGTTGTCATATTGTGATCTTCTGGCAAGCAAAGTCAGGGGAAGTCAGATTCACTTAACAACCATGTCACTAACTTTCTCTGGTCAGAAAGGTTGCAAAATGGGGCAAAATTTACTAACAACTATCTCACTTAGCAAGATAAATTTTGGGCTCAATTGTGGTCTACCTGGAATTAGTAGATGGAAGATCCAATGCACATTATATAGGCATAAATAGTTTTATTGTTGTTTATTGTTTATTGCTTTCTGTGTAGGTAACATTTTAGAGGCACATTGCAAAACTCTACAAGGTGGTCCAAGATTTATAATCACAGTTGGGACTGGAACTTCCGTTCCTGTGGTGGTTAAGAGAGTCTTCACATGACTGTACTCAATTTTATGACCCTTTTTTTGCCGTGGTTGCAAAGTAAACCCAGTTTCGCCCATTCACTTTGCTGGTTGGAAGCCCAGCTGGGTAGGCTGCAAGAAATATGACCTGGGACACTGCCTCCTTTGTATTTAAATACATGCTGATTGCCAACTGCCCAAATCATGATCACATGACCGCAGGGATGCTGCAATGGTTGTAAGTGTGAGGACTGGTCATAAGTCTCTTTTTTCAGTATGGTTGTAACTTTAAAGGTCACTAAAAGAATGATTGCAAGTCGAGGACATCCTGTAATTTGCATTTTTTTTAGCTCCAATACCAAGGAATGAATATGAACAAATGAACATACAGACGGAGAGACAGACCCCTTTATATAAATAATTTAGGGCTGAGATGATATTCAGTAAATCAGTAGATAGATAGATAGATAGATAGATAGATAGATAGATAGATAGATAGATAGTTTTTATTAGTGTATATTATAACATGACATTAGAAAGAGAATACAAAAATAAATATTAGGGAAATTAGGGAAGGGAAAAGGGGATAGGTGGGGAAAGCCAGAGGAAAAGAAAAAAAAGGCATTGACTTCTGACTCCTTTGGTGCAGTAAAATAAGGCATTAATATCTAACCTCAACTTTTTACTTTTTCATAATAATATAAATTAGCCATTTGTATAACTATCTAATTGGTAAAACCCAAAATCTAAGTTTTATTTTTTTTCACCTCAAGAACAAAGTCCAGAAGCGGTTTCCAATAGAAATAAAGATATTTGTGTTTTTTTCTTTAATCAAAACAGTCAATTTAGCCATCTCTGCTAACTCATCAATTTTTGCAGCCATTCATCCATTGTTGGGATAGAGGTGAGCTTCCATTTCTGTCTGTAAATTAGTCTTGCTGCCGTCAACATATTTTTTCCAAGTCTTTTTCCATTAAACCCAAAAGAAAACTGGCATTGGTCCTACCTGAGACGCACCTTCTCGTTGGGTGGAGACAGCAGCCAGGATGGGTTGTACTCGTCTGTTCAGATTGAGGGACTGAGTCTGTCATAGTTGTTAAGTCCTGCCCTTGTTGCTAGGGGCTTTTGGTGAAGACGAAGAAACAGACTCGGCATGTGGGAGATAAGAAGAAAGGTAAATGATAAGAAGCAGGACCAGGCTGGAGAAGAGAGGATCTGTCTGCTGTCTCCATCCAACGAGAAGGTGCGTCTCAGGTAGGACCAACGTCCCTTCTCCATTGTGGATGGAGACAGCAGCCAGGATGGGACAAACCCAAGTTCACTGTCCCTAAGTATGGGTGGGACCAGACTGGTCCGAAGAACCCTCCCCAGGATAAACCCATTGCAGCCCTCTAAGTCCAAAGGTGGCATCAGCCAAGGCAAACTTGTCCAGCTTGTAGTGCTGGATGAAGGGAGAAGGTGAAGTCCACGTAGCCGCTCTACAGATCTCAAGCAAAGAGGCTTGCGTAGCCCAAGCCGCCAATGTCACTACACTTTGGGTTAAATGAGCAGTCAAACAAGAAGGTCTCGGTAAGGATCTTAGGTCGTATGCCGTGGCGATTGTCTGCCTGATCCAGTGTCCAATGGTTAATGATAACACCTTGGTACCCAGGGAAATCAGTAGGAAGGACACAAACAAAGATTCCGTCCTGCGGATGTCAGCAGTCCGCTTAATATACACACGAAGCGCCCTCCGGACATCCAATTCCACGTCGTTCTAGATGGTGAGTAGGACGAGGACAGAAGTTAGGAAGGATGAGTTCCTGCATGCGGTGGAAGGTAGTACTGACTTTGGGCATAAAGGTGGGATCAAGCCTGAGAACTACATGATCAGCGTGGAACATGCAGAGATCACTACGAGTAGAAAGTGCGGCAATCTCCGAGATGCGACGAACCAAGGTAATGGCTACCAGAAAGGCAACCTTGCATGATAGTAGACGGAGGCTAGTTGATCACAAAGGCTCCTATGGGGAACCCGTAAGTGAATGCAAAACAATCGAGAGGTCCCAGGTCGGGTACCTATGTAGTACCGGCGGAGATAAGTTAGTGGCGCCCCGCAGAAACCAACGAATCAAGGGATGTTGAGCCAAGGAGGTCAAAGAACCATAGGTAAGTATTGATGAGATGGCCTCCACTTGTCTCCTCAAAGTATTGGGAGAAAGACCTTTGGAAAGGCCCTCCTGGAGAAAGACCAGGATATTGACAACAGTGGCTTGAAGGGCCCGAACTCCGTTCTGAACACACCATGCACAAAAGGCCTGCCAGGTGGCCAAATAAATGCGGTCCATAGAAGGCCTCCGCGAAGCCTGGATGGTCTGGATAACAGCATCCGGGATGTTTGCACCCCCTAGGGCGCACCGCTCAACTGCCAAGCGGCAGTGTCTGGGTGTCTGCCTCTTGAGGTATCTGCCAAGCTGGGGCCACTGACAACAACACAAGGTCCACAAACCAAGGCCTCCATGGCCAATGTGAGACCAGCAGCACAAGTTCCGCCTGCTCCAGCAACAACTTGCAGATCATCTTGGAGAGAAGGGAGATCGGCAGAAACACGTAGAGTAGTCCTGATGGCCACAGGGATCGGAGAGCATTGGTGGCCTCCGCTTGAGGCAATAGGTACTGCATGAGGAAACGCGGGAGCTGAGCGTTCACTTGCATGGCAAAGAGGTCCACCTCCAGCATGCCAAAGCGTGCTTCTAGCCCCTGGAAAATACGTGGGTGCAGGTGCCACTCTGCATGATCCAAGTGCTGACGACTCAGCCACCTGCACATTGGTAACTCCGGAGATGTACTCTGCTTTTAACGAGCTGAAACGAGTTTCCACCCAGAGACCCAACCTCATTGCCTCCAACATCAGGGACCTGGACCTTGTGCCCCCCAGGCAGTTGATGTGCGCCTTTGCTGTAACATTGTCTGTGAGGACAAGGACATGTGAGGATGAGACGAGCTGGCGAAAAGCCCGAAGGGCCAGGTACACTGCTCGCAGCTCCAACCAGTTGATTGGCCGACGGGTTTCGCTGTCGGTCCACCTTCCTTACGCTACTTGTCTCTGACAGTGAACCCCCCAGCCGTGAAGGCTGGCATCCGTCATCACCACCACTCTCTGCGGCTCGAAATACAGACAACCTCGGTAGATAGCAGGGGACCACCACCATCTGAGAGACCTGAGCACTCTCTTGGGTACAGAAATCTTTGCTGAAGAGGTGCCTCTGCCCGCCTTCTGTAACGGTAAAAGAAACTATTGAAGGTCTCTAGAATGTAATTGTGCCCATGGGACAATCAAGATGGCAGAGTTCATTTTGCCCAGGAGTTGCGAAAGGACAAAGGGAGACACTGATCTACTCCCCTCCACTCTGGAAATCAGAGCTCTTATACTATCCTGACACTCCTGTGACAGATAGACCTTCCCAGTCAATTAATGTTCCCAAATGGAGCAGGCGAGTAGTGGGGACAAGGTGGCTCTTCTCAATGTTAATGGAGAAGCCATGGGAAGCAAGGGCCCAAAGGGTAGACTGTACATCTACCGATGCCTGCTGTGGGGTAGAGGACAAAATCAGGATATCGTCCAGATAACACTTGAGACAAATGGATCTGGCCCCGAGGGATGCTGCTAAGGCTGCCCAGACCTTGGTAAAGGTACGCAGGGCAGAAGAGAGGCCAAAAGGCAAAGCCCTATACTGGTAATGAAACCCCCATAGCAGAACCTAAGGAACCTCCTGTGGGAGGGGAGGATGGGAATATGGAGATAGGCCTCAGTGAGGGCTATAGAAGAGAGGAGATCGTACCTCCTAACATCGTCGAGAATAGATTGTAACGACTGCATCTTGAACTTGCGGTATACTACATACCAGTTCAAACATTTAAGGTCCAGAATGGGTCTCCACCCCGATGACTTTGGTACAAGAAACACATGGGAATAAAATCCCATCCCCTTTTGATCATCAGGCATCTTTTGGATAGCCCTGATCGAAAGGAGATGCTGAACCCCGCATCCATAAGGTATCTTTTCTCGATGCCATGAAAAAGCGGACAGCAGACAAAAGACATCAGGGGAGGGGAGAGGAATTCAATGGCCAACCCAGATCTTAATGTGGCCCGGACCCATTTATCTGAAGTGGTTCTCTCCCAAAGGTCGGCAAAGAGGGTCAATCTTCCGCCTATGGGAGGATCCGGGATGCAGTTAATGACGGCACAAGAATGAATGACCCCCTCCCTCACCAAAGGGCCGTTTACTTAAAGAAGGTCTACCTCTCATGGATCTCCCCGGATAACCCCGCTGTCTGGGGTAGAAAATACCTTGCATCCTAGATGAGGAGGAAGTGCCGCCCCATCATATCCCCGATATTGCGGGCGATGGGAGTATGGCAGAAAACATGACTCTCCCCTACGATAATGGTCAGCAAAATCTTCCACTTATCTTTGGTTTCGATGAGGAATGAATTCAATGGGTCTCCAAACAACACCCCCCCGAAAAGGGGACAGATGCTAAGCGCCATTTATGTCTTGCGTCGACTTGCCAATGGCAAAGCCAAAGCAAACGGCGAGCTGTTACAGATGAAGCAAGCGACTTTGCTGCAAATCGGGCCGCGTTAAGCGTTGCGTCCGCTGAAAATTATACAGCGGCAATGATCTTGTTAAGATCTTGCTTGATCCTTGTGTCCTCTGGAGCAAGCTTCTCCTGCAGTTGTCATAACCATAGTAATGTTGATCTGTTGAAGAACGAGGCGGTTGAGGCCAACCGAATCACCCAGGCTGCACCTTGATGTGCCCGTTGCAGCACCAAGTCCGATCAGCGTTCCTCGGGACATAGACCTTCATCAGAGGTGCCCGGAATAGCTGCATTGGGAGTCAGGACCACGATGGGCACGTCAACTGTTGGAACCTGCAGAAGAGAGGCTAAATCGGAAGCTACATTAAAATAAGCCCTATAAGTCCTCAGTTGGGATAGAAACAGAAGAGTCCCAGAGAGACAGTTGGTCTGGGGTAACTGGGGCCTGATGTTCCCCTGCACTTCCAGGAATTGGACCGGATCCTTCTATGTCCAGTGCAGAAGCAGGCAAGCGGCTAGTGGCCTTGGCACAAATCTTTTTTAATGCCTTGTCCCTGCACCTCTCATCCTTTGAGGAAGAGGAAGTACTCTTATGCGGTTTATGCTGAGAACGAGAGTCCTTAACAGCCGTGTCCGGCTTCCCTGAGCCTTGTTGAGAAACAGTAGGGACGGAGGTTGCAACTTGGGCCGAAGATTGTTCGGCTGTACTGTTTCTCCGCCCATGTTTTGATTTGCATAAAGCTTTAGGCATATTGATGCAGAAAACAGTCTTTGATCAGAAGAGCCAATCACAAAAAAACTTTGGTCACTCTTCTAGATGTCCCAGTAATCAAGGGGAAAAAGTGATTATTTTGATAAATCAGAAGAGCTCTCCAAGCCTATGAGCAGAGATCAACGCTATCGCACGGAGACGATTATAGCGGAAAACAAAATGTTGGCCACCCCTTGCCATCACCAAGGGAGCGCGAAACTTCGCCAATGGCTCACCGCTTGCCAACAGGTTAGGGCAATGGCCGTTACCAGACAAAATGGCAGTTGCAATAGTCGTCACCAAAGGGAGTACTAAACTCCTCAGCGAGATTGCCGGGTAACAATAACAGCAGAGTTGGAGCATGAAGCTTCCAAGCGTCTTATGACAATAGGCAGTATAGCCGAGGCAATTTAAATAGAGCCAAGCTGTCGAGACCGAGGGGCCAGTCCGTCGGCAGTTCAAATCGGGCGCCAGCTGTAATTCAGCTCTAAAATGGCCGCCGACCACAAGCAGGGTAGCGCGAAATTCCACAAAGATAATGGCTGTATGTCCGGGAGTGCAAAGCTCCACCAGTGGTCAAAGGCAAGACATGCCCAGGGAGCGCGGGACTCCATGGTATCTCAGCGTTTGTTATAATTAACTAAACAGCAGAAACGGCAAGCTCTGACAGCACTAGAAATTGGAATCAGCTGTAATTCAGCTTTAAAATGGCCGACGGCAATAAACAAGGGAGCGCGAAGCTCCACACAGGGCAATTGCCGTATTGTCGGGAGCACGAAACTCCACTAGCGGTCTAAGGCAAACTGCCTTTAAGAATGCAAGGATCCACAATAGTGCTGTGTCCCTTGTAATTTTAGAATATGTAAAATAGCCAAATAGAGGGTGATAGCAAATAGCTGAAGTCAGCTACTGAGGGAAACTAGCCCCCCACAGTAGAACCAGGGCTGCCAACTCACAAATCGATGTAAACCAAGTCCAATCCGATAGGCAAATTCCGAATCCAATATCCAAATCCAAAGTCCAAAGAACGAAAGTCCAAATTCCAGAATAAATCAAAGTTAGCTAGAGACACAATCCCACACGACTGTCCAGTCTGACGGACTGAGTCAAAAGCTGGGAGCCCCTAGCAATAAAGGCAGGACTTAACAACTATGACAGACTTAGTCCATGAATCTGAACAGAGGAGTACAACTCATCCTGGCTGCTGTCTCCACCCACAATGGAGAAATCTCTAGTTTTCTTTCTAAATTCACTTTAAGAATTTTCTGTATTAAGATATGCATCCTATCCAATATTTCTTTGCTTTATCACATGTCCACCATAAATGATAAAAAGCCCCTTCTTTACATTTACATTTCCAATATTCATTTGAAGTACCTTTATACATTCTTGACAACTTATATTTACAATTATAGTTTAATGTAAATTCTAAAGCTTTATTCCACATATTCTCCCACTGTTCAAACATTACATTATATCCAAAATTCCTTGCTCACGGAATCATACAATGCTTTATTTGTTCATTTTCCAGATTTAAATTCAATAACACTTTATAGACTTTAGCAATAATATGTTCACCACTACCACACAGTGGAGTTTCCAATCCATTTTTTAACAAAGTTAAACCCATGATTCTTTTTATCTAATTTAAAGTAAATCAGTTCTGAGAAGAAACATATGAACATATATAGGTTGCCTTGAACAGTTATTGGAAACTAGCTTTTATCTTACTCACTATATATATCAATGAGAATAATAGCAGGAAGAATCTACCAAATGCGTTTGGCAAAAAATTTTTTAATTGCCTTGTAAGAGAGCCATGGGCTTGCCTGAATGTAAGTATGGCTTTCCAAATTGAGCTTTAATAAGTTTAAAAGAGGAGTAAGAGCAATTCTGAAATGGCAAGTACTGTGATAGACTTTACCTTCTGGGACAATTCCATGATTTTCATACAGGTCTAAAGTCTGAACCAAGGGGTTCTGGCAGCCATACATGGATCTGAAGAAGCAAACTGCGCTGGCTCGGCGTGGATTGTTCAGTGTTTTGAAGAAATTGTCGTATTCGGCATCTGAGAGTGGCGTGCCAGCTAGCGATGGATCTTGTGTCTGTATGTCTGTTGCAAGAAGCCATTTTGAGAATGCTGCATAAAGGAAACAAGAACAAAAATGTGGCCATTTCCAAAAAGGTCTATGACAACTCGCCATAGCCAACTCACTGCAGGACAAGAGTTACACTAATATCAAAGAAATAGTGGAACAGAATGATTGAAGAAAGGATGCAAAAGGAGGGACAGAATGAAGTGTGGATGGCAAAACTTAAAATAAGTTTTTTTTAAACTTTAAATAATTAAATAGAATGGTTAAATTGTCCCTCAGCGAGTTGTTCCATGGCAAGTTGGCCGTGGCGAATTGGCCGCAGTGAGTTGGCTGTGGCAAGTTCTCCCATTCTATTCCAAAAAGGCATATACACCGCGATGAAAGAGATTTTGTTCTACATGGATTTTAGGTAGGTTATTTATCCATTGTGCTTAGCTGCCAAGAATCAATCTTCTCTCTACATAATATGCTGAAATGTAACTCTGGCCCTGGAAATGGGATGAATGAACCATTCAGTTTTGTTTCTTTTCTGAATGGGAAAGAAAAAAGCATGATGAAACCCCCCCAATAACCCTGCCTTGATTTGGTTTAATTTAAGATGTGGTAGCGAGAAATTGATTCTGTTATAATACCCTACAACTTTGAAGACCATTCTTAAATTCACTGCTATTTCTCTTGACTTTGCCTACTTCGAAAGACTGACACTTGCTTGGAAATAAATCTCTCCGGATTTTAGGAGTGTAAGAACAGCATTCGTTTTGGAAAGCGAAGAAACTGGGAAGATAGGTACAATACAGGTAGTCCTTGACTTACCACCACAATTGAGCCCCAAATTTCTATTGCTAAGTGACATAGTTGTTGTCAGGTTCCAAGTAACAGCCCATAGGAAATCAAAACTCCAAGGCAGGGTTCTACAAAGTATAGATTTATTAGGCCTGTCAAATTGGCACAGCTGGTGAAAACCCGAATCTGAAGTCCCCGGGGTTTCCCCCACCCTTTGGTTCTAAAGTCCAAAGTTCTTCCCAACATTACACACATCCATCACATGCCCCAATCAGGTCTCTCTCCCCACCCTGGATGCCCCCAATCCATGCCCTTCCAGGTGCTGGTGAGAGTGTCCTTGGTTCTCAAAAGAAAGAATGTTATTTTGGCTGCATATCCCCCTTCCTTTCCCACAGCTCCAGCCAGCCTAGCTGTGGCAACCCTGAAGATGCTCAAAGATGACTTCAGGGTTGAGAGTTGTGAGTTTTGCCCCATTTTACGATCTTTCTGGCCATAGTCATTAAGTGAATCACTTCAGTTGCTAGTTAGCAATACAGTTGTAAAATGAATCTGGCTTTCCCATTGACTTTGCTTGTCAGAAGATCACAAAAGGAGATCACATGACTATGGGACACTGCAACCATCATAAATATGAGTCAGTTGCTAAGCACCTGAATTTTGATCATGTGACCCATGGGGATATTGCAATGGTTGTGTGAAAAACGGCCGTAAGTCCCTTCTTTCAATGCCTTTGTAACTTTGAGCAGACCCTAAATGAAGCGTTGTAAGTTAAGGACTACCGGTATCCATTTGGCTATTCCTCTCCTTCCTCATTCATTGAGCTGTTGTATCAAGAGTACCAAAAGACCAGTTTTACTTTGTTTCTTTTTCTAGTATTGTTTGTTATAATAAAGATTGGGTAATTTGAAGGATTGGTACCTGATGTTGTTTTCCTTTTCTCTCCTCATCCTCTCTTCATTTTATAAAATCTATATACAGTATGTCACAGAAGTGAGTACACCCCCTCACATTTTGTAAATATTTAAGTATATCTTTTCATGTGACAACACTGAAGAAATTACACTTGGCTGCAATGTAAAGTAGTGAGTATACAGCTTGTATAACAGTGTAAATGTGTTATCCCCTCAAAATAATGCAACACACAGCCATTAATGTCTAAACTGCTGGCAACAAAAGCGAGTACACTCCTAAGTGATAATGTCCAAATGGGGCCCATGTTGCCGTTTTCCCTCCCTGGTGTCATGTGACGCTTTAGTGTTACAAGGTCTCAGGCGTGAAGGGGGAGTAGGTGTGTTAAATTTGATTATCACTCTCACTCTCTCATACTCGTCACTGGAAATTCAACATGGCACCTCATGGCAATGAACTCTCTGAGGATCTGAAAAAACCAATTGTTGCTCTACATAAAGGTGGCCTAGGCCCGTGATGGCGAACCTATGGCATGCGTGCCACAGATGTCACGCAGAGCCCTTTCTGCCGGCACGCCAGCCGTTGCCCCAGCCCAGGTCCGCACATGCGTGCACCTCCAATCGGCCAGCTGGTCTTCTGGTCTCTGCCGCGCATGAACGGAGGCAGGGCCTTCCCCGATATCTGCAGGTTCTACCCTCTGCAGATGCCTCTCCGTAGCAGGAAAGCAGGAGAAAGCTAGCACTCGATGGGGGGAGAAACTGCAAAGATCTGAGGAGGCACGGAAGGCAGGAGGCACTCAATCGGGGGAGGAACTTTGGAGATTGTGGAAGACAGGAAAAAGCTAGGATTCGATGGGGGAGGAACTTTGGAGATCGGGGAAGGCAGGAAAAAGCTAGGATTCCATGGGGGAGAAAAATTGGAGATTGTGGAAGGTAAGAGGAAGGTAGGATTCCATGGGGGAGGAACTTTGGAGATTGCGGAAGGCAGGAAAAAGCTAGGATTCCATGGGGGAGAAATGTTGAGAGATCGTGGAAGGCAGGAAAAAGCTAGGATTCCATGGGGGAGAAATGTTGGAGATCGTGGAAGGCAAGAGAAAGCTAGGATTCCATGGGGGAGGAACTTTGGAGATCGTGGAAGGCAAGAGGCAGCCCTTTAGTACAGCTAAAGCACAGCTCTTTAGTCAGATCTCTCCCCACTACAAGTATGGCTCTTTTAAACAGGGAAAGAAAACGGGCAAGAGAACGAACACGTTTAGCAGGAAACTTTGGAGTTGTCTTATCATCAGCCAAGCCATCTTGGCAGCGCCATGCGCCGAGTGGGGAACAGCTGTCTCACCAGGGAACAGGCCGGTACCTAGTTGTCCTCTGGTAAGAGGTATGCCAGCCCACTTGGAAAAAGTGGGGGGGGGCATTGGGGGGGCATGCATGCACAGTGTGTGCACATGTGTAGAGGGAGCGTGGGGGTTGTCGTGCACACATGCGTAAATGGGGGCGCACATTGCATTATGGGTTCTGGCACACGGGAGCGCGACAGTGCATACACGCTTAGACTTTTGGCACACAATGCCAAAAAGGTTCGCCATCACTGGCCTAGGCTATAAGAAGATTGCCATGACCCTGAAACTGAGCTACAGCATGGTGGCCAAGACCATACAGCAGTTTAACAGACAGGTTCCACTCAGAACAGGCCTCGCCATGGTTGACCAAAGAAGTTGAGTGCCCATGCTCAGTGTCATACCCAGAGGTTGGCTTTGGGAAATAGACATATGAGTGCTGCCAGCACTGCTGCAGAGGTTGAAGGGGTAGGGGGCTCAGCCTGTCAATGCTCAGACCATATGCCGCACATTGCATCAAATTGGTCTGTAGGGCTGTCGTCCAGAAGGAAGCCTCTTCTAAAGATGGTGCACAAAAAAGCCCACAAACGGTTTGCTGCAGATAAGTAGACTAAGGACATGGATTCCTGGAACCATGTACTGTGGTCCGATGAGACCAAGATAAACTTATTTGGTTCAGATGGTGACAAGTGTGTGTGGCGGCAACCAGGTGAGAAGTACGAAGACAAGTGTGTCTTGCCTACAGTCAAGCATGGTGGTGAGAATGTTATGGTCTGGGGCTGCATGAGTGCTGCCAGCACTGGGGAGCTACAGTTTATTGAGGAACCATGAATGCCAACAGTGTTGTGACTCTGACCTCAGAGGCTGACTTATCGGAGGGAGAAGGCTCCGAACTTGAAGGAGTGGAGTGGGCCAGGCCTCCCTCTCCAGGACCCTCCTCTCTGGCAATGCCTCAGGTGTCTCCTGAAGGAGAAGAGATTGGCCAAGAGCCAGGTATCTGTTGTGGCCCCGCCCTCTGAGCCTATCCCATCGGAGGAAGAAAGCTCCGAGCATGAGGAAGAGGAGTCAGCCAGGCCTCCCTCTCCAGGCCCCTCCCCTCTGGCACTGTCTCAGGTGCCGGCCGAGGGAGAGGAGATTAGCCGAGAGACAGGTGTCTCCGATGAGAGCGAGGGAGAGACATCATTCCTGGACGCACGCCTCCAAAGGCGTGATAAACATTTGCAGCAGCTCAGGAGGCGTGCTAGGGATTAGAACTGAGTCACTGGACCACACCCCAGAGACTATATAATAGAGGGTGGTGGCCAGCGATCCCTGTGACGAACAAAAGTAAACCTTGGATAGTCACTAAAGCCTCGTCCGGAAACTGCTGAGAGGAATATTATTCTGATTGGACTTTGTACGCTAAGTATCTTATCTTTCTGTTTTGTGGAAATAAACGCACTTGGCAGACGGTGTGTAAATCGCTGCCAAGTTGGAGATAAAGACCTGGGTGTGTGCCAAAGTGTTTCCTTAACCCTCGGCTGGCTGTGTTTGTGTGTGTGTGTGGACGGGGACAGATCAGTATCTCTTTGTAGTCGGACAGTGACGGAGATAAGTCTTGGCTGGATCCACGCCAGCATCGGAGAGACAAGCGCACGCAACAGAAAAGGAGGCATGCCAGAGATTAAGCTGAGTCACTGGACCACACCCCACAGGGGATAAAAGGGGGTGAGGTGGCCATTCAGACTCCGTGACGGACAAAACTAACTACTAGCGAGTCACATTGTATCTTTGAAACAATGTTATCTGCCTTGGATTTAATACGGACTGGACTTGACAATTCTTGAACTGTGTGTATCTTGTTTGGGTTTATCTGACGGAGGAACAACCCCTCCCTCTATGAGTAAAGTTCTTGGCAAGCAGCTACTGGGTTACTGCCAATCCTCTTATCGAAAGAATTTGTTGTCTGCCAGTTTTATTTAACCCCTGGCTATCTGTTTGTGTGCGTATGTGAGACGGGGACAGAACAAACATGTACTGTAACATACTGAAGCAGAGCATGATCCCCTCCCTTTGGAGAATGGGCTGCAGGGCAGTATTTCAACATGATAACAATCCCAAACACACCTCCAAAACGACCACTGACCTGCTAAAGAAGCTGAGGATAAAGGTAATGGACTGGCCAAGCATGTCTCCAGACCTAAACCCTATTGAGCATCTGTGGGGCATCCTGAAATGGAAGGTGGAGGTGTGCAAGGTCTCTAACATCCACCAGCTCCATGACATCGTCATGGAGGAGTGGAAGAGGACTCTAATGGCAACCTGTGAAGCTCTGGTGAACTCTATGCCCAAGAGGGTTAAGGCAGTGCTAGAAAATAATGGTGGCCACACAAAATATTGACACATTGGGCCCCATTTGGACATTATCACTTAGGGGTGTACTCACTTTTGTTGCCAGCAGTTTAGACATTAATGGTTGTGGGTTACATTATTTTGAGAGGACAGCACATTTACAGTGTTATACAAGCTGTATACTCACTACTTTACATTGCAGTCAAGTGTCATTTCTTCAGTGTTATCACATGAAAAGATAAACTTAAATATTTACCAAATGTGAGGGAGTGTATTCACTTCTGTGACACTGAGTATTAAACAATTATCCAGCTGCAAACTTTGCCTTACTTATTGTAACTGAGAAACTACTCAATTTTTTTCCCCTCATCACCAGATAAAATGCTTTAACATGGTAGTAATACAGGAACGCAGAGCATAGAAACCCACACAACCACAAAACCCAGCCTCAAAGACCAACAAATGTAGCCTAGCTTAAAGCAGGAAACTCTCTCCATTGATTCTGCCAGAACTGAGGTTAAAACTTCTGCCTCTTCTCTAATCTTTCTGCAAGGAATACGTTACACAAGATTCATAAAAATGCTGAGCTGTGCTAATAGCTTTCAGTGACGCCGCTGTCACTGAATGCATGTTTTCCTTTTCTCCTTGCCTCTAAACATATAGTAAAATTTAACATTTTTGACTTTCCAAGACATCTTTTTGTGTAAGAGGACTCAAAATTCCTGAGGAGAAAAGGAGGTTCTCTTCTCTTGGCCTTATCATGGGAGCAGGGGTTTCCATAAACAGGATAATAAAAAAGTCAACACACTGGGCCTGACAGTGAAATTGAAGTTTTTCCGAGAAAAGAGGACAATCAGAGTAAGGAAAAGGCTACACAAATGTTCTAACTCACCACAAATAAGGAGAACAAGAATAGCTGGATGCCACCCATTTACCTGGTGGAGTAATTGGGAACACACTTGTTTTAATGGAGGAACCATTAACAGGTATGCAGATAAAGATAAGGTCTCAAACTCTTTCAATCTCTACTTTATTCTGCTTGCCAGGTGGCATCTTTGTTCAGACATACTGAAGAGAAAAGAGAAAATAGCATAGGAAGGATGAATGAAGAAGAGCCACCCCAATAGGCTAGGTCACAAGAGATGCTTGTGACATCATTGGGTGGCAAGATTCTTTCCAATATACTTTGCTGAAAACAGAGCTAAATCCTTCCATTATGTAACGCAAGTCAACCACTAGAGATAATCCTGCCAATCTTTTGGCTATCCTGTACGAACTTTTAAGTGATTCCCTTGTGTTAAAAGACAAAGCTCTCTATGTCAAATTAGGTCACGCATGCATAAATTATATTGCTTGAGTATTATGGAAAACATTACCTAATCATCAGTATTGTAGTAAAATGCAACTACTAATCCAGCTGGCTTCTCTGGGGAGGTTTTGGTTGTCTCTTGATTTCATGGCTTTGAATACCTTTGGAGCCACTTATGGAAGAACCATGGAAGATGGTAATGTATGATTTTAATCTGTTTCAAATAGGAAATGATGACTGCTGTGTGTTCCTTCACATTAACGGAGGCTTTATTGGATCACATAATTACAATTTCAATGCAACCTCATTGTTAAAACCCACAAGGACAATCTTTAATTGGTGGCTGAGAGCCATTCACTTTCAAATGGCTCAATTATGATACGTTATTTTAACAAGGCATGAAAAATAAAAATATAAAAGGAAATAAGCACGTTTCATTGCCAAAAGGGAGAAAAAATGAGCTAAGTGGTAGGCATTTATTGCCTATAGAATGTTTGTCAGTTCCTAATATGAACATTAACTAGATGGCTCTCATCCTGCGCTGTACAAGTTTGTAAAATCAGGGTCACATTCTTACAATTGGTGTTAATGAAACTCAGAGTCCATGTATCACATATGGCCATGTGACTTTTTTGTGGCTCATTTTTTTGTAGCTCACAATACTGCTTTGTAGTCACCAAGACCCTGTCCAGTTTAAGATTAATACTCCCAAAAAATCCTACCTGATTGCCAAACAGTGGATCTGCAAGCACTTAAAAACAAACAAGATTATGATCAGAAGCCAGCATGGATGCATTAAAAATAAGTTGTGCCAGATAAATCTTACTGCTTTCTTTGACAATGCAACTAGATTAGTGAATCAAGGAAATGGTCTGTAGTATATTTAGACTTCAGTAAATTATGATAAAGTAGACCATGACCAACTTCTTAATAAACTGGAACAATATGTGATGGATGGTCCCACTATGAGATGGATTCACAGTTGGCTGAACAATTGTTGCCAAATATATAGTTCTTAATGGTTCTACATCCACATGGAGGGAGATATGCAGTGGGGTACCACAGAGTTCTGTCCTGGCCCAGGTACTCTTTATTATATTCATGTCTCGGATGAAAGAAATAGGAAAGATGCTCATGAAATTAGTGGATGACACAAAGCTGGAGGCATTGCCAATACCTCAGAAGATCAAGGTTCAAAAGAATCTTAACAGATTTGAATATTGGGCCCTTAACCAACAATACGTGGCTCAATGGTGAAAAATGTAAGGTTTTCTACTTAGGAAAAAAAACATGTGCACAGACACAAGGCAGGGAGTATTTGAAGGATCTAGGTATCCTAGTAGTCAACAAATTAAACATGAGCTATCAGTATGCCACAGCTACTGCATGCCAATGCAGTTTTGGGGTGAAGGAACAGAGGTGTATTGTCAAGATCATGGGAAGATAGCATTACCCTATGTTGCACTGCTAAAATTGTATCTTGTATACTGTGTCCTGTTCTGCTAATCAGAATACCAACAGGATGCTCAGATACTGGAAAAAGTGCAGAGAAGAGTGACAAAATGGTAAAGGTCTTGAAGGCTAAAGCTTACAAAGGACAGTTAAAGGAACTTGTTATGTTTAGTGTAAAAAAAGAGGCGGCTTCAGGGAAGAGATGGCAGTTTTCCAATGGATGCAGAGATGTCACAGGGCAGAGGGTGTGGATTTATTTTTTTGTAATGCCTGAGGGTACGACAACAACTGGCGGTTGACAAACTTACAGGGAGAAATCCAAATTTGAAATAAGAAATTTCTTGACTGGGATAACTATTCAGCTTCTTTCTTAAGAGTCACGGATGCAGCAGCAATGGAGTTTTACAAGCAATGTTTGGACACATGATCAGCAGTGTTCCAATATCTCAGGGGCTGCCACAAAGAAGAGGGAGTCAAGCTATTCTCCAAAGCACCTGAGGGCAGGACAAGAAGCAATGGGTGGAAACTAAACAAGGAGAGAAGCAACCTAGAACTAAGGAGAAATTTCCTGACAGAACAATTAATCAGTGGAACAACTTGCCTCCAGAAGTTGTGAATGCTCCAACACTGGAAGTTTTTAAGAAGATGTTGGATAACCATTTATCTGAAGTGGTGTAGGGTTTCCTGCCTAAGCAGGGAGTTGGACTAGACGACCTCCAAGGTCCCTTCTGTTATTCTATTCTACTGTTTGGGATGATATGAGAATTCTTCTATAGGGCATTGCATCAGCTAGAAGACCTCCAAAGACCTTTCCAAGCCTATACTTTTAAAAGACAGAGGGCACCAATTGGCAAGCTGGCCATAGGAGGCAGTCCAGAAAGAAAAATGGTGGAACAGCTGCTCCTTTGGCCTCCCCCAGCATGTCTCTTGGTTCCAGTGATGCCCAGTCGACCAGGGCATCAGTACCCCAAGGCTTCTCAGACTGAATTGCTCTGCCCTTCTGAATATCTGTTCTTGTGCACCTCGACGGGTGATGCTTCTGAGGCCATCCTGGGTGAGAGGCCAGGAATAAAAGCCTCGGCAGGGAAGATGGTTAAATAAACTGGAGCCCTCCAAGGGGAAGGAAGCAGAATATACATGATAAATATGTTTACTTCTGAACGGTGTACGAAAAAAAAATATTGTAATTATTTAACATTAAACCCATCATCAATGCGGATGTTTCAGGCTCCTAATGTGCGTACAAGGACACTCTAGGCAAAAATCTGTCTAAAAATAAGCCTTGCACGCCGCGAGGATTAACCCTCGAGTAAATTTATCTTCCGCGCAAAGCCTATTCAAAGTTAAAATGGAACTGAAATGCCGGCTGGACTCCCAATTTGGCAGGAGCCGCGATCAAACGGCCGACCCCTGTCACAACCCGCCTCACAAAGCCAACCGGAAGCGGCCGTGAGGCCCGCGCGCGCTCGCTCTGGAGAAAGCGTCCTTCTGACTGTTGTCCTCTGATTGGTTACGCGTTGAGAGGCGGCAGGTTGGCTAGCCAATAGCCTTCGGGGGCGCGTGTTTAGCGGGAAGTTCTACAAACGGGCAGGGGTTGTTTTTTTGTGCAGAGGGCTCCCACCTCCTTTTTTTTTTTTTTTTGCCGGTCGCGAGGGGGAAACCAGTGACGTCATCTCGAGGAGAGAAAGTTTGTGTGTGTGTGTGTGGGTCGGAAAAAGCGCTTTGCGGTCAATTCGAAGTCACTTCGCTTTTTAGAGGGGCAGCAGCGACATAAGGTAGGTGTCGCTAAATGGGGGGGGGTCTTGGGAAGTGAGAGAACTTTATATGAATCAGTGGTGGTGGGCAGGTTGGAAGTCAAACTCAGTTTATCCCGCAAATTTCACCCGGAAATTGCAAAACAATTAGAAAACTTTATTCTTTTCCCCAAGCTACAGGGAATACCTCTCCCAAAATTCCCAGCCAATTTGAATTATCCTCGTTATCCTCAGTCATTCAGTCGGGTCTGACCCTCGGACACGACTGTAGACTCTTTTTTTTAAAAAAATAAATAAATTAATTTTTAAACATGACAAAACATAAAACAACCATCATCCATTACAATCACAGAAAGTGTGTCGATCGGTTAAAATCTTTTTGTGCTTATCCCATATCCAACATTTACAAGTTATTTAATTTCTCTTATTTAACAATTTTATATATCCCTTTATATTTATTTATTCAATTTATATTTTATTTATTCAATTTATATGCCACCCCTCTCCGAAGACCCAGGGCGGCTCATAATACACTCAAAAAAATCGCTATAAAAACACTTAAAAATTATCATTATCATTATTCTCATTTAACAATTATTTAACAAAAACTTAACTCCCTTAAGAAATCACTTCGTATATTTTATCATCACATTAATTTCATATTTCATACTTCATTTCCATGCCTTATTATCTAGCCATTGATAAAATAGATCCCATATCAAATAATATTGTTTATCTTCCTGTTCTCGAATTTCAAATGTCAATTTACTCATTTCAGCACATTCCATAATTTTCTTAATAACTTCATCTTCAGTAGGTATTTTCTCTTTTTTCCAGTTCTTAGTAAATACAATTCTAGCTGCTGTTAAAACATTCACAATTAAATATCTCATTTGACTGTAGACTCTTAAATGTGTTATAATTTGACATTTATTGGGAGTCAGGCAGTGTATAAATGTAATAATAGGTTAAAGTGAATTAAAATTATATATATTTTTACTGCTGTAACCTAGGCTGTCAACTGGCCTAAATCATAGTTGATAATAGTTAGTTGATGAGAACATACTTGTTTAAACAATGAAACTAATATATGAAGAGCAAGAAGAATAAATAATCAAAATGCAAAACAATAAAAAGCTCAGGATTTAGCAGATTTATGTATAATTCCCACAAAAGGGGCCCTATAGTGGTTTGGAAGACCAAATCCTTGCAGGGATCAAAACAATCAGATTTATTGAGAATTGCAGAGAGTCAATTTGGTTCTCCATGTGTGTTTGTCTAATGTTTTCTTTTGGAGTTATGCTAACAGTTACATCTGTTTTAGGATTTTTTAAAATATGTTTCCCCTCCTTCTCAAGGCAGGAGATGACAGAAGAAACTGAAGAAAAGGCTAGAGTGAATTTTCCCTTTCCTTATACACCATATCCCATTCAAGAGCAATTTATGGCTAAACTTTATCAGGTCTTGGAGATGGGAAAGATTGGCATATTTGAGAGCCCAACTGGCACAGTAAGTCTCTTTTTTATTTTAACACCCCCCCCCCCCCCACCTTGCCTTTCTGTTATCAAGATAGTGGTGTGACCAGAAATATCCCTAGAGAATGTTAAAAATAGTCCATATGGCATCCATGAAAGTGTGATTGAAGCACCACCTGTTTTTCATGGGCATTGTACCTATCTTGTCTTCATTGACCATATTCTGGGGACATACCTGAGCATAAGCATTGGGAGCAATAGGGAGCAAGCACTTTGCCAGACGAGTAAGGGAGGGATGGATAGCTACTTGTTATCTACTAGGTGGTTATTGTGACTCTTACAGCTAGCTTAGAAAATGTTTTGTCAAAAATAAACACAAATATAAATGTTAAAATCTTATAGAATTTTATTTGGAAATGTTAACATCCTGTTTATGTTATGGTATAGAATAGAATAAAATAGAATTTTTTATTGGCCAAGTGTGATTGGACACACAAGGAATTTGTCTTGGTGCATATGCTCTCAATGTACATAAAAGAAAATATACATTCATCAAGAATCATAAGGTACAACACTTAATGATAGTCATAGGGTACAAATAAGCTATCAGGAAACAATATTCTAAAACAATAAATATAAGATATACCTGCACTTCCTCTTCCCTGTTAGGGTAAATCATTAAGTTTGATTTGTGGTGCTCTCTCGTGGCTTCGGGATTTTGAAGAGAAAAAGAAACTGGAGGAGACACAGCTATTAGCAACTAAAATCAATGGAAAAGATGCAGAAGATGAACTCGGGAAAAGCAAAACAAAACCTTTAGCCAGCCAGTCAGTGACCAGCGAACCAGACTGGATAGTGCAATTTGTGCAGGAGAAAAAAGAGCAGGAAATGATACATAGACTGAAGGTAAAAATAGGTTGCTTATTGGTCCGTCTTTATTCAATCCTGATGATGTATTCACAGATATAAATAGAAAACTATGTATTATTTGACACCTGCCTCATTGTAATTCATGCTCTTCTTTTAGTTGCAACCATCAAACGCCACTCTTCTATCTTTTGCATGTGCTGTATTTTTAATAAAAAGAGCAAAGGAGGAATAGATATGATACTCTAAGAAGAAAATGGCATCTAAGAAAATAAAATTGATGCTTTAGAACAGGGCTCCCAAACTCGCGGCCCACAGGTGGATGTGTCACACACTGGCCACGCCCACTCCCGGTTTAGCGAAGGGGAAAAAAAGTTGCAATATGTCACATGACGCCACCGTGATGCTGCAGTTTGACAGTCCTGCTTTAGAAACTTAGAAATGAACATATTTGGTGGCACTCCAGTGTGTCATTAAAAAAACCTATAATGTATTTCTCCCATCCTCAGATAGATGAACACAGTATAATGGTGGTATGTGGGCCCTTAAAACCAGAAAAAGAGTTGCAGTTACAATTTAAAAACGTTTAGTAGACGATTTAATGCTTTTAAATTGGACAAAATCTGGTATTCCTTTGTTTATCTAAAGACTTGCTTACTGATAGATTTCATTTTACACTGAGAACATGTTAAAATGAGAAATGTAAGAACGTCTACTTAAAAAACAGTTGGAGCCTTTGCTCATCAAATATTTGGCAACATATGAATTGTTCAGAACTTCTGTAAAGAATCATTAAATGTTATATGTTGTGAAGTAATTTTACAGCAATATTTTTGACAACAACTTTCAGGTTCCAGTTGGTTGAATTTTCCATGCAATTCTCTGATTTCTTTAGGAAGAGCAGATCAAGAGGAAGAAACGAGAAGCATACCTTGAGCAAATTCGACACAATGTAAAATTGAAATATGTGTCTAAAAGGAAGGTGAGCATTTCCAGTGCTGGAAATAAAAATTAAAATAATTTTCTCACAAATAACATTGGAGATTAATGGATTGTAATGAAAAAAAAAGTTGATCCAAAGTTATCTTATAGTGCCTCAAAGAAAACTACATGAACAGTGTATGAGTTGAGGATAATAGATAAATGAGGAATTTATGAACTGTAAATCTATAATTAGATAAGAATTGCTCTTTTGGAACTAGCTTCTATATTGATTTTTATTGCAGTGACTACCCAATATTGTAGGCATAGGATATTAGACAAGTATTGAAAAATAAATTATATTTATTATCCCTCTATCTATCTAGCCATCCATTTCCCACTGGTTTCCTGCATGAGCTAATTCCTCATTGAGAAAGGGTAAGGGCTCAGAAGACTTCCTAGGCATGACAGATTACCTGGCTTGGATTGACAGATGTTTTCCTTGTGCTTATTTTAGCGGATGGAGGACAAGGAGGCAGAGCACCTGCTTCAGCTCAGCAAGGATAGCTTATCTACCCCCACTGAGCCTGGTTCTTTGGAGCTTTCAGATGCGAGTGAGGAAGATCTCATCCTTACAGAATACGAAAGTGATGAGGAGCAGAAAATAGGAAATAGGTATGAATACTGGAATGACTACAAGAGCTTGAAGCAAGGAATTAAATTCTCTAGAGAAATATGTATCTCTCTCGCAAGTTTTCTAGAAAGGTTGGGTTAGCATCCATGAAAGCCTTTGGTTTATTATTATTATTATTATTATTATTATTATTATTATTATTACATGTATTTATATGCCACCATTCTCCCGAAGGACTCAGGGTGGCGAACAAGTTAAGAAACAAGTACAATAAAATCATAATTTAATCCAAATAATTAATTAGTAGTAAATAATAAAGCCCAGAATCAATCTCAGCCTATTTGTTTGAAAAGCCAAGTCTTCAAGTCCTGACGGAAGGAGCGGAGATCAGGAGCCGTCCGGAGCTTGGTAGGTAATTCATTCCAGAGGTTGGGAGCACCCACAGAGAATGCCCTACCCCTGGGCACAGCAAGGTGACATTGGCTCGCTGTCGGAACCCTGAGGAGAGTGCCCTATGTGAGTGAACAGGACGGTGAGAGGCAGGCAGGAGAAGGTCATGCAAATATCCCGGACCTAAGTCATGAAGGGCCTTATAGGTGAGGACTAGCACCCTGAAGCGGACCTGGAGAACCACTGGTAACCAGTGCAGCTCACGCAGGAGGGGTGTTATATGGGAGTAACAAGGGGCTCCCATAACAACCCGTGCAGCTGCATTCTGGATCAGCTGGAGTCTCCGGGTGCATCTCAGGGGCAGGCCCATGTAGAGGGAATTGCAGTAATCCAAGCAGGAAGTAACCAGGGCATGAGTGACTGTGCGAAGGTCATCTTGGTCCAGGAAAGGGCGCAACTAGCGCACCAGGCAAACCTGTGCGAAGGCTCCCCTGGTCACGGGGAGTTTAGGTAGGAGTTGAGCTCAATTCAGACTCGGCACCAGGTATTCCGTCAATTTTTCCTCCCAAGAGATATAGAATCTTCCAGTTATTAAATCCCAGAAGCCAAAGTTTGGGTGGATGATGATCACAGTGATGGTGAACATATGACATGTATGTCAAAGGTGACATGTCATGATATTTTGGATGACACGTCAGCATTTATTAACATTTGACAACAAGTCTCGAAAGTATGCTCCATTCATGTGTGATGCCTTTGGAAGTTGTGTGAGATGGCCATAGCTTCTGAAAATTGTGCAAGAATGGGACTTGCTTTCATATAATTTCTGGGGGCCGCAAAAGCTGCAGAAGAGCATTCTTTAAAGCTGATTCAAGAACAAAGTCCAGAGCTTTTGTTCTGTCCCGGCTCCCAACACAACAAACCCTTTGTGGTTAAATCAATGATTCCTTTATTAGGAGCACCAGCAGCCCCAGCAAAAAGTCTCTCTCTCTCATACAGCAGGCCAACAAGTCTGTCCGGCAGGGAGATGAATAGTTGTCTGCCACACCTATTCATCTCTGCCCCCTGCCTTTTATCCCCAGAGCTAGGGTGGGGCTTCACTAGCAGTGGTGCCTCTTCCATCCCAAGGATCAGCCCATATATTTCCACTGCTCTCCTCTCCTCTGCCTTCTGCTCATCTATACGTCAGGCACTGGACCCAGCTGCTCCTCCACCTCCAGACCTTGGGGCTATTGACTCTCCATCTGAGGGCTGACGGATGGTCCAGGCTCTGTCTCTGTCTCTGACAGCTCCATTCCCTCTTCCCCTTCAGTGCTCTCAGGTTGCCTTAATGCTGGCCCTGAGTCCCACTCCACCTCATCTGATTCAGCTGTTGAAGGGGCCGGTGGCCGACAGGCCACAACAGCTTCCATGGGTAGGCCATAGGGGCCTGTCCATAGAAAGTGAGCACTGCTTGAAGGTAAGCAGCACACAGCAGATCCTGGGGAATCGCACACATGATTGGACTGTATTTTTTTTTTTAGATAAAGAAATGTATAATTAGTTCTCTTTTATTCAGGTGGTGTGTGTGTGTGTGTGTGTGTGTGTGTGTGACACATCAGCAGAGTCAGGTTAGGCATTTTCTAAGTTTTTGATACACTGAGCCCAAAAGGTTCGCCAACACTGTACTAGTAGAAACGGCTGAGGCCATTCTGAAATGTGTTGTTTAGAAGATAATCTGATTGGGCCAGGCCAGGGGTGAAATGTAAAATTTGTTACTACCGGTTCTGTGGGTGTGGCTTGGTGGTGGTGGGTAATGTGACTGGGTGGGCGTGGCCAACTTTTTTTTTTTTAAACTTTTCAAAGCATTTTTTCTAATGCTTTGAAAAGCCTCTGCCGATCAGGCAACTCAGCTGGGATCGTCAGAGAGGCTTTTTAAAAAATACCTCTCTGACGATCCCAGCTGAGTTGCCTGATCAGCAGAGAAGTATTTTTTAAAAAGCCTCTCTGACGATCCCAGCTGAGTTGCCTGATCCGCAGAGAGGCAACTCAGCTGGGATCGTCAGACTTTTCAAAGCATTTTTTTTACCACCTCTTTGGCCAAGAGGTTGCAGAAAAAAATGCTTTGAAAAGCCTCTGATGATCCCAGCTGAGCTGCGTGATCATCAGAGGCTTTTTTTTTAATTTTTAAAGGCATTTTTTTCATTGGAAGAGGTTGTAGAAAAAATGCTTTTAAAAGTAAACAAAAAAAAAAGCCTCTGATGATCGTGTGACTCAGCTGAACATGGTGGGGGGGCCAGGGATTTTTGCTACCGGTTCTCCGAACCACCCGCCGCCATCGCTACCGGATCGGGCGATCCGGTCCATTTCACCTCTGGGCCAGGCTAGTGTATGGCAAAAATGTTTCTGAGCATAACTTTTCTCTTTTCATGCTTTAGGTTAACTGGAGTGGATAGTGATGATGACAATGATGACCTACAAGAAGAGCATGTTGCAAAGGCAAGTTGCAAGGGGTACATGTTTCTTCCTGCAACTGCTTTGCAGAGCCATCCATGGGAATTAATAGTAAATTGTTTGGACAGCTCTTTGCATAGCCTGCCAATTTTCCTTTATCTGTTTTAATCCTTTCCTGCTTCTTTCAGTTAAAATTTAACACTTTGTTTCATTTTTTAACATATAGTTAAATCAGGGATAGCCAATCTTTTTGAAAAGAAACCCCGAAGCAGCCTAATATCACGCTGCCAATATTTGCTGGCAAAATATGGAATTAAGTGATTCAATGTTTGTAATTGTCTTTTCCCACTATTTAAATGGTATATCAGTTGTCAAAACAGGTATTGTCTGAAACAAAAACATCATTCCAGGCAAGAGATTCATTTTTATCACAAAAATACTCCTAGCAATGACAATTTAGTTTTTTCCATCCAAACATGTCTTTTAAACCTCATTCCATGTCTTAGCTTAATTATTTTGAAATAACATAGAGTTCATATTTGTCATAATGATATCCAGATAATAATTTACTACTCAAAAACCATTTTATTCATTAATTCTCTTTGATCTCTTAATAGAGATCTCTTTGATCTCTTTGTTAACATCTTCATCTTTTGTTTGTTGATCTTAAAATCTGCTACCAAATTCTTTTAGTTTCCCCATTAATGTTTCAAATCAGGGGTGAAATCTACTTACCTTCCCAACCAGTTCAGAAGTGTACATGCCACGTGCGCGCTTGGACCCTCTGTGCATGTGCAAACCCTTTTGCGCATGCGCAGAGGATAAAAAACAGGTTACTTCCTGGTTAAAACCAGGAAGTAATGACCAGGCGGGTGGGCGGAGCCTCGCGCTGCCATTGCTACCGGTTCTCTGAACCACCGATTGCTACCGGTTCGGTCGAACCGGGCCGAACTGGGAGCATTTCACTGTTTCAAATCCCTTTAAAGGATCTTCCAAAAGCAATCACCAAGTTATCTGCAAGAGCCTTTAAGTTTATTTTAAAATCTTTACTCCAACAATCCTCTTGTCTTGTAATCTCTATTCAGTATTTCAAGGATCAAAATAAGAGAGTAGACAGTGGACAAGAAACACTGTACTCTGTGTCATATAGGAATAGCACTTAGACTTATATACCGCTTCGTAGTGCTTTTACAGCCTTCTATAAGTGATTTACAGAGTCAGCATATTGCCCCCAACAATCTGGGTCCTCATTTTACCCACCTTGGAAGGACGGAAGGCTGAGTCAACCTTAAGCCGGTGAGATTCGATCTGCTGAACTGCAGCTAGCAGTCAGCTGAAGTAGCCTGCAGTACTGCACTCTAACCACTGTGCCACCTCGGCTCTTGATCCCCTTTTGGGACCTTCTCACAACGAAGTCAATGGGAAAACCAGATTCACTTTACACCCGTGTTACTAACTTAACAACTGAAGTGATTCACTTAACAACTGTGGCAAGAAAGGTTGCAAGAGTCTGTACTCCTGTAACAACCAAGCTCCCTCAATATCCATTCAGCCAACCAGCATTCTGACCGGGGAATTCTGGGAGTTGAAGTCCACACATGCTGCTCTTCATGAATAGGATTCTGATACCTTCTCAGTCTCTTTTGCAGATTTATTACTGCAGCCGGACACATTCCCAGCTGGCTCAATTTATCCATGAAGTTCAGAAGAGCCCTTTTAGTAAGGAGACTCGTCTGGTGTCTTTGGGCTCTAGGCAGGTAGGTATCTATCTCAAAGCAATAGAATGGAATGGAATTGAATACTTTATTTGGCCAAGAGTGATTAGACGCACAAATAATTTGTCTCCAGAAGCTACAGAAGCTGTTGGTGTACATGCAAAGCACCAGAATAATAACTATAATAACAACAACACTAATAATAAAAGGGGGAGTAAAGAATTCGGATATTCCTTCAAGGAGCCATAACCTAGGTACTGCCACCAAAATGAGCAAGCTTGTGTTTGGTTTCCCTGTGTCGCCTCATATCTGTCAGGGTTGTGACGGATGCCCTAATTAAATCATGAGCCTTGAGCCAAGCTTCAAAAGAAATCCAGTTATTTATTAGGAGCTTCATGGCGGCACATTCCCAAGTGAAGCCAGCTCTGACCCTACGTTATCTACGCCGCAATCTTTACCCAGTTTCCCTCCTCCTTCCAGGGTGTGTCATCAGTCACATTTGCCAATGGAGCAATTTCGCGGGTTGTAGAGACCACTCCCCTCTGGCCGCTGTGGGTAACTCTGAGATACAGCCTTGAGAATGATAAGTCTGGAATGTGCATCTGTCTTTGGCTGCCGTGCCATTTCGTCGGTTTCCCATCCCCGCTTGCTTATGGCAACTCGAGAGCAGGCCAGGGCTGCTTTGCGAGTTGACAATATCATTTTTATTCCCACACAGTACACTTTCCCTCTGTTATCAGTCTGCAGTATGAGGTGGGAATGCATACAAGGCAGAAGACTAATAATGCTTGACTAAGTGATGAAAGGGGAGATAAAAAGAACTCAATGTGGCTTTCCTTTGATAGTCCTCTGACTCAAGAGTTCTAAAATGCCAACCAAAAGAATAATTTTAAAAGTAATTTCAGGAACCTGAATTCAATGTAGGTATTCCGTGGCCAAACAATGCATCTTATTAGCAGCCTTGGAGACAATGCATTGTTTTCATGGTGAATTCTTATATTTGTGAATCTTTATAGCTTTTTTGGTTGTTGAAAGAAATTTGCATTGTTTTCTCCTTGCCCAACTGTGATATTGAAGGGAACACAGTGAAATTTCTTTTCTATCACCTTTCTCTCTCTCTTCCCCCACCTCTCTTTTTCTCTCTCCTACCTTTATTATTTTTACAATAACCCAAGGTGGCAAACATATGCACCACACTTTACTATAATTTTTCCCACAACAACTTTGTAAATGGTGTTGTGTTGTGATAGATTGATTGGCCCACAGTCATCTTGGATGATTTTCCTGCCTATGGTGGGACTTGAACTCATGGTTTCCCAGTTTCTTTAAGCCTAGTGCCTTAAACCAGGAGTCCCCAACCCCTGAGCCGCGGCGTACTACTGGGCCATGAGCCATTTGGAACCGGGGTTCAGAAGTGATGGGCAAACGTGCATGAATGTGTATCCCCACTTGTGCAAGGGGGCAAGCACATGCACTCCA
Source organism: Arizona elegans (assembly GCA_022577455.1). Classification (NCBI taxonomy): domain Eukaryota; kingdom Metazoa; phylum Chordata; class Lepidosauria; order Squamata; family Colubridae; genus Arizona; species Arizona elegans. Next base: position 73,521,612 of record JAKOOJ010000007.1, read on the forward strand.
TTTGCATGAGTGGTGGGTGCACATGCAGGCCGCTTGTGAAAATGGAGGGGCACATGCACTTGCTGGCCACTCCTGCGGAACCATTCCCTCTTGCCTCCTCCATCCCCAGCCCTCAAAGCCGGAAAGGTTGGGGAACTCTGTCTTAACCCTTAGACCAAACTTTAATAACTGGTTTAATAACTTATCTCTGTTTGCACCTGTCAATTTCTTTTAGAACTTATGTGTGAACGAGGAAGTGCGAGGCCTGGGACCTGTCCAGCTCATCAACGATCGTTGTATGGAGATGCAGAAGAATAAACATGGTACGTCAAGGAGTCCTGACGGATCCATGTAATTACTTGGCTGAAGCCAAATAAATGGAGGCTATGTGTGTTAAAGTGATGGGGGCGACAATCTTCAACAAGAGGGAACTGCAAAATACTTTATAGAGGCACTCCTTGACTTATGACTGTAATGGAGCCTGCCAACTACAGTCATAAGTTGTGATGGTCATAAAATGGGTCATCATATGACTGACCAATTTTACAATCTTTTTTTTTTTTTTTGCAACAGTTGTTAAGCAAACAGTCAAAACTTTGGAACCAGGTCATAAGTATCTTGGGTGAGGTCCGTTGAAACTTTGTTGACTACCTGTACTGGAAGTCCTCGACTTACAACAGTTCACTTAGTGACCATTCGACCATTCAATGGCACTGGAAAAAGTGACTTACGACCATTTTTCACACTTACGTCCTTTGTAGAATCCCCATGATCATGTGATCAAAATTCAGATGCTTGGCAACGGATTCATATTTATGACCGTTGCTGTGTCTCAAGGTCACGTGATCCTTTTTTTCAGCCTTCTGAAAGCAAAGTCAATGGAAAAGCCAGATTCACTTAACAACCGGATTACTAACTTACCAACTGCAGTGGTTCACTTAACGACTGTGGCAAGAAAGGTTGTAAAATTGGGCAAAATTCACCTAACAGATGTCTCATTTAACAACAGAAATTTTGGGCTCAATTGTGGTCATAAGTTGAGGACTACCTGTAGTCTGGATTGCTCCTATTCAGCATTCCAACCAGCTAAGAACCTCGGTGGCGCGGTGGTTAGAGTGCAGTATTACAGGCTACTTCTGCTGCCTGCCGGCTGCCTGCAATTTGGCAGTTCAAATCTCACCAGGCTCAAGGTGGACTCGGCCTTCCATCCTTCTGAGATGGGTAAAATGAGGACCCGGATTGTTCGGGATATTATGCCGACTCTAAAACCGCTTAGAGAGGGCTGTAAAGTACTGTGAAGTGGTATATAAGTCTAAGAGCTATTGTTAATTTCCTATTTTAGGGTATTTCACTTAGTTCTTTTCTTGATTTTCTGTTTTTGTTTTCTTCAGCCCAACAGTAAATATTCCATGCCATCCATGCAGATGGTAGGATAGATATAACCTCTTCGGTGAAGAGGTTGTAAAAAAAATGCTTTCAAAAGGCTCTGATGATCCCAGCTGAGTTGCCTGATCGGCAGAGGCTTTTTTAAAAAAGAGTTTTTTTCTTTTAAATGCCTCTGATGATCCAAGCTGAGTTTTTAAAAAAGCCTCTGCCGATCAGGCAACTCAGCTTGGATCGTCAGAGGCATTTAAAAGAAAAAAACCCTTTTTTTCTTTTAAAAGCCTTTGACGATCCCAGCTGAGCTGCGCGATCATCAGAGGCTTTTTTTTTTTTACTTTTAAAGCATTTTTTCGGCTGAAGAGGTTGTAGAAAAAATGCTTTTAAAAGTAAAAATTGATGATTGTGCGGCTCAGCTGGGCATGGGGGGCGGGGGGCAGGGATTTTTGCTACTGGTTCTCTGAACCACCCGCCTCCATCGCTACAGGATCGGGCGATCCGATTTGAACTGGGAGCATTTCACCCCTGGTTTATCCCAAGCTTTTTTCTTAGTAGTTTGCTAATGTTGGAATTCTTTTATACCTGTGGTATAGAGATGTGCAGACTATTTGGTGCTTGAAATATTATGGGTAAACTGCTCTCTTTTGCTTACATTAGAGTCCAATTGGGAAATCACTATAAGTAGCAGGAACCAGTAAGCAGTTGGTGGATGCTTGGATCCAAAGGGTGCAAAAGTTTCTCCAAAGTTCCTGTTTGGGGTTATGAAAGTGGCTGTTTTCGACGTATTTAAAAATGCTCCTGAGTGTAAAACAGGCTGTTGCATTGAAAGAGATCTGTTTGGTTGCAAAAACTCTTCCGAAATTCTTGGAACAGTCAATTTTTTTGTACTCAATACAGTAATTTCATGCTTGAAATGGAACGTTTTGTGCATGAACCAATTTGAATGGAAGCTTTTGTACGCCCTGAGGCACTGGTATTTGATCTCATGCAATGTTAGGAGCACAGGAAAATATTTCTTTAGATTAGTTTTTTTAATTAGAAACCTGAAATCTCATAAGACCTTATGCAAGAACACCGTCTTGTCTCACAATTCTAGCTTTATTTTAGAGGTGGGGTGCCTTGACACCCTTCATGTAGAGCAGTGTTTCTCAACTTTGGAAGCTTGAAGATGGGTGGACTTCAACTCCCAGAATCCTGGGAGTTGAAGTCCACCCATCTTCAAGCTACCAAGGTTGAGAAACACTGATGTAGAGAATAATAATGATTGCATTATATTTAGCACTTCTTCAAAGGCGATCACAGTGACATGTATTGACTTTGGTTTTGATCAATCACCTCATATTTATGACAGTTGGGGTATCCTGGGGTCCTGGGATCACCTGACAAACAAAACGGGAAACCAGGTTCACTTAACAACGGTGTTACTAGGAGCCGTGGTGGTGCAGTGGTTAAAATGCAGTATGGCAGGCTAATTCCGCTCACTGGCAGAGGGTCAATTCTCACTGGCTCAAGGTTGACTCAGCCTTCCATTCTCCATGGTCGGTAAATGGATGAGCAGATTGTTGGGAGAAATAGGTTGACTGTGTAAACCGCTTAGAGAGGGCTTGTAAAGTACCGTGAAGCGGTATATAAGTCTAAGTGCTATTGCCAACAATTGCACTGATTCATTTAACAACTGTGGCAAGAAAGGCCATAAAACTCACTTAACATCTGTCTCAGCAACAGAAAATTTGGGCTCAATTGTGGTCGCAAGTTGAAGAATTATCGGTACTGGAAAAAAGGACAAACAAACAAAAAAAGTGTGCATGATATCACAGAAACAGTGAGGCTGGTGGGATTTGTGGTGTAAAGAGTCAAACTCAAAGCCTGGGGGCCAGATTTGGCCTGTGTGGCCGCCCTGGAAACAGCGAAGGACTGGCCTCAGTGAAAATGGAGCTCAGGAGGGTTTGCAGGAGGCCATCGTAGTCAGAAACGGAGCTCAGGGGCCTGTTTTTGGTGGCAGAGAGTTTGGGCCACCACAGGGGCTCCCGACACTAGTGATGTTGAGCTGGCCACGCCCACACTGGCCATGCCCCCCCTGCCCCTCCAAGGTCAAACACAACCTTGACGTGGCCCTCAATGAAATTTAGTTTGACACCCCTGGTATAAAGCATACAATATCTCATTTGGGAATAAAGGATGGTCCTTGTACACCAATCACAATGCTGTCTTAACAATGCGCCGTATGGCTCTGAAAATTTTCTCCTCTGATGATTTGCCTTCAGAAAAGAATACAGGCGCAGAGACAACCGAGGGCAAGAAGAGACGTGTGAGCCGAACGGTGTGTCCATTTAACTCCTATGAGCCTCTGCAGCTGCTTCGGGATGAGGTGCTGGTAGAAGTGAAAGATATAGAGCAGCTGGTTTCTCTGGGAAAAGAAATGAAGGCCTGCCCTTATTATGGAAGCCGATACGCCATCCCAGCTGCTCAGGTAGATATTTGTGGATCTCCTCTTGAAGCTTTGCTGACGTCTGGAAACAGATGGCTTCGTTTCTTTGTGTGTAGCCTTGTACCCTTTCGCTAAATCACTGCAGGATGATTAGGCTGGTGCTTTTTCATCCCTCAAAAGGTTGATCAATTTTTTTGTGTGTGTTTTTTTTTCCAGTTTTCTTAGTTTTCCTCTTCTTTTGTAAATATTTTGTCCTTGGGACCTTTTACGTATTCTTTGGGATCACCTGGGTTTGCTTTGAAGTCGTACACAATAGGAATTTAAATGGATTCTCAATTTTTAAGGAGCAAACTTCATATTTGCAAGCACGGCATGGTGTAGTGGTGAAAAGGGTGGATTATAGAGCCGCTCCATGATAGAGATGGGTGGTCTATAAATATGATATGATATAAATATGAATATCACCTCAGGTTTTAATTTCATAATATTGTACTTTCATGGTTTATTTTTTATTCTGTTATTCCTTTACTAATTTTTAAAAAATATTTTCCCCATTTTATTGTTAGAAGCTGCCCAGAGTAGTCCCTGCAAAAAATTTAATAGATGATAGATAGATGATAGATAGATGGATGGATAGATGGATGGATGGATGGATGGATAGATAGATACCATATTTTTTGGAGTATAAGACGCACTGGAATATAAGACGCACCTTAGTTTTTTGGGAGGAAGATAGATGATAGATAGATAGATAGATAGATAGATAGATAGATAGATAGATTGATTCAAAATGATCGTTAGCTAAGAAATAGGGTGATTTTGAACCAGTGATTATTTTCCAGGTTAGCCTACTTTATAGACATAGAACAACATATGCCTTTTTGAACTCCTAGAAAAATTGTGAAATATAAAATCTAACAAATAAGATTGAATAAATAAGACCCAACTCACTCCTAGTCTACATGTGAAAAGATATATATATATATATATGCATATGCATATATATATATATATATATATATATATATATATATATATATATATATATGTTTTTCTTTCTTTTTCGTAGGTTTTATGTGTATGTCTCTTTAGCCAGGTTCTACCTACGTAAACCAAGATATTATGCAGCCCTAGTTCAGTGAAATCACAATTCACTGTATATAGTATATATATATAAACAGATTTTCCAAAAATCTGTTCTGCAGATAAAGGTCAGAGTGGTGGACTTCCCATTGAATGAATGCCTCTGTCTGTCCCGCAGTTGGTGGTGCTGCCATACCAAATGCTTCTGCATGAAGCTACCCGAAGGGCATCTGGGATCCAGCTGAAGGATCAGGTAGTGATAATTGATGAAGCTCACAATCTGATCGATACCATTGCTTCCATCCACAGCACTCAAGTGACCGGCTCGCAGGTGAGTCAGGCCTGAAGGCCTCTCTGCTACTACCTGCAGCTTTCTTGTTGTGGTCTCTGCCCACTGCCATCCGTATGAGGCTTTTTTTAGAGACTATAAATTACTCCCAGTCTCTGAGATAATAACTTTATTGTCATTGTACGTGTATACCCAGTATACCCATACAACGAAATTCACTTAACACCCAAAGACCAGGTCCAACAAACATAATAATCCCCAAACACACTCCCACCCACCACAAATTCCCCACCCTAAACCACCCAAACATCCACACAACAGACCAAGTGGATGTCCCTGAATACTGGTGTTCTGTCCCTGAATACTGGTGTTCTGTCCCCACCCACATCAACAGACGTTCAAGAGTTAAAGACCAAACCAGCCGGCAAAATCCTTTTCCTTATGATAATGGAACTTGGCAACAATCTAGTGGCTGCCTGCCAAGAGTTTATTATTTACAAAGAGGAGAGATAACTTCTCCCCACTCCTGGTACATCAAAAGAAACAGCTCAATAATTACGGAGTCAATCAAGTCCAGAGATAATCCAGCAAAAGTCCGGCAATGCAGAATGGCGTGGAAGCTTTTAGCTTTGTTCGTCACAAGGTTTGACTGGCCACCACGCTCCCTTTTATATCCTGTGGGGTGTGGTCCAGTGACTCAGCCTAATCTCGGGCACGCCTTTTCTTCTGTTGTGTGCGCTTATCTCTGCGACGCTGGCGTGGATCCAGCCAAGACTCATTACCCTCACCACTGTCCATCTGTGGCTGCATGGACGTGCTTGGCCCCAGCCCTATCTCTTGCCCTTCGGCAGACACCGAAGGCATTGCCAGAGAGGAGGGTCCTGGAGAGGGAGGCCTTGCCAACTCCTCTCCTTCACTCTCGGAGTCCTCTCCTGCCGATGACACAGGCTCAGGTAAGGGAGCCACAACAACTGGTTAACATAAGCTTGGCATTCCACAAGGAATTCCATCAAAAGAAACATTGACCTACAACCAGCCTACGAACCCCTCAGAATTCAAATCAACCGCACAGCCAACCAACTCACACAACCCCCTCCCCCAACCAGCACTTCACCTCCCAATGACCCTCACTCGATGTGACCTCCTCATCGCAAGACCTATCACAAGAACTTCACTTGAAGGAGGAGGGGGGGGAGAAAAAAGGGGGAAAAATCTGTATTTGAAAAACTTTTTCAATTAAAAAAAAAAAGAACTTCACTTGGTGCAACCCACACCTGACCCATCATCACAAGACCCTCACCTGATGTGACCTCCCCATCATAAGACCTTTCAAAAGACCCTCACTTGGTGCAACCCACACCTGACCCATCATCACAAGACCCTCACCTGTTGTGACCTCTCCATCACAAGACCTATCACAAGACCCTCACTTGATGCAACCCACACCTGACCCATCATCACAAGACCCTCACCTGATGTGACCTCCCCATCACAAGACCTTTCAAAAGACCCTCACTTGGTGCAACCCACACCTGACCCATCATCACAAGACCCTCACCTGATGTGACCTCCCCATCACAAGACCTTTCAAAAGACCCTCACTTGGTGCAACCCACACCTGACCCATCAACACAAGACCCTCACCTGATGTGACCTCCCCATCACAAGACCTTTCAAAAGACCCTCACTTGGTGCAACTTATACCTGACCCATCACAAGACCCTCATCTGACGTGACTTCCCCATCACAAGACCTACTGACCACACCAAGCCCCAGAAGAACACTGACACTGATATCCCCTATAAACTCCACTGAAGATGTTACCTAGCCTGGTAATGAAACGTTTGGAAACCAACCTGCAAGCTAGGAGAAGGAATCTCCATCCTAACACACGGAATTATGTCACTACATGTCTTGTTTGTGCGCTTCTCAGAAGCCTTTTGGGCAAAATGATGCTGGTCAGGATAGGCTTCAATATTGTCTTATGTTTTACATCCGTTTTAGCTGTGCCGCGCCCACTCCCAGCTACTTCAGTACATGGAACGATACAGGTGAGTGTTTGCGACTCGAGGTTCGGGTTTATGGAAATGCGAGTTGGCCACATTTGCATACAACAGCAAATTGAGGTTTGCTACAAACTACCTGGCAATTTCTAACTTTCCACTCTTAGATGGACAGGAGGAGAAACACCCATAGCAAGTAGTTTTATGGTCTAGATTGGACCTGCACAACATATAGGTAGTCCTTGACGTATGACCGCAATGGAGCCTGCCCATCGTGGTGGTGAGTCAAGATGGTCATAAAATGGGTCAACCACACGACTGACCACAATTTTATGACATTTTTTGTGGCAGTCATAAAGTGACTGTGACAGTCATTAAACTAATCAATAGTTGGCTATGGACCAGTTTTGCGAAAACCGTAAGTAAATGCTGATTTTCGCCAAAACCGTAATAAAACATAGTCATGTGACTGCAGGATGTTGCTAATGGTTGTACATGATTGGTTCTTTGGAACCAGATCATAAGTACCCCCAGGAAGTTTTGTCATAGCTTCGAATGGTTGTTAAGCAAGCAGTCCTAAATGGAAGACCACCGATCTAGGCTAGAAATATGAAATACACGCGGTCCTTGTCTTACAACCTTTCGTTTAGCGACCGTTCAAAGTGACAACAGCTCTGAAAAAAGCGACATGACTATTTCACATTTACGACCATATGCAGCGTCCCCACGCTCAAGTGATCAAAATTCAGACACTTGGAAACTGACTTGTGTTTATGATGGTTGCAATGTCTCTGAGTCATATGATCCCCTGTTGCGACTTTCGGACAACTAAGTCAGTGGGGAAACCAGTTTCACTTTACAGCTGTGTTACTAACTTAACAACTGAAGTGATTCATTTAACAACTGTGGCAAGAAAGGTTGCAAAATGGGGCAAAACTCACTTAATAACTGTTTTGCTTAGCCACAGAAATTTGGGGCTGAATTATGGTGGTAAATTGAGGACTACCTGTATAAATAAATCCATAAATATAGTCCGTGGCTCCATATAGCCTGCGAAACAGCCTTATGCAGCCTTCTGTTTTCTGAAAACTCAACAAAATCCATTGCCACTAAACATGACTGCTGCCGCTTAGTTTTTTTACAGCACCTCTGCCCTAAAAGCGTGCTTGCCAAGCCCTTCCAGTTCCTCCAGGTTTCACCAATGCTACCAGCTCCAGGATTGCTGCCATACCACCAACCACTATTTGGCATGCCAGTTATTCCTTTGTGACCCATCAGCATTTATAAGGTCTCCGTGTGTCTCAATCCCGTCCATTGAGTTGTGTAGCTCTGGTCTAGACAGTGGGGAAGTTCTGATGCAAAACTTATCTTCTTAGACCTCTCATAGCAGAAAGTGGACAGGATTCTGGGTAGACTGAATGCGACCACTTGTTTATTGGACCCGTGTCCCTGGTTAGTGCTGGCTTCTCGGGAGGTGACATGAGGCTGGTTCCAGGGGATTATAAATGCTTCGTTGGGTGAGGGTGTCTTTCCTGCCGTCTTGAAAGAGGCGGTGGTGAGGCCTCTCCTCAAGAAGCCTTCCCTGGACCCGGCAATGTTGGTAAATTATCGTCCGGTCTCCAACCTTCGTTTTGTGGCGAAGGTTGTTGAGAGTGTGGTCACGAAACAGCTCCCCCAGCACCTGGATGAAACGACGTATCTGGATCCGTTCCAGTCGGGCTTCAGGCCCGGGTACAGCATGGAAACGGCATTGGTCGCATTGGTTGATGATCTCTGGAGGGCTCGGGACAGGGGGTGCTCCTCTGTCCTGGTCCTGTTAAATCTCTTAGCGGCTTTTGATACCATCGACCATGGTATCATGCTGCACCGGTTGGAAGAGTTAGGGGTGGGAGGCACTGTGTTGCGGTGGTTCTCCTCCTTTCTCTCTGACCGGTCGCAGTCTGTGTTGACAGGGGGACAGAGGTCGACCCCGAGGCCCCTCATATGTGGGGTGCCGCAAGGGTCGGTCCTCTTGCCTCTCCTGTTCAACATTTATGTGAAGCCGCTGGGTGAGATCATCCGTGGTTTCGGGGTGGAGTACCATCAGTACGCTGACGACACCCAGCTGTACATCTCCACCCTGGATCACCCCAATGATGCCCTTGAAGTGATGTCCCGGTGCCTGGAGGCCGTACGGATCTGGATGGGGAGGAACAGGCTCAGGCTCAACCCATCCAAGACCGAGTGGCTGTGGTTTCCGATGTCCTGATATAGTTAGTTGACGCCATCTCTGACTATTGGGGGCGAATCACTGGCCCCCACGGAGAGGGCTCGCAACTTGGGCGTCCTCCTGGATTCATGGCTGTCTTTAGAAGAGCACTTGACGGCCGTGACCGGGAGGATTTTTTATCAGGTTCGCCTGATTCGCCAGTTGCGTCCCTTTCTGGATCGGGACTCGTTACGCATGGTCACTCATGCCCTCGTCACCTCTCGCCTGGACTATTGTAATGCTCTCTACATGGGGCTCCCCTTGAGGAGCACCCGGAGGCTCCAACTGGCGCAGAGTGCGGCCGCGCAGGTGGTAATGGGAGCGTCATGGCGCTCCCATGTGACACCTCTCTTGCGCGAGCTGCACTGGCTCCCGGTGGTCTTCCGGGTGCGCTTCAAGGTTTTGGTTACCACCTTCAAAGCGCTCCATGGCTTAGGACCTGGTTATCTATGGGACCGCCTACTACCACCAATAGCCTCCCACCGGCCAGTACGCTCTCATAGAGAGGGACTCCTCCGGGTGCCGTCAGCCGAACAATGTCGGCTGGCGACCCCTAGGGGGAGAGCCTTCTCTGTGGGGGCACCTACCATCTGGAATGAGCTCCCCCCAGAGATACGGAGGATCCCGGATCTGTGCACCTTCCGCCGCGCTGTGAACACTTTTTTATTCCATCAAGCAGGCTTGGCCTAATCTCCTCCCTCTTTTAATATGTAAATTTTAATCTGTTTTTAAATTATTGGGGTGTTTTAAATTTGTCTGGGCCAAAATGATTTAATTTGATTTTAACTGGTTTTTTAAATTTTTTGTATTTATGTATTTTATTGTTTGGCTGTTCACTGCCCTGAGTCCTTCGGGAGTAGGGCGGTATACAAATCAAATAAACCTAAACCATAAACCTAAAGTGGATTATTGATCCTTTTGGGGAAGAACCTCTATGGCAAAGATACTGAAATGCTGACCATTTTGGTATATGGCTTCGTATGTTCTTTGTCCTTCATCATAATTCCCTCCATGGGCCATACCAGTTATATTCTTAAGCTCAGCTTGGCTGTCTTGCATTGTGTTACCCTTGCACATTCATATATCATCTGATCTTTTAGGAAACGCTTGAAGGCCAAGAATTTGATGTACATTAAACAGATTTTGTTTTTGCTTCAGAAGTTTGTGGCTGTCTTGGGAGGTAAGAACAGAGTTCTGAGGATCATCTTTCCGATATTGGCTACCTTCTGCAAGGGAATGTATTGTGGCCTACCAGCAGCCAGCAGAGCTGGTGGCAGACTCAGACAGTGCGGAGGTTAGGGAGGATCATGGGCCAGTCTTGGAGTCTGGGGAAGGCTCTGATGAGGGCTCTACGTCGGAGGCAGAGATGGGGCTAGGGCCCGTCTGACAGTTGTCAGCTGCCTTCGGAGTCGGACATCAGTGGGGCAGAAGAACAGCTGGAGCCTGTTCCCAGTGTGCGCATACGCAGAGCTGCTAGGAGAACGGAACAGCTAAGGAACAAGGGTCAACTCAGGAGTAAAGCCACAAGTGGATGGTGAATGGCCCCTCCATAGGGAATAAAGTGCAGTGAAAGGGGAATAGAGTTTGCAGGAGACAATTAGTTTGCTTAATTGGTTCGTGACTCTCAGAGACTCCTTGCCAAGTTTTGAAGATATCGGCCTGGCAGCTCTCCAAGCCAGATAAGGTCTGTGACTGTAAATTCTCCCTTGAAAGACTTTGCTGGATGTGAATGAGAGGAATTCACAGTAACTTAATAAAAAGGGTTTTTTGTCAGGACAAGTAGTCTGCTTCATGCTTTTGGGAAGCCTAGGTCAGAATAGAATGTCCTATCAAGCTCAATTCCATGGTTTATATGGCTGACTACATCAAAGAATGTAACATTAATTAATTTGACAGTATATGGACTGCAGGAATATCAGTCTGTCTTTAGGAAATGTAATAGATTCTCGAAAAACAAAACAGGGTTCCAGCAACCCCATTTTGTCTCCCCCCCCAAGCCAATCTTCCTTTGATCATTACCATCTTTAACTTCTCCGACAAGCCTTTGTCTCCTTCCATTTTTGCTCATCCCGAACAGAATAGATACAAGCACAAAGCAAATGAAGGATGAAATTCTGATTTTAAGCAATGCTGTAATGGAATTACTGCTTGCCTTCTGATGCCTGTTTTTCCCCAGGTGTATACTTCTGCTCTGGATAGATGCTTTATAATTGCATTAGTGTTGCATATTTACAGATCTTGCTACCAGCTTAATGTACTCAAAGTCTAAATTGCTTGTTTTAATTTTTTTTTAAAATGCATGTACCAATGCAATAAATGTAATGACAAGCAAATTGGAAACTATTTGAAGTGTAAGTTTGAATTAACATAGCAGAAAAAGAATACTTCCCTCTTAGGGGATGACGTTATATTAAAAACAAAAAAAGACTAAAATGTAAAAAGCCAGTGTTGTGGTTGTATAGTTGCTTATTGGCCAAAAGCCTATAGTTGATTTCTGCTATGCATTCTTTGACCGGATTCATATAACTTGCTTAACTAAGTCAGTTAAAAACCTAGTGGTTCATTTTTACAAGTGCTATGTTGTTCTTTTTTATTCCCCCCCCCCCCCAAACTGGTCTTATGACTGTTTCCAACACTTAGCAGCCACACAATCACATGATCAAAATTTAGACGCTTGGCAACTGACTCATATTTAGGTATCCTGGGATCATGTGATCCCCTTTTGCAACCTTCTGGTTAGCAAAAGTCAATAGGGAAGCCAGATTCATTTAACATTAACACTGCAGGTATTACTCTCTTAATACCTGTAGTGATTCACTTAGCAACTGTGGCCAGAAAGGTTGTAAAGTGGGGAAAAACTCACTTCACAACTGTCTCACTTAGCAACAGACATTTGGGGTTCAATTGTGGCTGTAAGTCGAGGACTACCTGTGCACTGGTATTGTAGCTTAGCCCGTAGTGATATGTAGTTTAGCTTATGTTGTCACATGGAAATAATTTCATAATCATTATTGCTCTGCTTTTCATGTTCTCCAGGAAATGTGAATCAGAATCCAAATACGCAGAGCATACCAGAAGCAGGTAAGTTGTGGGTGTCATTGCAGAAAATGTGTAAATTGTCATGGTTTGGCCAGCATGGGGTTTAGGATTGTGGGGCAATAAGCTGACTTTGTAGAAGCACCGCTTATGAGGGGGCCAAAAGCCCTAATAAGCAGGTATATACAAAAGAATGAAGGCTATTGCTATTAGTGCATTGTAAGCCGCCCTGAGTCTTCGGAGAAGGGTGGCATATAAATTGAACTAATAAATAAATAAATAAATAATAAACAAACAAACAAACAAACAAACAAGAAGATGATTGTACCGATCTGAAAAACTTTATCTGTTGCAAGCAAACCAGGTTTTTTTGTTCTCTCTCTCTCTCTTTCTCTTTCTTCCTCCCTTCCTCTCTCTCTCTCTCCCTCCCTCCCTCTCTCTCTTCCCCTCCTCCCTTCCCTCTCAGGAGTGCAGCTGAAATCCATCAATGACTTTCTGTTCCAGTGTCAAGTTGATAACATCAATCTCTTCAAGGTAAAGAACTGTCTGACTTGCCCCAAAGTTTAAAATTTGGGAGGGAGCCAAAACTTAAGTTAGAGCTCCCAAAGAGGCGTTTCCTTTTTCTTTTTACACCCTGATCAGATTTTGCCTGGATTAGTTTTTTATTAATAGTTAAGACACACTTACTGTATATGTATAGGCAAAAAATCATAGTGTTGGAACTAAGGACATCTCTAAAAAATAATTTGGAAAAAGCGATTTGTCCATTGCGTGAACCCAGTACTTACGGCTGTTGATTAGCACAGTCTCTCTTTTTCTCAGGCTGCAGTACGAGCCTGAGAAATTTTCGCTTCCATTAAAACCTCACTCTCACTCTTGAAGAAATCTCAATTTTTTTTAGGCTGGTTTATAAGGCTGAAAAGAGATAGCAATACCGATGCTAATGAATAGCAGAATTGCTCTGGACCTGCTTGAGATCGGCAGCAAATGTGTTACTCTACATACACACACAAACACACATATGATGCGTATAATATGAATGTAGAACATTCGTAAACTGGCCTGTATTTGTTTTACCTGAGTGACTTATCTATAAAGATGAGAGGGACACTATTCCATCCTCGTCTCAAAGCAACAACCCAACACTTCAAGAACTGGGATAGGTTATTTTAAACACTTCAGTTCTCCGGGATTATGATTCTTGTAATACCACATATTAGTCATGCTATTGTTGTGGCCCATCAGCAGCCTGTGCAGCTGGTAGCTGATTCCGACAGCGAGGAGGCTGGTGCTGCGCCAGCAGCCTGTGCAGCTGGTGCTCGAGTCAGACAATGAGGAGGCTGGAGAAGATGTGGTGCCAGAGGCGGGGATTCAGCCAGGGCTTTCAGAACCTCCAGAAGCTCCCATAAGTGAAGAGGAAGAAGAGGAGGAGCCTCTTCTCAATGCACGGGCGCGCAGGGCTGCCAAAAGGCAGGAGTGGCTCCTCAGGAGGAGGTCTCCTCGAGAGTAAGGCTTGGGGCTAATTGGCCACTCCCTTAGCCTATTTAAGGAAGGACAATTTGCAGGGAACAACTTCGTTCACTCTCCTTCGCGTCCTGATCTTAGTTCTCTTATCAGTTTCCTGCAAATTGCTTCTGAGCTTTCTGCCAATCATAGTAAGATTACGATGATTTATTCTTTGGATTTTGGTAGGCTGTTAAGAAAGTTAATTAACAGCCTTTGTTTGAAAATTTTAATTGAGTAAACTAAGGTTTGTACAGACTTTGTGTGTGCTGCGTTCTTTGGGGTCCGTAGCTGGGGCAGAACAGCTATCTACACTTTATGGAAGTTATAATACAAAATATCCTGAACTGGTTTGCACCGAATGCCTTCTGATTATTTATACCTAGGACCATTCAAACTACAAACTGCCAATAGGCAGTCTCATTGACCAATCATCCAGCCACTGTTCAAAATTAGGATGGGGCTGAACTAGAGAGACTTGGGCTAGGAGAAAACAATTACGACAGGTCCTCATAAATATGGCGGTTGCAGGATCCCCACAGTCACATGAATTACAAGGTCCTGCAGTCACATGATCACCACTGTCAGCTTTGAACAAGCAAGTCAATGGGGAAGCTGGCAGGAAATCACAAGTGGCGATCATGTGACTGCAGGATGTTGCAACTACACAGAATTCACCTAACAGCAGCAATCGGGACTGCCACAACTTCCATCTTAAATCAGTGTAATTATGTGACATTGCATTTTGCCTACGTTGCTTAGCAATAAAGTTGCTGGTTCATAGTTAAACAAGGACTAAATTATTTACAGGTTAGATTTCAGCTTAATTTTGAATATAGTTTTAAAAATGATTATTTTCTATCTGTACCTGAATAATCAAATCATCGTGGCTCCTTTAGTGCAACTTCTATTTGTTGGATGATCTTCTGGCCTGATTTTTGTTAGTTTAGGCCTTGTTAGCTTCCCTTCCCACCATGGAAATTGCCAATTTGTAGGAAATGTACTGGTTCCACAAATGTCTATGGAGATTCTCAGTCATCCAGGTCATAGTTGTCCAAAGGTGGGTTTTTTTTTATTAAAGAGGCAACTGGATTTTCTTTGTTTTTCTTTGAAGATGTTTCTCTTCTCATCCAAGAAGCTTCTTCAGCTCTGGAAGGAGCTTCTTGGATGAGTTGAAGAAGCTTCTTGGATTTGAAGCGAAACGTCTTCAAAGAAAAACAAGAAAGTCCAGTTTCCTCTTGAATAAGCACCTTTGGAATACTGATTCCACAGTTTCAGAGTGAGTCCCAGGATAGAACTAACTTTGTATCATTTGTTGACTGATTGACCAAGTAACTAAACAGTTATCAGATATAATCTGCACAGTCTGGTTGCACTACAGGCCTTGAATCATTGCGGTGTCTTGAAAGCTGCCAGTTGATGGTGAGATGCCTGGATTATCAAGCAGACAGCTTGGATAGAAAGGGAAGAGAAAAATTAAGCAAAAGAATGCAAGGAAGATGGTCCTTTGAGTAATCTTTAGGACAGGGGTTAGCAACCTGCGGCTCCAGAGCCTCATGTGGCTCTTTCACCCCTCTACTGCGGCTCCCTGTCACTCAAAATATGTGTCACAACCACCAATGTGCGACACCCGCCGGCATGCGATTTATTGAGCTTTTCAACCCTTGGTAGGCCAACCATGGATAAATCCAAGAAAAGAAAAGTTTCAGAAGAAAACAGAACATTTAATTCAACTACATATGCTAGTTTTTTGGCTCTCAAGAAATAGTCAGGCACGAGAAGGATTTTGTGGCTCCCGGTGTTTTCTTTTCTGCGGGAAATGGGTCCAAATGGCTCTTTGAGTGTTTAAGGTTGCAGAGTTAGGAGTTTCTTTAAGGAGTCATGAAGGAGTTCTAAGACAACTGAATACTCTGCTTCTAAAAGGTGTAGGTTGAATGATAAATTGTGATAATCTAGCAACGAAGGTTAAAACTGGAGATAGCCTGTTAAGACAATGGGGAACCTTTTAATGTGCATGTTCTCTTTTTTCAACAGGTTCAGCGTTACTGTGAGAAAAGTTGCATCAGCAAGAAGGTAGTGCATCAACAAAGCAGAATAAAATTCTGGTTCCATGTCTTTTAGGTGCCTTTTTGGGGTCTGTTTTCAGGAATTTTTCATAGGATATGGGAACATAAATTGCCTTAGATTGAGTCAGATGAATTGGATTAACCTGCTTAGCTATTTCCTATACAGTGATGCAAGAAGGAACCGTGCAGGGCTTGTGAATAGTTGGGATATGGCTCCCCAAAATTTCAAAAGATGTTACCTTACTGTAACTTTTATTGAGTGGCAGGGAATATTTATTAAATCTATGGTAGGAAAATAATTATAAATTAATTTAAAGGTAAGCCAAATATATTGAATTAAATCAAATTTATGGAGTACAGATAGTCCTCAATTTACAACCACATTTGAGCCCAACATTTATGTTGCTAAGCAAGACGTTTATTCAGTTTTGCTCATTTTATGACTTTTCTTGCCACAGTTGTTAATTGAATCTGCCTTCCCCATTGACTTTGCTTCTCAGAAGGTCAGAAAAGGTAATCACACGATCCCAAGACAATGCAACTGTCATAAATATGAGTCAGTTGCCAAGCATCTGAATTTTGATCACTTGAGCACAGGCATGCTTCAAAAGCCGTAATATAAATAGCAATAGCACTTAGACTTATATACTGCTTTACAGTGGTTTACAGCCCTCTCTAAGTGGTTTACAAAGTCAGCCTATTGCCCCCAATAATCTGCATCCTCATTTTACCCACTTCGGAAGAATGGAAGGCTGAGTCAATTTTGAGCCTGGTGAGATTTGAACTGCCAAATTGCAGTCAGCAGAATTAGCCTACAGTACTGCACTCTAACCACTGCATAGTGCAAAATAGTCATAAGTCATTTTTTTCAGTGCCATTGTAACTTTGGTCACTAAATGAAAGGTTGTAAATTGAGGACTACCTGTGTGGCCATTTATAAACCAACTGAATCTCTTCATGGTTTCTGGGGTATGTATCACGGGTGAAATCCAGCAGGTTCTGACAGGTTCTAGAGAACCGGTAGCGGAAATTTTGAGCAGTTCAGAGAACCGGTAGCAGAAATTTTGAGTAGTTTTGGCTGGGTGGGAATGGAAATTTTGCAATGCAATATCCTTCCCCCAGGAGTGGGGAGGTAATGGGGATTTTGCTGTATCCTTCCCCTGCCACGCCCACCAAGCCATGCCCACCAAGCCACACCATGCCCACCAAGCCACGCCCACAGAACCGGTAGTAAAAAAATTTGGATTTCACCACTGGTATGTATGTTAGTCTCCCTTGGGAAGACAGATTGTCTGAATGTTTTCCTCTTTGCAGGAATGATTAGGGAAACGAACAGGGAAAAATTTACAGACCATATTTAAATAATATTTTCTGATCTTTTTCCTGTCTTGCAGCTCTTAGGATTTATGGAAAGATATGGAATTTTCAAAACCAGCAAAGACGACCAAAAATTGACTGGTTTGCAGAACTTTTTGCAAACCTTGAACAAGAGACCAGAAAAAGAAGGTGAGTTTGGCTACAAAGCAAGTTTTGGCAGTTTTCAGAATTGGAAGGAGATGAGCTGGAAGACGCAAGACATAAAAATATAGGCAGTCCTCGACTTACAACAGTTCATTTAGTGACCGTCCAAAGTTACAATGACACTGAAAAAGGTGACTTATGAGCGTTTTTCACAGTTACAACCTCCGCAGCCTCCCCATGGTCATGGGATCAAAATTCAGATGCTTGGCAACTGGTTCATATGATGACCGTTGCTGCGTCCCCAGGTCACGCGATTCCCCCTTTTGTGACCTTCTCACAGGCAAAGTCAATGGGGAAGCCAGATTCACTTAACAACCGGGTTACTAACTTATCAATTGCAATGGTTCACGTAACAACCGTGGCAAGAAAAATCGTAAAATGGGGAAGAAGAACTCACTTAACAAATGTTTCACTTAACAACAGAAATTTTGGGCTCAATTGTGATCATAGGTTGAGGACTACCTGTAGTGATGTTCAGTAGGTTTGGAAACAGGTGGGTCTATGAAGCTTCCCTGTTCTTGGGTTTTTCCATTTAATTTTAGTGGAATTAGGACATCTATGTATTTGTTGTGTCTTAGGACAAACATTTTCCATTAGAAGAATGGAAAATAATATATAAAATGAAGATATAAATAATATTTATAATAATGTACCATATTTTTCGGAGTATAAGATGCACTCCCGCCCCCAAAAAGAAGGTGAAAATTTGGGTGCGTCTTATACACTGAATGTAGCCCCACCCACCCGCCAGTCCCCACCATTTTGGAGGCTGCAAATGCAGCCTCCCAAACAGAGAGCCACTCAAACAGCCTCCGAAAGGTCCGTTTGAGAGGCTGCCTTTGCTAAGAGAAGCTCCTTTGCAAACGGAGCTTTTGGAGGCTGCAAACGCAGTTTCTCAAACAGAGAGCCTCTCAAGCAGAATTTCTTTTTTCTTATTTTCCTCCCCCCAAAATAAGGTGCCTCTTATACTCCGGAGCATCTTATACTCCGAAAAATACGGTAAATAATACATAGAAAAAGTCATTTTTCTACCTGTCTCTTGAAAGTCAATGAAGAATCAGAGTTTGACTTTTCTTGCTACAATAATTCAGTTTTTGCAAGATTGAGGGCCTATATTTATATGAGCCATATGTCATTGTTGTCTTGATAAATTGTTCTGGAACAAGAATGGAAAAACTTTAGCAAGAATGTTGATTTAGCCTCTTGTCGGAAGCTTTTTTTTCTGTTAACACGCATTTAATCATAGCTTTCAGGGTTCCAAGTAATGCACCCATAGAAAGTAGAACTCCGAGGCAGGCAAATTCCTCAAAGAACAGTTTTATTAGATACATCATATTGGCACGACTGGTGAAAGCCGACTCTTAAACTTCCCGCGGCTTTCACCTAATTAAAAGTAAAAGTTTCCCCCTTCCCCAAGTCACTGATCACACTGTCCAATCCAGATGCTGGCTGGTTGCTTGGTTACTTCACTCCTCCTCTGGCCCGTGAGAATGTTCTTGGTTCCCACAGGAAAATGTTTATTGTTTTGGCTACAAAACCCCATCTAACTATTTCCCCCTTCCCTCTGTTGTGTGGCAACCCTGAAACCTCCAAGACGGCCTCTGCCAAGTTCACTTCAGGATTGACAATATTCCCAAATGAAAATAAATTGGATATGCTACTTGTGTGATTGTCGAAGTAAGGAATTGGGAGATGATGTTCTGCAGGGGAGAAGTTGCCTTTCCAAATGAGAAGTTGTCTTTTGATCTGCAGGGGCTCTGCAAAGTTCTCCCGGGGAAGGTGAGGACGACCACCCCAAAATGGCATCTCCGCTAATGCACATTGAAAGTTTCCTCGCTGCGCTCACAAATGCAAACCAGGACGGGAGAGTCATTCTCAGCAGGCACGGTATTGTATATCCACATTTGATTTGCTTTCTTTAAAAATAAGTACATCTGTATATATTGAATTATTTCAAGGTCGTTCCATTATACGTAGTCCTTATCTAGCGATCACAGCTGGGATTGCCAACTCCATCACTAAGCAAACAGGGTCGCCAAACAGAACTTTGCATGATTGCAACTGGCTTACAACGTCACTTCCCATGTGGTCATTAAGTAAGTCGCTCGTGGTTAAGTGAGAGATAGCAATAGAAATAGCACTTAGACTTATATACCGCTTCACAGTGCTTTACAGCCCTCTCTAAGCAATTTACAGTCAGCTATTGCCCCCAACAATCTGGGTCCTTATTTTACCAACCTTGGAAGGATGGGAGGCTGAGTCAACCTTAATCCTGGTGAGGATCGAACTGCTGAACTGCAGTCAGCTGGCAGTCAGCATAAGTAGCCTGCAGTACCGCATTCTAACCACTGTGCCGCCACAGCTGTCTATCATGGGGCTGTGGCTTATAATTTGACCACCAGCTTCTCCATTGATCCTGCTTGTTGGAAGCCAGTTGTGATGCACGTAGATAGCAATTATGTGGCCTTGAGATGTTGGAGTTGTCATCAATGTAAGGATTGATTGTAAAGTTAATTTACTTTTATTTATTTATCAGGTTTTTAAAACCGTCCCTCTATCTCACAAAGTACCTTACTCAAGTCCATTGTGATTTGAACAGTCACTAAACA
This sequence comes from Arizona elegans, assembly GCA_022577455.1. Lineage (NCBI taxonomy): Eukaryota > Metazoa > Chordata > Lepidosauria > Squamata > Colubridae > Arizona > Arizona elegans. The sequence goes on from JAKOOJ010000007.1 coordinate 73,541,757, forward strand.
GGGCAGTCATTAAGTGAGGCCTGTCTGTATCTCCCCAAATGCCTTTCCCGGAGGAAACATCTGAAAGTAAAAAAATAAATAAATCCATATTTATGTAAACACTTGATGCTTTTTCATAGGAGCACTTACCTAAACAATTCGATTGCAGTTTGAGTCGTGGAGATATTATTCTCCAGGCGTTGCTAAATTACTGCACCTTATTCATTTTGGATCCTGGGATTGTAGCAATATTAAGGAGGTTGTGGTATTTATTGCTGCTTACTAAATTACTTTATTAAGTATGGTCGTAATTTAATCAAGTGTTATTCCCATATTAGCCCCTGGGAACCAACCCCAGTTGCTTTTGTTGTCCTCTTTCTCTAAGAACATTTTCATTGTTTCGTTTGAAGCATCCAGTAAATTGACAGGCAGGGGTTGGGGGGCAGGGGGTGGGTGGGGTGGAAAGCCCCCTTGCATTTCAGGCTGCCCTTCAATGTTTTTCATTGTTTTACCTGCCAACTCTCTGAATGTGCTGATTTTTCCAGGTACTTTAGCCCTGAGCAGCCTCAAGTTCCTATTGCTCAATCCAGCTGTGCATTTTGCCACGGTGCTGAAAGAATGTCGAGCTGTGGTCATTGCTGGGGGCACCATGCAGCCGGTGAGCGGCGAACTGGGCACCTTCGTACTTCCTTTGGGTGATGGGCAACCACTTTTAAATAGCAAATGATTGAAGGAGCTGATTTCTCGCCTCCCTTCTTAGCAGACGTTCTCCAGAATGTGCTGGAAGGAGGTCTTTCTTGTTTAAAAGCAGCAGAATGAAGGTGTCGCTTTGAATCTTTGGCTCGTTCTGCCCCTTCCCCTTGGCACCATTTTGCTTTTAACACACCTGGCAAGCCTTTCACAGTGTTTACAGCAGTGTTTCCCAACCCTGGGAAGTTTAAGATGGGTGGACTTCAATTCTCAGAATTCCCTGGCCAGCAGGCCTGACTGGAGAATTCTGGTAGTTGAAGTCCACCCATCTTAAAATCCCCAAAGTTAAGAAACATTGATTTAGAGGTTTAGCTTCTTGGTCTAGTCAATCTGCCTGCTGTTTTTCCCAAGTCCTAGAAAGGTCCTAAATCTTTGCATTTAACAGTAAACATTTAGTTTTCCCATAAAGTAACAGGATTTCAGTAACACCATAATGGCAGGTTCCATCATGCTTAGAGTACTGCTATCTAGGTTTGAGTCTGGTGGCATCTGAATGGTGGTCTAAAACAGGGATGTCAAACCTGCGGGCCGCGGGCCAGATGCATCACATGCTGGCCATGCCCACGCCTGGTTTAGCGAAGGGAAAAAAGTCCCGATACATCATGTGACGACGTCGTGATACCGCGAGTTTGACACCCCTGTGTTCTGACCTAGGCTTCCCAAGAGCATGAAGCAGACTCCTCGTCCCGATAAAACCTCTTTTATTTAAGTTAAAGGGAAATTCCTCTCCAGCAAAGTCCCGACAAACAATTTTTCATGAGATTTCACAACTACAGACCTTTATCAGGCGTGGAGAGTGGCCAGGTCGATATCTTCCAAACTCCATGCTGTAGCAGCAATTACTTGGCAAGAAGTCAGGAATAGATCTTCACCCTAATGAATTGAACTAATTGTCTCCTGCAAACTCCCCTCCCCTTTGCTCCTCTTTATTCCCTATTGGAGGGGCCATTCACCGTCCACCTGTGCCTTTACTCCCAATTTGGACCTTGTTCCTTAGCTGTTCCCTTCTCCTGGCAGCTCTGTGCATGCGCACATTGGGATCAGGCTCCAGCTGTTCTTCTGCCCCACTGATATCCGACTCCGAAGGCAGCTGATAACTGTTGGATGGCCCTAGCCCCATCTCTGCCTCAGATGCAGAGCACTTATCAGAGCCTTCCCCAGACTCCAGGACTGGCCCATGTTCCTCCCCACCTCCTCACTGTCTGAGTCTGCCACCAGATCCGCTGGCCGCTGGCGGGCCACACACCCTGGTCTAGAGGAAAGATTATAAAGACTAACTCTTAGCATATAGATCTAGTGATTTGTTGACCATGAAAATTCAGGTTGTATCATGGACTTGGGTGGTTTATTCTTTAGCTTGCAATCTTCTTTCCACAGAAGTTGGGAGAGGTACCGTAGTTAGATATTGTTTTTTCTGTAAAGCAACTCTTTTCAGGGACGTAAGATGGGAGATGAGATCAACTTGTCTATCTCCCGTCCTTTCTTTGGTCTATTCACAAAAATCCCAGTCTCTTTGGTTTGTTAACTACATGAAATTAATCGGTACTATAATCATGGTAGCTTATCAAGAAATAAAGTTGGGAAGCAGGATCTGGACACAAGTGGCCTTTGAAAAACATCACACAACATGATTCCTCCCTTCCATAACATGGGAGCATGTTATGGGGTCCCCAGAAAAGCGAAATTGATTGTCTTGCTATGTATACGGGGCTATGAGGGCAGAATTTGGATCTTTTCCTCCCCAAGAGTTGAACACTTTTGCGTACGGCATGCTGTGTTAAGTCTTCTAAAAAAATGGATTTTCACTATGTGCCTTGCAGGTGGCTGATTTCCGGCAACAGCTGCTTTTGGGTGCTGGTGTTGATGCTGACAGGATTGAGGAATTTTCCTGTGGTGAGTCCTGGGAACAGTGGTTGCCCCAGATCTTTTGAGTCATGCTTGGGTGACCTTTGGGGCAAAGTTTTGCCTACCCAGTTGTGTCTTTCCAAATGGTTGCATCCATTGGGGTGGGGGTGGGGGGTGAGATTTGTTGGTCTTCTTGTCTTTTATCTTTGCTTGAGAAGTTTATGGGTAGAATCTGCCACCTTCAGCCACCGCACCTGCATTCTACTCAAACCAGGGGTCAAGAGAATGACTTTTGCATCCTTACATGAAAATAGGTTTCCATGAATTGAAGGAGGGCTTCCTTTCTTATAAACATGCATGTGGAAAACCAGGAAGTATTTCCATGAAAAAAACCAGATCTACAGTACAGATAGGCCTTGACTTAGAATTGTCTGTTTAGTGACCATTTAAAGTTACAATGGCACTGAAAAAAGTAACTTATGACCGTTTCTCATCCAGCCATTGCAGCAACCCCATGATCCCATGATAAAAATTCAGACTTTTGGCAATTGGTTCATAATTATGATGGCTGCAGTGTCCTGGGGTAGGGGTGGGGTGGGGGGTCAGGTGATCTCCTTTTGTGACATTCTGACAAGTAAACGAAGAAGCCAGGTTCAATTTAAGGAGCCTTGGTGGTGCAGTGGACTAAAGTGCTGTTAAGTAGCACTTAGCTGCCAACTGCCTGCAATTACTGCGAGTTCAAATCTCACCAGGCTCAAGGTTGACTCAGCCTTCCATCCTTCCGAGGTAGGTAAAATGAGGACCCGGATTGTGGGAGCAATAAACTGACTTTGTATAAAAAAGAACACCGCTTGAGTGGGCCAAAAGCCCTACTAAGCAGGTATATACAAATGTATGAAGGCTATTGCTTAACACATTGTAAGCCGCCCTGAGTCTCTGGAGAAGGGCGGCATATAAATCAAACCAACCAACCAACCAACCAACAAATAAATAAATAAATAAATTTAACCACAACGATTCACTTAACAACTCTGGCAAGAAAGCTCATAAAATGGGGGCAAAACACTTAATAACCGTCTTGCTTAGCAATGGAAATGTTGGGGTCAATTATGGTCATAAGTCAAGCACCACCTGTAATTGCTATTATAGGGAATGTTCCTATCTCTAGTGCCAGCAAGTCAGTCAAGTCGTCCTATCTCGATTTTTTCTTGCAACCTGTTCCCCATTTTCTAGGTTTCCTCTTCCCATGGTCCAGGGGTCTCCAATCTTGGCAACTTTTAGACTTGTGGACTTCAACTCCCAGAATTCCTCAGCCAGCAAAGCAAAGCTGGCTTAGGAATTCTGGGAGTTGAAGTCCACAAGTCTTAAAGTTGCCAAGATTAGAGACCCCTGCCCATGGTCAAAGATCCTATGCCTGTTTACTATTGCCAAACCTTACTCATTAAAAATTTTTTTTTTGCAAATTTCCATGTTCTCTGGCGCCTTCTACTAGTTCATTCTCTTGACTTCCGTTTCAATTACAGATAGACAGTTAGAGAATGAAGTCCATTATTAAGATATCTATGATGAATTCTAGAACAGGCACAGCTTAGGTTAGTAGTAGTACAAAACCTTTTTTTTTATTTTTCAAAAGAATATTTTACAGACTTAAATGATCATGATGAAAATGGGCTTTTTTCTTTTTTCTTCAAATGTTTCAGAGTAAAAATTAGGGTAGAATCCGTAGAAGACGCTAAAATGGTGAGTTCTGGAATAGTGCCAAGATGGTTTCTCTTCAAAGCATCTATCTGATCAAATTTCCCCAAATTTTTCCATTTCACACTTGAGTTGTGACTTCCAGCTGTCACAACTGACAGTAATTGCTCCTTATTTCACTTAAATGATGAGAGGCAGGTCCCGGTGTTTGAAAGATCTGTTTTTGTTTTACTAGAGCCCAGAAGTCTATTAATGAGAAGAAAGTGTGAAAGAATGTCTTGCGGAAGATTCAGTTATCAACCGTGGCAATCTTTGAGCTTTTCTTTTATAATAAAAGTACAATGACTTCTTGCAAAACACTCAGATTTACCATTGAGTCCGAACTACGTTCTGCCTCCTGCTTATCAAAATCTCTGCTATGTTCCTGTCATCGGTTTTATAAGCCTTGACTTTGATTGCAAATAACAATGGTTAAATTAATACCAGAGCAATTAACGTTTGGTAGACCAATTCAAAGGTCCCCTAAAATGTGCAGAGTTACTGTGATTTCCGGATTTGACCATCAGGCAAGCAGAATGTGGCAAGTAAATCAAAATTTTAAAAAGTATTCAACATTAAAAACTTCCAAAATGAGGAAGTCTTGATAGGACGTGTCAAATTTTTCAACTTTCAATTTCCAAACACTAGGGGTGCTCAAAAGTTGTGACATGTTTCACAAGAACAGTCCTCCACTCCTCTGCTTGCAACAAAATACCTTATGCTACCAGACTTGAAATTCTGGGCCTAGAAAACTTAGAACAATGCCGTCTTCAGTATGACCTAACCCTAGCTCATAATAATTATCTGCTACAATGTCCTACCTGTCAATGACTACTTCAGCTTCAACCACAACAATACACGAGCACACAATAGATACAAACTTAAAGTGAACCGCCCCAAACTCGATTGCAGAAAACATGACTTCAGCAACAGAGGGGTCAATGCCTGGAATGCACTACCTGACTCTGGTTTCTTCCCCAAACTCCCAAAATTTTAACCTAAGAGTGTCTACTGTTGACCTCACCCCATTCCTAAGTGGTTTGTAAAGAGCGTGCATAAGAGCACCAGTGTGCCTCCCGTCCTTGTCCTAATGTTTCCTCTACTTGTATCTATTTTATGTATTCAGTTCATGCTTATAATTATATAAATTACCTAATACGTTCTTGATAAACAAACAAACATGCCTTGGGTATTGTAAAGATATTTTGTGTACTTCAATTTAGATGTGCTTGGTAAATAACTACATACATATCATAACTTTTTAATATTTTGTTTATTCTGCTGGTGCTCTGAAGGTTTCTGTCAACTGAGCAACATACGCCAGACTAAGAAATTAATGCAATGTAGATCAGGATTACTTTTATTGTAATAACTGTAGTACAGACTTTTGCAGATCTGAATGTGCTTCCCCTCCCTCACTTTTCTTTTCCCGTGAATCAGGGAGGGACTTGTCTGAGATGTTTTCTCAAGTTATATTTTTAGCGTGGGCTCAAGTCCTGCCTATTTCACCCTTGTCTTGATACCATGTTTCCCTAAAAATAAGACCCTGTCTTATATTTTTTTGAATCCCGAAATAAGCGCTTGGCCTTATTTTCGGGAAGGTCTTATTATTTTGGGGCGTGTGGAGCAAGATGGGACTCCTCTTGCCATCTTACCTGATTTCCAGCTCTGCGTTTAAATATTTTTGGGGACGGCTTATTTTCAGGGGGAAGCTTATTTTAGCTCATGCTCTCAAAAGCCCAATTGGGCTTATTATCAGGGGATGTCTTATTTTCGGGGAAACAGGGTAGTGACAATGTCTCAACTCATTGTCTTGAGTCTTCCTCGTGTCATTTAAGGCCATTCTCTCTTTCTTTCTACACTCATTGCACCGAGTGTTACTTGGAAGAAGAAAGCTGATCTCCTGGGACTATATTTGTTCAGTCCTTGTAGTTGAGTATTTGGTTAACTGTACAAGAGCTAGAAAGTTTAGCCTTTTAGTATAACAGGAACAGTAACTTGTTCATTTCTTCCTTGGATTCTTGTGTTATTAGGTCATGTGATTCCCCCTGACAACATTTTACCCATCATCCTCTGCAGTGGTCCGTCCAATCAGCAGCTGGAATTCACTTATGAGAAAAGAGGCTTGCCTCAGTTGGTCAGTATTTTTTTTCCCATTACACTTCATTGCCTCTTCAGGCAATGGAGTTTCATTGAGTTCACCGGGTGGGCATATTGTCCCTTTGATATTGCTTAGACCCTTCCTGCTTGGTTTCTGTCACCTGGGTTAGACAGTTGCAAAGGAAACGGATCCTTTTTTGTGGTTTCCCTCGCAGTTAACTTGTTACTGGACACAAGTAGCTCTTCTTGTGGCAATCTGATTTACTGTATTTCCGTATCAAGGGAAAAGCCATCCCTAGAAGCATAGATACTCACAAACGGGAAAAGAGGGAGCCTGGTGTTGTATAGAGTGGATTGGGAAGCCAGCAATAATACCAAGTTGTTCTTGACTTATGGTCATCCGTTTAATGACAGTTAGAAATTATGACCTCAGCAAAAGTGATTTACAACCTGCTGTCAAACTTATGACTGCTGCATCACCATGAGGTGTGTGTGGGGAAGGGAGGGGGGAAGAGGGAGGGAGGGTGGGAGAGAGAGAGAGAGAGAGAGAGGGAGGTGTGGATGATCACAAAAATGATCACATTTTTGATGGCTGCAGTGTTTTCCAGTTATTTACAACAAGCCAAGTCAATTGGGAAAGTTGGATTCACATAATCTCCGGTAAAAATGGTTGTAACCGCAAGCATGGTCACGTGATGACTCGCTTTATGACTGCATCACTTAGCGACTGAAATTCCAATCCCAATTTCAGTCATAAATCAAGGACTACTATATAGGATGGTTCATCTTTGTTTTGACAGTGGGACCTGAAGCTTTGAAACAAGGCAGGCCACCTTTTTTAGGATTAATTTCAAAAGCCTTCTGAAAGAGATCAGCGCAGATCTCTGAGTAGAGATGTTTGCTCCTTCCTAGCAGCCTGCAATTGTGGGAAAGAAGGAATCGAGCAGAAAAAGAGAGGAAAAACTGTGTTGGAAAGAGCCGGATATCCTGTGACACCAGATTCTGGACTCCGCTTGCTTCAAATTTGTCTATCCTGCATCCCCCAACTGATTCTCTCTAAGCATAAATGTACAGCCCTTAGGTCCATGAACTCCCTTCCAGCCCAGCCCATTCCACCCCAGGAAGGAAATTGTGTTCTCAAAGAGAACACACAGCCTTCGATAGAAGAAAGATTTTCTTTCATGGCTGAAAGTAGACATTGCTGGTTTTTCTCCATTTTTCAGATGGAGGAGACGGGGCGGATTCTTTCTAATGTGTGCAACGTTGTCCCAGGAGGTGTGGTGTGTTTCTTCCCTTCCTATGACTACGAGAAACAGGTATACATGCACTGGGAAAAGACCGGATTGCTTGCCCGACTGGCTACTAAGAAAAAGGTAATTGGGTAGCCCAATGCTGCTGGTGAAATCGAACATACGGCAATTATTGGCTGATTCCTCTCCTCTAGTTTTGTTGTAGCGATAGCAGTTAGATTTATATACTGCTTTACAGTGCTTTACAGCCCTCTATAATCAGTTTACAGAGTCAGCATATTGCCCCCAAGAATCTGGGTCCTCATTTTACCCACCTCGGAAGGACAGAAGGCTGAATCAACCGTGAGCCTGGTGAGATTCGATCTGCCAAATTGCAGTCAGCCGGCAGTCAGAAGAAGTATTCTGCAGTGCTGCACTCTAACCACTGTGCCACCGAGGCAGTAATGCGTCATACTGGCTCTGCTGCCTGCACAGTGAAGTGGAGAGGCCCAATCCTTACCCGTTGACCTAGCCACGGTACTTGCTGGGTAGCTGATCGTTATACTTGATATATCGCTTCATCATTTCCCAAAGCCAAGAGACTATGGCTTATTTGTGTAGGAGACAGGAAAAACTACAAGCCAACCTGAAATTTGACTGTGGGCATCACCAAGACAGCCTTGGATTGTTCAAAAAAAAGGAAAGCAGGATCAGATATAATAGTTAGCTCTTGGATGGGAGAAATCCCTGGGCTGTAGGCCAGACTGGGAAGTTGAAAAACATTCAAGAAGGTTACTACTTTCACAGATTTCTAAGAATTTTTTTTTTTTTTTTTGCTTTAATTTATATGCCGCCTTTCTCCGGAGACTCAGGGCGGCTTACAATGCGTTAAGCAATAGCTTTCATACTTTTGTATATTTATACAAAGTCAGCTTATTCCCCCCACAAACTGGGTCCTCAATTTACCTACCTTTGAAAGGATGGAAGGCTGAGTCAACCTTGAGCCTGGTGAGATTTGAACTTGCAGTAATTGCAAGCAGCAAATGTTAATAACATTCAGCACCATCAGCAATGAAGGTTGACTTAAGAGAATCTTTATCTTTGGTCATCATGGTTATTCTTTACACATTGAAAAATAGCATGCTGTAAATTGGAAAATTAAATCCAACATTTCCATTTCTCCTTTTATAGGCACACCAGTTGTGGCAAATACTACAATAGCCAGGAGCCTGAGTAGCTTTTTAATCCCTTAATGATCTTGTAATATGGGCTTGTCTGTGAGAATAGGGTTAAAGTAGTAATATGAACATAGCTAGATCTGGCCAATGGCTCCTCAAGGACCATCCTATGTCCTCTTGTGGCCAGTTAGATTTAGGAAGCTCACAAGCACGGATAGCAGGGCAATCATCCTTTTCCAATATGGCTTCCCAGCCACCTTTATTGAAGGCACGGTGCCCATTACTTAGTAATACCGGGTTTCCCCAAAAATAAGACCCTGTCTTATATTTTTTTGAACCCTGAAATAAACACTTGGCCTTATTGCCATGCGCTCAAAAGCCCGATTGGGCTTATTATCAGGGGATGTCTTATTTTTGGGAAAACAGGGTAATAAACCTAGAGACGTAGGGGAGAATACATCATCCATTACTCCTCAATATGCATTAAGACCCAAAGTTGACATTTCCATGACATCATGATCCAAATAACCCACATCTTGTTATTTGCATCAAGTAAATTCATTTGTCATAATAACATCTGTATATTTAACTTTAAGACTAGATTACTTCAGATGTAGGAAACAGTTCTCTTATTTTAGAGGGTTGTCTGGATGGAAATTCTGCCTGTTGTATCCAAAGTTTGCTAAATGGGGATCCTTTAAGTTAGTGTTCTTTAAATTTGACAATTTTTAAGATGTGTGGACTTTGATTCCCAGAATTCTCCAACTACTATCTGAGGAATTCTCTGGGAGTCCAAGCCCACATACTTTAAAGTTGCCAGGTTTGAGATACTAATTTAAATCAAGGTTTTACTGGAGGTTGAAGCCAACATCATTGTTTTTCAGTTTGGTCACTGTACAAAAGCCACAAAATTTTACAGCTCCTGTAGATGTCCCAAAGGTGCTTTTTCAGGAGGCAACTGGACTTTCTTGTTTTTTCTTTTGAAGACGTATCACTTCTCATCCAAGAAGCTTCTTCAGCTCTGACGTGATATGGGGAATCGGAGCTGAAGAAGCTGCTTGGATGAGAAGCAGAACGTCTTCAAAGAAAAAACAAGGAAGTCCAGTTGCCTCCTGAAAAAGCACCTTTGGGACAACCATGACCTGGATGACTGAGAATCTCTACAGACTTTTAGCTCCTGAGATCTTACTACTCACATGGTATGAATGATGTTCTATAATTAACGTATGATGCCATTTACAGATATTTCAGGAACCCAAGAAGGCTAACCAAGTGGAGCAGGTCTTGTCAGAATATGCCAAGTGTATCAAGGTACGAAATAGAAGATTGGAAGATTATTGAGCAGTTGGGAAGAGGTAGTAAGTTGACCGTAGAGGTACTCCAGCTTTTAACTATTGCATTGTGGACTTCCTTTGACACAGCGCTGCAACCTAACAGATGGCCCCATGACAGGAGCACTGCTCTTTTCTGTAGTCGGTGGGAAAATGAGCGAAGGAATCAATTTTTCGGATGACCTGGGAAGGTAAAAATGATAGCTTGTGCTCGGGGTAGTGGTGGTAGAATTGTTCACTGGAATATTTTCTATTTAGAATTTAGAGAGTTATGAAATATTGATGGGGCGAGAGCATCACACTTAGGTTTGAGCTAATACAAACTGAAGTCTTAATTTTGGGGAGGGCCGTTCAAATGCTGATTTCGGGGTTTAGCTTTTAGCACAGGGCGCTTGATTTTGGGGAATCATGGAGACATATTCCCCATTGTGCAACAGACTGAAGGCTAACATAGAAGGTATTAGGATGAGAGAGAGGGAGAGAGAGAGAAAAAATTGTATGGCAAGTGGGCAAAGCTGTCACTTCCTTCTTTAAGGCAAATCTGTTGTTTCATAAACGTTCCACTTTCCATTTTTAACGCCAGTGTTATTCCTCCCACCCTGGTCTGCACCTGCCTTAGTGGGACAACTAAGTTTGACATGCAGGATGACAGAAAGCTGTTGTTGCATATTAACTGCCCCCTGTTGTCACAAGGAGGTTCTGAAGGCAATTAGGTGGGAGGGTTTGGTAAATTGCAATGCCTAACCACGCTTTCAGAAACAAAGCCATTTCTCCTTACAAATGAATCCGAAATGAAACAAGCCTCTTCTCGGTCGAGTAAAGCAATAGTTATCCAGAAAGAGGTATGGGCTTTGTAGCATAAACCCTACTTGTAGGAGGCCAATTTGTATGTAGAATATTATTCCCAAATTGCTTCTTTTCCCGCATTTTTACTTAAAACTCCCTCCAATTGCTGTTTAAGATTCCAAGGGTAAAAATATTAGGTTATCTTGAATGCATTTGATATACCGGTGGCCTAGCCACTGCAGGCGCCTTTGATTGAAATTGTAATCTGTTTTTGAAAAGGCAATTTTACCCACTAATCAAAACTAGTGAAGTGGGTTTCTCCTTGGCATAGGTTTTCACCTTACTTGGCCAAAATAGTGTATTTATTTATTTTTGTTTCTTTTCTTGAGCTTAAAGAAAGCTTTATACACTGGATATTGCTTTGTATGTGACATGCTTGGATTGTAAATTACTCCGATTGTGCTTTTTGAGTTTCTTTCCTTCCTATTTTTGGTGTTTCTTTTTGTAAAACGTATAATAAAATAAAATAACATGGGAGAAAAAGAACTCTTTTAGATTGAAAGGGTCTATTTGGCATTGCAGGATTATTATGCAAGTTAAAGGGATGATGCTGGGTGATTTATGTGTTTCATACTTTTCCTTATTTTCTCTTTACCCAGGTGTGTAATTATGGTGGGCATGCCCTACCCCAACATAAAATCTCCAGAACTTCAGGAGAAAATGGCTTACCTGGATAAAACAATGGTAAAAGTTCCTCTGTTTTCCACTTACGGCAGGGGTGTCAAACTCATGTCGTCATGGCTGCATCACATGACATATTGGGACTCCCCCCCTTTACTAAACCGGGTATGGGCATGGCCAGCGCGTGACACATCCGGCCCATGGGCTGGGAGTTTGACAGCCCTGACCTACGGCAATGCTTCTAAATCTTGGCTATTTTAAGATGAGTGGACTTCCAGCATTCCCCAGCCCAACCTGCCCTGGTGAGGGAGGGTAACTTTACTTCCTCTGATCACTGGAGTTTCTGAAGCGCCCCAAGCAATGTTTGTCAACCTTGGCAACTTTTAAGATATGTAGACTTCAACTTCCAGAATTTCCCAGCTCATAGCTGGCTGGGAAATTCTGGAAGTTGAAAGACCACTCATCTTAAAAACATCAAGATTGAGAAACACTGATCTTTCAGTATTCTTATTTTTTTTTTTTTTTGGTCAAAGTACACAATTTCTACACAGTGGTTCTCTGTGCTTTTTTCTTTCTCTCACAGTCATGCAACTTAGAACGTCTGCATCGTTCTGTTTACAAATGCTTCATTTTCATCAGTGTGAGAAGCCGCAATTAGTTCTCATTCTTAGGCTAACTGAGGTGACATTTAACCACAGGTAGTCCTTGACTTACAACCATTCCTTTAGTGACCGAAGTTAAAATAGCACTGAAAAAGTTGTCTTGAGGACCCGGTTTTCACATTAAACGATCAAAATTTGGGTGCTTGGCAACTGGCATGTAGTTATGACTGTTTCCCTGTTCTGGGGTTGTGCGATCACCATTTGTAAACTTCCCAGCTGGCTTCTGATGAGCAAAAAGTCAACGGGGAAGCCAGATTTGCTTAGCAACTGCATGATTCACTTAAATGTAATGATTTGCTTAAAAATCATAAGATGGGGCACAACTCATTTAACAACAGTCTTGCTTAGCAGTGGAAATCTTGGACTCAATTGTGGTTGTTAACTCGAGGACTAGCTGTATTGCAAGTCCCAGGAGAGTGAGTCGTAAGAGAGGCTTAGTATTGGGCTTTGCGCGTACCTCTTGGGCTTCCCTTGGCTGAAACTGCTGGAGTGGGGACAGCTGTGCACAGCCTTCCTCTCATCTTAATGCCGAGGTGGCTAATTTATCACTGAATGAGGTTAAGAGAGATCCTTCGTTATAGATGGATGAACTTGTCCTTAATGGGAAGGCTGACTGTTCATTTCTTTGGAAAGACTGGCACTCCTTCCCAGTCCTCCAAGGCATTTCTGTTTTGTGGTGGGGGAGTCTAAACATGCGTCAGATTCTACATTTCCTTTCCTTGGTATTTCCCATTGCCATAAATTATGCATTGCTTGCAACCAGCAAAGGTAGGGTTGTCCCAAAGATGCTTTTTCAAGAGGCAGCTGGACTTTCTGGTTTTTCTTTGAAGATGTTTCGCTTCTCATCCAAGAAGCTTCTTCAGCTGAAGAAGCCTCTTGGATGAGAAGCGAAATGTCTTTCAAAGAAAAACCAGAAAGTCCAGCTGCCTCTTGAAAAAACACTTTTGGGACAACTGTGACGTGGATGACTGAGAATCTCCATAGACCAGGGGTGTCAAAGTCGATCACATCACGTGACGTACCGCAACAGTTTTTTTGCCTTTGCGGAGCCGGGGTGGATGTGGCCTTCGCGTGATGCATCCACCCCTCGGGCAGCCAGTTTGACACCCCTGCTATAGACAAAGGTAGAGTTGTAGACTGTCATGCCTGGCCATGTAACTGTTGGAGCTGGGAAAGTAACCTGACCAGAAAATTGCACCAGATGATTGTCTCCAACACAGCTACAGATAGTCCTCAACTTACAACAGGTTTTTTGGTGACCGTTTGAAGTTTCAATGGCACTGAAAAAAGTGACTTAACGGCCATTTTTCACACTTCTGAAAAATTTGCAGCATCACACTTGCAGCATCCCCATGGTCACATGATCAAAATGCAGACGCTTGACAACTGACCCGTATTCATGACGGTTGCAGGATTCCAGGGACATATGATCAGGTTTTGTGACCTTCTGACAAGTAAAGTCAATGGGGGAGCGAAATTCGCTTAACAACCATGTTAATAACTTCAGTGATTCACGTAACTGTGGCAAGAAAGGTGGTAAAATGGGGCAAAACCTATTAACTGTCTCGCTTAGCAACAGAAATTTGGGGGTCAATTACAGTCGTAAGTCGAGGACTACCTGTACTTCCTTGGGCTAGAAATTACCAAGACTGGGTTTATCTACTCTAAATATGCTGTGTCACACTTATCCTTGAATAGAATTAAGGAAATTCTATGTAACTTATGTAGGATTACTTCAATATTTGGATAGAAAGGTAGGGTATAAATCAAATAAATAACATTAGTGGCATCAATTGTAGGGGAAGGCTGGATTGTTGGGTGACTTGAGATGAGTATTCTTGAGAGTCAGTTTGCTCTACTGCTTAAGGCATCAGGCTAGAAAGTAGGAGTTTAATTCCTGCCTTAGCCAACTGGGTGACTTTGGGCCAGACTCCCTCTCTCAGCCCAACCCAGCTTAGAAGGTGGTGGTTGTGGGGAAAATAGGAAGAAGGCATGTTGGATATATTTTACTGCCTTGAGTTATTTGTAAAAATAACAAAGACAGATTATAAATAAATAAAATAAAAAAAATATTAGCTTCTAACCCCATTGATGTATCCCACCTGTCTTGGTTTTCTCTAGCCAAAGTCTGCAGGCCAATCTCCAGGAAACTTGCTCATTGAAAATCTATGTATGAAAGCAGTCAACCAGTCAATAGGTAAAGTATGCCGTTGGTTCTAAAATACTCTCGCAATCGGAGTTTTATGGATGGTCAGATGGAACTTGTCAGTTTTAAACATGGGAACACTCCCAAGTAACCAGTCAGGGAAGTTTGGATAAGATGGCAGAGAAATTAGGAATAGGTGATCTTTTCTTTGACACGTCTATCATGCAGTAGTATTGTATGTACATTTTTCATACGAGCTTCTGTGCAAAGTTGGCTCACTGCCATCAAAGTAATGAAGCATAATGGGCAAGTGATCGTTTAGATCAGAGGTTGTACATAAGAGGATCCTGGATTCATTCTTATGCAATGCTTGAGTAACATGAGCGCAGAAAAACCTCTGCTTCCAATTATGGACAACTGCTATGGGCAAGATGGATCTTCTGATTGAACATGAAAGTGTCCTATGGAATTGGGCTGTAAGGAGGCACTATTTTGTGTGCAACCAACCTGCTAAAAATGCTAGAGAAATTTGGGAGAAAATAGCAGGAAGAATCTCTGTCACTTTCTCCCATCTCGTTTCATATGTTCATAATGTAGGTTCCTATCTTGCTAAGTTTGGGCACGGAAATATCAGTAGGTTTATCAGCATAAAATATTCTTTGAGCAAAATTTGTTTTATTGGTCACTCACAGCAGTTTCAACATGACAGCCTTCTGCAACCTGAGTGCCTTCCAGATATGTAAATTTCAACTTCCAGAATTCTCAGCAGTGGAAATTTCTGAGAGCTGAAGTTCACAGGTCTGAAAGGTTGTATCTGACGTTCTTTGCCCTAGTCATCTCGAGGGAGGAAATATTTGTATGTCAATCTCGTGCTGGCTGGGGAATTCTGAGAGCTGAAATTCATGCATCTTCAAGTTGGCACGGTTGAGAAACACTACTTTAAACAGTTTGCCCAGCGGTTTCTCACTTTGAATTGAATTTAATCCTGTTGGCCATTCATGTGACAAGGACAAGTTGGGGGGGGCATATAAATGGATTAAATAAATAAGATGGTTTGCTTTTTTACAGGAAGGGCAATTCGGCATCAACAGGACTTTGCCAGTATTGTGCTTTTAGATCACAGATACACACGTCCAGCTGTTCTCAACAAACTTCCTCGATGGATTAAAAGCAGAACTCAAATCAAGGATAGATTTGGACCGGCTTTTGCAGCACTAAGAAAAGTAAGTCCCAAATCACACTCCATTTGCAAATTCCTATGAAATGCTATCATCCTAGAGCAGTGACAGGTAACCTTTTTGGTGCCGAGTGCCCAAAGCGCAAGTGTGTGCGAATGCATGTACGTGAACCCCCAAAATACAATGTGAGCGGCCCCCCGCGCATGCACCAATTTGGCTTCCAGGTTGGTGCAGGTGGCTTTCCAGGCCCAAAATGGGGTGCGGGGAGGCCTTGTGTGGTGTCCCCATGCCGTTTTGGCTTCCAGGTTGGTGGAGGCTTTCCAGGCCCAAAATAGGGTGCAGGGGGGTGCGTGCGCGCAAACCCCCAAAATGCAATACGAGCACCCTGTGCATGTGCCCCACCACCACGCATGCACCCTGTCCCCCGCATGTGCGAGCATGTTCCCTGCCCCCCGCACATGTGCAGCAGAGACCCAAAGACTAGCTGGCTGGCAGGAGGCACTCGTGCATGCATGGTAGAGCTGGGCTGGGGCAACGGCTGGCATGCCATAAGTTCGCCATCACATTCCTAGAGAATCCAAGCATCAATTAATCAAAGCTAGACTCTTTAAGATTTATTTTCCTGCTGGTGAAATGTGCACATTATTATCTCTATTGACTTTCGTCAGTACGTACCTCATGTAATTCCTAATTTCTGTCTTGCAGTTCCATTGGGAAAAGAAATCCAATTCCAAGTCTGTCTCTTTGTGAGGAATAAGCCATCTACTCAAAATTGCTACCTCCGCCTGTGCAAAATGTCTCCTGTGTATTTAAATGCATTAAACTTGTATTGTGTGATCTTAATTTTGAATTGTGTATTTTTTTTCTTCCAGTCACTCAAATAGTTTTCTGAATCCACCATGCTAAACTAAATTAAGGTTGGAAAACCTTAATTTCTTCTGTTTATGGTGGAAATTTGAATCCTCCGCTGAAAAGATTTGGACAAAAACATTGTTTTCCCTCTATTTCATTTTGCATACCACAGTGCCTCTTGGACATTATTTTGAGGTTATAATATATGCTATTCAAAGTTCAAGGCAGGTGGTTAATAAGGGTGTGCAAACATTTTGACATTGAACCGAACTCGAAGTGGTTATTTCAAGCTTAAATTAGCTTGTTCCAGCCATTCTGAATGCATTTCACACTCAGAAACAGCTATTTCAATTTCAAAATGTTTTCTATGCCACCAGCAGTCATAGTTGCTAAAATCTGTGTGTGGGATAAAATCGGTTATAGACTCCAAGTTCTCATTTCCCCTGAACTGTGAGACATTCCAGTTTTCTCTCTCTGCCAGCATCAAAACAGGCTCACTACAAAGTTAAAAGGAACACACATGCTATGGCTGTGTTTCTCAATCTTTGGCCATTGTAAGATGCATGGACTTCAAAACCCAGAATTCCCTCGCCAGCAAGGTTGCTGGCTGGAGAATTCTGTGAGTTGAAGTCCATGCATTTTACAATGGCCAAAGTTGAAAACACTGCTATGTGGTGCATTAGGCAAGAAGGCTAGAGGTGCAGGGATCACTTTTGAAGCACTACGCTTTCCTTAATCCCTTCAGCCAAGGAATTCTTGGCTTCAGTTTGCTATCCACCCTTAAGCAAAAGCTGTTTACATAGGTTTACTGCTATTGGTCAAAGTTAGCTTTGGGAGGGTTGATGGAAAAAAGCTGCTAAAAACCACTTTTTAAAATGCGCTGTGTAGGCAAATGCTGATTTAAAAAAAAAAAAACATCTAAAAGGGCTGGCAAAAGGGGATTGAAAAACTAGGGTAGATGCACGTCTACAACACTTTAAAGCAGCGTTTCTCATTTCCCAATAAGTTTTAAGATGTGTGGAGTAGGGAATTCTGTGAGCTGAACTTCCTGAGGTTGAAAAACACTGCTTTAAACCAAAGGCAGCTTGCCTGGTTTTAGGAAAAACCTCCAGGCAGGTGCCGCAGGAGAGCTTCAAAGTGTCTTTTTTCTTAACCCTAGGGAAGGTTTAACTCCCTTGGGAGTTGGGCCGCATAGAAATGCGACAAAATAAATAAATAAATAAATAACCTCTGAATTGCTGCACGGCTACATTATCCAGTCCTTTCCTTTTTTAAGTACTGTATTTTTCAGAGCATAAGATGCACCTTAGTTTTTGGGGAAGAAAATAAGAAAAAAGCTGATTGGTAGGTGGATTGGCCTCCCAGAATACTCCCAATCGGCTGTTCCCCAGAGGTGAATTTTAGCAACAGGTTCCTTAGTTGTGAGCTCTGTGCCTTGCTTTTTTTTCAACTTCTGAAACTCTTTCAGAAAAATGTTTTTTTCTGCCTCTGAAACATCTTCAGGGAAAAAAAAGGCTTTTTTTCTGAAGTTTCTTTCAGAGGCTTTTATTCTGAAGGACTATCTGTACTCTGTTCAATTTCCTTTCTTTGATATTGGTATGTAGATTAACCTCTTCCGATCTGTTGGTTATTGTGTCATTTTCCAGATTTGTTAGCATAGTTTGGTCAGAACCTTGACCGATTCTTTTGTTGCTTGCCATATTATTTTATATAAAAGCCTTTCAGAGGCTTTTTTTCTGAAACTCTGTTTAGAGGCTTTTTTTCTGAAGCTTCTTTCAGCCTCTGAAATCTCCATTTGCGAGGCTTGGCGGGGCTACATTTGGAGTATAAGACACACCCAGATTTCCACTCTCTTTTTTGGGGGAAAAAGGTGCGTCTTATACTCCGAAAAATACGGTACTTGTTTTTCTATCATTTTTTTTTTTAGTTTACTTGCCTGAGATAGAAGGGACACACAGTTTACCAGCAGTATTTGCAAACTAGAGAGGTTTATATAACATGGTTCAGTGAGGATGGCCCAGAAGACTCACTTAGGTGGATATCTTGAGAATCATTTCCGCCGACGTGCAAAGATACCCAGAACAATTGAACTACTTAGTCCAGGTAGTCCTCGTCTTACAACAGTTCATTTAGTGACCGTTCACTGAAAAAAGTGACTTAGGACTGCTTTTCACCCTTTCACACCGTTGCAGCATCCCCAAGATCACATGATCAAAATTCATACGCTTGGCAACTGACTCCTATTTACGACGGTTGCAGTGTTCAGGGGGTCACGTGATCCCCTTTTGCGACCTTTGGACAAGCAAAGTCAATCGGGAAACCAGATTCACTTTACAACCGTGTTACCAACTTAACAATTGCAGGGATTCATATAACAACTGTGGCAAGGTCAGTTGCAAAATGGAGCAAAATCCACTTAACAGATGTTTCACTTAGCAACATCGATTTTTGGGCTCAATTGTGGTTGTTTAAGACGAGGACTGCTTGTATGGTCTTCGTACGTTGAGTTTCCATCCTGATGCTGCAAACAAATACTACCTTCCACAACAAGAAATTGAAAGGAAGAAGACAGGAAAAGGAAGGGAAAGCAAAGTGTGCCTTTTTTTTGAAAGAGGTTAATACATTTTCCAATATGCAAGCTAATAATGCACCTCCCTCGATTCCAGTTTTGTCCCCTGAAATGGGTTCTTATTGCACACAGATGCGAAAACAGATTTCTTTCAGATTTTCATTTAGGGCTTTCAAAGTAAGTAGAGTAAAATGCTTATTTATATATAATAATTGCTCTGAACAGGCAAATGCCCTTCTTTACAGAGCTGAAAAGGATATGAGTGTTGAAAGAAAACTGAAGCTGTTCTCAGCAGTAGCTGGGTACCCTCTGAAACCTCCCAGTTCCCAGCAAGCCGAGTCTTGACACAGATGGCCAAACATGCTATGTTTGATCATGGAGGCTTTTTTCTAAGATGGAAACTAGCTCTCGTCCTTGAAGACAAATTGCACGGTGGCAGATTCTTCTTTGTGCGTAATTATATTCATGTTGCTATTCTGGATTGGATGGCAAGATGGCAATATCCACTGTTGTGAGTATTCTAAAAAAAGATGGACATGTCAAACAACAAGATGCGCCTCATATGTTCTTCTAGGAAGCCCAGTCATCTTCGTCCTCTTCCCCAGCTGGCTGTTGTGGGGGTGGCAGGGGCGGAATGGTGTCTGAGATGCGGCCAAAGGCACCAGCTGGCACATTGGGCGCATTGCTGTCTCCACCAGCTGCTGGTCCTTTGCCCGAGATGCCTGTGGGAGAGAAGACAAAATGGAAAAGTGGCACCAGGAGATCAACACTTCCTCAAAAGTGCAGGCCTGACATCTAAATGACAAAGATGGGGAAGTGTTGGCCCAGCAAGGAGAACAGAGATACATTTCTTAATTTACTCAGAATTTTGCACCAAGAGAGGCAAATTGCAAAGAAAGCTGAAAGATGTAAAAGCTACTAAGAAGGAGACTCCTACCTAGAACACACCTGAAAGCTTAAGTGCAGTGCTTTGAATCCAAAACGCAAAAAGTCTTCCAGAGTTAGTTTGAGTACACATACCACATTTATCAATGCATCTTTAAAGAAGCTGCATTCCCCCTCCCCCCAACCCCGGATTACTATGATAGGTATATGGAAAATTGGTTGGAATTTTAAAAAGTGCCAACGATGTACCCCACCCACTACAAATTACCTCTTGTAGTTTGTCACTGCCTGCTTAACAAATGTCTACTTTCCTGTGATTATGGGGCAAAGAAAGGAAGGCATTAGCAGATGTAGGCCTGTTGTCTATTTTGAAATACCTTTCTGGCTTTGGATTCAAAGTGGTGGACGTGC
Source organism: Arizona elegans (assembly GCA_022577455.1). Classification (NCBI taxonomy): domain Eukaryota; kingdom Metazoa; phylum Chordata; class Lepidosauria; order Squamata; family Colubridae; genus Arizona; species Arizona elegans. The sequence continues at coordinate 73,562,073 of JAKOOJ010000007.1, forward strand.
CTATAAAAACCACAATCCTGTTGCAAATCCTGTGAAATACAGTTCACCAGATCTGGATAGCCACAAGTTCTCTCCATTAGATGTTTCATATTCTCAAGGTAAAGGTTCCCTCACACATATGTGCTAGTCGTTCCTGAATCTAGGGGGCGGTGCTCATCTCCGTCTCAAAGCCAAAGAGCCAGCACTGTCTGAAGACATCTCCGTGGTCATGTGGCCGGCATGACTCAATACCAAAAGCGCACGGAATGCTGTTACCTTCCCATCAAAGGTGGTCTCTATTTTTCTACTTGCATTTTTTACCTGCTTTCGAACTGCTAGGTTGGCAGAAGCTGGGACAAGTAATGGGAGCTCACCCCATTAAGCAGCACTAGGGAATTGAACCGCTGAGCTGCCAACCTTTCAATTGACAAGCTCAGCGTCTTAGCCACTGAGCCACCATGTCCCTCTTCATATTCTTCATATTCTTACTTGGACTAAAACCTGGAGATGATTTATTTTGCATGATGGCTTGATCTTAGTAAAAACGAAAGCTTGATGCTCTATGCCAGGGGTGTCAAACTGGCGGCCCGTGGGCTGGATACGTCACATACAGGCCACGCAATACCCCAGCTCCGTGAATGGGAAAAACATTGTGAAATGTCACGTGATGGCAACGTGACGTGGCGAGTTTGACACCCATGCTCTATGCAAATCAAACCTTTTGGTTTTCCCTGTGCAGAATTGATCTTTCTTCTTGATAGCATTGTTCCCATAACCAGAACCAGATCAGGTAAATGGCTAGAGATGCAGCCATACAACATGATTAACTTTTTTAATGTTAGCCTTTGGTTTGTGTTTGGTTATATATGTCAAACATATGTTAATTCAGCCACCTTATTTAATTAATGGCTTAAATGGCAGACCCAGAAAATGGGTTGATTCGGTAAGAAGTTAAATATGTTGCCTGAATGGGATTTACTAATCTTTTTTCTGAGTGGAGTTCAGAATGGTTTTGGTTGTTCTATCTTGATCCTGTTCTTGCCTCTCTGTCTCAAACACTGATGGTTTTTAATTTTAGAAGCAACCATAAGAAATTCATAACTTAGCTTTTAATCCTAGTTACAGTGAAAAAAAAAAAACTTTGTTTTCTGCTAATAGGAAACCTTAAGCTTTGTTCGCTGCACCACTGGGGAGAAACCACAACAAGCTTCCTCACCTTTGCGCCGGAGGACCAGTTTGTTAAAAAGATCTGACATCAGATCTCCGCCTTGCCCAGTAGCTCCCACTGGAGGAAACACAAAAAGAGAAATCGAACACTTGAAGACAGCAAATGGGAGAAAATCATGAATCTGCCGGTAAATCCGGCATTGTTTTGGATGAAGTCTTCACATAGGATTGTTATCCTAATCTATTCAGTCATGGGAGAAAATATCATAGGCATTCTTATAAAATAGTTTCCTGGTGGATGTTCCCCACCATCTCTTCTAGACCAAGGATCATTATATTCGATTTAATCACCTTACCCAAGGTTACAAAAACAAACTGCAAAAGAGAATGTACGTGTTGGGCTGGATGTGGTGCTTATGCTATTGGTTTCATCATAACGTCTGAGTTTTAAAAAACTTAATATATATAAAACCAAATACCACTCACTCATCACGAAATCTCAGAACGATAAAGCCTACAAAGGCCTGAAATTTGGCATGTATGTTCCTCTTGGCTTCTAGGTGCTCGTTAAGAAAGGATTTTTCGAAATGACCATCAGATCATTAGTATTTCATATACAGTATTATATTCACATGCTCTGATGCTAAGGAGTTAGACATTCTACTCCCCCTCCCCACCTGAAAGGAACTCTGTCCCAACTGCCAGTTGCCTTATATTCACACCCTCTGATGCTAAGGAGCTAGACATTATACTCCCCTTCCCCACCTGAAAAGTCTGTTCCAACTGCCAGTTGTCTTATATTAACACACTCTGATGCTACCCCTTCGCTGAACTGGGTGTGGGCATGGCCAGCACATGACTCATCTGGCCTGCGGGCTGGGACATTCTACTCCCCCTTCCTCTCTGTTCCAACTGCCAGTTGCCTTATATTAACACGCTCGGATGCTACGGAGTTACACATTCTACATTAAGTCAATTTATCACACACGATCACATAGTTTTGTAGCGAAGCACAGGCATCCAGCTAGTATGCAATATGACAGCCATCATTACACTCATGCTGTGATATTATTCTCTTAATGGTTTGGTAGAATGTGCAGAGAAAACTGGAGACTACCATACAGAAGGATTATCAGACTGGATGGTCTGTGAAACCAGAGAAGGCATCCTACATCTTTTCAGCTGATGCAGGAACCTGGCTGCAAATAGTGTAACAGTGATGTGTTAACTATCACAATAGAGACTCAGGGTATAAAAGGTACCAACTGGGATTAAATTTCACAATTTGTACTAACTAGACTTAAACCTTTGGCATAGTAGTTTCTACCTGTCTGATTTGGTCTGTCAGGATAAGCATGCCAGAGTCCTGTTGGCTAATTCTAACCTGCCTTTTCTGCCATAGTGCCTGCCTTAGGGGCCATCCTACTGGAGAGTAGGATGGCCCCGATCCTGCTGACTTTTTAGTAAGGCCCTAAAAACCTGAGCCTAAGGTCCGGAGTATGTGAAGGGACCAATCTTCTGCCTCAGTTTGTTGGTTGTGTTATTTCCTATGCATTTTAATTAGGCATTTATGATTGTAATTGTTTTTACTTTTATTGAGAATGTTTGTTACCCAGAGTCATTTGTCACTTACTGCAATGGGTGGCTATACAAATTTGTTAAAACATTTTATGAAATAAATAAAATGGATTAAGTGGATAAAAATAAACAGATGTTCAGGTTGAGCCAAGGAAATCGACAAAACTATGCTATAAAAAAAGCCAACTTGCATTTTTAAGAAGCAGCTCTTTTCATGCAGCTTTCGGGCTTCTCAATGTTACCACATTTGCTAAACTTATTTTTCCTAAGTAAAGTGAGTTTGGGACAGGAACTAATAATTATCACTGTTTAGATGGGATTGTCTTATGCAAATAAATAACTAACCCCCCCTCCCCCTTGAACTTGGCATTTGGACATCCATCTTTATATTACATAAGTTTGGTCTAGACCAGGGGTGTCAAACTCGCAGCCTGTGGGCCGGATGCATCATGTGCTGGCCCCACCCCTGCCCAGTTTAGCGAAGGGGAAAAAAAGTCCCAATACGTCACGTGATGATGCCGTGACATTGCAAGTTTGACACCACTGGTCTAGACTGACCGAAAATATTTGTTGTTGTCTCTCAGAATAAACCATGTTTGGTATAGTGATCAAGGGGTGTGGAACCACAAACCTCAAGGTATTGTCCACACTCTGGCATCCATCATCTCTGATTGAGAAAGGAACTGAAGGGAATTAAGGTCCAACAACCCCTTGAAGGCCACAAATTTCTCTGCCATACAGTAATGTATTCTAACAGTGAAAAATACATGATGTAATGCATAATATTAACTACCACTTAGATGTCTGATAGATATTGATATAGATATTCAATGTTTGATTCACCCTGATGCCGTAAAGCATGCAGTCAGATCTAAGTACAGGAAGTGGCCTAGGGTGGAAGGATAAAGGTACCTTGCTCCTTCTCCTTCTGCTTTTTCTTTTCTAGTTTCCTCTCTTTGACACTACGGAGATTGGCTTTCCCAATGCCACCAGCTTGGCGGATGGATTCCAGAAGAGTGGCCCGGCCATTTGATGGGTTCACAACTTCCTTTGGTGCTCCTTGAACAGCAGCTGTAGAAAAGTAAATTCATTGCAATGCCCTTAGGTGCTGATGGCTACAGACAGAAAATCTCTTTCCTCCACACACCCCACAAAAAAATCTGTTGTTTTGTATTAAGAGCTTTATAGTTTGATTCTGTGAGACTCATCTTTTTATCAAGCCGTTGTCTATTTTCTCAAGATTTTTTTTTTGTTGAGTATTTTAGTTGGTTTCTAATGCATGCTTTGGAAAAATGGGATTTTCCACACAAAATATAAAGTTCACTAATACTAATGTTCCTATGTCGGAAGCACCAAAGTGCTTCCATGGTGAAAGGATTTGCTGGTGACATCACTGTTGCCCGGGGGACACCTGGTTGGGGGCTCCTGTCATGTCCACATGAGGTTGCCCACTGAAGTGGTACCCATTTATCTACTTGCGTCATCCACTTTCAATCTGCTGGTTTGGCAGGAGCTGGAACATGTGACGGGAGCTCACCCTGTCCTGCAGCAGCAACAGGTCTTGAACGCAAGCTTGCTGATTGTCAGCCCAGCTGACAATCTAACTTCTGAACCATCACACCCCACCATAATGTTCACTACTGAGACAGGATAATTCTCTTAATGCTATGTTCTCCATGTTAGTGTCCTCTGTGGGACCTTCAGCTTTTCATAATTAATAGCCAACATAATTATTAGCAATTGTTCCTGGGGATGTAGGATCTTATAAACAACATTTGGAAATCGTATAAGTTTTGGGAAGGCTAAACTAATGCTTATTAGCTCTGATAGCAGAATGGAACTTGCGTATATATTTTTTTTATTGAAATTTATTATAGTACAAAACAATACAATACAGTCAGACAGTGTTACTTTTCTACACAGGTTATGTTTCATAGTTCCAAATTCCTATATATATATATTAAGATTTGTATCAATCATCCCACACTGTATATTCTGAATCCTCTTTTTCGTTTAGTTCTAACGTTAATTTGTTCATTTCTTGCATATTCTTATGCCTTAGGTGTCTCCAGCCTATCAAGTATCAGATGGAAACACAAAGAGACGCTTATATACCTTGTGGGTTTTTTTTAGCTAGCCTCAGCTGGCTATTCAGAAAGAGAAGCTACTTTAGAGGGAATCTGATCTGTTGCAGAAATTTCTACCTTTTTAGTGCTGTTTCCAGGAAAGTGATGCTACCTGACTTTCACTTCCACTAACAAAATCTGATATAAAGTGCTGGCTAATTAGGGGTTAGCCAGGAATCAAAAAGCTACTGGTTTGAATCTCAGTCTTTCACACATCTCCACTTTTTTTCCATTCACAATATAATAGGAAAGGAGTATCAGTGATTTCTCTTATAGAATGATTGTAAATATAGTCAACTAGATCTATCATGTATCTGCAGCATTTTGAACATTTGGAATGTAGTAACTGTGTTCCAGTTACCGATAATCCCTTCAAAGCTAATGAACAAAATCACACAGCCAGTTCTTCTATTTTCCAGGGCGTGTTGTCTTCACCGGGATAAATATATTGCATATGATAGCTGGCTGCTATCTGAATAGTAACATTAAGTGAGTGGTTTCCCAGTTTTAATCCTCCAGTCTTACCAGATGGCATGGCATTGTTTCTGTCTTCTCTCATTTGAGATTCAGAAGGGGGTGGTGCTTGTGGAAGAGGAGGGGGAGGTGGGATATGAACAGGAATTTCAGAGGGAGGGGGAGGAGGAGGAGGAGGGGGAGGAGGGGGAGGTCCCCCCTCTTGAAGATCTAAAACAATAGAGAAGGGACATAAATTAGTATTCACAAATACTGTGGAAATGCTTTGTTGATCTCTAGCTATCTGCTCGACCAGTTTTAAAAGTTTCCGTTTCTTGAGTTTCAAAACTGCATTATTTCAGATTTGTACCTTCATGCTTTTGGAGGGAATGTACCCTTTTGCGCATCAAACAATGAAGAGAGTAGCACTGGGTGGTTAATCACCACGGGACTTATTGACCCTCTCCTGAAGAAGTTTATACATTGTGCCAAACTACCACGAGTTTTATTTGCCTTAATGTGAAGCGCAACTCTAGGCAGCCTGGACTGTAAATCAGTTTATTGCCTAAGTGAATTTATAGGCCAGAAATGCTGCAAAAACACCAACATCCTTGAAAGAGCAGAAAATCAACTAACTAAGAAGCGACACAACACAGCCCGGGGGCCCTTTGAGGCTGTTGAGTTCAACCCCATGCTCGGTACAGAAATCCAGATTAAAGCATTTGTACTAGATGGCTGACCAGCTTCTGCTTCAACACGTTCAGTTAACCGTCTCCCTCAATAACTGGTTCCGCTGTCAGACTTACTTCTTATGATTAGGTAGCTTTTTCCAAGCATTCAGCTAAAATTGCCTTCCTGTCATTTTAAGATTATTATTTTCTGTCTTGTAGGATGATAGATAGTGACTATTTTTTCTCTGCAACACCCCCTTCAGATACTCAAGTTGTCTCTATTTGGAGCTAAACAATCCATCTCAATCTTTTGGGGAGGCTTGGTTTTCAGAGTTAAAACCTGTTGCATTATCAGCTTGGGGAAAAGTTTGAATCCTGAAAGACTGGAGCTCTGAACTTGAGGTAGCATTCAAAGTGCCAGATGACCAAAGCATACTGGGGTAGAACTATTACTTTCTTTGATTTGGAGAGTGAACTGCTATTATTACAACCGATAACTATGTTTTCTTTTCTTTCTTTCTTTCTTTTTTTTGGCAGCAACATCAAACTACAGACACACTGATACAAATCAAGGAAATGACTTGGCTCTTCCATAAGCAAATAGTTTTATAGGTGGTTTATTGTCTGTCAGCTCGATGAATCTCACTGCTTCCTAAACTTCAATAAAAACAAGGATTACTGTAATCTCCATACTACTATTTGCTGATGTTCACAGGGAGCATAAAAGAAGGCGAGAGATACCTAGGGTCTTATTCTCTAAGCTCTAGTGTCAAGAAAGCCACGAAATGTAGAATTAAAACAGATTAATAGTTTGCCAATATCCTAGATCAGGGATGGGGAACTATGGTCCCCTTATGACTTGTGGACCTCAACTCCCAGAATTCCTGAGCCAGCTAGGAGTTGGAACAGTGGTGGGATGCTGCTGGTTTAACAACTGGTTTGGCGATTGCGCGCGCGTGCAGTTTTACAAATACTAACCTTCTGGGTTACCACTTGGGAGTAACACCGCTGAGGCGCAGCAATCCACTTTGCCACGCCAATCAACTGAGAAGATAAAGGTAAGCAAAGCGCAGGGGCAGGGGGTGGGTTGACCTGATTGTCAGAGTGAACCGGTTTGCTCCCAGCTGATCGTCAGAGCTACCGGTACACCTGAACCGGTTCGAACCTGTAGAATCCCACCCCTGGAGTTGAAGTCCACAAGTAATAAAGGCGGAGAAACGATAAATTAATGTTTATCGTTAAGGACAGAAAAGATGCTGAATATTTTCTGATGTGGGATTTTATCAATGGCTAGAGAATAGAAACAGAAGTTAGGAAGGAGGAGATATAAGAAAAGAAAATGTTACTATGGAGAGAAGTTTATGACGATGTTACGTACTATTGTAAATTATATTGATAAATAGTTATATTGTTGATGTCATTGTAACGAATACAACAACAAATATGTGAACTATGAATTTTTAAAGAATTGTACCCAGTTCAGGCACTGTTCAATGGAGATGAAAAGTATTATAAATAAAATAAATAAAACATGAAAAAAATAAAGGGGCCATAGTTCCCCACCTCTGTGCTAGATGACAAAAAGCACAAGGATTCTTAAGGCAAAAAGGGAATAAAAAGACCAAAACATCTCCCCACCATCAATCAGCACCCAGCTGAGCGTAGATTAACTCCAAGATAAACCTCAGACCAACAATCAAGTAAGCAATATTCCAAGCAAGGAACCGCCAAACAAGCCAACAGTAAAACCAAAGAAGCTCTAAGACAGTGATGGCTAACATTTTTGCCATCGTGTGCCAGGAGAGGGGGCGGGGCGGGGGAGGTTCATGCGTGTGCGTGCCCATACCCATAATCTCTGTCCCCTGCCCTGCATGTGTGCGCGCAACCCCCCCCCCCCCCCCGCTTCTGGCATGTGATGGCCCGGTAGGCCCGTTTTTCTTTCTTACCTGGCTCCAGATCCTCTCTATGCATCTGGGAAGGGCGAAAACAGCCTTTCCCACTCCCTCGGAGGCCCTCAGGAGGCCTGAAAGGGCCCATTTCCCAACTCCCGGTGGGACAGGAAGTGACGTTTTTTGCTGTCCTCAGCCTCCAGAGCCTCTCTAGGAGTCTCTAGGAGCCTCTCTAGGAGTCTCTAGGAGCCTCTCTAGGAGTCTCTGGAGGCTGGGGACAGCAAAAAACGTCATTTCCTGTCCCACCGGGAGTTGGGAAATGGGCCCTTTGAGGCCTCTGGAGGGCCTCCGAGGGAGTGGGAAAGGCTGTTTTCGCTCTCCGCAGATGCATAGAGAGGATCTGCAGCCAGATAAGAAAGAAAAACGGGCTCCCCTCCCAGGCCTTCTGGAGGCAGGAAACAGCCTCTTCCCCTACTTCTGGTGGGCCCAGAAGGCCCGAAAATCAGCTGGCCGGCGCGTGCATGGGCGCCAGTGGGCTGGAGTGCCCACTGATATGGCTACACGTGCCACCTGTGGCACACATGCCATAGGTTTTCCATCACAGCTCTAAGACCATCCTAGACCAAGCCACTAGAATATGAACTGGGAGCAAATCTCACTCTTTATTAGCACTGATGATGTTACCTAGTTTGGGTAATGAAACGTTTGCAAGAAAACAACCAAGCTCAAAGAGCCCCAAGGATCTCTTGATTCTTATATGAAGGTTATTTTTAGGTGCAAATGGACGTAACAAGTGCTTGTTTCCTGGAGACTTACAGAGCCTCCTTGAGTAGAGCATCCAGATGGGATGAAGGCAAAGAGTCAGGGCAGGTGAGACGTCTGCGGAACCGGGCAGAACTGCCTCATGTGTCCATTTGCTCCCACCCAGCTCTGCTTATTTTCTAGTGTGCCCTTTTAGGAGGACTTAGTACCTTGTCTGTAGACCTCTGCGGGTTCTGTGCTGAAGGTGGGCAGCTCAGGTAGAGCAACCCCAGGAGCAGATGGTGCGATGCCAGGGCCAAGGTCAGCACTGTACATGAGGTCTGCGGCAATGCCAGGCAAGTCAGGCAGATAAGATGGTACATCTATCTCGGGTACCTGCCCTAGGTCTGGCACATAGAAGTAATTTTCAGCCACCTGAAAAATAGGCACAAAATTAGAAACACCCAGAAAACACTTTCTGAACTCTTCTGCTTCCACAATTAGGGTTTTCTTGGGGAAAAAAACCCAGTATGACAAAACTTTATAAAAGTTTTAAATGTGTATGCTAGCTAGAATCCTTATTGTTCTAAGAGCCTGGTGGCGCAGTGGACTAAGTGCTGTTAAAGTAGCACTTAGTTACCAGCTGCCTGCAATTACTGCAAGTTCAAATCTCACCAGGCTCAAGGTTGACTCAGCCTTCCATCCTTTCGAGGTAGGTAAAATGAGGACCTGGATTGTGGGGGCAATAAGCTGACTTTGTATATATATAAAAGAAAAGAACACCGCCTGGGGGCCCCGAAAGCCCTATTAAGCAGGTATATACAAAAGTATGAAGGCTATTACTTAACGCATTGTAAGCCGCCCTGAGTCTCCGGAGAAGGGCGGCATATAAATCGAACTAATAAATAAATAAAATAAATAAATATTGAACAGGTAGTCCTCAAGTTACCACTATTCAAAACTATAACGGCATGGAAAAAAGTGACTTACAACCAACCCTTGCACTTATGACTATTGCAGCATCCCCGTGATCAGGGGATTAAAATTTGGGAGCTTGGTAACCAGCATGTATTTACGATGATTGCAGCATCCTGGGCTCATGGGATCATCATTTGCGACCTTCCTAACTAGCTTCTGACAAGCAAGGTCAAGGGGGGGGGGGGGGAGCCAAATCCGTTTAATTTCCATGTGGTTCACTTAACAACTGCAATGATTCACTTAACAACCATAGCAAAAAGTTTGTAAAATCAGGCACGATTCACTGAAGAACCATCTTGCTTAGCAATGGAAATTTTGGTCCCAATTGTGCTAGTAGGTTGAAGACTACCATACCTATAAATTTGTACCTCAGGATTGGAATGAGGGGCCCTCGGTGCCCTCTGAGTTTGGTTGTTTTCTTGAAGATATTTCCCTACCCTCAGCACTGATGATGTTACCTAGTTTGGCAAGAAAACAACCAAGCTCTGAGAGCACCGAGGACTCCTCACTACTGTACCTGTAATCCCAGTATGCTCAGAGGATACTCCTACTCTGAAATCAAAAGCAGGCTTATTGCAAATCATATGGGCTGTTGGAAAAAAAAATGTGAGTGTTTTGCCAAGATAAGTTCACCATCAATTCTTGGGGATTTAGCAAGAGAGAAGCATGGGAATTTTTCTTCTCCTCCCATCCTGCTTAAGTAACTCACCAGCTGATCAATTTGCCCCCTCTTGGTGATAGAGAGGGGGGCATCAAAAAGCTTTTCTTCTCTCTCTGTTTCCAGAGCCACATGGGTTTTGGTTACTGCGCCAGCCAAAGGATCGAGAAAGACGTATTTCTTATACCTGGGGAAGAACAAAAGAAGGAAAAGACAATTTAATTTATTTACTGCAAAGAGAACAAAGCAAAGACACTTAGGCAGCGAGAATGTATTTTCCTCCATTATCAGGGTTTACCATCCTTTTTAGCATACTAAAAAGCAGAGACATCACCCTGCCAACAAAAGTGCGTATAGTCACGGCTATGGTTTTCCCAGTTGCAATGTATGGCTGTGAAAATTGGACCATAAGAAAAGCTGAGCGCCAAAGAATTGAGGCCTTTGAACTATGGTGCTGGAGATGACTCCTGCGAGTCCCTTGGACTGCAAGGCAAACAAACAGGTCAGTCCTAGAGGAGATCAACCCTGATTTCTTTTTAGAAGGGCAGATCCTGAAGATGAAACTCAAATACTTTGGCCACTTAATGAGAAGGAAGGACTCACTGGAGGAGAGCCTAATGCTGGGAACTATGGAGGGCAAAAGAAGAAGGAGACAGCAGAGAACGAGGTGGCTGGGTGGAGTCACTGAAGCAGTCGGCATGAGCTTAAATGGATGGGGAATGGTAGAGGAAAGGAAGGCCTGGAGGAATGTTGTCTGTGGGGTCACAATGGGTCGGACACGACTTAGCAAGTAACAACAACAACCATCCTTTTTACAGGCATTCCAATGAAATACAACGCTGGAATAACTTTCTGCCCACTGAGATTTCCATGCACCAAACAGAGGCCGTCCCAATCCAAGTCTGCCCCACACCACAATTGATCATGGGGGCTCCTTTAACCATAAAAACATGGGAGGAATCCAAAGAATTTAAAAAAAAAACTGCAAAGGCAGACTTCTCAATGCTAGTTCTATGAGGGTTTTGGGGTTTTTTTTTACACTTACTTTGCTCGTGTGTTTTGAGACTGTCATACGCACTTTAATAAAGAAAAACTGAAGTTGACAGTTTATCCAAGGGACCAAGGCAGAGGCGCAAGCCTAAAATCTAGTTCACATTTAATTAGTTATATCACCGGGGTTCGTAGAGAAGGGGGCAAAAGCAATATTTTGAGAACGCTACAAAATTAAAGAGGGATTTGCAAGAGAGGGAATAAACTTATCAACCTGTCAGTTTCCCTCCACTTAATGTAATCAGTCCTGCATCAGCTCTGACTTGTCTCCTTTTCTGCAACCTAAGATTGTATCACTTCCTCCTGTGCATCTATTATTTTATAAAGATGACTTTGTTTAATAATAACCAAAATAGTCACAGGAAAGTGCAATAAAAAGAAGGAATGGACCGGGAGAAAAAGATGGACAAAGCTGAGAAGCATCAACAGGATTTAAGGCTTACGCTGAGAAGTAGGGATGAGGACTGGAAACTTGGCTTCAAAACGGTAGAGTTAAAGCAGAGAGAGACTGGCAGATGCTTTAAAACATCGTTGTCAAACTCACATTGTCACAGTATCATGTGATGTATCGGGACTTTTTCACCCTTTGCTAAACCTGATATGGGTGTGGCCAGCATGTGACGCATCCGGCCCACGGGCTGGGAGTTTGACACCCCTGCTTTAAGACAATACCACCACACCTATTTGGTCACTCAAGGCTATAATAAAAACAAGCAGCAGCATCAAAAATGGGCTCAGGACCACATTCCTAGGACAGTCTTACCCTTTTATCAGTTGAAGGCTATTTCTTATTTTAGGCCCACTAATCCTATGTGAAGGCTTAAGGCAGGTAGTCCTCATCTTATGACCATAGTTGAGCCCAAAATACTCTGTCGCTAAGTGAGACCGTTGTTAAGTGAGATTTGTCCCATTTTACGACCATTCTTGCCAGAGTCGTTAAGTGAATCGCTGCAGTTGTTAAGTTAGTAATGCGGTTGTTAAGTGAACCTGGCTTCCCCATTGACTTTGTTCATCAGAAGGTCATAAAAAGGGGATCGCAGGACCCCGGGGCCCTGCAACTGTCATAAATATGAACCAGTTGCCAAACGTCCAAATGTTGATCCCATGGGAGATGCAGGGTCGGTCATAAATGTGAAAAACGGTCATAAGTCCCCTTTTTTCAGTGCAGTTGTAACTTCGAATGGCCACTAAATTGAGGACTATCTATATTTGCTTAATTTATTGCAGAAACCTTTGGGTGGTACAATCCAGGGAACTTTGGGGAAGAAACCTGAGTAGGTGGCTCAGTGGAACTCAAGATACTGGGCTTATCGATCAAAAAGGTTGGCAGTTCGGCGGTTCGAATCCCTAGTACAGGTCTCCTCTGTGAGTAGGGGGTTGGACTAGATGACCTCCAAGGTCCCTTCCAACTCTGTTACTGTTACAAACGGATGTGGCAGTCACGTTCAGCCTATGGATTCCCAGCCCCGTAAGGATCTTTTCCCTGTTAAGGGAAGAAGAAGGCCAGTGACAGTTTTTGAACCCCCAGAAAGGAAACGTGGTCCAGAGAAGCAACTACAGGGAAGACTTACAGGTTCTCGGTAGTGTTGAAGAGCAAAAGGGAGCTGAGGGAGCTAATGTTTCTGGGAAGACTGCCCAGGCCTTCTTCTGCATCATCTTCATGATGGACTCTGGTGGTAACTGAAACCGGGAAGTACTTCAACTTCTCCTACAAAATTCAAGCAACATATAGCTGTCAATATCTCAGCAGTCCTTTACTTTGTTCGATTCTTTAAATTAGGCATTTAGAAAAACCTTAAGCTACCAATGCCTCTCAGACTCGGCAGCCCTGTTTCTTTCAATGCCCTTCGGTTTTCCAGCCTCTCTTTCCTACTGGCAGTTCTCACCTGTAGGATGGGAAAAGGTCAGTGTAATGACATCTCATGGCTTTGTTGTAATATCAAACCTATTCAGTGAGAGGGATACAAAAAGCAGCACATACGGCAGGCAAATCTCTTAATCAGTCCAACCTGAACCGTAGGTTAGAATTTAGGCAACTAATTCCTGCCATTGTGGTTCTGGTTTCCATGAGTTACTGGAAATCAGTTCACTGCAATCCAACTTTTGCCCCTTACTACAAACTATCCAATTGTTGTATTCCCTTTCCCAAATTGACTGCTTTGGCCTTACCTCGCACCTCATACTGACTGTTATATTATTATATTGACTGTTACCCTACGACTATCATTAAGTGTTGTACCTTATGATTCTTGATGAATGTATCTTTTCTTTTATGTACAACGAGAGAGTATATACCAAGACAAATTCCTTGTGTGTCCAATCACACTTGGCCAATAAAGAATTCTATTCTATTCTATTCTATTCTATTCTATTCTATTCTATTCTATTCTATTCTATTCTATTCTATTCTATTCTATTCTATTCTATTCTTTCTCCGTCTAGCTTGAACCGGGTATTTTAGAAAGCCTGAAGTCCTAGAGCAGGGGTGTCAAACTCGTGGCATCACGTTGTCGTCATGTGATGTATAGGGACTTCCCCCCCCTTTACTAAATCGGGGATGGGCGTGGTTAGCGCATGATGCATCCGGCCTGCAGGCCTTGAGTTTGACACCCCTGTCCTAGAGAGTAACTATCAAATGTAAACAATATTGAGATGAATAGATTAATATCAAAATAAAACAAATCTTAACGTATTTGCAAGAGGTTTAAGTATTTTCATGAAGTATTTTCAAAGGGTTTTGTGGTCTGGGGACTTGTAAATCTCTAAAACTCTTGTTATGTTAATAGGAGTGATCTCGACAGAGACTTTCCGATGGGTTAAAAAGAAAATCACAAAAAAATATAGTAACTGCATGTAACAGCTTGTAGCATACAGAGGATGCTTTTACTTATTTTCGCCTAATATGCAGGGGGAAAAAATGCCAACAGTAAAAAACTGTAAATTGCCCAACATTAATTCTTCGAGTTATATTTTTCTGATGCGGGCCTTAAAATGCACTTTTTTTTTTCTGATGTAAGCTCTCCTTTTAGACATAATTAACTGCTGCACTGTACAGCATACAACTTCCAGTAGCCAACTTTATTTCCATATGTGTAGTTTCAGCAGATTTTTCAAGGAAGGAAGATTAATCTTAGCTGATTTTTCTCCACTGCAGTCAGACCGGGGAGAGGGGGGGGGGAGTCAAAATCTGCTTCTAGGGAACAGTTTTCAACTTTAGCAGTTTTAAGATGAGTGGACTTCGACTTTCAGAATTCCCCAGCAAGCATGCTGGGAATTCTGAGACTTGAAGTCCACATATCTTCAAGTTGTCAAGGCTGAGAAACTCTATTGTAGACAAAAGGACAGTATGTTTGATCAACGTGTGGGTCAAGTTTCAAGTAGAAAAAGGAGGAAGAATCTATTTTTGGTGGACTCTAAAGTTCTCTTCATATCCTGTACATTAGTGCACTGAGTTCTGAGGCTAGGCTGAAATATTCATGCTACTTTCCCCTGACTGATTTCGCTTCCATTAAACTACAGAAAAATGCAAAGCGCTGAATTATTCAGCAGAAGCTTATTTTGGGGGGTTTTGAGAAAGAAAACAAGAGTGTGAGCCTGAAGCAGCTTCACTGGCCCTTGTCTGGTAGGACAGCTTTTCCCTCTGCATTAGGATCCAGATGTATATATCAGTGGTATCCCAAGACATTAACATCATAAAATAAATTCTTTGAGGGATGGAACATGTCCTTGGCTAGAAGAGTTGTTGAAAAGAAAGCAAAAATCTCTACAGTATTAGTATTGCTCTTCCTTGCTGTTGGTTATCCTACGGAACCACGGGAGACTCCTAAATATTGGAAAAACTGCCAGCTTAATTTTAACTCATCTGCTCAGAAGAATGCACTCAGGGCTTATGCACACGGAGTCCAAACCAGGAACTACAATTTTATTTGTGGAAGTTCAGTGACTGGAACAAAGACTGTACAAAAACGAAGCACTAATTCAGAGCCGCCAATAACTAGAGATGCACAAAACAAAACCGCAAACAACTTCCTGCTGTGGAAAATTTATTTCTGGAAAACTGCTTGATCACCCCCAAGAATTACTAGATCAGCAAGGTCAAGAGGAAAAACGGAATGTTCCAAAATTTCCCCAAACATTTTACACACTCATTAATAAATATTGAAGGAATCTTAAGTTGTTCTTCCCCAGCTCCGGATCCCAAGGAGTGTGACATACACCAAGCTCCCAAAACTCAGTTTATTACAAATAGACTCCTTTCAAAATGCAGGCTTTCATTGCAAACGAACGTTGTCTTACCCGTCTGAAATGGCGCTCGTAAATTTGCCGCCAAGAAAGGCAACAACAAAATGGCAGCCGTGGACCGCAGGAAAATGGCCGACAGCGCTGGCGGTTCCGAAATAAAACGTGTGTAACCATAACCAAAGACAAATTGCCCCAGACGCCGCCCGAGGGACGGACGCCAGCCGAGCTCACCACCGTAGTAACACAACGTTCTTCAGGATGATTTGGGCTGGAGCGAAGCCTCCGACTCTGCCTGGGCACCTGAAGCCTCGAGCGGCAACTTTGAAAGGCTGACAGTCAAAGCGCAGCACACATACGAACAGCAGCAGTGGGAAACACAAGTAAAATGTCAGAGCCCGCAGGGCAAACCTTGCGGAGAGCTCCGGAGCCGCCCTAAGAGAGCCAAGTATTAACGGTGAAGAAAGTGGTGTGGGGGAGGAAATGCGGCAATTGCAAAACCCCACTTTACACACCGGCGGCTAGGAGGAGAACAGGGAACCGCCCCGAAGGGCCGGGATCCCAAGCTGCTGTCAGAAGATGACAAATACACGGGCGGAGGACGGGCTGGATCCCCAGGCACCTCACTCATGCCCCGCAGCTCACAAGGCTCTCACCACGTAGACAAAAAGAAAATACTAAGAAAAATAAAGAAAAGGCCTAACGCAATACAGCTAAGATCTCAAATTTCAGGCACGAAGAGAAAAGCACACCAGTCAGTCAGCGACTGAGTGAAAAGACTGGTGCATCATGGGAAAGTGGGGCGTGGCCACAGCACGGAGAGACAGTTGAAAAATATCACCCAGTCAAAGAGAAGCGAGGAGGAAGGAAACCCAGAAGTGGATTGCAGGAGCAGAGGGCTGGAAAATGTCCTTATCAGCCTGCTATAAAGTACAAAGAATAAACAAAGTCCGACAAAGATTGGCAACCAGCCCAGAAACCAAGATGTGATAAGAAACTCACTCTCCAAAATGCTCTGCATAATAATTAATCGTTATTTCTAGCAACAATTGCTAACTGCGTGTGACTTAAATAGGCTAAGGGAGTGGCCAATTAGCCCCAAGCCTTACTCTCAAGGAGACCTCCTCCTCCTGAGTAGCCACTCCTGCCTTTTGGCAGCCCTACGTGTTCGAGCATTGAGGAGAGGCTCCTCCACTTCACTCTCTGCACTTGAAGGAGCCTCTGGAGGTTCTGAAGGCCCTGGCTGAGTCTCTGCCTCTGGCACCACATCCTCTTCAGCCTCCTCGCTGTCCGACGCAACCGCTGGCTGCACAGGCTGCTGGCGCAACACCACACCAGCCTCCTCCTCGTCAGGATCAGCTACAAGCCGCGCAGGCTGCTGGTGGGCCACAACGTAGGTTTTCTAAAATTACAGCCTGAAAAGACCCTAGATTTACAGGCAGGAAAGAGCAGGCAATAGCCAAGGGAAATGGGAACTTCTCCTTTTTCTACTCATATAGACACTGACTAGTTCAGAAAACATAATTCAGGGATGCAATTTATCCCACACCTCCTAACGACACAATCAGTGAACACAGAGATTGTTTGTGTGTGCAATATACAAACAAAAGTTTCATTATAAGAGCCCTAGGGGTACAGTGGTCAGAATGCAGTTGTCAGTTTAACCCTGACGGCAGTATTGCAGCTGACTCTGCCCACAGTCTGGAGTTTGATCCTGATCAGCTCAAAGTTAATTCAACCTTCCATCCTTCCGAGGTCAGTAAAATGGGGATCCAGATTGTTGGGGGCAATAGGCTGACTCTAAACAGTACAGAGAGTGCTGTAAAGCGATATGTAAGTCTAAGTGCTCTTGCTATTATTTACTTATTTATGCATGTGACTGAACGCTGTACAAGCATAAAAATGCAAGCTCACTGCTAGGGAGTCATTTTTAAAATAGTTTTATAGAATCCTTTTGGGGCTACAGAATAGTCCAAGCAGATTCTTATGTAAAGGTTTTTTTCCCCTTCTAATCCACGCTATACTTTTGCTGCCTGGGACCTCCTCAGGCAATTCCTGTCCTGATTCAGAACTACGCTGTCTGACGCTCTCAAAAACCCAAAGCAAAGAGAAGCCTCTTGAGTAAAGAAATTTAATTATGTGTCCTCTGACTCCTTGCCTGTAAGGACTTCTCATCCAAGGGTCTGTGCTTGCTCTGAATCTTGTGCCTCGGTTGTTTCTGTGCCTCTGAATCCTGAGCGCCAGTGAAAATGGAAGCATATTCTTGCAGCCGTTCTGGGGCAGGGTATTTGGAACTGGAAAACACCTAGGAGGAAAAAAAAAATGTAAGGAGAGAGAATTGAAGCATAGAAAGTAGGTTGCCAGAACATAATCAAGACATCCGGGTGGTTTTTAACAGAAAAAGAAACATACGTCATTAACGTGCTAATACAGAAGTAGGAACTATGAATGAACTATCTCAGAATTTAATTCCTTACCTACAAAATAATCTACAAGACTCTGATACAGGTAGTCCTCGACTTAAGACCACAATTGAGCCCAAAATTTCCATTGTCTACATAAGACAGTTTTTAACGGAGTTCTGGCCCCATTTGAATGACCTTTTTGCCACGGTTACGTGACTCACTGCAGTTGTTAAGTGAAGCGAATCTGGCTTCCCCAATTGACTTTGCTTGTCGGAAACCAATTGGGAAAGTTACAAATGATGATCACATTACCCCGGACAGGGCAGCTGTCATAAATGCATGCCAGTCGCCAAATGCCCAAATTTTGATCATGTGACCATGGGGTATGCTGCAACAGTTGTGTGTGAAAAACAGTCATAAGTCACTTTTTCAGTGCTGTTATAACTTCAAACGGTCACTAAACAAATAGTTGTAAATTGAGGACTATCTGTATATGGCAGATGCAAACCCATAAACGTTAAGTATTAATATGGATGAGTTACAACTGGGGGAAACTATGATGCTAGCTAGAGTGGTAGGATTCAGTTCCAGGTTCTGTCTCGAGTTACTACCAGTTTGTTAACTGCACTGAACAAGCCAGTCTCTGGCTTAACATTCCAGAAATTTGCATTCTGGATGCTTGTAAGGACGTTTAAAAAATAGTGCTGAAAGACAAAGAGGTTTTGGAATATAATAAAACAGTGGAAATAAACAGGCTTGCTACCTGATCCCCAAACTTGATCCTGGCTGTTACAGAAGGCAACAGATTAGAGTACTTTCTTTCCTTAATAATTAAGATACTGCAACCACTTTGTATTTTGCATTTAAAAAAAAAAACCTTTCATTCATGCAATTGTGGACTATGTGACTGCTCTTACAGGCAGCTTGGCCTTTTATGGTTAATGGAAGCAACGCCATTCAAAAGAACCATTGCAATTGATATCCAAACCTTAATAGCCTTCTTGCTGCCCTTTATCTTCTCAATTTTGGCTTGAGCAAGGGTGACCCTCTCATTGATTGCTCGCAGCTGTGCCCGGCTGGTTTCCACTTGTTGGGAGATCCTAAGAATCAATCAATCAGTCAATCAGTCAGTCAGTTTGCAGCAGCATTTAACAAATGGGCAATGAGAAAGAGTTCACTGGTTGGTATATAGATTAAGTAAAGCAATCTATTTCCAATAAAATAGCTATCATTTAAAGACCTCAATTCCAAGGCAAAGGTTGTCATAATTTTGTCAACAAGCCCACCAAATAGCAGTGGCATTTGAGGTTATATACCATCTCATAGCATTTTTACCACACTCTCTGGACGGTTTATAACGTAGATGCATTATTTGCATACTGCCCCCAACAATCTGGGTGCTCATTTTACTGACCTCGGAAGGATGGAAGTCAACCTTAAACCCCGTCAGGATTGAACTCCAGGCAGTGAGCAGAGTTAGCCTGCAATACTGCACTTTAATCTGTGCCACCAGGGCTGAGAAACAACAGTAATGATAATACAGTAATAATAACAAAAGGAATCCATGTAGCCCCACACATCTTGAAGATACCATATTAGGATAAGATATGTTATGTTATTATTCTACATCTGTTTGTCACATAGGGTCAATTTGGATCTTAAACACTCTCAACCTGTTTGGATTCCCACATTATTTCATGTTTCATAGACTATGTTGATTAACACAGTGAGGCAAAACAACAACAACAACCACCCCACTCTTCAGGAATGACCCAAAGGTGCTTTTTTCAAGAGGCAACTGGACTTTCTGGTTTTTCTTTGAAGACGTTTCATTTCTCATCCAAGAAGCTTCTTCAGCTCTGAAAGACAACGAGGTTCTGGAGAGATGAAGAAGCTTCTTGGATGAGAAGCAAAACGTCTTGAAAGAAAAACCAGAAAGTCCAGTTGCCGCTTGAAAAAAGCACCTTTGGGACAACCATGACCTGGATGACTGAGAATCTCCACGGACCCTTCAGGAATGAGCGTTCGGGTTTGAGAGGAAAAAGAATAGGTTTCTGAGGCTACTCGTAATAATGCTTCAGAAGCCCCAGTAAACGTAGCAACCTGGCTTCAAGCAGGGAAGAGTTGGTTGAGTAACATCATGCCAGTGTTTTAGTTGTTGTCAGAACTCTGGATCCAATTTAAGGTGTTGGTTTTAATCACTGTACCAATATTGAAATCTTCAGGCAGTTCCCTTGCTGATCTAATCTCTTGTGTATTTTATGGTTTTTAAATTTTAATTAGTTTTCATTTTAATTTTTCAACACTTTAATTAGATATTTCTTCTAGGCAAGGTAAGAAAAGCTCTAACTTAGTCTTCCCTATGTGCTCATCTCAAGAGGAATTGCAGCAAGTTTCCATTCCTCATGAAGCAGGGGTATCAGACCTACCCAGTAGAAAGCCTTGTCCACCTATTTTCCTTTTATTATATGGTTAAAACCACTATGAGAATAGAATAGAACAGAACTAGAATAGAATAAATGAATAGAATGAAATAGGAATAGAATAGAATAGAATAGAATAGAATAGAATAGAATAGAATAGAATAGAATAGAATAGAATAGAATAGAATTCTTTATTGGCCAAGTGTGATTGGACACACAAGGAATTTGTCTTAGGTATATATGCTCTCATTGTACATAAGGAGAATAAAATACATTCATCGAGAATAAAAAGATACAACACTTAGTGATAGTCAAGGTTACTAATAAGCTATCAAATCGTACTAGGATACAAATAAAAACAATATAATTGAAAGATACAAGCAACATGGTTATAGTAATAAGTGGGAAGAGGTAGATACTAGTAAGGAAGAGAAGAATAATAGTAATACAGTCTTAGTAAATTAGTACTAGTAATGTAATGTAATTAGTACTTAGTAATGTAATGACAGTGTTGTGGGAATTAGCTGTTAAGCAGAGTGATGGCATTCAGGGAAAAGCTGTCCTTGACACATTGCAGTGTCCTATAACGTCGTTTTGAGGGTAGAAGTTGAAACAATTTATGTCCAGGATGTGAGGGGTCTGTAGATATTTTCACAGCCCTCTTTTTGACTCGTGCAGTATACAGGTCCTCAACGGAAGGCAGGTTGGTAGCAATTGTTTTTTCTGCAGTTCTAATTATCCTCTGAAGTCTGTGTCTGTCTTGTTGGATTGCAGAGTCAAACCAGACAGTTATGGAGGTGCAGATGACAGACTCAATCATTCCTCTGTAGAACTGAATCAGCAGCTCTTTGGGCAGTTTGAGCTTTCTGAGTTGACGCAGAAAGTAAGTCTTTGGTGTAAAGCTGGATCCGGGTACCATTAAAACTTTTTTGGTACTGTTGGATGATTATTTGCTCCAACACTGGTTGTTTTTAAAGAGAGACTGGACAACAATTTGTCTGCAATGGCATGGGATTTCCTGCCTGGGCAGGGGGTTGACCTAGAAGACCACCAGATTCCCTTCCAACTCTATTATTCTATTAGTCGTACTGTTATTCTATTGTAAAATACTTCAGGTCTTAAAAGTATGGCAGTATATAAACATCTGTATAAAACAATAGATAAATAAAATATGAAGTGATATACTAGGTATGATTGTCAAATGACTAATATAGACGTGACTGGCCAAGGAAAATCTTTCAAAAAGTAAATAATTATTATACTCAGAACAGAGAGCCAGTTTGGTGTAGGGCAGTGTTTCTCAACCTTGGTAGCTTGAAGATGGGTGGACTTCAACTCCCAGAATCCCCCAGCCAGCAGCGCTGGCTGGGGGATTCTGGGAGTTGAAGTTCACCCATCTTCAAGCTTCCAAGGTTGAGAAACACTGGTGTAGGAGTTAAGGAACTGGGCCAGAAATCAGGAGACTGTGTTTTATTCCATTTTAGGCACAAAGTCAGCTGGGTGACCTTGGGCCAGTCATTCTCTCCCAGCTCTAGGAAGGAGGTAATGGCAAACCGCTTCCAAAATCTTGCCAAGAAATCTGCAGGGATAAATCCAGGCAGTTGTCAGGAGTCAATTTTGACTCAGAGACACAATCAATCAATAACCCAGAATAGTCATCACACACATGAAATGTCTCCAAAAAGAAACCATAAAAGCACTCATTTACATATCTGAGCAGGTTTGTATGTAATATTCAACATATTGAATATTCAACATATTGAATATGACTATGTAAATAATTTAACATCCTCTTTTTAACAAGAGAAATTTTCCTTGTTAAGCCGGCTAGAACATATGAAACCATCGTCTCTCCAAATAAAATCCAGCCTAAAGTACTAGCCGTACAAATGAAACCACGTCAACTTTTCCTAAGTTATTAAAGCTGAAGTTGGAAACAAAGAACCCTTATAATCCTTCACACGAAGCCAGTGAAAGAGTGATTGATATTTGCAGTAGGCAGATTAATGTCCTCCCCTTCCCCAATTTTGCAAAATAAATATATTGAGATTAAAGGACAGAAACAATGTGCCGGTGAAGGGGAACACCAATCATATTCATTGACACAGCCAGCCCTCTGTTGCAGAAAACCAGCATTTAGATCAGGCAGTCCTGATTCATTATTTTTCCAACTTCAAGGGTTCTAGGCTGAACGTTGCTGTTACAACTTGGAGAGTAATTTACAGGATTGTCAGTATTTTATTTATTTATTAATCCAATTTACATGGTTGCCCATTAATCACGCTGAACTAAATAAAAACAAGGGATTCCTAAAGAATTCAAATAAAACTACATCAAGGCCTCAGCAAAACCAGATCTACCTATGCCAGAGCCATGCCAGAGCCCCATACTAACATCCTGACCCAGTCCTTGGCGGGGAAGAGCCAGATCTTCACAGCCTTCGAAAGGGCCAACAGAATAGGGACTATATATATTTGGGGAAAGAGCCTGATACATAGGGCAGGTGCCATGACAGAGAAGACTCGCTTCCTAGGGCCAACCAAGCGATATGGTTTTAATGACAGAATCTGGAACATATCTTCTCTGCCAGATCTGGTAAGATGGGTGGAAAGATGGTCCCTCAAGCAACCTGGTGCCCTGTCCTGTGGTCTTTTAAATGACAAACAGCACCTTGAATTGTACTGGGAGACCATGTAACTCATGTGGTCGTGTTATGGATGTACCATGTGATACCTCATACTGCACACGCCAGTTACATTCTGGACCAGCTGGAGCTTCTGAAAGCTCTTCAAGGTTAGTTCCAGTATTTTGAATGATTTTTTTTATCTCCCTTTTATTTTTGGTCAACTCAAAGTAGTACTTAGTACAGTAATATAATGTATGCTTATCTCCTATTTTCCCCACAACAACCTTATGAAGTAGGTTGGGCTAGCCCAGTCACTCAGCTGGCTTTAATGACTTAGGGCAGACTGGGGGTCATGGCCTCCCAGTTAATAGTCCAGCATTTAGCCACTATACCATTACTGGCTCCCAATACAAAGATGATTTTTATCCACATGGTTGTTCCCAAGTGTTTAGGATCATAATTCGCATCACACTTAAATTTTTAGGATCCTGGACAGAACTTACTTACTTACTTACTTAGGTCAAGCATATATAAGATAACAGGTAAAAGTTTACACATAATTTGAATGTATGAAAAGAGTTGAGTAAAAAGGAGTATTAGGACGGGGATGGTAGGCACGCTGGTGCACTTATGTACCCACCTTACAGACCTCTTAGGAATGGGGTGAGGTCAACGGTAGACAGTTTAAGGTTAAAGTTGTGGGGGTTTGGGGAAGAAACTACAGAGTCAAGTAGTGCATTCCAGGCATTGACCACTCTGTTACTGAAGTCATATTTTCTGCAGTCGAGTTTGGAGCGGTTTACCTTGAGTTTGTATCTATTATTTGCTCGTGTATTGTTGTGGTTGAAGCTGATGACCAAAATGTTTAGCACACAGGTATCAAACTTGATACCACGCTTAATGAACTACAGGTAACACTTGACTTATAACCACAATTGAACCCAAAATTTCTGCTGCTAAGTGAGACTTTTTGTTAAATGAATTTTGCCCCATTCTACAACCTTTCTTGCCACATTTGTTAAGTGAATCCCTGCAGATGTTAAGTTGGTAACACGGTTGTTAAGTGAATCTGGCTTCCCCATTGACTTTGAAGGTCACAAAAGGTGATCCCAGGATCACGGAATACTGCAACCATCAAAAATATGAGTCAGTTGCCAAGTGTTTGAATTTTGATCACGTGACCATGGGGATGCTCCAACGGTCGTGAGTGTAAAAACCAATTATAAGTCACTTTTCAGTGCTGTTGTAATGTTGAATGGTCACTAAATGAACTGTTGTAAGTTGAAGACTACCTATATCAGATTCACTTCTCTTCAGTTATTGAGCTTATATAGGGTCAATCATAGTTTCTTAGCCTCAGGTAATGAACCGCAAATAAAGGGACAGGGAGGTGGGCAAGTGTTTTCCAAAATATATTAATCATTTAATTTATTCTCCAACTTCCTGCTTATACAAGCACTCATGATAGCATATAGCAATTAAAAAATATTGACTGAAAAACACGACAATAAGCCCACTACAATCAAACTACCAGTACTTCAGGTAAAGAAAGTTGATCTTAATGGTTGCTTGAGCACAAATTTTATTATTAGAAACCTACTATGGTTTTAAGAAAAAAAATGATTCATCACACCCAGTCATTAGCATTTGGATCTGGAACAGGTGAGAGTTTTATTAATTGCAAAGCAGAAGTACAGAAATTGGCTCTATGAAAAAAGACAAAACATGGACCATCCAGGATGGGCATGAATGATGAAAGGAAACAAATAGAATGGAATATCAGACCAATCCTAGTGACTATTTCAGAGTAACCAAGGAGCTCAGGTTTTTTTTTTTATTACTTCTTGTTATTGCAAAAACAATAGTTTCCTAACATTTGGGTTACAAATGGCTAAAATAATTACATTAGTCCACTTAGAAATAACTGAATATTATATTATCCAGAACATTAAAATGGATAATAGCTAGAAAAGAGGAATCATAATTCTTGGTATTTTAATAACTATTCTATGACAGAATTGTAACAGTTGAACATACCATATTATTATATTAATATTACCATATTATCATAACATATAATCATACCATATATGGCAAGGGTGTCAAACTCAATTTCACTGAGACCCACATCGGGATTGTGTTTGACCTCAGGGGCCGGAGTGGATGATGCCGGGGTGGGAGTTGCCAGCTTGACGTCATTTGTGTCGGCGGCGCTTGGTGGCCCAAGTGCTCAGCCAGAGAAAACGGGCTCCAGAGCTCCATTTTTGGCTGCGACGGCCTCCTGCAACCCTCTGCCAGCGAAAACAGAGGGTTTCCATTTTTGCTGACAGAAGCACCAAGGGCCGGTCCTTTGCTGTTTCCAGGGCGGCCCCGTGGGCCAGATTTAAACACCCTGTGGGTAAGATCTCACCCCTGGGCCTTGAATTTAACATCCCTGATGTATGGTATAATACCATACCACATTGTCAATGATTGACAACCAGAATTATAAAAGGGAGATCCTTAGAAATTGGACTACTTACAACTTTATGCATGGATAAAGGCAAGAGACTCAAAGAAGGCAAGTAAGCAATTAAGAAAAAAGCCTATAAAAGCATGAATGAATGAGATACTGTATTTGATGTAAAATCATCTATAAGATAAGCATGTCTTACATGGAAGCAAGTCTCTGGATTCAATATCAGTCACCCTGGGAATGTTCCCCTTCTCTCATTTTTCTGTTGTGCATGCAGAGAAATGTCTGCATTATAGCTTCATGCTCTGTTACAACTCTGTCAGTGCATAACCAACAGAATAGTTTGGAGAATTACTCTTCTTTAATTAATTGTGCGAGGAGGCCTCTTGGATGGGGTAACATGCTGAAAACAGCTGGTGCCCAGGGAATTCATAGCACAAAATGAAAAAGGCAGTGAAATTCTGTTTGTTTTCATGACATTTGGATTCATAGGGAAGCAGACAATTGGAAGGAGATCAGAATTATGCGTTTAATGGCCACGGTGGCTCAGTGGTTAGAATGTAGTATTGCAGGCTATCTCTGCTCTCACTGCCAGGAGTTCGATTCCTTCGATCCTCACTAGCTCAAGGTTGACTCAGCCTTCCATCCTTATGAGGTCGGTAAAATGAAGACCCAGATTGTCAGGGGAAATATGCTGACTCTGTAATACTGCTTAGAGAGGGCTGTAAAGCATTGTGAAGTGGTATATAAGTGCTATTGCTATTAATAAATGCAGGTAGTCCTCAATTTATGACCAGTTGCTTAGTGATCATATAAAGTTATACTGGACCTCTCAAAAATTGCTTATGACCCATTTTTGAAGTTCCAACATTGCTCCATCCCACAGTCATATGACCACATTTTGGGCACTTGGTAACCGACCCACACTTACGGCTGTTTGCAGAGCCCTGGGAGCCAAATGATCATGATTTATGACAGTGTTTTATTTCTGGTTTCGGGCAAAAAAATGGCACACAGTGAACAATAGGTTCATTTACAAACACTGTGTTTGTTGCTGAAAAGGCAATAAAATTAGGTCAAATCACCAGATGACCCTTTTATGACTATCACAACTTGTGACCATAAATGTCAGGCTCAATTAAGGTCTTAACCCAAGGACTACCTGTACCAGATTGCTTGGCAACACTTAATGGCAGCCAGCCAGCACAACTTGCCTTGAAGAGATAGTCATGCAAGAGGTCATTTGCAATCTAGTTCTGGTCAATCTTCCCACAGTAAACTGTGGGAAGAAGGATGGGGGGGGGATGGGGGAGAAAGGGTGGGAAATTAGGGAATTACGGTACTGCTCAACATTAGAAACAAATACAGATGATGATTACCTTAGAATAACCATTGAGTTCAATTTAACAACACTCACACTCATTATTTTGTTATTTATTTATTCAGTGCACAAGCTGCCTCTGTTGCTGCAGTGAGTCCATGCAATTTAAAGCACATTAAGATATTAAAATTAGAAAAAACAATAAACCCAAACAAAAACCACATTACCACATCAGGGAAGGAAAAGAGATATAAATACTGAGAGGTTAATATCCCAATACCAGCGCAAAATAACAAATCAGTATGGCTTAGGTCCTGCAAAAAAAAAAAAAAGGTATATTTTAGGCCTTTCCTAAATAACAGCAGGGCCTGGACTGTGTGGTATTTTGGACAATGCTCCAAAAGCAGAGCTGGACATAGAAAAACTACATCTCCAAGATCTCAGTTTTACTGATGGACCTGGAGTAGCTCAGATTTACTATATCAAAATAGGACGGGCAGAAATAAATGAAGATAAGTAATCATGCAGATATCCAGGTCCTGAGCCATGAAGGGGTTTTAGCATCTTGAATTGCTCTCAGAAACATTATGGGAATTTGTGGAGCTTGTGAAGCAGAAATGTTACCTGGAAAAACCAAGGTGTACACATAACTGCTTGAGCAGCTTCATTCTGGACCAGGTGAAGCTTCCAACTGGCCTTTGAAAGCAGCTCCATGTAAAATGCATTACAGTAGTCCAGATGCAAAGTGATTACATCATGAATGACCCTGAGTAGGTCATTCTGATCCTGGAAAAGATATGAGTGATGCATGAATTTGCACAAAGGTCTTTCTGGCTGTGATGGCACTTGCTGTTCATGATAGTCTTGAGATTATCTTGAACTCATCAGTCACACAATGCAATAATTTTTTTCATAAGAACCTTTGGGAATGTACATACTTCAGACGTATATACACTGTGTATAATACACCTTCATTTTGCAACTATTCTGACTACAAATGCAGAAGCTCAATCATCAGGGCAGAGTTATTTGCTGATTTCTGAAATATGAACTTTTCCCGTTCCACCTTGAATTCTTATCCTGCATTTTTCTAACAGAAATATGAGCCAATACAATCTAACTTTCATAGTGGGATGGAGAATTGAGGCTAATAAACCAATGAAATACCATTCCTTTTCCTACCCAAGTTCATTATTTTAATGAAGATGACATGCAGTGGTTTAGCTGGATTCTATGTAGATAGTGCGACTATTAAGATGAGGTGGGGAAATGGCCTGCATCATTTCTGAATACAGAGAATGGAATTCAATGTTGAATGTAATAACTCCTTGTGGAGGAAAATGACATAGCCTTTTACTCATGGTAGTAACTTGGGCACCGCTTCCCCATTTTAGAAGAAAGAAGACCATGAAGAATATCCCAGATGAAGGAGACAGAATGAGACAACTTGCCATGGCCAACTTGCTGCAGTCATCTCGCCACTGCTAACTCACCATGGAACAAATAGTTCAGTCAATTCACCATAGGACAATTCCATGTGGGACATACTCAATGTGGTAAGTGTTATCCGCCACTGTTTCTTTGAACTTATTTCCATTTTTGTGGAAATGGACAAAAATGAAAATGTTGTTGAAGAAACGGTGATGGATAACATTGAGTTTATTGTGTGGTGAGTTGTTCCCATGATGAATTGGCCGTGGCGAGTTGGCCTGCAATGAGTTGGCCATGGCGAGATAGCGGTGAATTGGCCATGGTGAAATGGCCGTGATACGTTGGCCTCAGCAAGTTGTCCTAGACCCCAGGGAAAGGGCCAGGAATATCACTCTCCTTTCCCTTCAAATAAAGCAATCCTATAAACCACAGGCCCAAAGATAAAGCAATCCTGTAAACCCCAAGCCTAAACTCTTATTAACTCATGAAAAAGAAATAGATGCTTTCAGTTTAGAGCTGCTTAGGAGAGCAGTTAAAAGTCTATCAGTCCCACCTTCATCTCAAAAGTTTTAACAGCAGCAAATTGCAGCGTGTGCTTTTGCCCCACAGACAAATAAGTTCAAGCAATCTGTCAGAAGGGGTAGAACATCCCCCTCCCACTGTTGGCTTTCTACTCTTTTCATTTTCAGATTTAAAAACAGCTTCTTCACCTCCTCTTTGAAGTCTGAGTAAGTGCAATCAAAAAGTTGACGGTTAAAAAATCCCCTGAGAAAATATAATCAAGGTTCTTCTTTCCTTCTATTAAGCAATTGGTTATTATACTAATTAATGTTTATCACATTTTGATTACTCCTTGAGCCTGATTTCCAGGTGCTGAGTTGCTAGTAGTCAGTCCCACTTTGGGAGGTGCAAAATTGCCTTGCAGGAAAAGTAAAGATCAAAGCTATCAGGTTCTACGTGGGCAGGCCTATGCACAGCACAGAATCTCTTATGCACAGACCTCGTGGAGCATGTACCACATGTTCTTGCCCTATAAAATCTCTTTATAAGGAGGAGCTGCTTTGCAAGCAGCACTTTGTATCTTGAAGCTAACCAGGAAAGTAGTCAGGGAATGGTGCCCTTCAACTGAATGCAATATCCATTCTGTAGAACAGTGTATCTCAGGCTCGTCTGTTTGAAGATGCATGGACGTCAACTCATGCTGGCTGGGGAATTCTGGGAATTGAAGTCTGCACATCTTGATACAGACACAGAAAAAGGATTTTAAAGTACTCCAAAAATGCCAGTTAGAGAATCCATGAAAAGGAGCTAGATAAGAAAATGTTTCTAAGGCAGGACTGAGTTAATGAACTGGAGCCACACTGGAAGAGGAGTGTGTTTAAACTAATTTCAACTCAGTCTCTGACCAATGACATGAGGATAACCCATTCAATTGACTCTCTAAGCAGCGCAATGGAGAATGGAAGTTTCATTCAGTTCTAAGGACATCTTTCTCTGACCACTTTCCCAGTCAGCTTCGAAATACAAGTGCTGCTTGCAAAACAGCTCCTTCTTATAAAGAAATTTCAAAAGCCCAAAGCTACTTAAAATGAACTCTTTGTATGATCTGCCCTACAAAAATCCTGTTTCAGTTTCTGAGGGCAGCATAGAGGGATTCCCTCATAACATTGGCTGTCCTTGAATAAGTTTAAAGGTTCAAGGGATTTGCCTGAAAGAAGCAGGGCCACAAGCTTTCTAGTGTAGTTTTTCCCCCTGATCTCATTTGCTTAACAGACATAGTAATGAGCAAGTTCAGCTAAGCTTTACCAGAATAGTCAAACAGTTTTAGTTCCCCAGCTAATGTTTTGCATTCTTTGGTGAATAATTCTCCCCCTCAGGTTCCAAAGTGTGGGCGACAATCGTTTCTTTTCTAAGGCGCTCTAACATTTAGCTGAAAGCTATTCTAAACATGAATCACTTATTAGAATATGCATTTAAGATATGTGGGAATCAAGTGCGCCTGCACCAGTCAATGTTGCTAAATAGTAGAACTATTTCTATCTGAATTAAGACAGGAGAATCTATTAGCAATTTTCCATCTCTCTCAAATGGCAGTTGGCCTGGATCCCATTGGTGACCCTCTGATTGGGAAATCTTGATCTTCTTATCTACCGTCTGTCTTCTGGCATCTAACATGCCATTTGCTTTGGTTACTGATTAGTCTTAAAGTGCTTTTCCTCTTCACAGAGTCTTTTTCCAACTTCCCCCCATTTAGGATCAAATGAACCACCAGAAGTACCAAAAACCACCACTTGGGAATCACCACCCACTCTTTCTCAGTTAGTAGTCCCTTTTCAACAAGCAATAAAACTCTGTAAGTCTTCATTAGCCAATTTACCATATTTTTTGGAGTATAAGATGCACTTTTTTCCCCTCCTAAAAGAGGCTGAAAATTTGGGTACGTCTTATACTCCGAACGTAGCCCCCCCCCCACCGCCCCCCCACCCTTTGGCCTCCGCGCGTCCTCTTCCTGGCTGCAGAGATTGCCACCGAAAATGGCTTGTGTTTTTGGGCTCCGTGCATCGCATTTTCAACCTCCAAATGTTCCGTTTGAGAGCCCTTCAAGGCTGCGGGGATTGCCAAAGCACATCACTGCTGATGGCCGCCCAAAACGCGACACGTTTGGAGGCTGAAAACTCAACGTGCAGTGCCCAAAATGGCTCCCCGGAACAGCTGCTGCCTTCTTTTACCCCTTCTGCACTTCGCCTGCTTTAGTGATTTGAGCTCCCTCCGATGACCAGCTGTGCTTTTGAAGCTGTTTTTCAGCCCCAATGCGAGCGAAGTGATCTTCCACACTTTGCCTGCTTTTCTAATTGCTGCTCCCTCTGACGATCAGCTGTGCTTTAGAAGCTGTTTTTTAGCCCCAACCAGCCCCAACCTCAAAACCAGTGGGCGAACTAATGTGCTGAAGCTGACCAGGCTAAGGACGCTAGCCAGATGAATACCTAGTAGGCAGAATTTTTTCCTCCTATTTTCCTCCCCACAAACTAAGGTGCGTCTTATACTCCGAAAAATATGGGTAACTGATTTGCTGTCATTTAATTTTCAAACTTTTCGTCTCCAGGCTTGTCTTAAAGGGGCTTTTTCCGAAAGGCCACAGAACTTTCTTGCTTTTTCCTTTGAAAACGTTTAGCTTCTCATCCATTATAACCCCTGGTGGGGTTTCCAAACCCCACCAGTCAGTGATAACTAAAGAAGCTTCTCGGAACAGAAGCTTCTTGGGACAACCGTGTCTTGGATGATTGAGCAACTCCACAGACATCTCTCCAGTCTTGTATTTCCCAGAATCCTCTCTGTTTTGATTTTATTGCCAGTGTGGTATTTGATACCGGCACACTTGCAGCTCCTTCTGCCCCTTTTCCTATGAAAGCTTTCCTAAATTAACCAAGCTAATCCCTACTCTCAGCTCCTTATCTGGAAGAGAATACAAGATGGATTGGGAGTCTACACAGAATACCACAAAGACCCCTTCAAATGCTATGGTGGAGGGCAGACAAGTCACAGAGTCTTTCCGTGTGACTCAGGGCTTCATTCTGACATTTCTAAGTAACGCAGAACAGAGTTGACAGGTTAGTTATCGTTTGGAGCCGCAGATGCTACAATGAAAGTCCATTAATACTTCCTTTAAAAGCTGTCTGTCAATCATGTTTCAATTCTGAGAAATACAGAATACATATTAAAATTGGTTTGCAAGTAACTGGAAGGACTTCAGAGGAAAATGACTGATGGGGATGATTAAGCTGGGACAACTTATAGCACCACGAAGGCAGCCATCAGCAGACTATGACCGGATTAATGATTTTCGGAGTTCAGCAGCTGGTATTAAAAAAAGAGAATACTAAACATAAGAGCTGATATAAACCATCCAGCTGAATGATCCAATACTGTCCAATTATGAGCCAGTTAACTGAAGACTATTTGTAATATATTCCAAGAATGTCACTGAGTAGGTGTTTGCAGTTTTCTTCAATATGGCACCCAGAAGCAGCTAGCCCCAGTCGTAGGCAATTCTAATAACACAGTTAAGTTAGAAAATGTTATGCTACTGGAGACTGCACAGCCCTTTCCACATGTAAATCTCTGTGCCAAAAATAAATTTCTAAGATGTAGCTAAGATCATGATAAGAGCCTGCGTTGATCTGGGAGAGAAACTGAAGAGGTTTCTCACTACTGTTAGCAATTCAGCTCATAACCTTGAGTGTCACTTCTGTATTGATGCAACCAGTGCAGCAAAACAAGGAAAGATCCCATCTGACTGTTTGACGAATTAAAGCCCATAAAATTGACTTGGAAATATCGAGCAGGTAGTTATATAAATGCACAAAATCTATCATTCGGGGGGTGGGGGGGTGGGGGGGTGGAATGATCTCACGCTGCTATAGATCTACCACGAAAGGTATCTCAATATAGCATTTCATGAACAATCTGATTTAAGAAGCCCCCCAAACGTTTACTCCTCTTTTATTATAAGCACATTTAGTAGCATGTGATTGTAACACTACGATTGAGTTAAGGGAACTTTAACTTTTTACATATTCTCCACTTGAATGGA
Organism: Arizona elegans; assembly: GCA_022577455.1. Classification (NCBI taxonomy): domain Eukaryota; kingdom Metazoa; phylum Chordata; class Lepidosauria; order Squamata; family Colubridae; genus Arizona; species Arizona elegans. The sequence goes on from JAKOOJ010000007.1 coordinate 73,594,854, forward strand.
AAAGGTTAACAGAACATTTAGATAGTCATTACAAGTCCAAGCGAGCTTGTGGTGCGCAGTCCCCAAATGCTTTGAGTGTAATCAAATTGCAATTTTTGAAGTGACAGAACGGGGGAAATGGTTAAATATACGACTGGAAAGTAATTATATTCATTTTTAATTAAAAGTAAATGAAATTAATTTTAACTGTTAACTAGATCCTACCCACTGTTCTTTGGAATGCAGTCCTGCCACAGACATATACAAATGTTGAAATTCTGCAGTTATAACTGCTGGAATGCTTGAGTCCTCTTTGTTTATCCTTCCCCAAGCTTGCCTTGTCCTCCTGTGCAAATTTTTGCAACCTTTTCCTTCATGAAGTCTACAACCCTTCTAGATTACAGGACGTCCTCAACTTACAACACTTCCTTTAGTGACCGTTCAATGTTTCAATGGCACTGAAAAAAGTGACTGAAAAGATTGTAAGTTTCACACTTACAACTTGTTGCAGCATTCCCATGGTCACGTGAATTCAGAGGTTGGCAACCGACTTGTATTTATGACGGCTGCATTGTCCTAGGGCAGCGATGGCTAACTTTTTCCGGACTGGGTGCCCAAAGTCCGCGCATGCGTGTGCGCCCAAACCCCCAAATGCAATGTGCGTGTGGCCCCCGTGCATGCCCCCTCCCCCCTGTGCATGTGCCTTGCCCCCCGCGCATGTGTGCATAGGTCACTGCATGCGCCATGCCCCCCCGTATGTGCACCCTGCCCGCACCCCCTGAATGCGCCCCCCACATGAGCACATGCCCCCCACACTCCCCCCACCCATGCACGGACCCGAAGACCAGGTGTCTGGCGGGAGGTGCACATGCATGCACAGCAGAGCTGAACTGGGGTGACAGCACGTGTGTCATCAGAGAGAGCGCTGTGTGCCACCTCTAGCACACGTGCCATAGGTTCACCATCACGGTCCTAGGGTGACGTGATCATCTTTTGGGACCTTCCGACAAGCAAAGTCAATGGGGAAGCCAGATTCATTTAACAGCCATGTTACTAACTTTAACAACTGCAATGATTCACTTAACAACTGTGGCAAGAAAGGTCGTAAAATGGGGCAAAGCTCACTTAACAACTGCCTCGCTTAGCAACAGAAATGTAGCGCCCAGTTGTGGTCATACGTTGAGGACTAACTGTACTGCAATGTCCTTTTTTCTTGATTTATCTCCCTCTAATCCTCCAGGTTCTTATTTTGCTGTTTGACGTTGTTTCTGCCTGCTGATCTGCCTACATGTTTTGCTTTCTGCATTTTAACTAGCTTCCTTATTCTTTGCGCATTCCCACTTTTTTAATTCATTCTAAAACTTAAAAGGATGTAATACTTGTCTACATGGCACTCTATAATTTAACTTTAAAAAAAGCCTGAATGCAGTCAAGGCAACTTTTTTTGTTTTTGTTTTGGAGGTTTTGTTATCTGAAACCAACCACTGGAGTTTGCAAACCTTGCTTCATGGCTTAGAATATTGGGTAAACCCAGATAACTATAGTTTATCAGGAACACATAGACCATAGTTTAGCATAATATTTTGGGTTTTGTTGACATATTCTTAAAACTGAACTGTCTTCATATTTTACAAGCCAGCTAGAAAAAAGTAGAGCTAATCCATTTCTCTTTCAGACACATGACAGATTTTATTTACCTCAAAGTACTGAGTTTTTGCTTTTTTTCAATTACTTAGCCAACAAAAGACTTTTCACCACCACCATCTCTCTCAACACTTTCTAATTTCAAGCAAAACTAATTAACTAAAGTAAATTTAGCCCAAGAAAGAGAAGACGGCAGAGAGAAGTTGTAATCTACCAGCCAAGTGTGAAGAGCAGATCTTTCTCTCTTCCACTTTATTGCTAGCAGTTCTCAGCAATAGATATTTCAAGCCATCGAGTGTGATATCTCAAGACAGTTCACACACCACTAAATCTCTGACTGAAATCATGCTTGTAAAGTGAAGTGACTTCTCTGAATCTCTTCCTTCAGGGCTGAATGAATGGCAAAATAATAAATACTAAACCATACCAACAGAGCGTAAGATTAACTATGGTGGGGAAGCCCGGTTGTTGTTGCTGCAATATAAATAGGCAAACAGTCCTTAATAAATTTTTTTTACTTTTTTTTTTTAAAAAAAAACTGTCATAGCAGCCTGCAAGTAGAACTTTTTTTTTGAAGGATGTGACAGAAGTACCAAGAGGCTGGTAGTTGCCATATGATAATTTCTGGTGAAAGTTACCATCTCTTGTAATTTTCTTCCTTTTATTTTTTTCCCTCTCCTTTCTAACAGCAGTTTCAATCCAATAAGAACAGAGCAGGAAGGGACCTTGGAGGTCTTCGAGTCCAACCCCCTGCTCAAGGAGGAGACTCTATATCTGTGATGGCGAACCTATGGCACGCGTGCCACAGGTGGCACACGTAACCATATCAGTGGGCACGCCAGTTTAGCTCTGGCGCATGCGTGCGCCAGCCAACTGATTTTCGGGCCTTCTGGACCCACCAGAAGTAGGGAAACAGGCTGTTTCCTGCCTCTGGAGGGCCATGGGGGGATGGGGAAGGCCCGTTTTTCTTTCTCACCTGGCTCCAGATCCTCTCTATGCATCTGGGGAGGGCGAAAACAGTCTTCCGCACCACCTCGGAGGCCCTCTGGAGGCCTGAAATGGAGTCTCTAGGAATCTCTGGAGGCTGGGGACATCAAAAAAGTCACTTCCTGTCCCTGGGGAGTTGGGAAATGGGCCGTTTCAGGCCTCCGGAGGGCCTCCGAGGGAGTGGGGAAGGCTGTTTTCACCCTCCCCAGATGCACAGAGAGGATCTGGAGCCAGGTGAGAAAGAAAAACGGGCCTATTGCGCCATCGTGTGCCAGGAGTGGGGGGAGGGGGTTAGCAAATAGGATCACTTACAATATATTAGTTATTTCCTACAAGAAAAGTTGCAACTGGCAAAAATTTTGGACAAGTCTGGAGGCCACATGTAAGGGTTTTAGAGACAACTCAAGACTCTTATCATCTCAGAAGTTCAACCCGCCATATTTTTTCCCTGAGGTTTCCAATACCCTTTCTGTTGACAATTTTCATTAATTAGTTTACAATTAAAATGAACGACCAACTAAAATGAAATATTGTTTTTGCGATTGGGATCAAAAGATTGGGGTCAAAAGATTGTTTATCACATCATTGGGGAGGGGTTGTCCATCATTGACTGACATATTGCGTCTCCCCCCCCATCCAAAAGGAGGATAAATTTAATTTCTCAATGTTGAAGAACATTTGTCCTAAACAAGATGTGGAATCAGAATGGATTAAATGACCAAGGAAAAAGAGGCCAAAACCCAAGATAAGCAATGCAAAGCAAGGTTTTAAAAACAATTACAATTGGAAATGTATGTTGGTATTAACGTTCTGGAAATAATTGAGTTGAGTCCTCCACATACTAGAGGGTGGGGGGTAGGCATCTCAGCAGATGTAAAGAGAAGAGCCTACAGGGAACATTGTTGTCTATGAGTCACATTGGTGCCCACAGGCACCATGTTGGAGATCTGGGACAGAGAAATTTTCTTTTTAAAATGAAAGCAGAAAGCCTTGGGATACTCGCTGCTCGCACTGACAGGAATAAGCTTCTACATTAAGGAAATTTTAGAACACAGGGGAAAAAAAACTTTTCTCACTGCACATTTGTTCCAAAGAGCTGTTGTGTCAGTTTGATATTAGGCCCAAGTTCTTTCGGCATATTCAGTGAACATGTTTCACCACAGGCACTCCCGATCCATGATCTCAGGAAGCAAATTCTCACTCTAATACCTCAAACGGAATGTTTTCCTCTGATAAGATGAAGCTTTTTTTTTTTTTTTACAAAAACAAAAAAATGTGAGATCTAGACACCTTATCTCAAGAAAACAGGAAGAAAAGGTCATTCTCTACTAAATGGCGAGTCCCTCACCTTGAAAGTTTCCCCCTGTGATTGGCACGGAACACCCAAGGTTGCGAAACTTTAAAAACAGAGGCCTGCATAATTACCAAATCATTATTAATTATATCACAAAGCTCTAGGGCAAGGCAAAGGAAACAAAAGAACTGATGGAGTCTCTTCTATTGTTGGAAAGAATTAATAATTACAGACATACGTGTACTCAAGAGTGAGAGCAGAACCGAGCTGGTGTTCCAAGGTTTGATTATGACAGGCATGTTAAGAGAAGTACAAGAATGGAAGATTGCTAAAATGCCAAGAAATTAAAACACTCCAACCTGGTTATCTTTATATGGATAAAGTATATGACAATTTTATGGAAGTTAACAGCCTGTTGTAGAAACCAGACCATGTATAACAGCTTATAGCTATTGATAAAGAGTTTTGCAATCTTCTTAGAGGTTTCTGAAGAATGGTGACCCAAGAGAAGGGTGACACTCTCTGGATTGCAACAACAGTTAGAATTATTAACATTTGGGAGGTTATTATTTAATAAGATTTTTAATTATTTTTATTGCACAGACTAGAACAGGATTTAAAATTTGTGCTTACATTTACCTCTGGGTCACAAAATTAATTGCTATTTGCCCCTAGGAGGCATTAACCAGAAGGGTAATCTTATCTATACATTGGAATATCATAGTCATTATTTCCTCTGAATTTTAACATTTTGCATTTTGGTGTTTTATAAGACAACTTGCCCAAGTAAGGAGAACATTCTAAAAGTCAATTTGCTTTCTCCTAAATGTTATAGAAATGTATCTATATGGTTTATTTACATCTGACATTACGCCCATTGAGTGTTTTTAAGGAGAAAAAAAGGGGACAATATTTTTAAAAATGTAAAGGCCATCTAGAAAACTAAGTTTTATAATTGTGTGGCGCTAAAGGTCACATGCCATTTCAACTTTATATGAGTTGGCGTGTAAATGGGCTTCCACTATAGTAAGAGGATTAAAAGTACTGGATGTAACAAAATAACCTAATCTTACCAAATACCACTCCAAGGGACAGCAAAACCAACTACAACCAAACAAGAGAACCAATGCAGGAACGGTCCATGCTCATGCCAGTAACCCAAGACCCTTTGAGATAGGTAGGTCTTAATGGCTTTCTAAAACCTTAGCAGAATTGTTCTACAGAAAAGGGGGCAATGAAGAGAAAGGCCGCTCCATTGGTTGGTCCTTGATAATAACACTCCCCAGAGGTGCCCTCCTATTTGGATATTATCAGATGATGATACTGGGCCTAGGCAGTTCCACAGAAACCTAGGTCATGAAGGACTTTAAAGGTAACAACCTAACTCTTGAAGTTACCAACTAACTCTAGTCCAGCTTCTGAACCAACACTGTTTTGCTGATGAAAGGAGGAGGTCTTTAATAAGTAAGCCCACCATATTGTGGACCAGATACAGCTTCTAAAGGATTTTGAAATTGAACTCCCCAGCCTTTTAGTTGTGGGAGATTTTAATCTGCCTTCGATTGGTGAGTCATCTGAGACAGTCTGGGAGTTCATGGCCTCCATGGCAGCCATGGACCTGACTCAGGTTATTCAGGGCCCAACTCATAGGGGAGGACACATACTCGACCTGGTTTTTCTCTCTGGGCAGTGGATAAATGGTCATGGTAAGGGGGAACTTTCCATCACTCCCCTGTCATGGACTGACCATTCCCTCCTTAGACTAGACTTTCAATCTGCCAACCCCTGCCGCTGGGAGACGGGACCCATAAAATGGTTCCGCCCTAGGCGCCTGATGGACCCAGAAAGGTTCTTAAAGGAGCTTGGGACATTCCCCACCTCTCAATCCTGCGATTCAGCTGAGGCTCTGGTGGCATCCTGGGAATGGGTGGCTACCGATGCCTTGGACAGAATCGCACCTTTGCGGCCTCTAACCCGACACAGATCCCGGATTGCTCCTTGGTTTTCCATGGAACTCCGGGAAATGAAACGTTGGAAAAGACGCTTAGAGGAGAGTTGGAGGTCCTCCCGATCTGAATCTGACCGAACACAGTTAAGAACCCATATTAGGTCTTATCTAGTGGCGATGGAAGCGGCGAAACGTCACTACTTCGCCGCCCTCATTGCATCTGCAGAAAACCGCCCAGCGGCCCTGTTTCGTGTGATCCACTCCCTCCTCAATCAGGGAGCGAGGGAAGACCCTTTGCAGGGCAGAGCTGAGGATTTTGTACAGTTTCTGCATGATAAAATCGCTCAGATCCAGATCGGATTGGACTCTGACTGGGCAGAATCCAATCGGGAGACTAGGGTGGGTCTTGAGAATAATATCTGGATTGAGTTTGACCCTGTTTCTGTCAAGGAAGTGGACAGGATTGTGGGCAAACTTAGTTCCTCCACTTGCTTATTGGACCCTTGTCCCTCCTAGTTGGTTTCGGCTGCCAGAGAGATGACTAGAGACTGGATCCAGGCAATTGTCAACGCTTCGTTGAGAGAGGGGAACTTCCCCACCTCTCTTAAGGAGGCGGTGGTTCGACCTCTCCTCAAGAAGCCTTCCCTGGATCCAGACTCACTTAATAATTATTGTCCCGTCTCCAACCTTCGCTTCATCGCAAAGGTTGTTGAGACTGTAGTGGCTCAACAGCTCCCACAATTCCTGGAGGAAACAGAATACCTTGACCCATACCAATCAGGCTTCCGACACGGTCACAGCACGGAAACGGCATTGGTCGCTCTGGTGAATGATCTCTGGCGGGCTCGGGATGGGGGTTGTTCCTTCATCCTGGTCCTACTTGACCTCTCAGCGGCTTTTGATACCATCGACCATGGTATCCTACTGCAGCGACTTGTGGGGTTACGGTGGTTTTCCTCCTACCTCTCGGGTCGCTTTCAGTTTGTATGGGCGGGAGGGCAGAGATCCACCCCGAGGCCCCTTAATTGTGGGGTGCCTCAGGGGTCGGTTCTCTCCCCCCCCCTGCTCTTTAACATCTATATGAAGCCATTGGGTGAGATCATTCGTGGCTTTGGGGTGAGATATCATCAATATGCTGATGATACCCAATTATACATCTCCACCCCAGACCACCCCAGAGATGCCCTTTCCATGATGTCCCGTTGCCTGGAGGAGGTACGGGCATGGATGGGCAGAAACAGACTCAAACTCAATCCCTCTAAGACTGAGTGGCTGTGGATGCCGGCATCTCGGGTTTCAGAGGCTCCATCACTTTTGATAGATGGGGAAAAACTTGCACCCGTTGATAGGGCTCGCAATTTGGGTGTCCTCCTGGATGCTCGGCTATCCCTAGAAGACCATCTAACGGCCGTGACCAGGGGGGCCTTCGCACAGGTTCGCCTGGTGCGCCAGTTGCGCCCTTTCCTGGACCGAGATGACCTTAGCATAGTCACTCATGCCCTGGTTACTTCCCGCTTGGATTACTGCAATTCCCTCTACATGGGCCTGCCCCTGAGATGCACCCGGAGACTCCAGCTGATCCAGAATGCAGCTGCATGGGTTGTTATGGGAGGCCCTCATTACTCCCATATAACACCCCTCTTGCATGAGCTGCACTGGTTACCAGTGGTTCTCCGGATCCGCTTCAAGGTGTTAGTCCTCACCTATAAGGCCCTTCATGACTTAGGTCCGGGATATTTGCATGACCTTCTCCTGCCTGCCTCTCACCGTCCTGTTCGTTCACATAGGGCCGCTCTCCTCAGGGTTCCGACGGTGAGCCAATGTCACCTTGCTGTGCCCAAGGGTACGGCGTTCTCTGTGGGTGCTCCCACCCTCTGGAATGAATTGCCTACTCAGCTCTGGACGGCTCCTGACTTCCTCCAGAAGAGGTAACTCATCCTGATGTTATATTTGAAAGAAAAAGTGAAGATGGTCCTTCCCTAATAGTTCAGAGTATATTGTAGATGCAGACAGGAAACTGCTTGGTCTGGCAGGATTTTGTCTGTAGGTGTGAAAACAGTAAATAACTCAGCCTGAAAGAATCACCATGTGTCGTTCTTGGTTTTGGGCCTGGTACCAATGGTTTTATGTGGATATTAAGTAGGAAAGAGAATCAAGACCTGTGGCATAGCAGAAGATTCTTCAGAGCAGGGATGACAAACTCGATTTCAATGAGGGCTGCAACAGGATTATGTTTGACCTCGGAGGGCCGGGGTGTGGGTGGGTGTGCCTGGGATGGGCGTGGCCATGGTGGGCATTTGACACAGGCTCGAGATGCATTTTTTCCCCTTCTCTTCTTTCTTTCCACAGTTCTTTACTATAATCATTTTTCTATCTCTTCTACCATATAGCAAACATTTATTACTTATTCTTCATACTCTACTAAACTTTTTATTTCTAAATTTATACCCCATTGTTTAATAGTAAATTGGTTTTCCAGGCATAAATTACATGATAATACAAAATCTAACAGCAGAGGTAAATTTCCAGGATAGTAAATAGAAATGGCTGTCAATTACAGATTGCTGATTGTAGATTAAATGGACCTACAGTATGTAAAATCTGGCATTAAACTGTAGTATTAACATAGGATATTGCTTGTTTTTTATCCACATCAAGCACTTACTTCATTGTAATCTGGGCCTCCTGCAACACTCTGCTGGCCAGAAACAGGACAGCAGAAGCACTGTGGGCCGGTCCTTTGATATTTCCAGGCCAGCCCCACGGCTTAAGCACTCCTGAATACTGTACTGGAATCTTTCCTTGGGTTCCTAGCTTCCTAGTCATGCTGGCTACCCCTTTCTGAATAATTTTCAGCCTATCTGTAGCTCCAAGGTTGCAACTGTGGTTTGCATGCAGCTGTAGACACAATATGATAATAAACCACCCAATAGTTGCTGGTGCAACAGTAATATATCATAGCCCCAATCTAATGGTTAAACCTGCCCCCAATACTAACAAAGCATATATCAAATCTAAATTACATCCCTCTTTCCAAAGTCAGCTATATTTGGAAAATTGCACTCTTACCATCAACACCCATGAGAATTCTTTCAAGATTCTCGTACTTAGACAAACGAGAACTCACAGAGCTACTTTCAAAGCTACTGATCCACTACTGGAGACAAGAAAAAAAACCAAAAAACCAGACCAACTGATTATGCAGTTTTCTTCATGTCCTGAAGAAAAACACACAAACATGTCATTTTTCTCCTTCTGGGGTTCTAATATAAGCGACCCTTACCTGTTGAAGATGTCACCTGAGATTTTTTGCAGATATTGAAGGGTGTCTGCTATCTGATGAATAGCTTCTTCCCTGCGGAGGTCAGGTTGGATGAGGGGAACAGAATATGTTTGACCTTCCAGGAAATACTTCTGGGTCATAGTGGACATCTTCACCTGCAAAGAAACCAACAGTCTATTTGATTCCAGGAACTCACATTTTTTTCATTTTTAAATTAGAAGGGAACAGAGATTGTTCTACCAGGTATTTGCAGCAAGAAAACCTTCAAAACAGGTATCTCCAGAACAGAGACAAAGTGTGCTTCTCCAGATGATGGGTCCCTAATGCTCTCTGAGCTGGGTTGTTTTCTTGCAGATGTTTCATTACCCAAACTAGGTAACTCCAATGGTACTGGAGATGTTATCTAGTTTGGGTAATGAAACATCTGCACGAAAACAACCCAGCTCAGACAGCACCAGGGACCCATTGTTTCAACCCTGAGCTACAAATATTCTCCTTGATTGGCTTCTCCAGATGTTGAACAACCCCCATTAATCTCATATAATTCAATGTAAAGGCCATCTGGGATAGTTCCTTATTGTCCACAAGCAATTTCTCCTATTATTGGTAATGACTACCCATGTAGTCAACATCAAAGACTAGAAGACTTATTTTTGTTTCGTTGCCTTTAAAAATCTGATTTGCCCCTGTAATTTTCTTTATTCTTCATTGCATCAAATAAAATATAACATTGTTGGTACCACGTCAGAATCACACAATTCTTATTCTCTTCGTTGAAATTATTCTGGCAGGCAAAGTCAGTGGGGAAGCCAGATTCACTTAGCAACCGTGTTACTAATTTAATAACTGCAGTGATTCACTTAGCAACTTTGGCAAGGAAGGTCGTAAAAATGGAACAAAACTCACTTAACAAATGTGTCACTTGGCAACCGAAATTTTGGGCTCAATTGTGGTCCTAGGTCGAGGACTACCTGCATTGTATCTCATCTCAAGCAAAATGTTTTCAAGGAAAAAGAACCCAAGAAAGTCCAGTTGCCTTCTGGAAAGCACCTTTGAGGCTATCATGACCTTGATGATTGAGAATCTTCATAGACACATCCTTCCAGTGGTGGGATTCAATTTTTTTTACTGCCGGTTCTGTGGGTGTGGCTTGGTGGGCGTGGCAGGGGAAGGCTATTGCAAAATCCCCATTCCCTCCCCACTCCTGGGGGAAGGATTTTGCAAAATCCTCATTTCCACCCCACTCTGGGGCCAGCCAGAGGTGGTATTTGCCGGTTCTCTGAACTACTCAAAATTCCTGCTACCGGTTCTCCAGAACCTGTCAGAACCTGCTGAATAGCACCCCTGCATCCTTCATATATATTATGTCTACTGACAACAGCATTATGTATTGGGCTTTGGAACAGAAATCAGACTATCTTGCAAAAGAGCAGAATAAGCTCTGATTTAGCAGTTCTCCATGGTAAGGATGTGCCAGTCTCCAAGGCAGGCAAGCAAGCAAGATGTATTTATTTTGTGTAAGCGAGGCAGCAGCAGATACTCAGGTATGTCAGACGAAGAAGAGAGAGATAAAGCCTATTTTTATCCTCCTTTAATTAAACTATGTTCAGTGGTGTTATTAAGCAGTAATCAAAAATGCAGATGATATTGATTTGATTGGCATAAGGTGCAGTGCACTGAATAGTAAAAACCAGTGCCCCTATAAATAGGGCTAATCATCATCTTGATGGGAGAAAAGGAAGTGAGGAAAAAAAGCAGCATAACTCAAGGTGTAATTAGACCCTCCAGCAACCTGCACTTCAGGGCTGTTCTCATTACTTGGCACTTGTCTAAACACAGCTTCTCAATGCTGATGAGTTGAGGCTGGAGAAAAATCTTAAGCACACCAAACGACTTCATCCAAAGAGCCTTTGGCCACATTCACAGTCAAAATGCATTGCTCGGGGACAAGGGAGGCCAGGTGGAGTTCAGTCTCCCAAGATCAGAAATGAGAAAATGCCCCAACAGAGCTTCTACCTCCAGCTGGGTATTCTTTGGCTAGTCTTAAAGTGAGACAATTAAACTGGGCAGCCACTGTTCCTGTACAAAACCATTTGTAGAGTGTTGTGGGTCAGTTTTGCAAGATGGTATTTACCTTTAAAGGGACGAGATGGCTCAGTAGCTAAGATGCTGAGCTTGTCTATTGAAAGGTCAGCAGTTCAAATCCCTAGTGCCACGTAACGGGGTGAACTCCATTACTTGTCCCAGCTTCTGCCAACCTAGCAGTTTGAAAGCACGTAAAAAATGCAAGTAGAAAAATAGGGACCATTTTTGGTGGGAAGGTCACAGCGTTCCGTGCACCACTGGTGTTTAGCCATGCCGGTCACATGACCACAGAGATGTCTTTGGACAGCGCTGGGTCTTCGGCTTTGAAATGGAGATGAGCACCGCCCCCTAGAGTCGGAAATAAATAGCACATATGTGCGAGGGGAACCTTTACCTTTATATTTACCTTTAAAAGGACATGATTTGTCCTGCTCCAACCTATTTCTCATGATCAATGAACAAGCAGAACGATGAATTTTCTGAACCAATGCATACAATCTCCGCTCACAAGTGAAATAACAATATCAAAACCTGTGAACCAGTTAGTATTGAACGAGGTCCTCATCTAGTTTGATTTTTTTTCCAGGTTCACATGATGACAGCACATATAATTAAACTAAATGAAGAAGGCTGCATGCTGATCATGTGGGATAGGGCAGCCTAAGCACATAGATCTCAAAAATAAACCACTGTCCTTTTATCTTCATGCCAATGCCTCACCTTCGGTCTTGGGACTTTGGCTCAAATACTCCCCAATTTCTTCATTGACAGATTCAGGTAAGCATTGCCTATTCCACACCCTAAAAACAGTGGACTACAAACTTTGGGTCATACACAGCTCTTAAACCTCTATATTGTGTTCCCCCTCATATAAATCTATTAAAAGTCAGAAATAAGTGATCAAATCACAAAGGTAGTATGGTATGTAAGCCTTCTGTTAAGATTTATATGACCAAGTTTGTTTGTTTTTTTTAAAAAAACAGATTCTTCCCAAAATTTTGAGGAATACTGTATCTATTTGATAAAGCAATGTCATCCACCAAGATGTTGAGCGTTTCCAGCATATTCTGTTGACATGCTTTGCTTTTTCTGCTGGAAAATGGCAAAAGCTGTCACAAACTGAACTCACATGACCATGACAGTCATAAATGCAAGCCATTTGCAAGCGCCCAAAAGCTATCATGTGACCAGAGGTATGTGCAACATATACTTCAAGGATGGTGTTGAAAGAAATATCCATCTGGTTCCGTTCTAAGCCGGGAGAAAAAAACATTAGAAACATGGAAAGATGATTTAATGGTGAAGCAGAACCACCAGGCACATGGTTCTGGGCAGCTGAGTTGAGAGGGGGTTATTTATAACTTCTCTTGGGTGTTGCCCTTGAGCTTCCTGTTCCTGTTCAAGAACATGTGTTCTATTGGCTGTTGTAGGGGTAACCCTGTAGGTTGTCTGAGAAGTTTGGTTGAAGCCTGGAGGGTGATGCAATGTCCCCAGGTGATTTTGCAATGTGGTGAGCTCTGCTGCTAGATTATGTCCTGGAGGGTCACGTCTTAATCCCATCACCCTGGAGCTGAAGGTCTTTTGTTTTGTAGATAGGCTGGCCCAGTCCTATTTAATGGGCAACAAATATCTGCTGGGGGCAGGGAGCTGGTTTCTGTCTTTAGAAACATGTTTCTCCTCTAGGGAAATATAATATTCTGCCTTTTTAAATATTTCTCAAAATATTTCATTCTTCTAGGAAGCTTTTTTTTAAAATTAAAGTCCAGGCATTAAGCAAAGACTACCTGTAAGACTGAGCAATGGATCTCATTTGATTTACAAAAGGTACTTTGGAGTACACTAAGACTATTTTCAACTCTTTAAACATGTCATTAATTGATTTCAGATTTGCAGAGAAGGCTTTCTAACCACAGAGAATTCAACTACCCAGCAGTTCAAGAAAGTTAAATAAACCCTTTCATACTTTCACTAGGGATTGAGGTGAAAAAAATTATTCGATCCACACAGTGGCGATAAGCACAAAAAGACATGGCCACACATATATGACAAGATATTCAAATTGCCTTTGGCTTTCTAGTGTGATATCTTAGGTTGGCATTTCATATTTTATGCAGAGAAGGGAGCTAGGTAACGATGAATCTCTGCAAATTTGCAAAAAATAAATAAGGCCCTTCAATTCTGAGCAGGTATCTTTTAGCTGTAAACTAAGAACCAATGTCCAAATGTTGAATTATGCATGCAGATCATGGCTGGACTGTCAGGGATAACTAGTGGCATACTTGGAATACTTCATTGCACCTCATTTCAGTTGCCGATCTCAATATTCTAAGAAATTAAAAAACATAAAATGAATGCTAACTCCTACTAGCTTAACTTCCCAGCAATACTTGTACTCTTAGCCATATATTGCATTAAGCCATGGTATGGTTTGCTTGCTTGTGGGTTAGCATAATATATGAAGCCAGCACATTTGGTAAGCCATGATTTATGTTTCGTGCAATGTAAGAAGCAATATAAATTCTACAGAGGCAACCCAAAGCTACTGCACTAAGCATTTGGCAGCAGAAAGAGTAATTGTGACTCTTAAAAATAACAGATGTTCCAGGAGTTACCGTAATGCACAAATACATCCACAAAAGCACAAAAAAAAAGTAATATTCAAAAGCACCCTGTGATCAAAAGGAGGAACTGGTGGGGGGGGGGGGGGGGGAGTGTCCTATTTCTTTAGGCCCAGTAAGAAATCAATAAGCTGGAAAAAAACAGCAAACCGGGTTGCACTTGGCCATAAATTATTCCGTGAAGGGTCAGCATAGAGGTTATTAAGAGACAAGATTGCTTTTCTGCAATAAAAAGAGCTTGCTCCAAAGTCTCAGTCTCTAACCACAGAACACAACTTTGCTCTACAGACTTAACAACTAGTTTCGGGAGCACTTATTAGACTTACTCACCATCTTTAATCAACTGGAAGCGTGTGCTTTCTAGTTTAACAAATCCCAACAGAAAATAATAAACTTACAAAAATTTTCTTTTTTTAAAGGGGCATCTGTTAAATATGTGACCTCTTTCATCATTTCTGTCAAGGATTCCTACCAAAAGGCAAAACCAAACTGTAAATCCCTATCCAGGTTCACAAACACAGGGGAAAGATTTGGGGAATCCCTTATATCAGGGGTCTCCAATCTTGGCAACTTTAAGACCTGTGGACTTCAACTCCCAGAATTCCTCAACCAGCAAAGCAAAGCTGGCTGAGGAATTCTGGAAGTTGAAGTCCACAGGTCTTAAAGTTGCCAAGATTAGAGACCCCTGCCTTATATCCTTTCTCTTTTACAGTATCCTTTCTCTTTTCCAAATGTATGAATGGAAATAAATTAGGCTGGTATACCTAGAATGCAGTGGTGGGTTCCTCCCGGTTCGGTCCGGTCCAGCTGAACCGGTAGCGGTGACACTATGACGTCACCGAACCGGTTCCCCCCCCACCCTCCCCCCCCCACATTATTCTTACCTTTTATTTGGTCCCACCCCAATCTATTGCTGCCTCCTGAGTCCCAGCTGATGACTAGAAGGAAAAAAACTGTTTAAACTCTTGCCACAGGGCTTCAAAGGGCCGTCCTACAGCTGATCAGTGTTAAAAGCAAACAAATGAGTCGGGTCATAAGTGCGAGGACTGGTCGTAAGTGCGAGGACCTTCCAGAAATGACTCTGACCAGCTAGCCACGTCCACCTAGTCACATGACCTCCAAGCTACACCCACAAAATAAGCCACACCCACAGAACCGGTAGTAAAAAAATTTAGAACCCACCCCTGCTAGAATGCTATCCACACCTGTGCTACCGTAGTGAAAAAAAGCCAAGTACAGAAAATGAATGCCAAGCCCCATTTTATCACATTTTGAAAATACTCTAAGGAGAGTTAGAAAGCCTCCCGATCCAATTACCCTTCCGTTATGATCTGACAATTATTCTTTAGATACACTATTATCTCCATCATGAGGATAATTCCACTACCCAGGGTGGATTTGATTTAAATCAAGTTGATTTAAATCACAATTTAAATCATGATTTAAATCACTAGTAAAAAGGCTTGATTTAAATCAACTCGATTTAAATCATAATTTTTAAAGAGCAACTGTCATCTCTGCTACTCCTTTGACCCACTGTTGACTCACCGATAGTCCCAGTGTTGCAGAATATACAGCCTCTTGCTACATAACTAAGCTCCATTTCATGCTGAATAAACTAAATTATTTATGTATCTTAAATAGAAAACTATCTTACGATAGATTTTTACCCCAAAAGTTTTTTATTAAAATAAATTCGATAAAAATCAAAAAAATCCGATTTAAATCAATAAAATCCAATTTAAATAAAAAAAAATCTGATTTTTTTTTTTAATCATTGATTTTTATCCACCCTGCCACTACCTTCTCTCTATTCTGATGGTTATGGATTACAAGAGGTTCAAATATGGTATATAATAAACCCAGCCTCTGTGGCTTATAAATCATGAATTATGTATGGTATGTTGTGGTGTCCCAGTCAGGTGGGTTTTATTCAATAAACTAAACCATGGTTAAGCAATCTTAGCTTTAGGATTAGCTATGACCTAATGCCTAGCATATTTGGAGAACAACTTGAGAAATACTACTATACTGATCCCTAGTAGAACACAGAATAACTGGGTTGGAAGAGACCTTGGAGGTCTTCTAATAAACCCCCTGCTTGAGCAGGAGACCCTATACCAGTAGTGATGAACCTATGGCACGTGTGCCAGAGGGGACACTCACAGATCTCTCTATGGGCACACTTGCTGTCGTCCCAGCACAGAGTTCGCCAGAGTTTGCCAATTGGGGCAGCCCCAGTGGGATCAGTTGTCTTGCGGGGCAGCCTAGGAGGCAGGCTCCTCACCCTGGCAGAAAGTGAGGGTGGGAGAGAAGAGCCTAACGGAGCTGGAGCTGTAGAAGCAGAGACTGAAAAGGAAAAGAAGGAAAGACTAACGTGAAGTGCTCAGTTAGAAAGAACTGGAGCCTTTCTCCGTGGCGGACGGGAGAGGCATCGAGGTTGCGGGCACATCAGACAGTGCCATAGACAGCCTTCACTCGGCCGGGTCCTGAATTAACGGTCTTAATTTGGCTACTGTGGTAAAGTTACCCCCTGAATCCTGATTTAATTTGTAAATAAGTACAACTACAAGCCTCATCCATATAGCACTCTTAAGTCATAAAGGAATTTTTTGGCTTGGCAAAGTCAACAAATTTGAGCAAATCAGTTATTCAAACTATGACCTATGTTGCATGAACATGACATTAAACATATTCATTGATGCAAGTTCTACATTGGGATCATACTTCATACTAAGGTGCAATGGGATTTGTGCTGGTTGTGTTTCTTCAGACAGGTTTGATGAAGCTGTTAACACAACCTGCCAAATAGGGTCTTCTATGTGCCCAGCATGTTGTACAAACTAAGCATTTTGCCAAGTCAGAATATCAACAAAGTATATTAGAATCATAATTTACTCTCTGGAAAAAAAAAGGAGGATGGATGGATTACTTCAGTTATCATCAATGACTGTGTAATTTGTAGAGTTTAAAACAATTGTTGAATGTTGTTTTAATATAATATAAAACAAGCTAGAAATGAGAATAGAAAAATTCCCTCACCTTCCCTGAAGAAACTCAAGATATATTCTAATGGTTGTAGCACTTACAATTAAGACTGTTTTTGCCAAAAGGGCTAATAAACACACTAGCTTTTAATTGCTTTAAATCATCCTAAATCCATAAATTCTCAATCAAATAGCTAAATTGATAGGGATGTTAGCCATTGTTAGACCATATGTAAAAGAATCTGAAAATATTGGTCTGATTGTGTTATGCAACAGACTTCTTTGACAGTCCACAATTACTAGCAGACGACCCTCATTCTGTCAAAGACCTTGGAGTACTCATCTCAAATGATCTAAGTGCCAGAGCTCACTGTAACAGCATTGCTAAAAAAGCATTAAGAGTTGTTAACCTAATATTGCGTCGCTTCTTCTCCAGTAATATTGAACTGCAAACAAGGGCATACAAAACTTTTGCCAGATCAATTCTTGAACACAGCTTATCTGTCTGGAACCCACACTGCATATCGGACATTAATATAATCAAACGAGTCCAGAGATATTTCATGAGAAGAGTCTTCCACTCCTCTGCTCGCAACAAAATACCTTATGCCACCAGACTTGAAATTTTGGGCTTAGACAATTTAGAACTTCGCCGTCTTCGGTCTGATCTAAGTGTAGTACATAAAATCATCTGCTACAATGTCTTACCAGTCAATTAATACTTTAGCTTTAACCAAAACAATACAGGAGCGCACAATAGATACAAACTCATGGTAAACCGATCCAAACTAGATTGCGGAAAATACAACTTCAGTAACAGAGTTTTCAACGCTTGGAATCCACTACCTGACTCTTGTGGTTTCTTCCCCAAACCCCCAAAACTTTAACCTTAGACCAGTGATGGCAAACTTTTTAGAGACCGAGTGCCCAAACTGCAACCCAAAACCCACTTATTTATTGCAAAGTGCCAACACGGCAATTTAACCTGAATACTGAGGTTTTAGTTTAGAAAAAACAACTCCTACATTAACATCTTTTGTCTTAAAAGAAAAACACAATAACAGAGCTTTCAATGATACAAACAACTTTTGATATTTATAATTTCGGGCCCACCTCAACCATAATTTTATTTAATTATGTATCTTCCTGAACATTTCTGAACTGTCCACCTCCCTCAAAGAGGGAATCTTGCTGATGGCAGCTCAGTCCCCAAATACATTTGGGTAACATTGAGGATTTGAACCCCAAAATCAAACGCAGCCTTCCTATTCATCTTTCTAGTAACTGTATGGCCCACTTCATCTATTCTTCGACACCAAATATTCCTGGTTGCTCCGTCTACAAGATAGAAGTATTTATTTTATTTATTTATGTATTTCGTCAAGCATGTATTTGATAACAGATACAAGTGTAAACATAATTATGAATACATGAAATGGATACGAATAAAAGGAAACATTAGGACAGGGATGGTAGACACACTGGTGCGCTTAAGCACGCCCCTTAAAGACCTGTAGGAATGGGGTGAGGTCTACAGTAGACAGTCTAAGGCCGTGATGGCGAACCTATGGCACGCATGCCAGAAGTGGCATGCTGCACCCTCTCTGATGGCACGTGAGCCGTCGCTCCACTTCAGCTCCGCTGTGCATGCATGCGCGCCTCCCACCGGCCATCTGGTCTTTGGGTCTCTACCGTGCATGCACACGGGGGGGGTGCATGTGGGGGGGAGTGCGCATGCGCAGAGGGCGGGGCACATGTGGGGGGTCATGTGCACATGCATGGGAGATGGGGTGTATGCACAGGGGGCCACACACGCATTGCATTTTGGGGGTTCGGGCACACACACATGCATTCCTGCACACACATGTGCGCTTTGGGCACTTGATCCGGAAAAGGTTAGCCATCACTGGGCTAGACATATCTAGTTTCCTTCATTGTTCATCATATGATTTAGCCTCCAGACCACTTATCTTTGTTACTCTTCTCTGCATCCCCAAATGGTTAAATATTATTTTACAGTGCAATTTGTGTTTAGCCCTTCCTATTCAATCAGGCAGATGTACTTAAATGTTTCTTAAAACAAAATTTTAAACTACAATGGAATTTAACAAAGGTAACATACCCAACAATATTGTATAAAAGTATACACCAATACTGAACCAAATCTTTAAAAGGGTGTGGGGGGGGGGAGATCCATATGAATGAACTGAAAGGTGAGCAAACCTGCAATCCAGGACCTAATTTTATTAGTTTCAAAACATTTTTATAGTCATTTGAACAGATATTTGTGTACCGATCCTATTCTAGCAGACATCCATGGAATATGTCTTACCTAGAACTTAGTTGCCAACATGAAATTATTGAACAACACTTGAACTATACCATTCAGTTTTGTCCATAATAGCTTAAAAATAATAGGTTTTAATCCCATGACAATTATCAATTAATATAACCTGACTAAAGATTTGCATAAGTGTCTTCCATACTAATGATATATATCCCCTTTTAATGCAACGTTTTTCAAACTTGGCAACTTTTTCAATTACCAGAATTCCCCAGCCAGCGGAAATGGGTGTTGAAGTCCAACATTTTTAAGTTGCCGAGTTTCAGAAACACTATTTTAAAGTAATCTAATTTATGGGTTGACATGCAAACCCAACAATGTAGGAATTGAGGTATGAGAAAAACCCTGTGATTATGGGGAAATTATCAGCATCTGTACTGGATTATAAATTCTCTCAATTTTAGAAGGATTTTAACTTCTAAAAAATTTTTAAATTTTAAATTTGTCTTATAAATTTGGGGTGTTTTAAGTTTTGTTCTCTGGGCCAAATTATTTAATTGTATTTTAATGGTTTTTTAACTAGTATTATATGTATTTTATCTTTTGGCTGTTCACCGCCCTGATTCCTTCGGGAGTAGGGCGGTATACAAATTCAATAAATAATAATAATAATAACTTGAATATAATTTTCTATCTTTACCTAGATCTTTCCAACCCCCCTGCCCCCAAGATTCAGGAACAAGCATCATTTATAAATCAAACCATACACCATCCTGAGGTACAGTTTCTGAATATTTCAATATCGTTATATTGTAAGTATATGGAAGGTTCAACCATACTCAAGTGATGACTCTGAAGGCCCATCTGCCCACTCTGAAGCGCCATTGCTTGGCCCATCTGCCAAGCAATGGCGCTTCTCCTCAGAACTAATTCAAATTCAACTGAGGAGGAGAGAGTTAAGTTTCAACAAATATACCTGACAAGTGTTAAATATTTTGCTGCAGCTGAATAGTTTTTAAAAAATCATGTTGATGCATGAAATGAAGTGTCAAAGCTTTTGAAGTTTTTATTAATTCCTCTAATTTAGGAAATGTAAATGTAGCAGTGACAGGCAATTAACTAGGCGGCGGCAGTTGTCTAGCAGAAGTATCCTCTCAGCAAGGTACTCTGATATAGCTCTTCTCTCCAGAAATATTGTATCTGAGGAAAAAGCTTTGATATCAAATAGTTCCACCAACGCTTATTCTGTTCAATTTGATCAGAGGTTCATGTAATAACAAGGTTAAGACCAAACATCCCTTTGGATGCTACTGAGCTACAAATCCCATAAAATCTAGTCAGATTGGCCAATGGTGAGGGAAAATGGGAGCTCTAGTCATCAACATCTGGAGGACTAGTGGTTACTCATTCCTGAAAGAATGAAATGTGAATTTCCCCTAGTCAGCAAAAAAATTGGTTTGGCCATTCATGTTGTATTATAGTGAGAAGAAAGAAAGCACTATGATTTACTGTAGACAGTCTCAGGAAATAATTCAAGAAAGAAAATAAGACGGATATATCAAACAAAAACTTAGTGCCATCAAATTTTAAAATGTAACTAGATATATCAGCAGTAAGAACATTTATGATTTACTTACATTTTGCTCTCAGGTAAAATAAAAGATTACTTAAAAGAAAGACAATTTATTTTTTAACACTTTGGATAGACAATCTGTGGAACTTCAAATGCTGCCACACTACAATTCCCAACATTACTCACTATTACCCATGGTTCATGGGGTTGAGGCTCATTTTCAATGTTTCTGTGGTTCAGTTCTCCAGTCTTGTAATACACCATCCCCATTCCTTACAACATTATTAAACAACTTATGATTTCAAGGCAATTATGCCCTTCAGACTAATTTCATGCAGTCTTTGGTCTAATTTCAAAACTCCTCTGCAAGTGCTGAATTCAGACATCTGTTAAATTCTGCCAGTCTCTAATCTCTGATGGCTTCCTACTGAGGATAGATAAAAACACAAGGAACTTTACTTTTTTACTTATTCTTCTCTTGCTTCAGCACTCTTTCCATTGCAATGTAATCCCCAGTAAATTAACCAAGAGAGAGATGGAAAAGGTTACTTTGCTCAATACTTAGCATATGGTCACTGATTTATTTAACGGAAGATTCAAGGATGCATCTATCGATCCTTGACTCTGTAGGCCAAATCTGAAGAGAATGGCATTATGTAGTAGTAGGCTGTGCTTCTTTCTTGCACTTTTTGTTGATAGCTGATTTTGCAAGAACCGGATGGCCCCTGCAGGCTGTGATTTGTTCATCACATAGAGAGTTGCAAAATCTGTTGTGATGGTTAGAGAAAATGTAAACTCAGGGCCTAACCCTAATGGAGTCCTTGTCTTTCTGACTTAGCTCGTTGGAGAGCTATCTCCCTCTTGTAGCGCTTCACAGGACTTGGAAAACAATTGAGAGCATTTACACAGGATATTTCCATAAAGTAACAGAAGAAGAAAAAAATAAACAATATCTGGTAACTTATTAAAATCATAAAATGGAGAAAAATGAAAGCAGAGAGAAATGGGATGACTGGGGGCAGGAAGGGGGGATACCAGTGGTGGAATTCAATTTTTTTTACTACTTGGTGGGCGTGGCTGGGGAAGGATACTGCAAAATCTCCATTCCTACCCCACTCTGGGGCCAGCCAGAGATGGTATTTGCTGGTTCTCCAAACAACTCAAAATTTCCACTACCAATTCTCCAGAACCTGTCAGAACCTGCTGAATTTTACCCCTGGGGGACACAGTATGCTGTGATTCTCCTAAATTGAGTTTTCCAAGATCGTCTTTTGTGACCTTCCGACAAGCAAAGTCAATGGAGAAACCAGATTCGTGTAACAACCATGTTACTATCTTAACAAGTACAATAATTCACTTGACAATTGTGGCAAGAAAGGTTGTAAAATAGGGCAAAATTCATCTAACAAATGTCTTACTCAGCAACTTAAATTTTGGGCTCAATTGTGGTCGTAAATCGAGGACTATCCATAGTTACATATCACAATTCTTCAGATATATTTATCCCACAGAATATGACTCATGTGCTTACTGCAATCATCATTAAATAAAGAGTGGGTTTTTTGCAAGTGTACTAGCAAAGGAAGAATGCAAGCAGTAGCAATAAGAGAGATTAAGCTCCACAAATTGCGACAGGAAAGTCCCCTTTTATACCTAGTGATGACATACCAGCCCACCCACCCCCACAAAAAATTATATGTGGCAGCAAGAGAACCAGTTAGGATTGCCAGCTTGCCAAAGGCTACACAACGGCAGTAAAGCAAAACAGATTTGACGTAACCTGGGAAATTGGCTGACAAGTATAAAGTAACCCCAAGGAGCCAAAGTCATCAGAATAAGTATAGCACAAGAAACAAATACGAACAGACAAACAGAGCTTGGGAGCAGGAGTTTACACTCAGGGACTCCAGGAGATAGAAGCAAGCAAAGAGGGAGAAAGGCCAAAGAAAGTGTTGGTGTCAAATTTTATTGCAATCAACCTTAGGAATTGTGTTTTTCAACTCTGGCAATTTTTAAGTTGTATGGACTTCAACTCCCAGAATTCCCTAACCAGCAAAGCCAAATTCTGGGAGTTGAAGTCCACACATCTTAAAGTTGTGAGGTTGAAAAACACCGCTATAGAACTCAATGGAAGAAAAGATTCCTTAGTCTTTAAGGGATGAGGGGAGAGTAGCTAATGCTAGAAGGCAAGCAACTTGGGCAAGAGATCCTTTCTCTATCTTCATAACTGCTGAGTGATTTCCCTTGATAATTGGGGTAGCTCTAGCGAACGCTAGGAGGCCACAGGTGACAAGAAATGCACAGCAAATTCTGTGTGCTCCTTTTACACACTGCATCTTCACTACGAAGGAGTAACAGCTAGTTACTGCTAGAAAAATGGCAGTAGGAGATTGTAAAGGAACACATGTTCCGCATGTGACACTGCCTCAAAAGGGTGACAATAAGAAGGCAAGAGTAAATTATAAGTACAAATAGTATATAGGTAGTCCTTGACTTACAAGAGTTTGTTTAGTGACTGTTTGAAGTTACAACGGCACTAAAAAAAGTGACTTATGACCCCTTTTCATACTTATGGCATCCCCATAGTCACGTGATCAAAATTCAGACGCTTGGCATATTTGTAATTTTGTTTTTACAAATAAAAACAAAAGTAGCATAGATATAAATTATAATTTTCCTTGAAGCGAGGGGAAAATGCTGGAGAAGTTCCCAGGTAAGCCGTAGCTAGCTGAAGTGGGTCATCTGAGCCCACCCTTAAAATAATAGAACATAGCAGAAGCGGTTAGTTTGGCATAAAATACACAAAGTCACTAATGAAAATGAATATACATGTCCCAGGATAGTGTTGCAGGATCCAATCTGGGTCGGTCACCAGGACCAGAGGTTTTGTCTTCTGACTTGTGCTGGAGCCCATCCTCAGGGAACTTCTCTCTAGCCTGGGAAGATGAAGATGGGCTCCAGCACAAGTCTGAAAGCTTGGAAGACAAAACCTCTGGTCCCCGTGACCGACTCAGATTGGATCCTGCAACTACAAGGCCACTGCGGAAATCTTCCCATATTTCAAAAATGTAATTTATAATATAAAGTTACTCATGCAAATGGAAATGAGTCATTTTTAGAAGGCATAAAGGAGCAGGTAAATAGATCTGATGGGTCCTTTCAAAAAATATTTACCACTAATAGCATCCACTCATCTCAAGGATATTTATACTGTAATATTAAACTGGCCTCTTTGGGGCATTCTTCAGCAGCTCAGCCTTTCCCATATATTATAAAAATCTCATCAACACAGGTGTTTGGGTCAGCACTAAAACGTTAACTGAGCCCACTTTTGCTGATGTGGACTGTCTAATAATACTTTCCTTCCACAGAACCTCTTCCTTCCAGCAATCCCCTTCTGAGCACTGCACTAAATTTTAACATCGCTGCAAAAGTTATTAGTAACAGTTTGCAGACTTTTTTGTGTGTGTTAATTTTTGAGCAGATGAGAATTTCATCACAACAAAGCCATTCATCACAACAGCTGTTCATGCTTTAGGAAAATTAGCAAGGAAAGAATGGGAAGCGGAAATTGACACAGAAGATTGCCAATTCCTGTTGGAAAAAAAACAAATCTTGGGCTATGATTTCACTTGATTACAGGTAGTTCTCGGCTTAAAATGGCAATTGATCCTGCAATTTTGATTAT
This sequence comes from Arizona elegans, assembly GCA_022577455.1. Lineage (NCBI taxonomy): Eukaryota > Metazoa > Chordata > Lepidosauria > Squamata > Colubridae > Arizona > Arizona elegans. Next base: position 73,619,224 of record JAKOOJ010000007.1, read on the forward strand.
GTTATGACGGTTGTTAAGGTCACCACATGACCAGCCCAATTTTATGACTTTTTTGTGGCAGTCATAAAGCAAGCCCGTCGTTCACTATGGCATGTTTTGTTTTGTTTTTTGCAGAAACTGGAAATCCATCAAAAATGTCATAAATTGCAGTCCTGTGACCATAGGAAGCTGCAAATGGCCATAAACATGAGCCAAGCTGATTGCCGAGTGCCCAAAATGTGGTCTCGTAATGGGGAGGGTGTAATTGTAACTTCAAATCTGGGTTGGAAATGGCTTTTTCGAGGTCCATCGTAACTTTGAATGGTTGCTAATTAAATGATTATAAGCCAAGAACAATCTATAAATGCAAAGCAATTGAGGTAAAATCCAGGAAGAGATCTGACTTGAAGAGACAGTAACTGGTGTACAGTATTCTGGTAATTTGAGGGCACCTGGTGTAGATATTGAACCCAATTCTGGTTTTGTTAAGATGACTCAATAAGAGTTCTCCTAGAACTGTGATGGCGAACCTATGGCACGCATGCCAGAGGTGGCACACAAAGCTGTCTCTGTGGGCACACGCGCTGTTGCCATCTGCTCTTCTGGTTTCTGGCATGCTGGCCAGCTGGTCTTTGTGGGCACCAGAGCACCGGAAAATGGCCAAAACCCAGGCAAAAACGGCTTGAAAAACGGCCTGAAAATGGCCCAGAAAATGGCCAAAAAATGCCCCAAAAACAGGCATGCACAGTCCAGCCAGCTGGTCTTCGGTTTCTGGTGCTCAGGTGCGTGCAAAGACCAGCTAGCGTGCGCACATGCATGTGCCAGAAACCACAGCTGGTCTTCGGGTTTCTGGTGCTCCGATGCGCATACATGCATGCACGTTCCAGTTTGGGCACTCGGTGTCAAAAAGGTTCCCCATCACTGTCCTAGAAAGCCATGCATGAGGCTGTGAACTTTGTAACAGAATGAAAGTCAAATATAAATACATCAACTTTACATCCTTTTTGAAAGCTGAGCACAATTAAGGAAATAATGGGACCAGAAGATAAGAGTAAATCAAAGACCTCTGACCAGATCCAGCAAAACATATTCAAATCCAGGCTTACTGGCTGGCCTTCAGCCAGATATTCTCTAGGTACAATATCCGAAGACTATTATATTTATTGCTCTTACTGTATTTTTCAGACTATAAGAAGCACTCCTCCCCACCGCCCCCGCAACAAAGTGGGTGGAAATGTCTGTGCATCTTATAGATACAATATGGCCCTGTTTTTGGCCTCCTGAACCCTCTGTGCATCCTGTTTTTGTCCTACCCGGCCCCCAGAAGCACTCTGCAGGCCAAAAACGGGCCCGTTTTTGGCAAAAACAGGATGCGTGGAGCATTCGGGCCCATTTTTGGCCTGCAAAGTGCTTCTGGGGGCCGGGGAGGGCAAAAACAGGACGCGTGAAGGGTTTGGAAGGCCAAAAGTGGGTCCGTTTTTGGCCTGCAAACTGCTTCTGGGAGGCTGGGGATGGCGAAAGCAGGACGAGTGGAGCCCCCCCCCAAATTTTTTTTTCTTGTTTTCCTCCTCTAAATCTAGGTGCGTCTTATAGTCCAGTGCATTTTATAGTCTGAAAAATATGGTATCTCAGCAATGTAATTCACTGAAGCATTTTGAGAACTAAATTGTAATTCAATATTCAAAAATGAGAATAGCATTTGATGTCCGGTGCTGGAAAATGAAGATGCAAAAAAAAAAAAAAAAAAAAAAAAGCAAGCTTCAATTCCCATTTCATGAAGGACTCAGCCATTAGGGCTATACAAAGTATTCAAAATGAATATAGTTTGCAGACTTTGAACGCTTTGCAATTTGCAAACAAAGCGCGCCTCATCAAATTTTTAATAATGCAACCATGTCTTCTGCAAGGCTCCTCTATTCAAAAGCTTCTCCTGGCTGTCTCCACATGCACGCTCCCTTTGCAAAGTCTTATCCATTGCCAGTTTGTGTGCTACAACTGTGGCTTGGTCAAATGGCAGCCATTTCTAATTCCTCCCAGTGCTTGAGAGGGTGCTATTGAGAAAACAGTGCAGCACTGAGAAAGAAGGATCAATTCCCAGGCAACTAATTTACAACAGATTTGGGGGGGAATCAGCTGATTAGAGTTAATTAAGCCTCCATGTTACAGGTCGATTTACAACAGTTCATTTAGAGACCATTGAAAGTTACAACAGTATTGAAAAAAGTGACTTATGCCTGTTTTCATGCTTATGACTGTAGCAGCATTCCCTTGGTCACGTGATCAAAATTTGGATGCTCGGCAACCGATTCATATTTATGATGGTTGCAGTGTCCCGGAGTCATGTGATTACCCTCTGTGACATTCTTACAAGCAAAGTCAATGGGGAAGCCAGATTCACTTAACCTTGTTACTTACTCTGTAACTGCAGTGATTCACTTTACTGTGGCAAGAAAGGTTGTAAATGGGGGCAAAATTTACTTAGCAACAGAAATTTTGGGCTCAGTTGTGGATATAAGGTCAAGGACTACCTGTACTTGTAGGACTCTGAATCCACGTTGGTTGGCAAATTAGTATTGCTCCAAGTCCTTATGGTGAAACCTGATAAGGCCTATAGAGGTGTACCTTTTCTGCTATGGTGCCTTCCTTATGAAACAGCCTCCCTCAAAAGATATGGCTGATCCTGATTCTATTAGCCTTTAGAAAGGAGGTGAAGACTGGCTTTTCCCCAGGCAATAAGGCCAGGATATATTGATTTGATAATTCAGATCCAGTTTCTCTCTCTCTTAAACCACACAGTCAGGGCTATCTTGAATTTCTTTCTCAAACTTTTTTTTCTTCTGGAATAAGTTCATGTCTTACTAACGATCGCTTCATATTTGCTTCAAGGCTCTTCTACATTTGCCAAGAAAAAAAGTTTGAGATTGAATGGTGGAGACAGTATCAATGGAGCTCAAGAGGTTAAATACATTTAGCTAGGATTTCCACTTTAAAAGCATTGAGAAACATTGTCTTAAACACCAACATTATTATGCCTTCATAAGCTTCTCTAGATTTGAGCTCTTTTCCATGAATGCATGATGGTAACTTTAGTGCATATAGGATTTCAGAGAAAAGATTGTGAAGGCTAATACAAGAGATCTTCACTATGAACTGAAATTAAATGTTAAAAGAATAACAGTTGAAAACCGGTCCAATTCTGATTAGACAAATTGATAAAATAGTAAAAAGTAAAGTATTGACAGTACGAATTGTATCTGAGGCAGTAGATGGTGTACTGTCACATGATCTATCTATATTTGTAAAATATACTCCCCTCCTATGTGTATTTTAATTTGGTCTCTGACCGCAATAAAAAGCTTACTTTACTTTACTTTATTTAAAAAAAAAAAGCCAGTATGGGTATAAGATGGCTGTAGAACACGAGAACTGCAACCAAACACATCTGACGCACTAAACTAGTAAAAATAAGACAGAACATTAAATTTTAAAAGGGAATATCTGTTTTCTTTATAATGCATTCCTACTATCAGAAGCAAGCTCTTCTGAGCTAAATGGCATTAAAGGTATGCCAGGTATAGTTTTTTTTAAAAAATCATTATTTATTAGATTAACATCTTTTCTTCAAAAAGCTGAAGGCAGTTTCCATAGAGATCCCCCTTCATTTTATTCCAACAGGCTTGTGAAGTAGGCTGGGCCGAGAGAAAGCGTGTGGCCCACAGTCACTCTGTAAGATGCCATGGATAAAAGTGACCTAGCCCTTGTGTCACTATATCACAGCATTCCCATTTTCTGCTACCTTGAATTTAAGAAATCAGGAAACACACACACTTGTCCTACTCCAACTTTTTAAACACATATCTTCTTAATATAAAAAAGGGAAGTGGGCTACCACCTTCCAGAAGCACACTCTTCCAACATCATATAATATATAATTTATAAAAATGCCTTTGGGCTCACATCTTAGAAAATAAAAATGGCAGGGGATAACAGGCTAAAAGCATTGTTTGGAAGTCCATTCCACGGTTCATAGACAATCGGCAGTGAAAACTGGTACAAGAAAAACCCAGTTCATCAGCTTGGTGATTTGATGATAACCACAGCACAAACAGCCCTCTCCCCAAGGTGACACCATCCACAATGAAATTCTAAGTTTTCCTATTCCTTACTTTTAAGAAACTCGAGATTTACGCCGTGGAGTACTGCTGGTAATTCAATAGATCACGGATAGGACTAACCTTCTGTGCCTCTTAAGATATTGTAAAATAAAAAAAAAGATGGAATATCACAAATAAAATGAGGTTGCCCCTTTCCCAGAGCATTCAGATCTTCCCCAGGTATACCAGATATTCCCCAGATCACGGGTCTCTAATCTTGGCAACTTGAAGACTTGTGGACTTCAACTCCCAGAATTCCTCAGCCAGCAAAGTTGGCTGAGGAATTCTGGGAGTTGAAGTCCACAAATCTTCAAGTTGCCAAGATTGGAGACTCCTGCCCCAGATGATGCCCTCCAGCGTTGTAGGGACTACAATTCCCAAGATTCCTACAGCCTTCCTTTAAAAAAAAAAATCTTGAGGTTTCTACCCCAGCAATTCTCTCCCCCGTATTGGCCCTGACATTCCCCCGTGGGAAACAAATACTGTAAGCAACCCCCCTCCCGCCAGGAGGTTACACCTACGTCTTTGCTAGGCAGAAAGAAGAAAGAAAAAGACTGCGCAGCCTTCGCCCTCCCTGGTCCTCACCTGTTCAGTACTGAGAAGCTGGAGCCAGGCCCCCTCCTAGCAACCGAGAAGGCACGAGAAACGAAAGCCCTCTGAGCATCTTTATATCCGCCCGGAGTTTCACGCACTTCCGCCAGCGTCAGAGAGCTTTCCCGGTTCGAAAGGTCCCCTCTTCCGCCCTTAGATGAAATCACAACGGATTCTTGGCAATTTCAAAGAGGCGGTTTAAAAAAAAAAATCAACCCGTAGTTCTGAACGTGTTTGGTGTCTGCCTCCTTCGGAAATTCTAGGCAAAGAAGAATGAAAATTGTCTAATGAAAATTTGTCTAATTTTCATTAGACAAATAGAGAATCAGACAGTACCATTAAAAGCTAACAGGGTTATTAAGCAATCCTGTGTGCATTCCCATTTCGAAATAGGCCCGTCTGAATTCAACTGTATTTATTCTGAAATAAATGAGTACTGTACAGCGTGGGAATTTCACAACAGCATGAGCTTTCCGAGTCTATTCTTGATATAGTTTTTGATACAAGTGTGGCAAGGAAGGTCATAAAATGGAGCAAAATTCACTTCAATGCCTCGCTTAGCAACAGAAATTTTAGGCTGAATGATGGCTTAAGGCTACCGGTACTATCCATGACTTTTAAAAAACAAATTACTTAGAAAGGCAGTTTCTAAGTATATTAAGTACATTTAATACACTGGAGTACAATCTACTCAAACACCGATCTATAAAATGTCATTTTATTACAGTGTTATTTTGGAGCTCTTCAGATTTCCAAGCCTAATGCCAAATAATCAAGGGTGCTTGGTGCTAATCCTTATGGCTTTTGACAAGTAGGCAACGAGAAGAGACATTTGAAGGAGAAGATAAGTTTTGGATGATAGTAGTTGGCGAAGACAATGTGGGACTAAAATTAAATATAAAGAAAACCAAAGTAACAACAGCTATAGCAACCAACCTTAAAGCAGTTAGCAGTTAACACTTAGACTTATGTACCGCTTTACAGTGCTTTACAGCCCTCTCTAAGCGTTTTACAGAGTCAGCTATTGACCCCAACAATCTGGGTCCTCATTTTACCCACTTCAGAAGGATGGAAGGATGAATCAACTTTGAGCCTGGTGAGATTCGATCTGCCAAACTGCTGGCAGCTTGCAGTACTGCATTCTAACCACTGCGCCACCGCGGCTTTTTAACAAAGAATACATTGAAATAGTGGATACTTCTGCCTTTAAGGATCAACCATCAATTGTATTGTCTTCATGGATCACTGTCTTGTGGTGGCAAAGGGGCTTGTGCAGCTACAATGAAGCCATGAGTTACGCGGTGTAGGGCCACCCAGGATGGAAAGGTCATGGTAGAGAGTTCTAACAAAAAATGGTACACTGAAGAAGGAAATGGCAACCCATTCCAGGATCCTTGCCAAGAAAACCCTATGGTAAGTATCAAAAGGCTAAAAGATATGATGGCAGAAGATGAGCCCCCTCAGGTTGGAAAGTCTCCAACGTGCTACTGAGGAAGACCGCAGGGCATTTACAAGTAGCTCCAGAAAGAGTGAAGTGGCTGGGCCAAAGCCAAAAGGACGCTCAGCAGTGGATGTGTCTGGTTGTGAAAGGAAAGTCCAATAAGGTAAAGAACAATATTGCATAAGAACCTGGCATATAAGATCTATGAATCAAGGTAAGCTGGATGTGGTCAAATATGAGATGACAAGATTGAATATCAACATCTTGGAAATCAGTGAACTAAAGTGGATGGGAATGGGTTAATTTAATTTAATTTAATTTAATTTAATTTAATTTAATTTAATTTAATTTAATTATATCTACCGATACTACTGTGGTAAAGAATCCCTTAGAGCAGGGGTGTCAAACTCAAGGCCTGGGGCCCAGATCCGGCCCACAGGGTGCTTAGATTTGGCCCACAGGATTGCCCTGGAAACAGAGAAGGACTGGTCCACTGTGCCTCGTTCAGCAAAAATGGAGCTTGTGAGGGCCATGGATGGCCCTCTCGGGCTCTGTTTTTGCTGGTAGAGGGTTGCAGGAGGCCGTTGCAGGCGAAAACAGAGCTCGGGAGCCCGTTTTCACTGGCAGAGTGCTCGGGCTACCACAGGCACCCTGACACGGGTGATGTTGAGTTGGCCATGCAACCCCTGCCTCCCCCAAGGTCAAACACAAGCCTAGTGCTGCCCTCAATGAAATTGAGTTTGACACCCCTGCCTTAGAGGAAATGGAGTAGCCTTCATAGTCAATAAAAGAGTGGGAAAAGCAGTACAGGTAGTCCTTGACTTACAACAGTTCATTTAGTGATCGTTCAAAGTTAAAACAGCACTGAAAAAAGTGACTTATGACCGTTTTTCACACTTACGACCTTTGTAGCATCCCCATGGTCATTTGATCAAAATTCAGATGCTTGGCAACTGATTCATATTTATGATGGTTGCAGTATTCTGGAGTCATGTAATCATCATTTGTAACCTGACAAGCAAAGGTAACCAGATTCACTTAATAACCATGTTACTAACTTAACAACTGCAGTGATTCACTTAACGACTAAGGCAAGAAAGGTCGTAAAATGGGGCAAAACTCACCTAGCAAATGTTTCAGTTCGCAACAGAAATTTTGGGCTCAATTGTGGTCATAAGTCAAGGATCACTTGTACTGGGATACAGTCTCAAAAATGACAGAATCTCAGTTCAAATACAAGGCAAACCATTCAACATCACAGTAATCCAAATCTATGCCACAACCGCTGATGCCGAAGAGGCTAAAGCTGACTAGTTCTGTGAAGTATTCTGCAGACTAGTATTTGGTGCTCTGGACGGGTGCAACAGAGTGAGGAGTTGAGCAAGTGCAACAGGTAGGCAACAACAGAATCCGGATGCTGAAGACAGGCACTTTGAAGCCTGGGTTGGTGGGTGAAAAAGTGGCAGGAGCAACTTCCCAGTTGACTTTGCTTGGGGGAAGTGGGCAGGGAAAGGTGCAAATGATGATCATGTGATCATTAGAAAATGTAACCATTGTAATGGAAATTGATTGCCTGGTGATCACATGATCGTGACAATGCTGCGATGATCACAGCTTTGCAGACTGGTTTCTAAGTCCCTATCATCAGCACCATTGTAACTTTGAACAATTACAGAGCAAGTGGTCGTAACCCAAGGACTACCTACACACAAAGTCATATTGCAGTTTATTTAGTTTTTGGCTTAGTGTGTTATGCAAACCAGTGGTGGGTTTCAAAATTTTTTACTACCGATTCTGTGGGTGTGGCTTGGTGGGCGTGGCATGGCATGGTGGGCGTGGCTTGGTAGGCGTGGCAGGGGAAGGATACTGTAAAATCTCCATTCCCACCCCAATCCAGGGGAAGGATACTGCAAAATCCCCATTTCCTCCTGATCAGCTGGGACTTGGGAGGCAGAGAATAGATGGGGTGCAGGGCCAGTCAGAATTTTTACTACTGGTTCTCCGAACTACTCAAAATTTCCACTACCAGTTCTCCAGAAGTGGTCAGAACCTGCTGAAACCCACCTCTGATGCAAACTCTGACCATATTGAAGAAAACCATAGTTTAATGCAATATATGAACTCTGCGTAAAGTATTCTGTAGAGATTACAAGTTATACCAATGGTATAATAATTTGTTTTTTTATCTAATTGACATCTCATTCTATAAAGTTCTTTTTCTGCCTGTATACTTCATCCCTAACTCACTGTCACCATTTTTCTCTGCAATGTTTTTTGAAATATTTCCGCAGAGCTCATAATATGCTGGAGATAGGCTCAATGGGGCTGTTTTATTGTTAATTCATTCTATTCAAAAAATATTTCAAGGCAAATGGGAGATGTATCACTTTATAAATTAGATAAATGTGAAGCATGTGTGGCAGAATGGATTTGTTTTCTGTCATATATCTTTTTAACTTATTCGTCTACATGTATATTTTAAAATTCTATTGAAGGCAACCAGTTTAGAGACAAATTATGTGTTTTATCATTAGAGTTGATATATATTTTGTTGTGGGTGTATGTTTTAATTCCTCAGTTATAGCTCTTCCTTACTTCTCCCATACAGTTGAGAAGTGTGTTGTGCAAGTCACTACAATTTTCTTGAAAGAGTGAATCCCACTCTATGACATGTGCAGAACTCAAAGGCCAATTTTCTCCAAATGTAGGATTAAATTTCTCTCAGTTCAGAATATATCCACGTTTCTGGATGTGACACCTTGTTCATTACATTGGGCTCTAAGAATCAGTTGGGACTGCTGCTGTTGTGCCACCTTTCCCTGCCTCAATTCCTTAATCCCATTTCTGGGTTGACAGCAGAGTTCCCCAGATTTATGGTTTTGAGGGACTTTAATCTCCCTTCGCTAGGAATGGGGTCTGAGAGGGTTCAGGAGTTCATGACCACCCTGATAGCCAGAAGTCTATTCCAGGCCATCCAGAGCCCAACACAGGCCAGTGATCACATTCCCAATCTAGTAATCCTATTGGAGCAATGGTTATGTGATCTATATTTGGGAAAATTTTGCTGTCTGCCTTGCACTGGTAGATCATGCAATCAAGTTTGGGGATCCCAAGGAACCGAAGACTTGTTTAGAAAGCTCTCTATTGAGATAGATGTACCTTCTCTTTTCTCTGCTTGGGGTCTGTATATATATATATTAGTTTTAATCCTCTCCATTTTAATGCTGATTTTTCTATTTTTAAATGTTTGTTTTTATACAGACATTTTCCTTTTTACTGACTATTGTATGCTGCCTAGAATCCCTTCTTGTGAAATGGGCAGCTATATCAATATGGAGTAGAGAGTTGGTCTCTGACAGAAAACCACTTGAAGAAACTAGAAGCATTTGAAATGTGGATTTACAGACGGCTGTTACGTATAAGCTGGGTTGACAAGCCGTCTGGGAAAGCAAAGGGATATGGTCAAAGCCATTAAAAAGCGAATGTTAGAATATTTGGGACATGTGATGCGACACCCAGAAAAATATGGCATCCTTCACTTTAATTGGCTTTTAAATCGGGTTTTAGACCTCTTTTAGATAAATTTGGATGTTTTAATCTTTGAGCCTAAATTACTTAATCTGTTTTTAATAGTTTTTAACTTCTATATGTATTTGTATTTATTATGGCTGTTCACCGCCCTGAGTCCTTTGGGAGTAGGGCGGTATACAAATATGAAAAATAAATAAATAAATAAATAAATAAATAAATAAATAAATAAATAAATAAATAAATAAATAAATAAATAAATAAATCCTCCAGGGAAAGATTCAGCAGCACTTTTTCATGCGGCTGTTGACAAAAATAGGATTTTCAACATGATCGTCATTGTCCGATGACGGATATGGCACAAGAAGAAGAAGAAGAAGAAGATATTAATGTGGTTAATTAATAATATAGTTTTTCTTTCTTGTTTTGACTTTTTGTATAAACTGGTTTGGTTTATAAACTATGGGTTTAACTAAGTATATGCTAACACAGCCAATTGTAGCGATGCAGTTGCAACCCCTATTATATTGCCTTGAACATGGAGATGCCTCCTCTGATTTAGAATCTGGATGGGGCAAAACAGGCAGATATGTTTTCTTTCCCCTCATATCAGGCTAGCTTGCTAGTCTCTACCAAGGCCTGGTTCATACATTATATTAAGCCATGTTATGGTTTGCCAAATTTTTGTTATAGAATTTTGTTGCATTAATTTTTATCTAAGTTCAAAATATGGTTTATCATAATGTGTAAATCAGGCTATTATAATTTCAATAGACCTTGGTTAAATAAAAATGATTTAATGTGATTTATGAACATAGCCATTGAGAATACTAGCTCTTGTTAAATAGACTGACCTTGAATTGGTTGGCCTGTGCTTTTATTTGTCAAATTATTAATGAGCCAATTGAAAAAAAAAAGATCCAAGAGATAACATTAAACCTTTTAATTATAACAACTATAAATGGAGATCTTGACCTTAGAAGAATCTTACCAAAGTTAAAAGAAAATTGTTTTCCTTCTGATTCTGTTGAGTGCTCTCTCATGTGTTACAAATTAAGATTGTGAGTTCTCTTTTGATGCTAATGACTATAAAATGAATAATGCACTTAAGAGTTTCATGACGTTCCTACTGAACCAAGCTTGCACTGAAGTATCAGAAATGACTGATGTCATCTCTATTTATAAAGCATGCTTAGAATAATGATGCTTCTTTTAGACATGTCTGCAAGACCATTATGCAATGTTTTGACATTACCTGTTAAGAGAAACAATTGCCTCATTTCAGAGACTGAAGCTGACAATACAACAACTGTGATGAAGTGTTTAGCAGAAAAATAACAAAATGCAAGGTCCTATAAACATAGGAAAGCTTTTTGTTAGAGGCAGGGATCAAGAAACCAAGAAGGACAAAACAAGTTCAATTAAACAAGCCAAAGATGTACAGGAAAAAAAGTATCTAGAATAGTTATGTACACCTACACAGATTCTACAAATATAAGTGTCCTGCAAAGCAAGAGATTCCACAAAGAGGAATAACATATTAGGAGCTCTAATCTCGATAGCTGTAAGGCAATTGCTCTATATGCTAAGACCTGAGGCTTCTCCTGTATTATACAGCTGTTAGCAATTTATAAAACAGCAGGAGATTATCTGGTCATCTAAACTCTTTGCACTGCATTTTAAAGCTTATACTTTTAACAGTCAGTCAGTATGTGCTTCATTGATTACACAAAAGCCTTTGATTATGTCAATCACATCAAGCTGTGGAGTGTGCTCATTAAAATGGGAATCCCAGAACATCTCATTGTTCCCACGAGAACAGTATATACAGATCAGGACTACATGTGACTAGGACATGGAGAAAAAGTTGGCTCCAGGTTGGCAAATGAGTGCAACGAGGCTATATATTCTCCCCTTATTTAATTCAGCCAATCTATATCCTGAATATCTTTTTAAAAAGCTGGACTGGAAGATGAGCATGGTTTTAAAACTGGAGGAAGAAGCATCAATAATGTGTGCTATGCTGATGACACTGCAGCGATAGCCAAAAATGCAAAAGATCTGTAAGTTCTATTAATGAAAGTCAAAGATCACAGTGGAAAAATGGGCCTAAAATGAAATGTAAAGATCATCAAACAAATCCAATTGATAGAACAGCCTGCCTTGGAACTGACAATGAAGATATCAAAATGTTTGATACGTCCTGCTTTTTAGGATCAAACATCAACAGTAAAGGAACTAGCAGTTAAGAAATAATGCAACAGACCAAGGCTTAGTAGAACAGCCATGAATGCTTGGAAAATGGGTTCAAATGCTGTCATAGGTCTATATGTACAAAGATCAGGATCATGAAAGCTACCAAATTCTTTGTAACACTCTCTGGAAGTGAAAGATAGATTTTGAAGAAGTGGAATAGGAAGAATATTGATGCTTTTGAACTTTGATGTTGCAGAAGATTCCTGAGAATAACAGGAACAGCCAATAAAACAAATAAATTAAATCAACACCGAGTTCTCCCTTGAGGCACAAATGACCTGGCTCAAGTTATCCTACTCCTCCGGATAATTGTGCAAAGACCAAGTTCTCTGGAGAAGGCTCTAATGTGAGGATGACCACAGCAATGTGAATGGACTCAGTTACAGCAGCAGTGAATGAATCTTGGAAGACTTGAAAGAACAAGTTAGGGAGAGATCTTCAAGGAAAAAATCTATTTCCATGAGCACAAAGTCAACAACTTGATGGTACATAATAACTTTAGCAATTGTTTTTATTTTATTAGAATTCAAGGCAACAGGCAGAATCATGTAATTATTATTCTTGAAATGGTTTCAACTTCCAGTGGAAGCTATTAAATCTAGATTTACTAGCCTGGAGACTGAAACATATAAAGAATGGTTGCTGGAATTGCTAGTTTAATGAAAAGAAGGACTAGAGGTGCCATGATAGCAATGTTCCAATATTTACGGGGCTGCCACAAAGAAGAGGGGTCAAGCTATTCTCCAAAGCACCTGAAGGCAGGACTTAGAATTTAGGAGAAATTTCCTGACAGTTAGAAACAATTAATCAGTGGAACAACTTGCTTCCAGAAGTTGTGGGTGCTCCAAAACTTGAAGTTTTTAAGAAGAGACTGGACAACCATTTGTCTGAAATGGTATAGGATTTCCTGGTTGAGTAGGGGGTTAGACTAGAAGACTTCCAAGGTCCCTTCCAACTCAGTTATTCTGTTAAAACAGATTTGGGTTGCAAAAATTCAGATGACCACTAGATGGCCCCAAAGAGTTAGTCATTTCTAATTCTTCTCTACCACTTAGTGATTTCCCAGATTTAGGCAGCCCCAAACTATTACTCTTTGGTTGTCTGTTTCTCTTTCACTATCAAAGGGAAAATTTGATGGTAGACTTTTAATAAGATATGAATTGGAACTTCAGTGTCGAAAGTATATAAATTGTGAGTTCAACTCCCGCCTGAGTCATGAAAGCCAGTGGGGTGTCTCTGGGCCAATCATACACTCTCAGCCCTACCCATCTCACATGGTTGTTATAGTAGGGAAATTGGAGAAAGAAGAGGCATTAGGCACATATATTTGCCACCTTGAACTATTTGTAAAAATAATAATGGGAGGATATAAAAAATAAACATACAACATGGGATTAACATTAGAATAAAAATCAAAATTCATTCATTCATAATGCAGGATAACAGTAAACCACATATGAAAATACAAAGTATGAAAATACAAAGTAAACCACATTTTTTTTAAAAAAACTACACACTTCTCTAGAAATAGTAAGAAACGAAGTCATGGTTGTTTTCATGCGAGCATGAAGCTCATTTTAAAATGCATTTTGTTCAAGGAAATCAAGGTTCAGGAAAAGGTGCCAACAATCTAAATAGAATAGTCTCACAGAGAAATGAGATAATTAGTTATAGAAAAAAAAACTGAAAACACCTCTTAGGTCATAAATAATAACCTGTTTTCATGTAGTTAGTCAGTGTCAGCCTCCTGTGTATACCAGACAGGAAACATGACTAGATGAGCTAATTCTACTTACTGTAAAACTAGATTACCAGAATTTTACCACTCTGAAATTCAGAACTCCCACCTACACTTTTAACTGCTGGATCGATTGTGGCAGATCCTTCCTAAGTTTCTTCCACAGTCTGTGAAGCCACCGAGGGCTCCTGCCTCTCTTTGCCTGATTGTTACCTAAGCAGCTTCTCTTTCTTTGTCCTTCAAGGTTATCCATGCATTCCATTACATCAGTGAATTCTTGCATTTAGTTAGTCTCATGCTGTGGGAGAAACTTGCTTTCATCTAAGGTTACCAGATATCTGAACAGACAAAGGAGGACCCTGAAAATTGGAAAGGAGGACAAGTGGCGTGCGGAGAGCGATTTAATTTTTCGTGGTGTCCGTGACAAAAATGACAGTGGAAAAATTGAAGAAAAAAAAAAAAACCCCAAACACCTGCCCAAACCTTAGATCTATATGTATGTGAAATTACTTTTTCCAGCATCAGAAAGACTGGTTCCTCAATCAAAATATTTATTTATTTATTTATGTGCATCCTGCTTTTATTATTGTTATATAAGGGTGGTCTGGTGGCTCATTGGTTAAGACGCTGGGCTTGTCGGCTGGAAAGCCAGCAACCCAGGTTCGAGAACAGAGTACCATGCGATGGGGTGAGCTCCCATCCTCACCCCAGCCCCTGCCGACCTAGCAGTTGGAAGCATGCAAATGTGAGTAAATAGGTACTACTTTGGTGGGAAGGTAACAGGGACTTCAAGGCTCCATGACATCATGATCGTGGAAATATCTTTGAACAGCGCTGACTCAATGACCTTGAAACGGAGATGAGCATTACCCCCCAAAGTCAGCAATGACTAATGGAATAAAATCCGCAGGGACTCCCTCCTCCTTTTATTATTTTTAGAAATAACTCAAGGCTGCAAACATTTTTCCACCAAATTTTTACTTTCAAGAACATATGCTAGGAATAATATAGAACTGACAATGACACTTCCAATTTCACCATAGGAATGTATGACAAATCATGTAAGCTACAGAGTATGGTGATCATAGCTGTGAAGTGGCTGGATTGAAGGCAATTGCTGGAATCAGGAAATAAATAACATAAATCTAGGCTGTTGATGGATGAGGGAAACAACAAAGCAGACAACGTACAAGTCTCAGTAGATGAAAGTTTCAATGACTACTGTTGTGAAAACAGCCTAAATTGTTTTTTAAAAAAAGACACTCAAAAAGCCAGATAATATCAGATTTTAAGATGATGCCTGTCAGATGGAGAATATGAGGACAAAAGAGAACATGTCCGTTTTCTCTGTTAACCCCACAGTACTTTCATCTAGCTTCCTTGCATAAAGGGAGAACTCTATTCTGTCAATGATTCTATTATTCCCACAAGAATGAGCATGCTGATATTGATATTTTGGGCTAATCACTGTGATTTTAAAAAGCTGTTTTCCAAAGGTGACTGTAAGAAAACCAACACAACATACAGACATAGCACATTTCAAATACAGATTAGTCCTCGATTTAAGACCACAATTGAGCCCAACATTTCTGTTACTAAGTGAGATATTTGTTAAGTGAGCCTTGCCCCATTTTACAACCTTTCTTGTCACAGTTGTTAAGTGAATCACTGCAGTTGAGAAGTTAGTAACACAGTTGTTAGGTGAATCGGGCTTCCCTGTTGATTTTGCTTGTCAATAGGTTGCAAAAGGCGATCACATGATGTTGGGACACAGCAACGGTCATAAGTATGAGTCAGTTGCCAAGCATCTGAATTTTGATCACGTGACCTTGGGGATGCTACAAAGGTCGTAAGTGTGAAAAATGATCATAAGTCACTTTTTTCAGTGCCGTTAACTTTGAATGATCACCAAATCAACTGTTGTAAGTCAACAGTTTGAAATCCTGTATTGAAATCCAAAGAAGACTTAAGTATATGCATATGGATGCACACAGACTGGTAGCACCAAAAAAGGAGAATGTTTGTAGCTCAGGATTGATATGAAAAGTCCTTGGTTCTCTCTGAGCTTGCTTGTTTTCTTGCAGATGTTTCATTACCCAAACTAGGTAGCATCATCAGTGCTAATGAGGAGTGTGGTTTCCTGTCAGTTTATATTTTGGTGCCTTGCCCTGTCAGTGTTGGTGGGGTTGGTCTTAGAGATTCGTTGAATGACTGTTGGCTATACCCTTGATTGGGGTATTGTTTACTTGATAGTTGGTCTGAGGTTAACCTTGCAGTTAATCTATGCTGATCCGGATACAGAAATGCTGGTAGCAGAAATAAAAACAGTTCCAGCATGTATATAAAAACTGGAAGGGAGAGTGCTTGGCAGGTTTTCCTAGGGAGAGAATTCTGCAACTGGGGTGCCTACGGATATTCTCTCCCCCTGCATTTTTCTGTCTAGACTTCCTTGGTATTTACTCTTTGATCTTTTCTAAAAATAGATTGGTAAATGGACCTCTATATGCTATTCTCAGGAAGGGGAATTAAGCAGTCCTTAAGAAAACCCAGCTACAGTATAAGCCATTCATATTTTATTCTACCTGTATGATACCCTTTGAATCTTTCTTGGAAGATTCCTACAGGATTTTGGAAGTTGCTTGTCCTTGGGCTGGGAGAGAGTGATTGGCCCAGAGTCACTCAGCTAGGTTTGTGCCTAACAAAACAATCTCCCAGTTTCCATCTGGTGCCTTTAACCACTACCCCAAATTAGCTCTCATTAGATTTTATTTGAGTAGAGTAGCGTAGTTTAAATTAGTTGGTTCTATGATGCATTAGGTAAGGGGGGTTTTTTTGGCAAATGTTTACTAATTGCACTTTTTATTGTCTTGTTTTTATTTTTACTTTATTGAACCCCACCAAAATCCATTTGGCTTAGTAGAGGCTATAAATACTATAAAATAAGCAAATAATAAACATGTTTTTACTCTTTGAAAGCCTATAAGATTATTGTTTTAGATGTAACAGATTTCACAGTTATAGATCACTAGAGGGTGCTGTGCTACATAGACTCAGATCAATTTTACCCTTCATTTAGGACGATTTATAAAATGTAAACATTGGTGATCCAGAAGATAATACATCACATAGGCAGGGTTATGGCAGGGGGAAAAAAGTTTTACCCTAATTTTGTGCAAAAACCATTATGGCGATCAGACATAAATAAATCTCTATAATCTATTGCAACACCACAATAGAAAATATGAAACACAAGTTAATAAGAAGGGAATGCATGTAAACATAAGAAAACAAACATATAAAGTATCACTAAAATGATAAAATAAAAGCAGGTATCCATTCATCTGAAAGCTTGAACATTCAGTTGGAGTTTAAATATTGCACTAAAATTGAGAACACTATGTAAACCTGCCCTAAGGGATGCAAATACATGACTGACTGTCTTCACACATGTTTTGTAAATGTTGGTTGAGGTTTTATTTATACAATATTTTCTCTGCATGGAGAGGGAACGTTAAATATTTCATCTCAATTATTCCTCACAAACTGCCCTCCCCAATATATCCTTCCTCAGCAAAAATCTACAGATACATAGAATCAATTTTCAATAGTTTGAAATTTGGGAAGTATGTACTGCATAGAGTTGATCCTTTTGGCTTAAGAGGAACACTTTTCTGTCACCTGGAAGGGCCTTATTGTGAGTTTGTGTGAAACTGTCTAGCCTAGCAACAATTTCATACCATCTTGATGAAAAAATCGGATCATCTCTGCGGTCATTCAGATGACTGCAAAGAATATAGAACAGAATAGAATAGAATTTTTTATTGGCCAAGTGTGATTGGGCACACAAGGAATTTGTCTTGGTGCATATGCTCTTAGTGTAGATAAAAGAAAAGATACGTTCATCAAGAATCATAAGGTACAACACTTAATGATAGTCATAGGGTACAAATAAGCAAACAAATCATATTAGGAAACAGTCAATGTAAGTCATAAGGATACAAGCAACAAGGTTACAGTCATACAGTCATAAGTGGAAAGAAATGGGTGATGGGAACGATGAGAAGATTAATAGTAGTGCAGACTTAGTAAATAGTTTGACAGTGTTGAGGGAATTATTTGTTTAGCAGAGTGATGGCGTTCAGGAAAAAACTGTATATATAAATCTTTCCATTCCCCCCCCCCTTCCCCAGTCAGTTAGAACTGAAGAAGCTTCTTGGATGAGAAGCGAAAGGTTTTCAAAGAAAAAATAACCAAGAAAGTCCAGTTGCCTTTTGGAAAAGCACCTTTGGGGCACCCATGACCTTGGTGATTGAGAATCTTCATAGACACGTCTGTAGGTCAGTAACTTGGAAAAGACTATCCTCCAGATTTCTCAGTTGGATGGAAAGGAAATTTCTCAGTTGGATGGAAAGGTGAGTTCCATACAGGTAATGTTGGATTTTGCTTTTGATGGGTTTTATGAAGCTCTCCACTCTTCTTTTACATGGTAATATGATAAGCCAACCCTGCAACAACTATGGTGATTTGAATGCCTAACAAATATGTTAGGGAAATACTAGTCCAGAAAAAGTCTTCCTGTTGAAGTTTAATTTTCAGCCTAAAGGGAATAATAATGTATGAAGGAACATTCAGCCATACAAACTGAAATTCTGCTGTGGCCCCCACTCTTTGGAATGGCTCCTTGCCTGATGTGAAATCTGCTCCCATCCTGTTGGCCTTCTGGAAGACTACCAGAACTTGACTCTGCCTACTAATCTGAGACGTTGGAGGTGGTTGGTAGAATAACTGAGAAGAGGCAGCCCCTGTACTGATCTTGCCTTTTCTACCTCTTGCCTTTTTATTTAATGCATTTAATATTCTCTACAGTATATGTATGATTTTAATTCTAAGCCACCCAGAATTGCTTTTCAAAGAGAGATGGGTGGCATATAAATTTAATAAAATAAATTATTACAGTTTATCTCCCAGGGTGAGAGGACATATTTGCTTCCTGTTGAGTTGACTAACTGTCCTATCATTGTGCTGTTTGGCCTGCAAGATACACAAGCACAATTGTTGGGCTTTAGGAAAGCTTGTAGTTTACCCCACTCTCTCTCTTGATGTCCAACCATTTAAGCCAGAGGTCCCCAACCCCCTGTCCATGGACTGGCACTGGTCTGCGGCATGCCAGAAACCAGGCCGTGCAAACAAGCGAAGCTCCATCCATGGGATGCAGGCAGCATGTGAAACCACACTCCCTTCGGTCCATGAAAAACCTCTCCATGGAACCGGTCCCTAGTGCCCAACAAGTTGGAGGCCACTGATTTAAGCCATTTGAAATGTCTGCAGCTACTCTGTTCCAGAGAAAAGAGTCAGCAATAGGACACTGAGGAACTTTCTATGCAAATTCTGGCACAAATCATTTCTGTTTGGAATTTTATCTTTCTCTGTGGAATTTGATTCTATTTGTTTCTGCCTACTGTTCTAGCTTGCTCCGAGTCTTTCTGCACATTTTCTCTCTTTTTCCAAGTATTAGCCACCCCTCCTAGTTTTGCACCATCTGCTTGGTAAGTATTTCCTTAATTCCCTTGGCCACATCATTTATAAATTGCCTTTTTCACATTAGACGATTGCCAGTTGGATATCAAATAACATTTATCTTTCTTCTTAAAACTCAGAGATTTTCATATGAACCCTGGAGACTTATTGATCATACCCAAGGCTTATTTTATTAGATATTGCAGGAAGAAGGTAAACCTGTAAGTAGAAATATTGCTTCCTTGCACATCATGGTACATTGTGGTGCAATTATAATACCAATCAATATCCCTTTTCATCATTGAACAGAATAGCATATTGTGAATGAAGTTTCCTTCTGCCTGATCAATTGGCTTAAGGATGGTGCAACCCTAAAAAAAGCTATAATATGGAGGCTTATTTGCAACTAAGGGGATATTTAGGGCACAGATTCTTTTCCTTGCTGCAATCAGGTATTCAATGCATAAATGGAGGTTCCATTTCCTTTTCAATTTACTCCAACATGAATTATTTGTTTTAATCTCTCTTTAAAGCAATGTTACCCGAAATCAGTATGATATGATACCTTGAGTTGGTAAAATAGTAATGATCTATATTTATATATTTATATATTTATATCTTTTGATACCTATCTGACATATTTGAACTTTAATGTAGGATAAGACTTCTGAGGATAAATTTGGTCTAATGGTTAAGGCATCAGGCATAGAAACTGGGAGGCCATGAGTTCAAATCCTGTCTTTGGCATGAAAGACCAAATTTTCTGTAGTAGGGTTTGGGAAAGATGGAAGGATAGAGAAGAAGAGGACAACCAGAATCAGGTGGATAGCCTCAGTTACAATGGTGATGAGTGCACCGTTGAAAAACCTGAAAGGACAGGTTTGGAAGAGATCACCATGGAGAAAAATCTATATATGTGGTTGTTGAGTCAACAACTCGATGTCACATAATCAGTATCTATTCACTGTATATAAATTATTTTTTCTATTTTGGTAACAAGCAGTAACACAACAATTTAATATACCACTGAGATTATATATAAACATTTCTATGCAAAACAAGTAGGTTGAAGTATGTTATTTTTCTTTTGGAAATCAAGCAGTAGATGAAGACAAAGTAAAGGACAGAGAGGGCTGATTCATAAGTAGTGAAGGAAAATAATGGAAATAATGGTTAGTTGCAGATTTATTTAAAAAAACTAATTAAAAGCACTGTATTTTTTCAATAGAAATTTGTATTCTATTGCAGATCCTGTGTGATATGTAAAAAGCCAATGTGCATCAACCAAACTATATTTAAAATAATTGAAAGGGATGGTGCCCAGTTACAAAAAAGATAATCTGCATATTTAAGTACAAATCCACATCTAATTTATTACACATTGGAATTCTACTAACTGAGTTTAGTGGTAGTTTTCATTGTAACTCATAGTAAGCAAGCAGAAATTGGAAACCTTTATGAATCTGTTGGACATCCTCCAATGATCTAGTAGTATTTCATTTAAATTAATTTCTTCTAAAAATTTCTAGACTGCATTTAAAGGTTCAGCTCTGTCAAAACAACTACAATTAAAAACCTAATATAATTATATAGCACAATTGAATACAATTAACAATAATAAAGACAAGAATCCTTTCTAGAAAATGCTAATTGAGGCTAATTCAGCAATATAACATACAACTCAAGAGAAATCCAAAGAAAATAAATAAACCATTGGAGCTTTCTAGATGACAACCCGTTTTAAAGACACCAGACTGGAGAAATGTCTGTCTTCATTTGCTGCCTTAATTGCTCTCAGTTTTAAACAAACGAGAAAGCTTTTTTTGCTGATACATATGAAGGTAGCATTTCCAATAACTCCTGTGTCCTAACAACCTGTTTCCTGAACTTGAGTGAACTTCCTTATCCCCATCATGTGCACCCATATTCTGCATCATCTGAAGATTTTGGACAGTCTTTAAAGGGCACATTGTGCTAGTTTATCTATTTTCCTAAATGGTATGTTTGTTCCTTTAGTATGGTAGTTATATGTACATGAGATGTCATTCTCTATCCAGATGAACAGACTGTTTTTCCTTTGCAGTAAGGTAAAGGTAAAGGTTCTCCTCGCACATATGTGCTAGTTGTTCCCGACTCTAGAGAGTGGTGCTGATCTCCGTTTCAAAGCTGAAGAGCCAGTGCTGTCCGAAGACGTCTCTGTGGTCATGTGGCCAGCATGACTAAATGCCAAAGGTGCACAGAATCCTGTTACCTTCCCACCAAAGGTGGTCCCTATTTTTCTACTTGCATTTTTTACATGCTTTCAAACTGCTAGGTTGGCAGAAGCTGGGACAAGTAACAGGAGCTCACCCCGTTATACAGCACTAGGGATTCAAACTGCCGAACTGCCAGCCTTTCAACCGACAAGCTCAGTATCTTAGCCACTGAGCTACAGTGTCCCTTCCTTTGCAGTATCTCTATCTTACTTGAATCCTTGCTCACGTTTGATAGTTTCTGAAGTTCAGAATGTGGAAATGAATGATTGACTTCAGTTTCACCCAAATACTGATTTAGCTCATCCTCTGAATAACTTTAATAGTATGTGGGGAAGATCTTGGGAGATAGATGGAAGAGTCACAGACTAGACAATGGTCAAACTCTGCAACTGAATCTACGGAAGGAATATAAATGTATTTTATATTACATATAAATGTAAATGTCTCAGAAGTGACCCTCCCTAGTTTCTTGTACTGTAAAGGCATGGGGAGAGAGCTGTACCTTCAGAATTGTAAGATCGTGTTAATGTAATACAATTAAGTAGGGGTTAGTACTTCTGGGTATGCTTCTTGTCTGGATGATCTCTCAAGGCTGACAATCCAAAAGGTTACATGAAAGTCATGCAATACCATCTTCAGAAACTTTTCACTTAGGATGAACTAGAAATATAGAGACAAATCATCAGTGATTGATTGCACCAAAGGTCACTGAGAGGATCAGGAAAAGATTTCCATTCTTATTTATAACACAGCATTAACAATCTACTGGAGTACCACACAGGGCTACTTTTCTCACAAAACTTGTTCAGAAATCTAGTTGGAATATATCAAAATAATCCCCATTGCTCATCACTACCTGAAAGTAGTGGTCCCCAAGCTTCTTAACCTTGCCTAAAATATTAATCCTTTGGATTTCTTTAAAAATTGCCTCACCCCTCTTATACTTCAAACGAAACATGCCATTAATTATTTCTGAGTTCCAAATAACCAACTGACTCTGGCTGTCTGCAGATTCAAACCATGATGGGTAACGGTTCAGAGAACAAGCATTGAACCTCAAGCAGTTTGTTTCATATTCTCTGCCTGCAGAATCTGAAAGTTTCTGCAATCAGAGGAATTTGTGACACAGTAGTCCTATTTATCTCTGGACAAAATAGATCCTGATCTCCCCACTGAATACCCCCCCCCCTTTAGTGCATTATAGGTCTGCGTGTACAATACAGGTAGTCCACATTTAGGAACCACAACTGTAACCTGCAATTAAATGAAGTGGTTAAATCACTTCAAGTCAAACCACAACCGTGCTTACAATCTTTCTTCAGCTTTCTTTTGCTTTAAGACCTGCAAAAGTCATACATGTGAGGATTTGTTATTTTTTCGCCACCAGCGTGATTGTGAATGGTCATTAAACAAGGCAGTCACTAAATGAGGGTTACCTGTATAATCGATTGAATCATGGGGAGGACACATAAGGGTCACACAATGAATCTGGACAACTGACTGTTAACTAATCCTGAAACTTGGCACCTGAAACAGCCCCCCACTCAGCTAGGCCATCTGAATGATATAAGGGGATTTAATTGACTCTTTCCCTTCTAATCACAGGGCAAAATTCAGAGAGATCCTGTGAAAATGCCCATAATAGGCTTTCAAGCCAAATTCAAAATGCTGATAATATCTTACAAAGTTCAATATGGTTTATCTGGGTTACATCATACATTACGTTGATGTAACAAGGGGAGGAGATGAAACAGGATGTCCAGGATGTGGGGGGGGTCTGCAGATATGTTCTCAGCCTGCTTTCTGACCTGCACAATATACAGGTCTTCTATGAAAGGCAGGCTGATTGCAATTATTCTTTGTCTTGAGTCAAACCAAACCAGACAGTTCTAGAAGTACAAATAAGAAACTCAATAATTCCTCTATAAAACTCTATCAACAGCTTCTGGGGCAGTCTGAACTTCCTGAGTTGATGCAGTAAAAACATTCTTTCTTGTGCCTTTTTAATGATGGATGTAATGTTAAGCATCCATTTCAAGGTCTGGGAGATTATAGAACTCCAAAATTTGAAGGACTCTACTGCTGATACTGTGCTGTCGAATATTAGGGAGTAAAATAGAAGGGCTGCTCCTAAAATCCACTCTGATCTCTACAGTTTTAAGCATGTTTAGCTGTTAAGGCTGCACCACAGAGTAAGTTGTTCAGCCTTACCTATATGCAGACTGATCACATTCTTGAATAAGGTTAATGATTGTTGTATCATCTGCAAACTTCAGAACTTTAGCAGAGGGTTCCCTTGAGGTGCAGTCATTGGTACATAGAAAGAAGAAAATGTAAAATACAAAAAAAAAAAGCAAAGAAAAAAGAATCAAAAAGAAAAAGGAGGAAAAAGGAAAAACATATTGATAATTAGACTATCCAACTTTGTCTAAAGTAACATTGACCCCATCGAGGATCCTCATCTCTCCTTCTCCCTTCCCTTTTGCGATGGTTGGGACGACTAAAAGATACCTGGTATAGAACTGAGCTCGTTATCCTGGATTTTCCACCTCTGGGCTCAGAGATAAGGCAAATGACGGCGAATGGAATGACTGGGTCAGTTGTATCTTGAGAGCAGAAGATTGAGAGAGGAAATTAGGGCTTTATCAAAAAAGATAGTTTGGGGAGCAAAAGGCCTTGTCAAAATTATTTGGTGCATTTGGTTTAAAATGCCAATCTTGGGAAGATAAGGAGAGAATTGAGCAAATTAATTCCTGCGATCAGAAAAATAAGGAGAATAGATTCATATATGCATATGTGTGTGTGTATGTGTGTGTGTGTGTGTATACATACACACACACACATATATATATTACAAACTATTCTAAAAATATGAGTTCCAGGTATATTTGTAAACAATATAAAGGCAGAGGTCTCTGTAATGGTAGTTTAATACTCTGACGATGTCAGCAGATGGCTGACGAAAACTTAGTAGAATAAAATTTTAATTATTTTAGTTCCGGAGCTCGCAGAATGTCTGCTTCTTTGTTTACATATATATATATATATATATATACATATATACATACATATATATATATATATATATATATATATATATATATATATATATATATAATATTATACACACACACACACACATATACATATACACATACATACATACATATTACACACACACACACACACACACAGAGAGAGAGAATGGAAGAAATCCGGCTGCATCAGATAGCTTCTGAGTTTTTTTTCTGTGATGCAACAGCTTCTCTCATGAACAGTTTATAAGTCAGAACTTCTGAACAGCCTTTGCAAAAGCAGCGGGGAAAACAGGCACAGTCTCTCTAAGGATAGGCAAGAGTGGAGAAAAGAAGTGAAAAATCTCTCTAGCAATTGATTAGGTGGTATTATTTAAGCAGGGTACACATTCTAAGCCTCGGGGATGGGGGAGGGGGAAAGGCTTAAAATGGCATCCTGCTTTCTCAAGGAATCCGAACTAACAAAACTAAAACAAAATCAATATCAAATAAATAAAATACCCACAATAGCAAACAAGATAGCACCAGATAAAAGGAGGCTTATTTGATGTAGAAATAAAAAAGAAGGGGGAAAAAAGTTCTCTGAAGTGCATGGCTAGCAATTAACTTCTGTTCTAAACTTCCCTGGGAAATCCCTTCTTAAGGCAAGGAAATCTCCTTTCTGGAGGAAGGGGAGGCATTTTCTAGAGGCCAGGTGGAAAGAGCCTCCTCTTTACCTGTCCCTCCCCAGCACAGAGAATTTACTGCCAGGTAGGCAAGCCTTAAAAACATCTTTTCAATCAACAGCATGAAGTTGTAAGGAAATCAGCGACGATTATTCTTACATGCATATATTTTTCTTGGTTCCTTTGGTTTGCTCCATTTTTTATTTTATTTTTTGCAGCTTCCTCCTAGCATCCACTTTCATCTATTCTTTCCTTTGCCTTTCCTCCTTGTTCTATAATTCCCCCTTTTTTTCCTGACTGGACCTTTCTGCTTCATTTCTCTACTTCCTCTCTTTGCCTTCCTGAGCTTTTCCCTGACTCTTCCTTTTATTTCTTTGTTAGATACATCGCCTATCTTTCAGTCAAGATCTGCTAGGATATTGAATTTAGTAATAAAGGGTACAATGAGCCAGAACACACACTGTATGTAGTTGATTGATTGGAGAGTGTGGGCTCATGCATGAGGCAATCTACGTTATGATTGGTTGCTGTGTGTGTGGAGGGGGAGTTTCCCCTTTTCCCGCCTTTTTCCGCTAGGTGTTCTGTATGCGGTCTGATTTACCTCATGATGTTCCTGTATTCCTGACTATCTTGTCTGCTGCACATATAAATACAAAATATTTTAATTTCTATAAAACTACAAGTTTGTGTCAGTCTCTCTGACTTCATAAGAACAGCTGCCGTGCAATTCAATGACAAGATCTCACAGCAACATACATAATATTCCTTCCTCCAACTTTTCTCTATAACAATCCAGTGGTGAAATCCATTTTTTTTTACTACCGGTTCTGTGGGCGTGGCTTGGTGGGCATGGTGTGGCTTGGTGGGAGTGGTTTGGTGGGCGTGGCAGGGGAAGGATACTGCAAAATCCCCATTCCTTCCCCACTCCTGGGGGACGGATATTGCAAAATCTCCATTCTCACCCCACTCCTGGGGTCAGCCAGAGGTGGCATTTGCCGGTTCTCCAAACTGCTCAAAATTTCCGCTACCGGTTCTCCAGAACCTGCTGGATTTCACCACTGCAACAATCCCACGAGTTAAGATGATCTGTGAGGGAGGGAGGGAGAGAGAGAGAACAAACAATTGTCCCAAAGTAATCTAGTGATTACTTTTTAGTGATTCTGCAAGTCCCTTGGACTGCAAGGCAATCAAACCAGTTAGTCCTAGAAGAGATCAACCCTGACTGCTCTTTAGAAGGCCAGATCCTGAAGCTGAAACTCAAATACTTTGGCCACCTAATGAGAAGGAAGGACTCACTGGAGAAGAGCCTAATGCTGGGAAAGACTGAGGGCAAAAGAAGAAGGGGATGACAGAGAATGAGGTGGCTGGATGGAGTCACTGAAGCAGTCGGTGTGAGCTTAAATGGATTCCAGAGGATGGTAGAGGACAGGAAGGCCTGGAGGAACATTGTCAATGGGGTCGCGATGGGTCGGATACGACTTCGCAACTAACAACAATATAGAATAGAATAGAATAGAATAGAATAGAATAGAATAGAATTCTTTATTAGCCAAGTGTGTTTGGACACACAAGGAATTTGTCGTGGTGCATCTGCTCTCAGTGTACATAAAAGAAAAGATACATTCATCAAGAATCATAAGGTACAACACTTAATGATAGTCATAGGGAACAAATAAGAAATCAAATCATATTAGGAAACAGTCAATATAAATCATAAGGATACCAGCAACAAGGTTACACTCATACAGTCATAAGTGGGAGGAGATGGGTGATAGGAATGATGAGAAGATTAATAGTAATGCAGACTTAATAACTAGTTTGACAGTGTTGAGGGAATTATTTGTTTAACAGAATTCGGGAAAGAACTGTTCTTGTGTTTAGTTGTTCTGGTGTGCAGTGCTCTATAGCGTCATTTTGAGGGTAGGAGTTGAAACAGTTTATGTCCAGAATGCGAGGGGCCTGTAAATATTTTCACAGCCCTCTTTTTGACTCATGCAGTATACAGATCCTCAGTGGAAGGCAGATTGGTAGCAATTGTTTTTTCTGCAGTTCTAATTATCCTCTGAAGTCTGTGTCTGTCTTGTTGGGTTGCAGAACCAAACCAGACAGATATAGAGGTGCAGATGAAGACTCAATAATTCCTCTGTAGAACTGGATCAGCAGCTTCTTGGGCAGTTTGAGCTTTCTGAGTTGGCACAGAAAGAACATTCTTTGTTGTGCTTTTTTGATGATGTTTTTGATGTTAGCTGTCCATTTTAGATCTTGCAATATGGTAGAACCTAGAAATTTGAACGTCTCTACTGTTGATACTGTGTTGTCTAGTATTGTAAGAGGTGGTAGTATGGGAGGGTTTCTCCTAAAGTCCACCACCATTTCTACGGTTTTGATTGTGTTCAGTTCCAATTGTTCTGGTCGCACTACAAGGCTAGTTGTTCAACCTCCCGTCTGTATGCAGATTCATAATTGTCTCGAATGAGACCGATCACTGTTGTGTCATCTGTGAACTTGAGTAGTTTAACAGATGGATCATTTGAGATGCAGTCATTGGTAAATAGAGAGAAGAGAAGTGGAGAGAGCACACAGTCTTGTGGGGCCCCTGTGCTAATTGTACAGGTATCTGATGTGATTCTGCTTAGCTTCACCTGCTGCTTCTAGTGATCTTCTGTTGCTACGGATCGACTTGAGCTTGGATATCTCCAGTTCCAACCCAGTAACTTACCCACTACATCACATTGGCTCCATCCCTCCCTACCTTATTATCAATAATTCCCCTCAATATTTCAAGGAAAAGAACATCTGCTTTTTAGACAAATTTTAGTCTGAAGTTTTCAGCTTTCTTGAACTGTAGCTCATTTCATCAAAAGCATGGAGTGACTAATCTAATATGGGACATAAAGTGGGGTAAGGGAGAGAGTTTGGAAGGACAGATACTGAAGCTGAGGCTCAAATATTTTGGCCACCAAATGAGAAGAGGGAACTCATTGGAAAAGACCCCGGTTGGGAAAGATTGAAGGCAAAAGAAGAAAGGGACAGCAGAGGATGAGAGGGTTAGATAGTGTCATCGAACATGAATTTGTGCAAACTCTGGGAGACAATGGAAGACAGGGAAGCCTGGTGTGCTATGGTCAATGGGGTCAGACACAACTTAGCAACTGAACAACAACATGGGGTGGAGGGGGAAGAGACATGAATATGCAGACCCAGGTTATGTATGTGACATATTGTGACTGTATTAAATTATAATTGTATTAAAACCCAGTGTGTTTGTTAAGACCTTCTGAGGCAGCCTGAAATCTTTTCAAGTATGTGAGTTCAAAAAAGGAGCTTTTGTTCAAAAGACAACTGGGCTTTTCTTGTTTGTTTCCCCTTGAAAACATTTCACTTCTCATCCAAGGAACTTCTTCAGTTCTGAGGTCTTGGATGAAAAACAAAACATTTTTCAAGAGAAAAAAAACAAGAAAAGTCCAGTTGCTTTTTAAAAAAGCACCTTTGGGACAAGCATGACTGAGAATCTCCATAAACATGTGAGTTTGACAATTTATTATTCAACTGTCTTGGTGAAATTTCTTTGTTCAACAGCTACTTTGAAATCTGAAAAGGAGTGTCCTGGGATGTTAGAATGCTTTGCCTCTGTATTACTTTATTGCTTGGGATTCTGATGTCAAATGTGTCCATTAATTCTTTTGCACAAAGTCTGGCCTGTTTGTCTTATTCAAAATCCATAGGGACATGGCTGGAAGATGATGGCATAGATCACCTTAGACTAAGAAACAGCATATGAAGATGCCTCTAATCTTGTATGTGAAGTTGCTGGAGCAGATGATAATGGCATTGATATAAATGCTTTTAGAGTAGGGATGGGAAGAGTATCTAGAACTTTTTGGAAGATCTGGTTCCCATTTTAGCATCAGCTTCTGGTTGCTTGTGAGAAATAACTTTAGATTGGGTGCTTTATATGCAAGTATGGGTCTGTCACCTAATGCCTGAGTAAGTGCAGGGTCCTTGTCTATAGGGATTGTAGCTTATTAATAGGTGTTTGAGTGACTTGAGCTATGAGTTGTAGGTGACAACCAGTGTTGGATTGTTTTTGTGATCTTTTAATATGTCTTCTCTGGGGACCAATCTGGCACTCTTGATTTGTCTGTTGATTTTGCTGAGTGGGTAGTTCAGTCTTCTGAATGCCTGGTTTAATTCCATCAATTTAGCACCGCTGTCAAAGGAATCAGATCAAATGCAGTTGTAGTATGGATCCTGTTTATAGATGAAAATTTGATGATGTGTTTTGGGTGGAATTTGGAAACATTTTGGTATGCATGGGGACTGTAGGTTTTTTTTGTGCAATGTGGTATGTATGTGTCTGTTATGCATTTTTACCCTGACATCAAGGAAGTGGACTTGTTCTGCAACTACACTGAGGTTAAAGCTGATGGTCAGATGGAAGTTGTTGAAGTCTTAGTGAAGTTTGTTAAGAGGTGCTTTTCCACAGGTCCAGATAATTCATTGTCATCAGTGAATCTCAAGTAAAGGAAGGGGTTTCAAGAGGTAAGCTTTGTTGAGGAAACGTTGTTCTAGGTTAGCCACAATGTTGGCATGTTGTTGGGCCATGTGAATGTCCTATGCTTTGCTCCTGCTCTGCAAGTATATATTGTTGCCAAAATTAAGTAGTCACAGGTGAGGAGAGGTGATAGAGTTGGATGGTAAAAATGGTGCTCTTAATCTCTTTCACATTTCCCTGCATTTGCATATCTGCCCCAACTTCCCCTCCTGTTTGTACTTTGCCAGTTTACCTTTGCATCAGAAAGGCTAACATTTCGCCTCTCCATGCATCTGATGAAATGAACAGTAGTCCACGAAAGCTTGTCTTTTCGTGAAATGTTTGAGTTCGAAGCCAGTTTGGTGTAGAGCTTAAGGCACAAGCCTAGAAATGAGGAGACAGTGAGTTTCTAGTCCTTCCTCAGGCACAAAGCCACCTGGCTGACCTTGTGCCAGTCCCTCTCTTTCAGCCGTAGGAGGGAAGCAATGGCAAACCATTTCTGATATCTTGTCAAGAAAACATCAGGGACCAGAGCACCAAACAAAACAAAGCGTCAAAACAAAAAACAAAACCTGCCCCCCACCCCGATTCCTCTTAATTTTGGCCAATCAGAGCTTTCTTCCTACAATGTTTGCTTTGAGAAGTATCAATTTCTCTTGCGTCTCTTTCCGTGTCTACCCTCTCCAGTTGCCCAATTTCGCTTTCTATTACACTCCGTTAAGAATGCCCCATTTCCCAGGCCCCGCGATCCTTCTTCCTAAGCGGCAAAGAGACAAGGCACGCAGCGCCCAGGGAAGAAGCCCTGCTCCCTCTGTTGAGCGGAGGGCTTGACTTCTCCCCAAGATCGCGACCTTCTCCCGTGGTATATCAGGCCATGTCTCGTTTTAGCTTCCCCAATGATCAGTCCCCCGCCGTTCTTTCCTTTCCTTTCAAGCGCTCTGCCTTTACTCGCCCGGTTTTTTTCTTTCTTTTCTCAAGCGCTTCTGGTCCCCCCTCGTTCAGCACAGCGCGGGCCCTTGGGAAGAGGACGGAGGGGCGGTCTTTTTCAGGCAAGGGGCGGAGCCTGTCTGCCCCCGCCCCCGCTTGTGCGTGACGTGAGGAAACGAGGCTGGCGCCAGCCGCCTTTCCTGCGTGTGTAGGCTTTGCGTGTGTGTACATGCAAGCGAGGGAGCGAGAGGCGAAGGAAGCGGGCGCGTGCGGAGGAGTCTCCCGCGAGGCTCGCCGAAGCCCAGCGCAGCAGGCGGGTGCCGGGGTCCGGCCGCGGGGCATGGAGAGCCTGCTGGAGAATCCGGTGCGCGCCGTGCTCTACCTGAAAGAGCTCACCGCCATCGTCCAGAACCAGCAGAGCCTCATCCACACCCAGCGCCAGCGCATCGACGAGTTGGAGAAGCGCCTAGACGAGCTCAGCACCGAGAACCGCAGCCTCCGCGAGCAGTACGCGCTCCCGGCGGAAGCCCCGCCGCCGCCGCCGCTGCAGCCGAGGGTTCCCCCTGCTGCCTCCTTGCCGTGCCGAGCGCCGCCTCAGGGCCAGCAGCAGCAGCCGGCGGCGGCGGCGGCGGCTGAACAGGAGGAGTTTCAGCACCACCAACAGCTCCCGGCGCTTCAGCACCCGCCGCCGCGGCACCCGCCGCCGCCGCCACCTCCCAGCAGTAGCAAGCAAGCTCAGGCCGGCCCCAGCGGCACCCGGACGCCGATCTCACACCAGCACCCTTCCCTCCAGCCCCACCAGCACCACCACGAGGACAGCCGGGAAAAGAGCTGTTGCCCTGCCCTCCTTCCGCACAAAAGCCCCCCAGCCCTCGGCAAAGGCGTCTTAGTCAGAAGGCTAGAGTAAGTCGATGGGGGCGGGGGCGGGGAGGGGAGAGCGGGAGGAGGTGGCTGGGATGCCCAGACCCCCCCCCCCCATAAGTAAATAAGTAAAACGGATCCAAAGTATCCTCCTTTTGGGAGCAAAGATTGGTCCTTCCCCCTCTCATCCTGTGTAACCCACCGCTGCAATCGAATCGAGTGGGCGGGTAGGGAATCCCTTCCCAAGTGAATTGTACAGTTTTCCGTAGGATCACCGAGGGACTAAAGCTGCCCAGCCACAGGGGTATCATCTTGCTGATTCCTGGCTTTCTCATTAGTGCCCCGTGGCTGGAGGGTACAGTTTTATCAAATTCGCCACCCACTCACTTGCGAAGTCTTCTTGTGAAAGCATGTGGTGATTATGGTGATGGGTTTTTCACCGTCCCTGCTATTTTGTAGGTTATATGTTTGTGATGGAAACCCAGAAGCAAAGACAGATCTGAATGAAGGAGAGAATGAGCTGAGCGGTGCGCCTTGTTTTGTACGCCTCTCTGTGTGTAATGTAAAATCTCTTATTACACAACTAGGGTTTCCCTTCCATTAAGGTGGTATGGACATATTACAGATGCATAGTGCCATTTGGATGAACCTTATTTTATATTTTTTTATATTTTTGTGAAGATGCAGGTTTGCTTTGTCTGCAGGTTTTATGCTATGCAATGATGACTTCCAGCTGCTAAAGAATCAAACAATCCTTTTAAAGGTTTCCCTTTGGCAGAGAAAGTGTGGTTTTCTGTAGTGTGATCTGGGGAAGCATCGCTCTATTGCAAGGAATGCTCTAAAACAGTAATAGTTATTTTTTCAGGGTAGACACAAATTGCATTTAAATTAGCCAACCACTTAGTCAATGGATCAAGCTAATGTTATCTACCCATCTCTTCAAAATGTTTTCAGGAAGTG
Source organism: Arizona elegans (assembly GCA_022577455.1). NCBI lineage: Eukaryota > Metazoa > Chordata > Lepidosauria > Squamata > Colubridae > Arizona > Arizona elegans. The sequence continues at coordinate 73,651,665 of JAKOOJ010000007.1, forward strand.
ATATTACAATATTTTGTCTTGCTTGCCCAAGAAATTAAAATAACTACACTGACAGAGAAAGATAAAAAATAAAGCTTAGGTGTGGGTACTTCATAGTGTACAAGTAAAGTTCGAAATTTGGAATCTAGCCTTCGCTTTTGATTTTTAATAGTACAGATGAAAGCTAAAGCTACCATTATCACCAATGATAAGAATTTGTCACTTGCTTTTTATTTAAAAAGCAGATGGTCTCTTGAAAGAAGGGCTATATTTTTAGTTGGCTGCCACAGAATTAGGCATTGTGCAATTTGGAGAGGTAGCCCCCTTTCTCTCTGAATCAGAAAATATAACACATGGAGGGTAGCTTTCTTTTCCTGAATGTAAAATGTATGTTTTCCTAGCAGCATATAATCAGAATTTTTAAAGTTTTGCATATTGAACTCATAGTAATAAATGCTTTTCGGGTAACAATTATTGGTATATTGGGCCCATTTATCCTCCCAAAAATGCTGTAGAAGCTCTTCTGTATTCAGTTGTTGTACATTCAAAGTCTGAAAATGGCATTAACTGGTGCTGTATCAGTGTAAAAGCTAAACAGGAAATTTAGAAGTCTGTTAAAACAACAAAAACAAATCTTAGTTTATTTATAATAGGAAAAAAAGTGTTACAAAAATAGTATTGCCAAGATTTTTTTCCCCATCTCATTCTCATTTCTCACATATGTTGCAAGATTGAGCATGCATATGCTTTAAATGCATTAAACTGAAAATCTGTTTCCTGTTTCCAACATTTGGATTCATTAATTTTTTCCAAACACTGAAGTCGGGGAAAAAGAATAGGGTAGTTCTCATCCAAATGTACACTCACGGGATACGTTAATATTATGACATGTGTTGTCCCGAGGACAGCATAAAGCTCTACATCATCAGCAAGGTTAAATTAACCTCCTGTTTTATCCTGAAGGTTTGCCAAAGCAATTTTTAAGCTAAAAATGCAGTACTGTATACAATGTGCCTAGTAGGTCAGCTCTCCGTAATATGACGTGTCTATAGATATGTTGGAGTTGCAACATAGTATTTTGCATAGTAATGTTGGGGAAAGGCTAAGTATGTTTGAAAGTCAAAGGGCCCTATCATCTTAACATCTTTAAAATATGTCCGTCATATTGGAACCTCCAAATGCTGTTTTGGTGACTTACAAATTTTTTTTATTTGACTGATCCCAAACTCTGTTTGATTGGACTGATGATCAAGAGAGAAATCTTCCATTTTCAAATGGCAATTGTGTGAGCTGCCATTTGGAATTGGAAGAGGTTTGAAGTGCCTTTCCTTTCAAAAGGCTATGTGTGAATTGTGTGGCTTTGCAAATACAAACCAAAGAGCAGAAGCAGGAGTCAGTTAATTTTTGCAATGTATACACATGAATTCTCAACTCAAAATCACTCAAAATATGTGTGTAATATGAGACCAGTTGATGAACAAAGCTCGGAAGATGCAGTTTTGCATCTTGGAAGAGCTGGATTAAATCTGCTGTGGGTAATCTCTGGGTGTCTTGTTTCATCTGGTAAAGATCAGGGGAATTTAAACTTTTTGGCAAAAGCTGTGTGAAGATTTAGCATTTTTTCCAGACCTGGAAGCCTTATAGAAAGGTGTTCAGTAACTTTGTATGCAATTAACCAAAGAATCATGTAGCATTACGTGATTATACAGGAGAATGTCCCAATAGCTTGCATCTTAGGCTGTATTCTCTAAAACACTTGAATTTATTATTTTGAATAGATCAGATGAGAACACTAATTTCAAATGGGTTTGTTCCCTATCAGAAGGTTTAGGATGAGGGATTACAAAATCCTTTTATTGGTTGCATTGTGTGTGTACAGTGGCAATATTGTGTTTGATAAAGGTGACCCGGTGTTATTCTTGACATCCTACATCCTACCCACTTCATATTTTACCAAACTTTTAGAAACTGAGCATTCTTCTTTCTGTAGAGAAAGTAGTTTCAAACTGGAGTTATTTTTTTAAAAAATTCTTCTTGAAACTGGTACTTTCACATAGAAAAAGAGCAGACTATATAATAGCTGAAAGACATTATCAGCATAAACAGACAGTAGTTTCTCTGTGCCAGTTCTATGATGTAACGAATTCATGCTTAAATTAGTGAGCAATCCTCCTTTGCTACTGCATGCTTTCTAAAGATGGTAAAAGATGGCCTTTGATATTGTTTTCCAAGGAGAGAATTTACTTGACTGATCTAAAAACTGTGGCTTTTTTCTTCAAAATGCTTAACAGTGTCAAGTCTCTCTCCCAGATAAATCTCTAGCAGTAGTTCTAGCAGCTCACTTACTGGGTCAAAAATCACATTCTGAGAAATACAGTCTCCATTCAGTTTCTCCAGGAAGTGCCTAACATCTGAAGAGCATTTGTAACAAGGGAATACTGTCAAGACTTCATTACATCACTATCTTTTCACATTGGCTAGATAAACACATAACTATAACACAAGGCAAGAGAAACATTTTTTAAAAAGCATATGGTATGCTTTTAAAAATAGAAGAGCAAGCTAGTCATAGGTTTTAATGACTAGATAAGCAAGCCCCTTGTATTCATAAAAGATAAATAGATGATAGGTAGGTAGGTAGGTAGGTAGGTAGATGATAGACAGATAGATTTTTGTGGTTTGAAGAAGTAATTAAAGAAAGGAAATAATTGGAAATCCCCATCCATGTCTCTTCATTAGCAAAGATTTCCCAATCTTTGGAGTATAGTGAGTACATTTGAATGTTGAATATTTGTCATAAGCAGTTTCAGAAATGGCTGCAATTATAGCATGGATGGACACAAAATTCCTATTTTCCAGAAGGCAGATCAAGCTCTGGGCTTCAGCTCTCCACCATTTTACTTTCTAAGAATATTATTGAAACATGTATGTGGTCCAGAGATTTTGTTAGACTACTCGTTACTGTTGAGGTTATGCCTTGGTTTGTAGCATGCTAACATCTCATTCCTTTTTTACTTAAACTAATCTAAAAATATTAATAAAATAAAACTAGATAAGACAAACAGTTTTGGGAAGATCCAAGCGTATTGTTGCCTTCAGGACTTCATTGGGATTTTCTGAAAGAGATTCCTGCTTGTGATGTAGGTGTAGATCTACTTATGAGTAGATCACTCCTTAGTTGCATGCAATGTTTCTGCTCCTCAACTCCAGTCACTTGCACTCTCACCCTGGGGAAATATGAACTCGCATTCCAAAACAGATAACTAAATCTGCATCTCCATGGCTTCTGGGCTCTGAATTGGCTGAAAAGACCAAATCCATGGCTGTTGACCAGGCTCCTTTAAAAAAGGCTTTTTCCAGGAGAGACAAATCAATCCCAGGGGATTATTACTTAGTTTATTTTGGAGATGCCAAGATTGAATATGAGCCCTAGATAAGAGAAATAAACATGAAGCGGTATATACAGTACCGTGTTTCTCCGAAAATAAGACCCTGTCTTGTATTTTTTTGAACCCTGAAATAAGCGCTTGGCCTTATTGCCATGTGTTCAAAAGCCCGATTGGGCTCATTATCAGGGGATGTCTTATTTTGAGGAAAACGGCGTATTTATATTTCCCACTAAACATCTGGTTTAACTCTAAATTAGACAACATGTGACCCACTGGGTCATTGTTTCAGAGATACTTCCTTATCTAAACAGAAACAGCATGACCATTGGCAGCCAAAAATACATGGGAGTGGGAGCAATTTCCCCTTTCCTGCCAGTTTCCTGATTGACTTCCCTTGCAGGAAGCTGGCAGGGAGCATTAGAAATACCGATCACATGATCACATGGCTTGGTAGTCCCAGCATGCATTTCTAACATTATGATAATCATATCTCACCATTCTCAGTGATGAAACAGATGACTTACGAAGAGATTTGTTCGTTACTGCAAAAGAAAGAACATGGCTAAGGGCAAATATGGATGGAATTTTAGATGGAGGAAAGATACGGTCCTAATAATTTTGCTATAGAAGTTTATTGATCTCAGGCATCCTTCTTTGTCTCTGAAAATTGCTTATATTAAAAAATTGTGATACCAGTCCAACTCCTTTAAAAAGGGTAATTTTTTTTGGAATATTTAAACTCTATTCAATAGTTCCTTTCCATAGAAGATTTTCACATTTAGATCTAGCAGACAGAGGCACAAAGGCCACCCTGATTGGACAAAAACATTTTGCAAGAATCAGCTTCAAAATGTTGCCAGATGTATTGATCACAATTTCTGCCCCCATACCAATTAGGGAAGAAGCTAAGCCATCACATTTCCTTCTCTTTTTACATTCTTGCTCCTCCCTCAAGGCCTCCTTTATGATGGAATTGCAACAAAGAAAGAATTAAGCATTGTGTCCTGCAATTTGGTGTGTTCCAGACGTGATGGGCTAAAATCCTCCAGATTTCTGGATCGCAGGTGATGGGAGTTGTATGGGAGATATAGAATTGTAACTTGAGTGGAATAATTTAGGAAGGGTGCATCAAACCCTATGACTGAATCTAAATCAGCACCACTGTGGTTTCCTACATATTCAGACAGATTACTGAATTATTTGCAAAAACCAACATTTATAGGATTAAATTATTCATAGACAGTTTGGGATGACTCTGAGTTTGAGGCATAAAATATAACAATATTATAATTGTTTTGCTTGCAAATAGCCTTTTGTGGTTAGTGGGAATAGAGATTTTAAGTATGGATTATTTAAAGTCCCTGTTAGATTCAAATAATGATTGAGGAAAAATAATACTGACTGTTCATCTAGTAAAATATAAATGGCAATGTCACTACACCAATATTAAAGCAGATCAATGAGACTTAGTTGACATCTCACTGTGCAATATTTGTGGGTATTAAGATGGGGAAAGCCAACAACCCTTCTCATAACTTGTGTCTAAGTCAAAATTTGAAAGTAGCTCTTATATGCCCAAATGCTTTTACAAATATCCATTTGGAAGAGTTTGAATAAAGGAACAGATTGAAAGATAGCAGACGCTGGAGAAGAAAAATCCTACTGGGGAAAAGATTAAACATTGCTTTTTTGGGTCAAAATAATTCCCATTTTAATTCATTTGTGCATAGCATGCTGTTTGCCCCTCAGCTGTTGAGGTTGCTGCATCCTTATTTATGACTTGCATATATTTAGGATGTCAATGCAAAAACTAGATGTGTGGACCATGTGGTCTTTTGCTAAGGGTTGAGGCTATTATATCTTGGTTTTGTTCAGTAAACCAATTATGTAAGTTTCAGATCAAAAGATTGCATTGCGGGAGGTTTTGTTTTCCTACATCAACACCATGCATCTGTTCTTACCAGAATGGATTCTTTTTCTGAGATAAAATCATTACACAACCCCATGCCACTAGTTTCTGTAGGCACTAAGAATAAATATTATGGGTTATTAGTCATGTTAAAATAATATTTGCTATATTTGCCCATTGCACCAGCAAAATACAAATAGGCAGTGATCCTTGTAGTCTCATAACTCTAATGGTTTGAGTGAAAGTGGGACAGAAATGAGTATATGGGAAAAAAAGAAAGCAGAACCTTTTTTTCTTAGAATTAGTCAGGAGTCTTGGAAATTTGTTGTTCGGCTTAACTCAATAACACTTACCTGAAAAGAATGTCAGTAATGCCAGTTATAAAATAAATGTAATTTATCACCGTGATAGCTTCCTTTATTTACCTATGTGGTGGTATTCCTGCTTTATGGTCCTGTCTTAGAGTCCTAAGTGTAGAAACATGTCTTTCTTTCCAGATGTGAAATTTCAAATAATGGTACAATGGAAATTTAATTCTGGAACAGGATAGTTAGCAAAACATTGTTTCAGTACCGTGGACAGCAGCAGAGTTCCAGTTGCTCACAGAAACTGGATGTGGTTGCTTTGCCACACGGTCTCTTTTTTCATTACTTCAGTCTATAACACTAACGTTTTAAAGCATGGGTGTCAAACTTGTGGTGTCACTTTACCGTCATGTGACATATTACGATGTTTTTTTTTCCTTCACAGAGCTGGAGTGGGTGTGGCTTGCGCATGACGCATCCGGCCCGCAGGCCGCCAGTTTGACACCCCTGTTTTAAATTCTACTCTAAGCATACAGCTACTACTGTAATGTTCAACTACTACTGTAATGCACCTATAGATCTGAAATAAGTACTTGAAACCTGTCAAATGTTGATCAATATTTCCATTTTTTTTCCATATTTTATGAATGAGAAATTCTAAATTCTGAATTTAATTTAAAAGAAGAAATGAAATTGAAGTCCTTCAGTCTTCATAATCCTCTAATAATTTTTGCAGGAGAGAAAATATAAAATCTCAAGTAATATACCCTGCCAAATACCAATCAATCATCCTACAAATCTTATTAAATATTACTATGACATACATATTAAATAAATTATAGATTACTGTTGCATATGAATCATTAAATGAGACTTGTCATTACCAAATATTGAAGTAAAATATTATTCAATATCAGGGCCTCATGTTTTAAATTTGCATTGGAAAGAATTAAGAATTCATTTTGATAGCCATGATCAAATTTATCTTATTTAACAATACCAACTTTTTCTGTTTGACTTTTAATTGGCATTTCATATGTGTGTGTGTGTGTGTGTGTGTGTGTATGAAGGTGTGTGCATATGTGTGTGTGTGTTTTTTTTTTTCCTTTCTTTTTCATAGGTTTTATGTGTATTTCTCTTTAGCCAGGTTCTACCTACGTAAACCAAGATATTATGCAGCCCTAGTTCAGTGAAATCACAATTCACTAGTTTCTGGGCTTTTTTGCTGGCTGCCAGAAGAAAAAAAGCCCAGAAACTAATGAATTGTGATTTCACTGAACTAGGGCTGCATAATATCTTAGTTTACGTAAGTAGAACCTGGCTAAAGAGAAATACATACATACATACATACATACATACATACATACATACATACATACATACATATATATATGTTTTCTGAGGTTTTCGCAGGTGTTTGTATGTAGGTCTTTGGTTATTCGGGTTTTCTCCCACGTAAAATTGGAAGTGTCTTGCCAAGAGGCTTGAAGAAACAGCTGCAATCACACATTGCTCCTAGAAGCATGAAGCTGAAAACACCAGCCTGAAGATGACGAATGAGACTTCGTCAAAACGTCGCCAAGACACTTCCAATTTTATGTGGGAGAAAACCCGAATAACCAAAGACCTACATACAAACACCTGTGAAAACCTCAGAATATATATATGTGTGTGTGTGTGTGTGTGTGTGTGTGTGTGTGTGTGTGTGTGTAGTTATTTGTTTATGTAAGTTTTCACAGGTATGTATGTGTGTATAGTTAATATTTCGGGTTTCTTCCCGTGTAATTGTGGATATATCCCTAAAAGGGTAGAAGCGACGTTTCGACAGAATCCCATCTGCCATCATCAGGCTTATGTGAGCAGTCTTTTGCAGTAACTGCCGTTGCTATTTCAAATCTGGTGCTGTTATTCTGGGATGGCTCCACCTTTTCATTCTGATTGGTTGGGAGTCCCAGTATGTGTTTAAAATATATATATATATTTTAAGTGTTTACCGAGACACCTGGTCTACCCCAACATGTGGGAGGGGGCATTCTGCTCCCTTTTGCCTTTCAGCTCCAGTCCAGGAGCCCTCAAGCAGTCGCATTCACGACAAACCATTTTATACCAAATTTATATTTTGCTGATAATTTTTATTTCTTTATCAGCAAAATATAAATTTATATATGTCTGTGTGTGTGTGTGTGTGTGTAACATATAATGCTTATCTTTTAAATGTTTGCATTCATTCAATAACTGAATCAGTTAGTTATCTGGATAAATAGAGCAGCTATGGCATGAATTGGCTTGTCAGAATAGGACTGACAGCTAGGTATTTCATTACGTTAGATTGTTTCTCAACCCAACAGAGTCTTCCCCAACCTAGTACCCTGCAGAAATATTGGACTTGAATGGTCATAATCCCCATGCTGGGGATGTCAGGAATGGCATAACAGAATAATAGAGCTGGAAGGGGCCTTGGAGGTCTTTTAGTCCAACCACCTGCTCAAGCAGGAAGCCCCATACCATTTCAGCAGATAGTTGTCCAGTCTCTTCTTAAAAACCTCTAGTGTTGGACCACCAACTTCTGGAGGCAAATCGTTAGGAAGAGTAGGTTGGAAAAAGAAAGAACATTTGAGAGAAGTTGTTCTTTTTTTTAATCTTTAAACAGTTTATTGGATTATAGAATAAAATACAAAAACACAAAAGCAAATAGGAGGACCAGTAGGGAGGAGAAAGGGAAAGAAAATTGAGGGGGGAGGGGAAAAAAGCATTGACTTCCAACTCACTCTATTGCAGTAGAATAAAGCATTAACATCAAACCTCAACTTTTTACATTTCCATAATAATACAAACTAGCCATTTCTATAACAACAAATCAATCTAATCAGTAAAACCTAAAATCAATGTTTCATTTTTTTCCCACCTCAAGCACAAAGTCCAGAAGCGGTTTCCATGTAGCAACAAAAGTACTTATATTCTTTTCTTTGATCAAAACGGTCATCTCTGCTAACTCCATCAACCTCTGTACCCTTTCATCCATGGTGGGGATCAAAATATCCTTCCATTTTGGTGCATACATTAGTCTTGCTGCTGTCAACATATATAGAAGTTGTTCTAACATGTCTCAGAGAGAGCCGTTGTGAGGATAAGTTATTTATACACCGAATCAGAGAAGCTTTAAAGTTCCTTGCAGGAAGTATGGGATTTATCAATATAGTAAATACACAATACTTTTAACTAACATCATGGTGAAAACAAAAAGATACATGGAAATAGCTGAGTGTGTGCCACATGAAAATGGTGTCAGAGCCTGAGAAATATGCTTTGGTGAAGAGAGATGAGTAGCCCACAGCATGAGAAAACCCAGGCACTAAAACAATGACTCACAGGCCAAAGAATGATCTTGCTGTGAAACTCTAACTGAGGAAGGGAGGACTGGACAGCAGGAGACCTGAAATCATAGCCAAAGACACTGCATCTTATGCAGGCAATTGTGTTATCTGACATTGCTGAGAAATATTGCTCTAATAAAGCAACCATAAGGACTTTGCTAATGTACTCAGTGTTCTACTTCTAAGGCCAACAGGACCTTGTAGAGTTATCAGGCTGATCTTAGTAGCAATGCTTACTACTTTGAATCATAATCCCCATCGTTCTTCTAATAATCTTCTCTCTGGTTTGTGCGTATACTGTACTCCAAAGAAGAGGCAGGATACTACGGTAATATAGAGAACTGTAGTATAGCAAATTTCAAATGAAGATGTTGACCACTTCTTGAAAGGAATATAGGGTTAGAGTAAGCCAAGGTTATTAGCTCAACTAGCAATAGCAATAGCGCTTAGACTTATATACTGCTTTGCAGTCTTTACAGCCATCTCTAAGTGGTTTACAGAGTCAGCATATTGCCACCAACAATTTGGCTCCTCATTTTATCAACCTCGGAAGGATGGAAGGCTAAGTCAACCTTGAGCCAGGGATGAAATGCTCCCGGTTTGGACTGGATCGGGTGATCCGGTAGCGATTGTGGCAGATGGTTCGGAGAACCGGTAGCAATGGTGGCGCAAGGCTCCGCCCACCCGCCAGGGTGTCGTTACTTCTTGGTTTTAACCCGGAAGTATTGTGTTTTTTACCCTCTGCGCACATGTGATGCACATGTGTGTGTGAAGCGAGCATGTGCGCGCAATGCATGCACTTCCAAACCGGTAAGGAAGGTAAGTAGATTTCACCCCTGCCTTGAACCAGGTGAGATTTGAACTACTTCCATGCTGTGTGTTACTTTTCTATTTGGGGACAATTTCTCCCACATTCTAGTGCAGTGTTTCTCAATCTTAGCAACTTTAAGCTGTGTGGACGTCAACTCCCAGAATTCCACATTCCAATCCTGGTAGTTGACGTCCACACAGCTTAAAGTTGCTAAGGTTGAAAAACAATGTTCTAGTATGTTATCACCCACAATAAAAGTGGTTTCCTAACAGTAGAAGAAGACTCAGTATGTATGTGTGAATATGGCAGCTAGGTGAATTTGCACCTCACTACATGGGAGGGATCTGAGGTCTGCATGTGAACCAAAAATCACAGGTTATTCAAACATAACATATTCATACATTAAAAGAATGTGACATTTCACCTGGAGAGATTATTACTCAATTAATCCTTCCACTGTGTTTGGACACTTTGTTGTTTTTAATGCTGATAATGATACCTTTCCCATCATTGAGATATGGGAGGTTTGAATATGTGACTGTCTGCATTCAGAGTGCAAATTATTGCCCTTTGGAAGCTAATATAAGTATAATTAGTTTAGCTAATACATTGAAATAATGCAGATTTATGTTTTCGTACTCATTTCTGCTTTTCTATTTTGTTTGGTTAGGCTTGGAGAGGGACAAGGAATTAAAGGAAGTATTGGTGCACAGGGCCAATCCCAAATCATTGGTAGTCTAAGGTAGTCTAAGAAGGACCTCTTTCCTCCAATCAAGGGCCAACTAAGCTATTCTGTTAGCTGGAATACATAAATGCTCACTTTTCCTGGAGTATAAATATAATAGCAATAGCAATAGCAATAGCACTTAGACTTAACGTATTTTTTGGAGTATAAGATGCACTTTTTTCCCCCCTAAAAGGGGGTGAAAATTAAGGTGTGTCTTATCCACCGAATGTAGCCCCACCCACCCACTGGCTCCCACCCTTTGGCCTCTGCGTCGCAGCAGTTACCTCCTTGCAAGCAAATAGCAAGAAAAAACAGCTCCTTTCAACTTCAGCCCATCCTAATTAGCACAAGTTGATTGGATCGGCCTCCCAACTCTCTGATTTGCTCTCAGCTGTTTTACACAGGGCTCTGTTGCTTGCTCCAAAGAGGTAAATTGCTGGAGCAGATTTTTTTTTCCTTGTGCTAATCAAGCTATGCTGAAAACAAAAATGAAAGTAAAGCAGGCTGTTTGCTGTAATGAGGCAAAATTGCGCAGAGGCAGAGGGAGATTTCTTTTTCTTCTTTTCCTCACCAAAAAAGGTAGGTGCGTCTTATACTCCGGTGCGTCTTATACTCCCAAAAAATACGGTATATACCACTTCACAGTGCTTCTACAGCTCTTTCTAAGCGGTTTACAAGTCAGCATATTGCTCCCAACAATCTGGGTCCTCATTTTACCTACCTCGGAAAGATGGAAGGCTGAGTCAACCTTGAATTGGGTATAAACTCATTTTATTTAATTTCAGAGGACATATTCTGAGTATAGAGTCCTTAGTGCTCTTGAGCTTGGTTGTTTGCTTGCAGATGCTTCATCATCTGACTAGGAACAGGTAGTCCTTGACTTACAACAGTTCATTTAGTGACCATTCAAAGTTACACTGGGATTGAAAAAAGTGATTTATGACTGTTTTCACACTTATGACCGTTGCAGCATCCTCATGATCACATGATCAAAATTCAGATGCTTGGCAACTGACTTATATTTATGACGATTGCAGTGTCCTGGGGTCAGTGTGACTTCTGACAAGCAAAGTCAATGAGGAAGCCAGATTCACTTAACAACTGTGTTAGTAGCTTAATAACTTAAGTGATTCACTTAACAACGGTGGCAAGAAAAATTGTAAAATGGGGCAAAACTCACTTACCAAATATTTCACTTAGCAACATAAATGTTGGGCTCAGTTGTGGTCGTAAGTCGAGGACTACTTGTAATGTTATCAGTGCTAGTGAGTGTGGGATTTGCTCCCTGTTTATATATGGTAGCTTGCCTGCCAGTGTTGCGCTATTTTCTCCTTGGTAGTTCTTTGATTAGGGTATTGTGTTCTGCATCATTGTTTACTTGGTGTTAATCCCTGCTTATCTGGGTGCTGCCTGCTGGAGAGGATGTGTTCTAGTCTTTTTGTTTCTATCTTAGCTTTTTTCTCTTTTGAACAGTGTTCAAATATGGTTTATTTCTACGTATCTGTTGATGGCTGGTTTGTCTGAATGCCACACTTCCAGGAATTCCCTAGCATTTTTGGATTTAGCTTGGTCTAGAATGTTCTCAATTTCCCAGTTGAAACTATGGTTGAGTCTGTCCACATGTTGTGACATTAAGGGGTCTTTATGGTGTCTTCTGACTAGTTGTTCATGGATGCTCTTTGCTAATCTTCCTCCTATCCATCTTATATAATGGCTGACACAGTGCCTATACTGTATACTGTAGATCAGGGGTCCTCAAATTTGGCAGCTTTAAGACTTTGGATTTCAACTCCCAGAATTCTGGGAGTTGAAGTCCACAAGTCTTAAAGCTGCCAAGTTTGAAGACCTCTGCTCTAGATACTCTTGATTATTTGCCTAGTGTTAATCCCTGTTCATCTGGGTGTCATCTGCTGGAAAAGATGTACTCCGATCTTCCTGTTTCCTTCTTAACTTTTTTTTTTAATTGTCTCTTCTGAGGCGCTCAATTAAAAAACAATACCCCCATCAGTCAGTAGAGATTCTCAGTCACCCAGGTCATGGTTGGTCCCAAAGATGCTTTTTTCAGAAGGCAACTGGACTTTCTTGTTTTTTTTTCTTTTGAAGACATTTCGTTTCTCATCCAAGAAGCTTCCTCAGCTCAGGATATAAATCCTTCCATTCCCCACTATCCTGTCAGAGCTGAAGAAGCTTCTTGGATGAGAAGCGAAATGTCTTCAAAAGAAAAAACAAGAAAGTCCAGTTGCCTCCTTGAAAAAGCACCTTTGGGACAATGGCCCCATCAAAGAACTACGAAGGAGAAAACCACACTCCCACCAAAACTGGTAGGGCAAGCTACTGCATATAAGCAGGCAGGGCCGGATTTAGATGAAAAGAAGCCCTAGGATATTCCACTTATGAGGCCCTTTCACCTATAGTGAAAGTGTAATTTTAATTTTGCTAACAATTTGAATGTAGGCCCCTCTTGATCTTGAAGCCCTAGGCTGAAGCCTAGTTAGCCTATAGGAAAATCCAGCCCTGTAAGCAGGGAACAAACCCCATACTAACTTGCATAGGTGGCAGTTACCTAGTGATCTGTCCCCGTCCCCACACACACACAAACACAGCCAGCCGAGGGTTAAGGAAACACTTTGGAACGCACCCAGGTCTTATCTCCCACTTGGCACCGATAGACACACCGTCTGCCAAGTGACTTTATTTTCACAAACAGAAAGATAAGATACTAACGTTCAAAAAAGTCCAAGCAGAAATAATATTCCTCCCAGCAGTTCCGGACGAGGCTTTAGTGACTATCCAAGGTTTACTTTTGTTCGTCACAAGGATCCCTGACCACTACCCTCTATTATATAGTCTCTGGGGTGTGGTCCCATGACTCAGTTCTAATCCCTAGCACGCCTCCTAAGCTGCTGCAATCTTTATCACGCCTTCGGAGGCGTGCGTCCAGGAATGATGTTTCTTCATCACTCTGAGACGAATCAGCTGTCTCCCTGCTGATTTCCTCTCCCTCCGCCGGCACCTGAGACAATGCCAGAGGGGAGGGGCCTGGAGAGGGAGGCCTGGCTGACTCCTCTTCCTCATGCTCGGAGCTTTCTTCCTCCGATGGGACAGGCTCAGAGGGCGGGGCCACAACACCTAGTTGGGTAGTGAAACATCAGGAACCAAACAACAAAGCTCAGAGAGCACCAAGTACCCCACCATTCAACCCTGAACCTCATCTCTCTCACATCATCTGAATCCAGGGGTGAAATGCTCCCGGTTCAGACCGGATCACCCGATCCAGTAGCGATGGCGGCGGGTGGTTTGGAGAACCAGAAGCAAAAATTCCTGCTTCCCCCCCAATGCCCAGCTGAGCCGTGCAATCATAAGAGGCTTTTTAAAAAAAATAAAAAAAAAATAAAAGCATTTTTTCTGCAACCTCTTTGGCCGAAAAAATGCTTTTAAAAGTTTTTTTTTAAAAAAAAGCCTCTGATGATCGTGCGGCTCAGCTGGGATCGTCAGAGGCTTTTCAAAGCATTTTTTAAATGCTTTGGCCGAAGGGGTTGTGGAAAAAATGGTTTTAAAAGTAAAAAAAAAAAAAAAAAGTTGGCCACGCCCACCCCATCACATTACCCACCACCACCACCAAGCCACGCCCACAGAACTGGTAGTAACAAATTTTACATTTCACCACTGCCTGGATCTAATGTCACTGCTTGAAAGCGGAGATGATCCTATTTTTCTTAGCTGCTACTAAAAACACACTCTGAGTCTTCTCCATTCAAGGCCACCTTCATGCCTGATATGAAAACACTGGGGTTTTCTGATTCATAAATTCTGGCATCGGGTGTTAATTTCTTGCACTGTTAATCTGTAGAGTAATGGGATAGACACAACCTCTTCGTGACCAGCTGAAAATACTTTTTTTCCCTAGAAGGATAATCGTGGCAAGCAATTATTGGCCTTAATATTCATGATAAAAACAATACATAATTCATGCATGGCAGTCCTGGGCTGGAGGTGGATGTGAAGGAAGAACCCAGAAGGAACCTGGAATTAATGTTAGGAAACACACACTAAAATTAGAGTAGACACTGTTGTTTCTCATGCAAGGCTCAAGCTGGCCTGAAAGTCTTTATAATTTTTTGTCAAGTCTCTAATGGTTGGTAGCCTATTCAGATTAGGTGGCCGCAGGTTGCATGGGGTCCTGGATAATGCAGCCACAAGATTGTAAACGTTTAACATTATTGTATGATTTATATAGATTAGCTATATTATATATTTTATATGTGGCCCAAAGCAATTCCTGTTCACTCAATGTGACCAAGGCAAGCCAAAAGGTTGAACACCCGTGCTCCAACCTTTTGTCTTGCCTGAGCCACAGAAATTGCTTTGGGCCACATATTGTATAAAATATATAATATAGTTTTATACAGGCAGTCCTTGACTTACAACAATAGCAATAGCAATAGCACTTAGACTTATATACCACTTCACAGTGCTTTACAGCCCATCCTAAGCAATTTGCACAGTCAGCCAAATGCCCCCAACAATATGGGTCCTTATTTTATCGACCTTGGAAGGATGGAAGGCTGAGTCAACCTTGATCTGGTGAGACTTGAATTGTTGAACTGCTGGCAGCTGGGAATCAGCAGAATTAGCCTGCAGTACTGCATTCTAACCACTGCGCCACCATGGCTCTTAACAGTTCATTTAGTGATCATTCACAGTTACAGTGGCACTGAAAAAAGTGACTTATGACCGTTTTTCACCCTTAAGGCCTTTGTAGCATCCTTATGGTCATGTGATCAAAATTCAGATGCTTGGCAATTATGACAGTTGTTGTGTCCCAAGGTCATGTGATTACCTTTTCTGACCTTCTGACAAGCAAAGTCAATGGGGATGCCAGATTCACTTAAGAACCGTGTTACTAACTTATCAACTGTAGTGATTCACGTAACAACTGTGGCAATAAAGGTCGTAAAATGGGGGCAAAGCTCACATAACAAATGTCTCACTTAACAACAGAAATGTTGGGCTCAATTGTGGTTGTAAGTTGAGGACTACCTGTAATATAAAATCACATAGTCATGTTAAAAACTTATGATCTTGTGGGGCTTCGTGTGGTCCCTGGACAATGGGTTGGACATGCCTGGTCTAGATCTTAAAAATTATGAATTATCTAGCAGACCTGTCAACCAATGCAATTACTGTGGTTTGACTCACAAAGGAAGAGCATATAAGCCATCTTGAGTCGCCATTTGTGAGTACGTTACAATATAAAATTTCTAAATAATAATAATAACATCTTATGGTTCCCAAGTTTTGCTTCTGCCAGTTTCTTGGTAACCTCCAATGAGTAAGAATTCTCCTTGCAGTTTTATGCCCAGCTGAGTTCTTACTTTACAGTATGATTTTCCTTACTTATTTCCTTACTGTTTGTTAAATTTCTCATGATCCAGATCACAAATAATATTTTTTTTTAAAAAGAAAATTAATTGCTACAGAAAATCTGTTACTCAAGAAATCAGCACATTACAACAAAACTGGCTCAGTAAAAATATTTTGGAAACTGAATACAAGGAAAGAATTAATGTTTCTTAAAAGACAATGTACATACAATTTATTTGCAAATTTTAAAATAATTGGGGAGAGCAAAATATGTCTTAGGATGTCATAAAAAGGACACCATAGGAAAATTTGGGCAGGAGTCTCCTTGGAGGCACAAGGACAAAGAGTCTGAGAACAAGGAGAGAAATTTACCTAACAGCTGTGCAGACGGAAGACATTAAAACAGCACTAGAAGAAATCCACCTGCTTTTAGCTTGTAAAATGAATCTAAGAGTCCATAGTTAATCATGACTTTTTTGATATTAGACTTCTTCCCTTTAAAACTTTCTTCTTGCTTATGTATATCCTTATATATATATATCTATCTTTCAAATGCGATTTGTGCATGTTTGAAGCCATGCAGTTTTATGAAGGTATAATTACTGGTTGTGGGGTATTACTGTATAAGACTTATACTATAAATTATTGGATGAGAAAAGTAGCAGCAGATGCTGAGAGAACTAAGCAAGAGGGTGATCTTTGACATCTTCTTAATGGACATATGCCCCAAGCCCACCGACTCAAAATTAGGAATAGCTTTATGACAAGAACAAACATTATTGAGGGTACACAAGTACAAAATGAAACTAAAAGATAGAGGAAGGAGATCATCAGGCTTGAGGGGGCGGCGGCAGACCTCCCATGGTGAAGGCGGCAGGCCCAGGAAGACGACGTCAGCGCCGCGTCGATGGCGGCGGTGCGGCACCCTCGTCGGGATCCTCGCCAGCCCAATCCGCCCTTGGACATGTGTTAGGGCGGTGAGGGGGGGCGAGGTGAGGACGGGGAGGCTGGCAGCGGCGGCGACGGCGTTGCCGCCAGCGCGGAAATGGCGGCCGCCAGCTTAAAGAAGGGGCCGCCGTGGTTTAGATCTCCTGGGCGTTCGTAGGGCGTTGTTTGGCCCTTGACCGGCCCAGAGGCCTTCACGTGGATTTGTGAAGGCTGGGCGAGACGACCAGCATGACCAGCATGATTATAAGGAAGATCTGGAGGGACGGGGGAGAGCTGGACCATGACTGAGGGTTTTTCATCTCCCTCTGGCGTTTTTTGCCTCGGCTCTCCTCTTCCCCCCCCCCCATCATCATCATCTCCTGGACTAGGTATCATCTTGACCTTCCTAGAGCTCTTGATTGTTATGATCTCCACCGTGGAGCCGGCCCCGGACTATGTGGACTGACCTGATCCCATTCTTTCCTCCATTGAATGGAGGTTACATCTAGGGATTCAAGTCTTGGTGGAGCAGGTTCACAGCTACTGTCTCAACTCCGGCTCTTTGGATGATCGTGGTTGACCAGCCGCCGTGAGAGGGGGGCTGGGTCACCCTTTACCGGTTCGAAACAGTATTCTTACTCCTGCCATTGCCGTGAGAGGGCAATGAGGTCCAATGTGTCCCATTGAAACTCTGTTGAAGCCTGGCACTCACTCTTGACTGTGATAACATCAAATTGGCCCCTGGTTATTGGCCATGGACTATAACCCCCCTTGATGTTCAGATGTACTCGGTGAATGACCTTCGTGCCCTGCGAGATTCCCCCCTCTCGCAGGTCTGGCCCTCTTCGCTATCGAGGGCCTATCTTGATGACGGGCGTTGGAGCCCCGAGAGATGGCATGCAGCAAAGAAGAGTTTGAGGGGTTTTTTAAGTGGGTTTTTTAGCGGGTTTTTAACAAAAATCTTAAGGGGTTCGGGGGGGATTAAGGTGGGTCCTGGGGGAAATCCACCGGGTTCAAGACCAGCCTTAGCGAAGGGCCACGACATTAGGGACATAGAACCGGAGGTCGGGGAGGGGGGTGGAGTTCGATTTGAGGAGGGCTGTTCCATCAGCATAGTGAGTGGGAGGGGCAGATATGGCGGAAGCTGGGGACCATATCATGTTCCGGGAATGCGCACTCGCTATCTTAGAGCGATTGCGCATTCCGGTCCCCAATGCTTTTCTTGTTCCCCAGGTTGTCCAGATTCTCAGGGCCAGAGCCTTCGACTGATGTTATGCAATGCCAGGTCCGTTGTTAATAAAGCCCCCCTCATTCATGATCTTATCCAGGAGGGGGAGGCAGACCTGGCGGGTATTACGGAGACCTGGTTGGGCCAGGAGGGGGGAGTCCCCCTCGTGGATATGTGCCCACCAGGTTTCCGCGCATTTCATCAGCCGAGGGCTCAGGGC
The DNA here is from genome assembly GCA_022577455.1 of Arizona elegans. NCBI lineage: Eukaryota > Metazoa > Chordata > Lepidosauria > Squamata > Colubridae > Arizona > Arizona elegans. The sequence continues at coordinate 73,669,898 of JAKOOJ010000007.1, forward strand.
AGGGGCGGGGGGGGTGGCGGTTATTATAAAGGAAGGTCTGGATCCAAGGGAGACCACTGTTCCACAGACAGCCGGATGTGAGTCCCTCTTTGTGAAGTGGGGTCGTAGAGTACAGATGGGCTTGTTGGTCACGTACCTGGCTCCCTGCCACGTGGCAACGGCCCTGCCTGAGCTGCTTAACGTTATAGCCGAGGTGGCGGTGGACACCCCCAGACTTGTCATCATGGGGGATTTCAACCTCCCATCTATCGGTGAAACGTCTGAGGCGGCTCGGGAGTTCATGGCTTCCATGACGGCCATGGACCTTACTCAGTTAATTCATGACTCCACTCACACGGGGGGACACACTCTGGACTTAGTTTTTGTCTCTGGTCAGTGGTTGAGTGGTCTTGATATAGGGGATATAGCCATCGAACCCTTGTCATGGTCTGACCACTCGCTCCTTCGACTGGACTTTCTGACCGCTGCACCCCGCCGCAGGGAGGCGGGACCGACCAGGTGGTTCCGCCCCAGGCGCCTGATGGACCCGGATAGGTTCCAGATGGAGCTTGGGCCATTTCCTGAGACTCTGGCTCATGACTCGGCGGAAGACCTGGTGGCCGCCTGGGATAGTGCGGCTGCCGGGGCCTTGGACCGAGTCGTGCCTTTGCGGCCTCTGACCCGGCACCGAACTCACCTAGCTCCTTGGTTCTCCGAGGAGCTTAGGGAGATGAAGCGCCGGAAAAGACGCCTGGAGAGTAGTTGGAGGACCAGCCGCTCCGAATCTGACCGAACACTGGTGAGGTCTCATATTAAGACCTACCTAGTGGCGATAAAAACGGCGAAAACAAGTTATTTTGCCGCTCTTATCGCGTCATCAGATAATCACCCAGCCGCCCTGTTTAGGGTAACCCGCTCCCTCCTTCATCCGGAGGTGCGGGATGATCCCTTGCAGGGTCGTGCTGAGGATTTTGTGCAGTATCTGTATGACAAAATCGCTCAGATTCGGGAAGGGCTGGCCTCTGACTGGGTATGTCCGGACGGGACGACTGAGGCAGGTCTTGAGAGTGTTACCTGGGAGGAGTTCGATCCTGTAGCTCCCGAGGACATGGACAGGGTCCTGGGACGGCTGAACGCGACCACATGTTTATTGGACCCGTGTCCCTCCTGGTTGGTACTGGCTTCCCGGGAGGTGACACGAGGCTGGCTCCAGAAGATTGTTAACGCTTCTTTGAGTGAGGGGATCCTGCCGACCGCTTTGAAAGAAGCGGTTGTGAGGCCCCTCCTCAAGAAGCCCTCTCTGGATCCGGCTGTTTTGGCTAACTATCGTCCAGTCTCCAACCTTCGCTTCATTGCGAAGGTTGTTGAGAGTGTGGTGGCGCAACAGCTTCCCCGGTACCTGGATGAAGCTGTCTATCTAGACCCACTCCAGTCCGGCTTCCGGCCTGGGCACAGCACTGAAACGGCATTGGTCGCATTGGTGGATGATCTCTGGAGGGCCCGGGACAGGGGTTGTTCCTCTATCCTGGTCCTGTTAGACCTCTCAGCGGCTTTTGATACCATCGACCATGGTATCATGTTGCACCGGTTGGCGGGGTTGGGGGTGGGAGGCACCGTGCTGCGGTGGTTCTCCTCCTACCTCTCTGACCGGTCGCAATCTGTGTTGACAGGGGGGCAACGGTCGACCCCGAGGCACCTTGCTTGTGGGGTGCCACAAGGGTCAGTCCTTTCGCCCCTTCTGTTCAACATTTATGTAAAGCCGCTGGGTGAGATCATCCGTGGTTTTGGGGTGGAATTCCATCAGTACGCTGATGACACCCAGCTGTACATCTCCACCCCAGACCACCCCAATGATGCCCTTGAAGTGATGTCCCAGTGTCTGGAGGCCGTGCGGGCCTTGATGGGGAGAAACAGGCTCCGACTCAACCCCTCCAAGACCGAGTGGCTGTGGCTTCCGGCGTCCCGATATAGCCAGCTGATGCCATCGCTGGCTATTGGGGGTGAATCACTCGCCCCCACGGAGAGGGCTCGTAACTTGGGTGTCCTCCTGGATGCACGGCTGTCTTTGGAAGATCATTTGATGGCCGTGGCCAGGGGGGCTTTTTATCAGGTTCGCCTGATACGCCAGTTACGCCCCTTTCTAGATCGGGACTCGCTACGCACAGTCACTCAAGCACTCGTCATTTCCCGCCTGGACTACTGTAACGCTCTCTACATGGGGCTCCCCCTGGGGTGCACCCGGAGACTTCAGCTGGTCCAGAACGCGGCCGCGCGGGGGATTATGGGGGCGACGAGGCGCTCCCATGTGACACCTCTCCTGCGCGAGCTGCACTGGCTTCCGGTGGTCTTCCGGGTGCGCTTCAAGGTGTTGGTGACCACCTTTAAAGCGCTCCATGGCTTAGGGCCGGGGTATCTACGAGACCGCCTTCTGCCACCAATAGCCTCCCACCGGCCAGTACGCTCGCACAGAGTGGGCCTCCTCAGGGTGCCGTCCGCCAGACAATGTCGGCTGGCGACCCCCAGGGGGAGAGCCTTCTCTGTGGTGGCGCCCACCCTTTGGAACAACCTCCCCCCAGAGTTACGTACAATAACAGACCTCCGGATTTTTCGTCGGGCCCTGAAAACCCATTTATTCCAACTAGCTGGGCTGGCTTGAGTCAAATTTTTAATCTATTTTAAATTGGAACTGTTTTTATTATGGCCAAATTATTTAATTATTTTAATCAGTTTTTTAATCTTTCTATGTCTGGATTTTACTTTGGCTGTGCACCGCCCTGAGTCCTATTTGGAGAAGGGCGGTATAGAAATTAAAACAAATAAATAAATAAAATAAATAAGCAAGGAATAACATTAAAGGAGGATATGGTTGAAGGATCTGACCTGCCTTGTGCTACTTGGAGGACCCTGAGTAGGTTGAGAGTTGGAGTGCCTAAATGAAAAACACTCAAGTGGAGATTCTTAGTGGATAACAACATACTATGTGAATATGGAGAGGCACAGAGCCCAGCCAATCTGCTGGCATGTTGGCTACTACCAGAAACATATACTGATAATGACTTATTTTTGGCCAACGACAAAGCCAAGAAGGTGGCTTCATTCTGGCAGTTGAAAGTTTGATCTAGACAGGGAAGAAGGATGTATTAGATGCTTACATTTGGTGTAGTTCCCTAATGGGTATGAATTTGGTGGCAAACTCTCATTTTATGCTATGAAATCCATGCAACAGTCAGAGTCATGGATGGGCAATGTATTACCTTGCAAATGTTCTCAACAAGCTCATTATCCCTGATCCTTGATCTTTCTGGATGGGGTTTATAGAAATTGGAATCCACAACATCTGGAGACTACCAAATGCTATTCCCAGTCTCTGTCATGAGGGTTAAAACCAAGTGTTGGAGAATCAGGCCATTAGTATACACTCACAGTGCAGCCACTTATGCTAAACAGTATTAACATACTGTGTCAGGCATTCTGCTAATATCCAGATGTGCGTTTCTACATCGGATGTGATGAGAATCATCATTTCACAACATTGCTTATTTGTTTATTTGACAGTTAATTAAAATTAATCTTGGGCTTACCAATAATTGAGTTCAGGCTGGCTGGAGGAAGTCTGGTTTTTATTGTGATAATATTAATTTACTAGGACTATGAGAGATCACAAGTTACTCTTGGCTTATTTTTTTTTTTTTATTGCAAAAGTTTTACAGTTACATTTTCACCCCTTTTTTTTCCCCCCCACAACCCCCCCAACCTTCCCAACCTCCCTAACCCACCCTAACCCTCCCCTCCCCCCAGACTTCCTAGTATACTCATGTCAGATAAAAGGAAAAAACCCTCCTTTGTATATAAAACTTGAACCCTTCCCTCCCCCTTAAATTTTCATCTTCCTTACATTAACATTAATATTTCTATCTTAGTATAACATTTTCAAATAAATTTTCATCCTAATTACCTTAAAGATATTTCTATCTTGATATAACATTTTCTAACAAATTTCCACCCTCAACCTTAAAAATATTTCTGTCTTAATATAACATCCTCTAGCAAATTTTCACCCTCAATCTTAAAATATTTCTATCTTGATATAACATTTTCAAATAAAAGCTATTTGGTACTTCCTAGTTTGGTATTTATGCTGAACATAATTTATCCACTTCTTCCATTCCCATTCATAAGTCTCTTGAGAACAATCTTTTAAATATGCTGAAATCTTCGCCATCTCTGCAAAACTGGCCATCCTCAAAGTCCATTCCTCAATCGTAGGCAGCGCTTCATTTTTCCAGTATTTACCTATCAACAATCTTGCTGCAGTTATCATATACAATATCAATTTTGTTTCACCCGATGTAAAACCCTTAACTATACCCAATAAAAACAGTTGTGGAGAAAACTGAATTTTTTCCTTTAAAACATTCTGCATGACCCACCAAATTTTTATCCAAAAAGCCTTAACTTTCTTACAGGTCCACCAAACATGATAATATGTAGCGTCTAGGCAATCACATCTCCAACATTTAGGCTGCACATTAGGGTACATACACGACAATTTTTTGGGGTCTAGATGCCATCTGTAAAACATTTTATAAAAATTTTCCCTCATGTTCTGCGACTGTGTAAATTTAACATTCTGAACCCAAATTTTTTCCCATGTTTCCAACTCTTGGCTTATTGATTGGATACTCCCTTCCTTGCATAACTTCTTATTTTGCTATCTCTGTTTTGTTGTTCAATTTCCTTGGTTATTTTCATTGTTTCTTTCTCATTGTAGTTTCCTTTCCAGCCTTTTTCCTCTCAACATTCACTGATGGGCTTATTTATTGTTTTATCTACTCCCAGAAAACATCTTTTATTTTCCTTTTGGCAGGAAAAACCATGAGGAAGAGCAGAAAGGAATGTTTTCAGTGCAACAGATGGGAAAAATTACTTGATTTGTTATAACATTATCTCCATTCTGTTGTCTTTACTTAGGCCACAGCTGGAGCACAATAGGAAAAATAAAGAAAATAGAAGGAGATAGTACACAACAGATTTATCAGCTTTAGGAAGGAAGTGTCAGTTTTTTGTGTTATACACATCCAGCATATTGGTGATTAGTTGCTAAATAACTAAGAGATGCTGATTGACAACAAGGAATTTATTATTTATTAAATATAAGTTAGGGCCTCTTCTCCTCTCCTCCTCTCCTCTCTTCTCCTCTCCTCACTTCTCCTTGCCTCTCCTTGCCTCCTCTCCTCTCCTCCTCTCCTTTCCTCCCCTCGTCTGCTCTCGTCTCCCCTCCCCTCGTCTCCCCTCCCCTCGTCTGCTCTCGTCTCCTCTCCTCTCCTCTCCTCTCCTATATTGATAATGTTTATTGAATATAAACATTGATAACAGAGTAATATAATATAGAGGCAGTAACTGCCAAGTTAATTTGAAATCAATAGTTTGGAGCAAGGTACCGCAACCAGATACCGTATTTTTCGGTCCATAAGACGCACCTAGGTTTAGAGGATGAAAACAAGAAAAAAAAATCAGGCGGAGTCTGAGAGGACCACAGATAGGTGTCCTCTCATATGCCAGCTCTGCCTATTGACTCCTGCACTGCGGAAAAGAGACAGAAGAGGCGGGCAATGACAAAGACAGAATAGCAATAGCACTTAGACTTATATACTGCTTCATAGTACTTTTACAGCCCTCTCTAAGTAGTTTACAGAGTCACCATATTGCCCCCAACAATCTGGGTCCTCATTTTACCCACCTTGGAAGGATAGAAGGAGTCAACCTTGGGAGTCAACCTTGAGCCGGTGAGATTTGAACTGCTGAACTGCAGCTAGCAGTCAGCTGAAGTAGCCTGCAGTACTGCAGTCTAACCACTGCGCCACCTCGGCTCTTGAAGAGGCGGGGTTCAGCACTGTGAAAGGACCCTGCCGCGGCCTGGCTCTGGCACTTTTTCCATCCACTTTTGGGGAGGGGCAAGTACATCTTGTGGAGCGAAAAATACGGTAATTAAAAATATGATAGTTCAAAGGCTGCACTTTTTTAAAAACAAAAACAAAAACAAGAATGTCTGGAAAAGGGGCTTCATGGCTGCATCCAGCACTGGAATCATGGCTTATCCTGAATGTCAGGTTACCTATCTATCCATTATATATATGAGAATAGATTGGGGCAAGGGGAAGGCACTCAACCACTCTCATCATTCACGCTTGGTGCTTTGCAAACTCCCAGTGTGAGTCACTGCGCACCTGAACTCAGGTCAAGTGAAAGCAAAAAGACATTTTTTAAATTTAACCTTGCACCTACTTTCCTGAGTACCTACAGTATGCCCTAACATCTCCCTATTCTTGCTTTGGGAAAGCAAAAGCTTTGTTTGGTGTAATGCATGGTTTAATTGATTCAGCATGGCAACTTTAGCTTTCAATGATAGGTTGATTGCTCTGCCCCTTCTCTTTGAGGCTTAGCATTAATGCTGCGAAACATTTTATGCACTCATTGTGATTTGCAGTGACCAGTTATTAACTCAGGGGCAAGGTTCTCTTTTGTACCTCAGGATTCTAATGAGGCTTAACACAACTTTGCCTATTAGTTTCATTAAGCACAAGATACATGGGCAGCGTTTAACTTCGAGCTGAAGATCTACAGTGTGTTGTCACACTGATGACAATTTCTTTTTTTTGCAGTGCAGATAACAGATATGCTTTATTCGATTGCAGCACCTATGGCACTGGACTCTTTTCAACGGAATTGCACACCCAATTCATACATGGAAATAAAATAGTAATCGGAATGGATTTTGTATTCCCTTCACGCTACCCACCTGATAGCTTTTCCTTTGTGAGAAGTGATGGCAGAAACGGGCAATGGTTTGGAATATGCAGCAATGCCCATGTGGATCAATATTCCATTGTTGTCCCCAACCTGGTGCCCTTCAGTTCTCCGAAGTCTACTCCAGATTGGCCAACCACAGCTAAGAGGAATTCTGACAGCTGCATTCCCTATTCAACTAGAGGGCACCAGGTTGGAGAAGATTGACATAAAAATAACTGCATTGTATGGCAAAGACAATTCAGCCTTACTGAAATTTAGATTGTTTTTTTTTTAATCTTCTTCATAAAATAAATGTGTTTATTTCTTTGCCACATCCCTGTGCATAGGTGGTATAGAAACACAGGTTTCTCCCTGGAGAACTTATAGTCTAAAACTCAACACAGAGGAGATAACAAAAGGATGGAATAAAAAGAGAAGAGGAGATAGGCAGAGCGAAAATGCTTATTTGGTTGAATAACAAGCATGCAGAGCCAAAATAGACATGAATGCAATTGGTCTCAAACCAGTTTGGGACTGGTATGGAAAGGGAAGGAGTAGTTCCAATCTAGAGCAAGCTGAACTCTTAAAAAATTGTTATTTTTTCCTTGGGTGTACATGTCGTCCTCGACTCATGACCACAATTGAGCCCAAAATTTCTGTTGTTAAGCAAGACAGTTGTTAAGTGAATTTTGCTCCATTTTACGACCTTTCTTGCCACAGTTGTTAAGTGAATCACTGTAGTTGTTAAGTTAGTAACACGGTTCTTAAGTGAATCTGATTTTGCTTGTCAGAAGATTGCAAGAGGGGATCACGTGACCCACGGGACACTGCACCTGTCATAAACATAAGTCAATTGCCAAGCATCTGAATTTTGAACACAGGACCATGGAGATGCTGCAAGGATTGTAAACCAGTCATAAGTCACTTTTTTCAGTGCCGTTGTACTTCAAAGGGTCACTAAATGAACTGTTGTAAGTCGGGGACTACCTGTATACGTGAAGATCTAATAATGGCAATAAGGGCATCATTTGGATTACGTCTCATTATTTCAATGTAGAACAATGTAGAACAGTGTAGTGGCTGCTCCTTTAGTAAATTAAAAATAAGCATCTATGAGCCAGTTGAATACTTAAATCCATATCCTTAATGCATATGTACACGCTACTTATTGCAATCTTTTCTTTTATATATATATATTATTTTTTATTATACATTTTCTTTTGTTATGCCTCACATTTCCATTTCTGCAATGACAGTGTACTGTCCGTATCAAATCTCTTTTGAATAGACATAATATTATACACCTTAATTATAGCCATTATTTTCATTGTATATATACAATACAATCTTCACTCCTGGTCATTCTTTTCAATTTAATCTGTGATCAAATACAATCCAATAATAATAATAATAATAATAATAATAATAATAATAATAATAATAATAATAATAATAATACTATTGCTTACAATATTATGTATATATGTAGATATGTAGATATCAGTGGTGAGTTTCCCACAGTCCGGACTGGTTCGCAAGAACTGGTAGTAAAACTGGTGGGAGGCCGCGCCCACTACCCTGGATGTCGTCATCAGCGATCTGCGTATGCGCGATCCCATTGCGAACTGGTAGTAAACGTAAGCAGAACCCACCCCTGGTATATATGTATATATGTATATGTGTATATATGTATACATACCTATATATGTATGTATGTATATATGTATGCATATTCTTTCTAGCCAGGTTTTACCTACGTAAACTAAGTTGTTCTGCAGCCCTGGTTCTGTGAAATCTCATTCACAAGCTTCTGGGCCTTTT